>JAGPOW010002514.1:55657335-55668114 GCA_030014935.1 Caiman crocodilus | reverse complement strand
TCATAAGCTGATGGAGAATAGGTTTAGGTTGGAGATCAGAAGGCAATATTTTACACTTAGGGTGGCCAAAATCTGGAACCAACTTCCCAGGGAAGTGGTTCTCACCCCTACCTTAGGCAAATTCAAGAAGAGGCTGGACGATCACCTGTCTGGGGTCTTGTGAACCCAGCATTCATTCCTGCCTGTGGCAGGGGGTCAGGCTAGATGATCTGTTCTGATCCTCCTGACCCTAGCTACTATGAAACTATGAAACCCTCATTCAGTGACCAGTCCAAGAATAAACTGTACTGCTGCTCCTAGAGCTCCATCCCATTAAGCAGTTTCTACTCCAAAACATTGCATGATCTACACACAACACATCAGCCAAAGGGTGAAAACTTGCTCACACACCAAAAATGTCCAGGTCTGTATGCAATAACACCACCACATACCGTAACAACTGCATGAGAAGTGTTGATGGCAAGGATAATTTCTATAAAAATTGTGCCCACTGGTATGGTTAAATGCATCTTCTAAGTTCATCTGCAGTCTCAACTCAAATCCTCTTGAAGGTCTCTGATTCACTGCATAAAGCAATGGGCAAACAGTCTATCCCTAATACCTTCTTATATACATCTGTGTATATTTAGCCCAAATGGATTTTTAGTTTGCCATTCTTTTCTTATTATAGCTCTGGGTTAAGTATAATGTTCCCCTGAATCCAATCAACATAAAACCTTTTAAAAATAATGACTTTATTCTCCCTCTTCCAAATTAATGTAATGTTCTATGCATATGAACCACCGTTGGCCAAAAAAGAAAAAAAAAAAAGAAGAATGTTGCAAAAAACACCAGTCTTCATGCATGTAAATGAATAATGATTAGATTAAACACATATAATGAATTATAAACCATTCCAGAAAAAAAAAAATCATCATCCTGCATTAGTTGGAGCATTAATATGTCTGATATCACATCTTCAGTTACTAGAACTCCCCATCTGCTGAGAAATTTCCAGTTGAACTTACTATAGAGCAACATATTTGAACCCCCTAGAGGCAATGGAGGCAAATTAAGATGCCATTAATGACCATTTTACATGTCTGAGCTCTGCCTCAGAGTCAGGGTGCCTTTGCAAAATGTGACTGTGGGGCTGTTTTGATCCAGATGTCACAGCGTGTATCTGTATTTGTTTATGGTATTTAATAATATCTTCTGGCTGGGCAGAATACTCTTAGAATGCAATGTATTGTTCCAGAGGAAAGCAGTAGCTGTCATTTGAATATGCATCACCTCAATGCAGCAAAATTAAAAAAAAAAACAAAAAACCCCCACAACACTGTCACTCAGAGGAGAGGAAGAGCAATGAAAGTGGCAGCACTATTCCTAGGATTTTAAAATAAAATTTTAAGAGATTACAATTTGGTCTTGAGCTGTCAATAACTCTCTGGGTAGATCTGGCATAGCAGCAACCTGTCTGGGCCTTAGCGTACCAGTGTGTAATCTGGGGTACTGCTGTCTGCCTGTGCACTTGGGCTAAGTACAGACAATCAGAAAGTCTGAGGCTGAGATGATTCAATCTTTGCAGTTGGGTCTAAGTCAATAAGCAAGTGAACCAATAAGTAACTGAACAGGCATTCACTTTTGATTCCAGAAATGCAGCCAGATGCCTGCAGTGGCCCAGACTGGGGGGGCACTAAAACATGCCTCCTTGCTCATCTGGAGCAAACTGCTTGGGCCAAGGCTAGTCTGCCCATCCTGCAGGGGAAGTGCAAAGCATCCTGGGATGCTGGGAGGATTGTGAGTTAACTTGAATTAGGAGGTAAGGGGGAGGGATTGGAACAGAAGTCCAATAAACTGATTTAACTTGAATCAGTTAAATCTGATACTACACCTATCCAGGTTTATCTTAAACCAGTTTTAGGCATTTTGAAAGTGTTTTATGTGCGCTGAACTTCTGTTGTGTTACAGATTTGAACCGGATTCCAATCACTTATACCGGTTTAGTTTAATTTCTGTCCCTAGCCTTGGAAATTTCTGGATGAAAAGCACAGATGAATGGCACAAGTCAGGACTCTTTAGAACATTATAATTGTCTGGGATGCAGTCAGATGCGGACAGAAAGAGACCTGGAGCATCCTCCAGCTTCTCAAAAGCCAGGCCTTCCCTTAACAGTAAACCTAAGTGAGACTCATTCTTAACAGTAATGGGTCTATGACACAGAGATGTGTGGGTCTATTACACATAGTAGAGGACAGTAGTAATTATGTGGGCTCATCAGTTCCTTATAATATAACATATTAATTGTAGCATTCACACACGTATCTAGGCTCAAGATACTGCACCATGATTTTGTTCAACATCAGGAGAGAGAGGGGGAAAAAGTTGTCTTCCCCTTAATGATGCCAAATGTGAACGATACGATAAAGTGCACATGTAGCCATATTCACTTTCTCCCAAAATGAGGTGCACAAAAGCTGAGAAGTGCCCATCACACAGTATGAATATGCAAGTAGTCATTATGAGAACCATCCTCCCAAATGCAGTAGCGAAGCTACGGAGGTCTGACGAAGATGATTTCATGCCATCTGCCACCTGCTTCTGAAGGATAATGGCTGGCTGGTGTGTATGAGGCTTGTTCTAAATGTTATCAGACTGTCTTCTTTCTTAAATTATGTGGCTAAAATGAGCATGTCTTTGCTTTATTTCAATTGACACCAGATGCAGTGACTTGGAATGTAGTTTCTGTTTTGCAGACACATTTGGCAAGTAGAAAGGAGTAGCAATGCGCAAGGAAGCCCTGATAACATAAGACCCACTCCCAAGGAACCTTTACCTAAGCCTCGAAGTGTAGCAAATGGGACAACCAATACCACAGGGCACAACATCACACGTCGTCTTTGGGGTAGTCCTTCATTCAAGGGGGCTGGTATTTTCAGGTTTGCTTGGCCTTATTACTTTTGCCTAACGGTAACCACTGGACTTACTACTGGCGTATTCTAGTCTTGCAGTTAATTTCCTTCACAGTCACTGCTCAGTCACATTACAGCGTACATGCCATCAATTTCTTTTTCCCACAAACAGACCAGCTTCAGCTGATTTTTCTCTGTCTTTTCCCTCCTACATTGAAATATGACAACCTGAGAGTCATTTTTTAAGAGGCTTTTTTTTTTCCTTTTAAAAAAAAAAGCAAATACCCTACATCTCTACAAGGAGCATTTGAAAAGACATCACACTTGATTCTTCCCTTGCATCAATCAACATAACTCCGTTGTCTTCCACGGCTTTAGGCCAGATCTCTGATGGAAACTTGAGCCAACGTAGTATTTTCAGTGAGGAGTTTGATTTTCTATGACAGTTCTGTACTAGCAATCAGCCTAAAGTAGATACAGATATACCAGCTATAAAGCACTATTGCTAGTACGGCTGCTTTCATTTAGGAAATCAGTATAAGTTGTATCTATATGAAGAAAAATTATCAGTCTAAGTATACAGCTGGTGCAATGTAGAGGGCCCCTTAGTTCGGCCCTGTCCTGACATGGATTGAGAGCATGTTTAGGTCATTTCATAGATTTCATAGACATTAAGGCTGGAAGGGACCTCAGAAGATTGTCGAGTCCAGCCCCCACCCCCTCCCACCCAAAGGCAGGAAGTCAGCTGGGGTCATAAGATCCCAGCAAGATAAGCATCCATTTTTTTTCTTGAAGGTGTTCATTGTAGGGGCTTGAATCATCTCTGATGGCAGGCTGTTCCAGACCTCAGGGGCTCAGACAGTAAAGAAATTCTTCCTTATGTCCAGCCTGAAATGGTCTTGCAGCAATTTATAACTGTTGGACCTCGTCATCCCTTAGGGCACTCTGGTGAACAAATGTTCCCCCAGATCCTGGTGGTCATCCCGATAAACTTATAGGTGAGCACCAGATCACCCTGAGCCTGCGTGTTTCCAGGCTAAAGAGCCCCATAGCTCTCAGCCTGTCATCATAAGGTCTGTTTTCCTGACCTCCGATCATGCACATGACCCTTCTCTGGACTCTCTCTAGCTTCTCCACAGCCTTTTTGAATTGTGGAGCCCAAAACTGGATGCAGTACTCCAGCTGCAGCCACACCAAGGCTGAGTACAAGGGGAGAATGACATCCTGGGATTTGCTTGAGAAGCATCTATGGATGAAAGCCAGTGTTTTGGTCGCTTTACTAGCCGCAGCATCACAGTGAAGGCTCATGCTCATCTTGTGGTCAATGATGACCCCCTTCGTCTTCTGCAGTCTTCATTTTGAAGTTTCTGTAGTCAACTGTACAAGAAGGCTAATGGGGTTTTCCAAAAGTCCACCCTTCCTAGGGTGTCATAGTTTGAGATTTGCAAATAATTCCGAGTTTTATTTTTTTCCCTCTATTTTTCCAAATGGACAAAGGCAATTTGCTCATGGGAGATGGAACACGGCAAAGTGGAAGGATCTAAAAGATCATCTATCCGAACAGGATGTCTTCTAGGAAAGACTGTTGTCTAATAACAATCTTGTGGGTGTGTTTTCAAGACGTATATCTTGGATGGTTCTGACTACCCTTTCTTTCTTTCTGACAAGGCAGATGGAAAGGAGTCTGCTCCTTGAACGTTGCTGTTGCGATAGAGAACCATTAGAGTAGAGACAGCTAGTCATGACTGTGCTCTCACCCTGCCTTTCTAAACTTAGCCTCCATACAAAACAAACAAAAAGGAAACATAAGAGACCCCATTTTCAATTAGACTTTTCTTTTTGGGGTGGGGGTTGGCTTCCCGCCACCAACAACCTCCTTTCCTCTTCTTCCACTCTCCCCCCAACCCATTTTGACACAAGTTGTAGGGGGAAAACGCTGAAAATACCACTGGAAAATTAACAGTTTTCAGTGTTGAACCCCTTCCCTCCCCTCCCATATATATATATATATATTAAGTTTAGAGATCATTGAAAGCTTAGGTTTGTTCAGATTCTTTACTTGAGGGACACCCCCCCACACACATTTATAACTCTAATTGTGATACTAAGTAGGAAGTATTTGTTGCGTGCTTGCGACTCCTATGGAAGGTACCACAGTCTGGTGAAGAGGGCAACGTACTAGGAATTAGCTGGCCTGTTTTCTATTCCTGGCTCTGACGCTGACTTGCTATGTGACCTGTGCGGCCCCTTATCCCATTTGTCCCTTTGGTCCCTCTTCTGTAAATGGAAGCATTATTTTGTGAAGAGCTGGGCAACATAAAGGCTAGGCATCATTATTGCACCAAGGGAAAGGGACATGGCGCAGGATGGGTCTTCTTGTATCCTTGCTCATAACCAAAATAGGGCTGAGTGGGCAAGTCTTTCAGAAGAATCCATCCCCATAAAGTTATCTGAATGTTAGCTTTTAAAAGTAAAGTTCTCAATGCCATTCAGTGATGCAAAAGGAGGCCTAAATTTGGCCATTTAATGTCCTTGTTGTCAGATACACATCCAAACCACTAATCAGCAGATTCCTTTGTGTTTAGAAGTATCCTCTCTTTATATTTTAAAATACTTTTTGCTGTTATTTGAGCCATACTGAGGCATGTGATTTCCACTATTTGGTATCAGGCAAACTACCCTTAACAGCATTTTATGGTACAAGAAAATAGCAGGTATTGGAGGTTTTATAACTGTATAATGAAGGAAGATGAAGAAAGTAGGATGGGTGAAAGAAAAGAAAACGTGAGAATAGTTTCTTTCTTTCTGTCTTTTTTTTTTTCCCAAGGAACTTGAAAAGGCAAGGAAAGCACTGCAGAAAATAACTGTATAATTCTGTTATATGCACTGTATACAGAGCCTAAGCATTAACGTAGCAGAGTTCATGGACTCTAATAAAGAGAAAATTACCCTATATTTCAGCACTGTGTTCGCAGAGTTCCTTCTCACGTTCACAATCAGTGGGTAGCTATTGAACTTATGAGGCTTTTTTCCCTCTGCCTAGCAGCCTGCCGTAGTAAGGCATATTAGTATGGTATGTGCAAGTGAATTTAAAGTAAGAAGCATTTCTCTTAAATGCTTGCAATTTTCTGGTTCCCCGGCCCCTAGCAAATGTCTCATTGTGTTCAACTAATATTTACAAGGTTTTTCTATACAGTTGTTTTATATTATTCTTTCCCACCCCCCTCCCAAGGTTAGATTTTCCAGCCCAGCTTTTGGAGCGGTTTTAACTGTATAGATAGATTATCCAAATGTATACAAATGAGCTCTTTGGTAAGCTCAAAGATGCTCATAAATAAGAGGGATGTGGTATTTTCCCCACTGCTGCTAGTAAAGCCTTAGAAATCTCATAAGCCGGACAGAGATCCATGATCCAACCATCATGTAAAAGTCCCATCTTTTAGGGGGAATAGGAGGTCATTTGATCACTTGCTCAAGCTAGCCTTTGTAAAGGATACCTGCAGCCTTTCACAAGAATTGGAAGTAGCAGGGATATTAAATTTGTGTACTGTGAGCTAAATGACTATATATATATTTTTTCTCCCTATTGGTATTTCTACAACCTTGCAGTGGCTACTTGGATATAATTAAGGTCACAGGCTCAAGTACCAGCTGAGGAACTGCAAAGTGCAAAATAACAGCATGCCGTAAGTCAGATGCGGGGGAAGAAAAGGTTGGTCTTGAAATAGATGCAGAGGGGGGGACAGGGGGAAAAGGTGGCTTAATTAATAAAAGCTTCCATCTCCCAGAGCATTGTTCATCCTCAGCCTAAGAACTTAAGTGAAATAGGCTGTCTGGGCCATCCCCTTAGTGGGACGGGAGGCTCATCAGAAAGCCATTAAACACAATTAATTTTATGTGCTTGAGGGAAAAAAAAATCTTCTGCAAGTGCATTGGAAGAGTGGCCTGGATACTGAATTACCTTAGCACCCAGAGACAGATCATAAAAAAGGGCGGAGGGAGACGCACTAAATCATGTTTCATTCTTCAGTTTCTCAAATTGCAGGTAGAGTGGTGAAGGGAACGTCTCCCTGCCTCTGCCTGCTTCATCTATGCTGGAGTAGGGAAGGAAACCACTGGCCAGAGAAGGTTTTGCCCCTTTGTGTCTGGCTGCAGGTAGTTCGCCTGGATAGGGTAGAGGACACATTTACACCGCTAGAAAAGGATCAAAGAGATGGCGCACTTGAGAGGGGGGTGACATATTTCAGTGCAATGTAGACTTTCCCCAGAACAAATCAGGGGTAAGACTACACTGTTTTCAGCAACAGTTGTTGTTGCTATCTTACCCTAGTGTAGCCATTTGCTCAAGGCAAGCAGGTTCCCACCTGTTCCCTCTCTGCATAGAGGCAATATGGAGCTGCCTCGGGAGAGCTCCATGGCTGTCCTCTCTCTATTCCCTGTTTCCTTTATGATGGGGTACAAAACTGATTAACACAACCATGTCTTAAACCCAAAGCCTTTGCTAACTGATTCCACATAGGATGTCTGCAACAGAACCCAACTAAATGGCCATTTGGCTGAAGACTTACTTTTCCATTTAAGCCTCTTTACAGTCCCCTGTTAAAAGACTTTTCTAAATCCAGAAAATAGGAGTCTTTTTCTCCCCCTATAAATGTAAGGTTATTAGGAAAAAAATATACAAGACTTCTCCCCCTCTCTGCAAAATTAAGTCTGCTCCTTGCAGACCCACCTCTCTCTATTCAAAATGCATTTTACTTAAGAGCTATACTTAGAGATATTTCTTGTTCCCCCTTCCCCTTATCTGCGTCTGGGTTGTTGGGACTGTCAGCCATTCTGGGTAACGTGGTAGTCTGGAATTCTGTCTGGGTAATTCCTCATACCTTTTAGGCCTGCCGTATTACAATAATAATTAATAACAATAAATGCTTTTTGAAGTAGCAGCCTTGAAGGGCTTTGATTGATTAGGCTTTGAAAAATCCTTCCAGAATGGTTTTATTCTGCCAAAAAAAATAACCCCAAAACAATCTTCTTTGAAATATTGGGCCCGTACGTCAACGGCAAAACTCCCGTTGGCTTCAGTGGAGCAAAGATTTTGCCTCCTGTCTGAGATATCTCGTTTCCTCTGCTGGTGTAAATCAGTGTAGCTCCATTGACTTGAAATCAATAGAATGACTCTGATTCATGCTGCTTCAGGCCTAGTATATGAATCAGTGTGGCTTCCTACAGCTCCTCCTTGGGGCAATTAAGCCCTTCTGAAGAGGGATGTTTTTGGGTGCTGAAGAGACTCTTTGAAGCAGCCTATTGAGGGAGCTGTCACTTGAATCTTCACAGTCACCAATAAGAATGGTAAATGTCCAACATAGGCCTAATGGGGGCATGTATAGCTTTCTCTCCTGTGGTACTTCTTCAAGCCTTTT
Source organism: Caiman crocodilus (assembly GCA_030014935.1). Classification (NCBI taxonomy): domain Eukaryota; kingdom Metazoa; phylum Chordata; order Crocodylia; family Alligatoridae; genus Caiman; species Caiman crocodilus. The sequence continues at coordinate 55,659,806 of JAGPOW010002514.1, read as the reverse complement.
TTGGAAGGGGCCATGGATAAGCTAAGTCATAGGGATGAAGAAAACTGAGGGAGAATAATATAATCCAGCTGTCGGTGCTCAAGTACTGAATTAAGGGGCCTAATGGCTGTGGAGTGCTAAAATGAATCAATGGTCATGGAAACACTTTATACAAAGATCCAAAGGTCCAAGACTGCCAGGAATGCCTTATTTTTAAAAAGAGCATTACCATCAGCATACATGTGTTCTTGGCAAACGATTTAGAAACAGCCTATTATTTATTTGTATTGAGTCTCACACATGCCTATCACATTGAGAAATGTTCTGTATTCCCTTCGATCCTCTTTGCTTGCCCTTTCCAATGATACAGTTGCCTAGACCATCCTAGGCTGTTTTCACCTTGCTCCCCTCCACAACCATGAGAGAGCAAGGAGCAACGGTCTCAAGTTGCAGTAAGAGAAGTATAGGTTAGATATTACAAATTGTTTCCTCCCTGGGAGGGTAGTAAAGCACTGGAACAGATTACCCAGACAGGTAGTGGAAGCTCCTTCCTTGGAGGTTTTTAAGCCCTGGGTAGACAAAGCCTTGCCAGGGATGATGTAGTTGGGGCTGGTCCTGCTTCCAGCAGGGGGTTGGATTAGATGTAACCTCCTGAAGTCCCTTCCCAACATCATTTTCTGTAATTCTATGACAATTGATCTCTATATAATATAAAGATCGTTTCTGTTGGGTGGATGAAAACTATTATTCTAAGGGAAGCACTTTCAGCTTATCTTAGTTTTGCAGTTCTGGGAGTTCAGAAAACAGAAGTGACAATCTTCGCCCGATCTGGCTACAAAAAAGTATTTTATAAACATGACCAAACAGAAGCGCGAGGCTGCAAACAGCTTAAAAAATGGCTGATCAGGTGAAAATCTGAGCGCTTGTTGCATGAGGTATTAGATAAAGAGGTTTCAGAATGAAGCATCTTTTATAACTTGTGTCTGTGGAGCTCCCGGCCTGTTGCTGTTTTTACGATGGGGGGGTGAAAGGAAATGGAGACAGTTCAGTCTGGGTTTTTTTCAGCCCACCCTGGAGTGGGGAATAGGTGTATTGAAGCCCCTTCAGGCCTGAGATGGAGGGGGACCCAATTCACCCACCCCACCTTTCAGCACCAGTCGGGGAGCCCCAAGAATGAGCTCCCTCCTCTGCCTTTCCTCCCTGCCATTCTGAAAACAAGGAGCAGTGGCAGAAAGCCTTGCTATGGGAACCTGGGTGCAGGTTTCCAGGCCTCAGCTAGATTACCATCACGCCTGAAACCAACAGCGAACTTCTGTTTGGTCTGGGGTAACACTGCAACTCAAAACACTTTGCAGAAATCATTCTGAGTTACAGCTGGGAGCTACACTTCTCTCAGCAGTCCTCATGCCATACCCTGAGAAAAAAAGGGTGCCAGTTCTTTTAAAGTGCATGCCTAAAGTTTGGCTCCTAAGAGTCTAGATGTAGACATCTGAGAAAAGGCACATGGCTTGCAGAATGAAGCCAGTGGGAAGAGGTGGATGTTCAGGGCTTGTGAACAAATCTGAGCAGCTGCTTAGATTAGGAACTGTGGATTTAAGAATATAGTTTTAGTCTCTTCTAGTTGTAAATTCTGGCTATGTACTTGATTTATTTATATGCCACTTTCCCGGCAGTGATTCAGGGCGGTTTCCAATAGAAGAACAGAATAACTTATGAAACAGGAAAAATGATTATAGAGCAGGAGACAATATAAACCCGAAACCCACTAAATAGTAACCCAACCTAGCTTTGTTTGCTAAATGCCTGCTCAGATAAGAAGGTCTTACAGTGCTTCCAAAAAGTGGCCAAGTTTGGACTCGGCAAGGTCATATAAGTAGTTACTGGCAGAGGTAAGTTGGTTGCTGGGTCTCAGTCCAGTGCATTAACCAAAGATACAGACGGTAATTAAGCCACAGAAGACAATTTTGCACAGAAGCCTGGAAGGAAGAGAAGGAGCAAATAGCAGAGTGGTGCATGTAGCTGAGTGTGTGAAGAGGGTCATTCTGATCAGGCTGAAAAAGAATAAAGATTGCACAGTGACTCAGGAAATAACTCTGCAAAAAGATGGAGCAATTAGCTTTTTCCTATTTTCTTTCTTTATACTATTCCTCTAAACCTTATTGATTTTTTTTTTAACCGGGAAGATACAACATTTTTATTTTTTGTTTTATTATAACACTCACCATCTCTTCAAATTCCGATTGATCTGGCTTTTTCTTTAATCATCCAATTAATACAGCTTCGGCAAAACTCACGGGAGATGTACCTAATGCTGAGAACAAAAAAACTGTACGGGCAGAGCTGTGCTTATGACCCTGTTGGAGGCTTTTTTGATTATGCCTAACTACTGTGATCAATACTTTAGGCCTTTAAAAAACAAAACAAAACATGCATATTGGGTGCAACGCACATTGTGAAAATAGTTATTTATTTATTTCCATGGGTTTTATTTT
>JAGPOW010002514.1:55624385-55640409 GCA_030014935.1 Caiman crocodilus | reverse complement strand
TTTTTTTTCTTCAAACCTCCTTTCCTTTGAGCTAGTTTTCCAAGAACAATCTTCATGAAAATGACTCCTAATTTAAAGAAAACTAAAGCATCGCTCACCTCCCTGACAGGGCAAATGGCTCTTTTTGGCCAAATCATAGAAATGAGCTTCCTTAAGTACATTGCACCTTTAAAAGCTGACATTATTGCAGAAAAGCGTATACAGCACCTTGTCAGCATGGAATAACCAGGCTCGGCCAAGTTGTCATTTCTGACAGGTCGGTGTAATGAGCAAGAGAACGCTGAGATGGTCGAAAAGTTTTTATTTTATTTTATTTTTTTTTTACCCGAATCAGCAGGGTAGAGCTGTTTGGGATGATAAGAGCCATATATATGTGACTCATTAAAAGTGCCACATTATCAAAATGTTGTCACCCACACTATCACAGTTTACCACATTTATGGTAGAGATCCTTTGGTGGGTTACCCCCCCACTCCCCGTCCCTTTCACTTTCTAATTCAGACAGGGTAGGGCTTCTGGTTCTCTGAAGCATGGGGTGTTAGTTAGCAGAGCAGTAGACTGATGCTAAATGGACACGCATTTTCTCTTTCAAAACACTGAGCAGGAAGAAATGCTAATTGGATTGGATTTTATTTCATATTTTATCCTTCCCCCTCAGTCCTCCAGAGTTTTAGAGGCACATGTGTACTACGGGAAGCACTGACAAAGGGGAAGACAGACAGGTAAATAGTGAAGGGGAGAGAGCCGTAGAGACAGAGAAGAAATCATGCACAAGCACAGGAGAAAAATAGAGAATGAGGAGGAGAGATTAGCAGGCACCAAATGAATGTGGGTAATTAGCTATGATGGGAAATTTTGGGATCACTATCACACACTCAAATCGATTCAGCAAATTAGGGGCCAGACGGCGAGCCCATTAACTCACACTGGAGACCAGTTTCTTGCGCAAATAGTCCGTATCCCTGCAGCCATTTGCAGGGCCATCAACTTTAGTGGATTACTTGTGTGAGCAACTGCCCTCCAAGGTGGGCAATGGGCTCACAATCTGGCTCAAGGTAATTTTGATCTCTCTCCTAGAATGAGCTCCGGTCACCAGACTGCTGAGCCGGTTTGGAGCCCCGCTGTCATCAATGCCAGTCTATGCATGCACCTGCCGTGCTCACTATAGGAAAGCTGACCCTCGGAGGGGTAAACGGGCACCTTGCCACGTGCCCTGGATAAGGGGCAGAACACGGTTGTGTTGCTGTGGGAGCACATTTTCATTCACTCTTTAAATGTCAACACTTCTCACTGATCAGCCCGTGAGCCTGGACCCCACTGGCCTCTCAGTGATTTTTCAAACAGGCACCTTGGCACTTTTCTCGCACACTGCCCTGCACGCTTGGGAAGCAACCCTCATAAACACCCCGAAACAAACCTTGTGGTCCCACTTCAGAGACCTCCTCAAACCCCTCTGCTGCTGTAATACCTGCAAAATGCCGGCAGTGGCTGGATGCCCACCTGCCCATCATGAGAACAAATACTGTCTTGCTATTTCCTTGACCTCCCCGCCTGTCTCTCTGTATCCAGCTGTTGTCTCACACCAAGTCCTTTGAGGGCAGGAACCATCCCTTTCTTCTGCTTTTTTGCAGCTCCCATCACATGTGGGCTCTGATCTGAGGAGTATTTTCCAGTCTAAGGGGCCTTCCCCCATTTCGGGGGTAGGGATGCTTCCTGGGTGGTACATGCGAGTCACGGCTGGATAGGAGTGATGTCCCACGACTTCAGCTACTCTTGAACCCTCCCTACTTTAGCCACTACTAGCTCCCTTGCCACCAGTTCCTATGCTGCTGCTAGCTGCCATGGAGGCAAATTGGTGGCAACAGTTAGTGAGGGAAGTAGCAGGTCCTGAGAGTGTCTGACTTCACTACAGAGGGCTGGAAAACCACAAGGTTTGGGAAATACTGCATTAATGGAGGTCTGGATGTGTGTCCAGGTTATGGTGAAGTAAAAGCAAGGAGACTTACAATAAATCAGCTGACTATGTATGTGTTCCTATCTGGAGGTAAGCAGAAGCGAAACCACAGCACCGCTGTTTTATTCATGCTGTGACCTACCTGCTGGGCACATTGGCATGAGAAGTTTACTGCAGAGTTGACTAATTAGCTCTGCAGTAAAGCATCACCATCTACACGTGCACAGCTATTAGGCTGCATGTAAAATAATTAGCCCCACTGCAGAATAGCACTGCCTGGCACAAGTATTATCCTATGGTGGAGTTATTTAGTGCTCCGCAATGCACATGTAGACGGTGACCATGGCTGGCTGGGACTGGGTGCTACCGTGTAGAGGTTGCCTGCCAGCTAGCCCTGCACTGTAGCACCCTAGCGGCCTGGCCAGCCCCTCCGCAGCATGTCAAGCAGTGGCAGAGCAGCTCCAGGCTGGCAGGCCACCACAGCTCAATGGGCTGCAGCGCTGGGGGCACAAGTAAACGCTGCACCCAGAAGCAATAAAGTCCTGTGCAAACTGTGCTGGAGTTTATTTAGGCACAATAATTGCATGTTAATATGTCCACTGAGACCCTCCCTATCTGAGACGGTCTGGTTTTGGATGCCTCCGCCATGTCCCCATTGTGTATGCGTACCAGGCACCCCTGAAGGAAACGGGCCAGGTGCTTTAATTTATTGGCACTTACTGTCAAATAAAAGGGGACAGATAAAATAGTTACCAGGAACAGCAAATGAGCAGTACATCCTCCCCTTTCAACTTGTTATAATTTGGTACATCGGTCCCTAAATGTAGGGTCCTAGATACTGCACTAAGAACCATATTGATGGGCATCTCTATACTACTGAGGAAGACAATTGCAAGCTCCGGTTCTCTAGTCTAAGTTATACCTGCATTAGTGACGGTCCCCTGCCGCCTCTAGGTGTAATAATATTATTAATACTAGATCAGCTGTGTCTCAAAAAATAGCAGTGCATTCCCTGTGTCCCCTTCACTGTAATGGGCAAGACAGCAGTTTGAGCTAGCATCCCCATGGGTGTGTCTACACAAGACACTTACTGCGCATTAGCCTCATAACAGTGCTCAAAACTGTGCTAATAGCCTACTGTATTATAAGGCTAATGCGCAGTAAGTGTCACCAAAAAAAAAAATGTGCCAGCGTTACTGCATAGTAACTTTAGTTACTGCACATAGTACTTCATTAAACAAGTACTAGGCCAAATTCGCAGTCATTAAGGCACATTGATGAACGCACCCCTTGAGCTGGGAGGTGGTTGCTGGGGAGCGGAACCTGTCCAGCTTCTGTCCACGTGTCCCCTGCACTGATCTGCAATACGGATGGCTGCTGAAGGGAATTAAGGGACAGTCTACACCAGTACAATGTCAGCTCCAAAGTCAGTGCTTCTTAGAGCTGGAACAAGTGCAAGCACTGTTTCGTTGCACTGCTCTTTACAGGTACGTCCGTGCCTGGCTCTGCATCCAGGGAGAAACCCTGCCCCTTCAAAGGCAGCAAAATGCTGGGTGTCGTGCACTCGCTACCAGCTCGTGGAGGGCTAGGCATGTCTTGTTCATATTAGTCAAACATGCCAAACAACCAAAAACAGGGGGATTTTCCCTCTTCCCCCCCAAAAAATCATGTAATAGTCATGACTAATTAAATTCTCACTCTAGCCATGATTAATGTAACAAATAATTACAGCTTAGATCTAATATAGATACAGCTAATTGTTCTGCCCACAGTGCATCGTGATTAACAATTAAGCAGAGCTTTTAAAGCAACAGAGAGGAGATCTTAAGGTAACCTCTTGCCTTGTGCTTTTTTTGCTGCCAAAGAAATATACATGCCTACAGCTTTCGTATTCCCATTCACATCACCGATGGTGACAGATTCTTCTCTTATTAGATGTTAGACAAGCTTATTCCTTTTAACTTTATGTGTTCCCACTTTGTGAGACTGTAGGGCAAATAAAAAATAGAGAGACAGAGAGAAAAGAAGAGACTGCGTCACCTTCAGGTCCCTTGGGAGATCCCAGCCTGGAAAGCACTCACTCTGCTGCTGTATCAGTACAGCTAGAGTGAAGGTTTCACATTGACTCCAGCCTGGCAGCCAGAGAGGAGTCCTGCCAATACGTCCCTCTTTAATTGAAGGATACAACGAAAGGGAAACTTACCTTTTAGCCCCTTCTAAGTTAATGGCTCTAAAACGGCAGTCTAAGATTTTGTATTTTACAGAAGCAGCACACTGGATCACCCAGTACTACAGATGACTAGCTGTGAATGGGTTAAGAGGAGCTCGTTGCCGTGATTGCACATCTGGAGTCTGAGTCCAGAGCAAATGGCTCCAGCAGACAAGCTGCAGTATACGTGTAGGGAGGAAAAACTGGCTGGAGAGTAGCTACGGGGTAAAATTCTGGCTCCATTGAAGCTGGGGATGACTAAAGGGCCAGGGCACCAACCAGGATCTTCTGTTTAAGGCAGATAATTGAGACTCAACAGATATGGCTCTGATTTCAAACTCTGCCTCAAATGCTCCATGTGACCATGGGGGAGCCATCACATTTTGTATTCACGAGGCAGCACTAGTGGTTTTTCTTCCCCCCGTTGTTTATCCTGCCCTGCAGATTGTGAGCTTTCGGGGAAGAGATTTCTATCTCGCATTTGTACAGTGCGTACCCTGGTGCTACCATAGCGTAAGTAATGATTATTACCACTGGTATGTACAGAGCCCAGCACAACAAGGCACAAATTAGTCTTAGGTACAAAGAGTAATAAGTGTAACAATAATGTGAAGTTCCTACTGTGCTTTTTAATCCAGCCACAGAGAGAGCGCTGTAGGGGCTCCACGGACAATCTAGACCTCCCATTCAAAAATGCCTCTGGGAGTGATTGTAGCACTCATATTTCATCCTGATTTTTCACTGGTTCATGCTTTTGCATCCGTCCAACCAGGAGTGAGAAACAACACCCTGCAACTTATATGACCAATCACAAGCCTCTCAAGCATTGAGTACGTGCAAGCACCTTTTAGCAACCAAGCCCTTGATTTAGCTGCTGTGTCTCAGTGTAGTTTCACCGGCTTTAGTGTGGCTATGCCTTGTGAACAATGCAGTAACATGTAACGCACTGTGAACAACGCATTCGAAAAATGGCCAGCTCATTTTGAATAACAAATGGATAGAGGACATTGCTGATTATTTAACCAACAGGACAGGGAGCCACGATATTTCTTAAATAAAATTGCTCTTGAGATTAATTCCTTTAACCCTGCAAATAGCAAGGGCTCCATTTTTCAGCCACACCAATATGGATGTTTCTCATGGACTTTGATGGAGGCACACATTAGTGTTGAGGAGGGGACAAAATTTGTCCTGAAATAAAGAAATGTCTTCAAAATGTTGAGCTTGGCACTGGACCTGCAAGGGTTTATTTGAAGGGGGCACTGATGCATTGCAGTCTCGTAGGATATTCCAAGGAAATCTCAAGCAGCTCTGGAATAATATTCTCAGTGGAAATTTACTGCAAGAACTGCTACTTAAAAGATGGGCAGAGGACTTTGCAACTAGGTGTTAGGAAGGTGATGAACATTCACAGAGGATTAGTCTGTACCCATCCAACTATCTCACTTCTGCCTCAATTTAAACAGAAGTTGCTAAACCATCCTCCCTCCTAAATCTAACTGTTCCCTCCAGAAAAGATTGTTACAATCCCCCTCCCATTACTCCTCCAACCTTATTTCATTTTTTTTTTAAGTCTATAAACCAAACAACTTGTTCTGTTATATAAGAGGCTTAAAACAAGTTCTTAGAAATGATGTTGTTTCCTAGGGATGCTATAATGCAATGGAATCGATCAAGTCGGTGGAAAAGAGATGGCTTTCCAGTTAAGGTTCTTGTATCTGTGCGTGTCTCCGTTATGAATGATCTTGACATTTGGAAACAATTCCCCGTGGACGGCTCTAATAGCCACTCGGACCCCACCTTCTCTTTGGCAAATCGTAAGGAGCCTGGGCCAGAGCCAAGCAGGTGTAAATCAGCCTGTCTCCAAAGCACCTTGGAGCTAGGCTAATTAACAACCACTTAGTATCTGGCCCCACTGATTTTTATTTGCCTGCACACTTTTGAAAGCTTAGCCTCAATGCAAAAATCCAAACCCACTCAGTACATAACTCTCCTAAACCACAGGAAGCGAGACATTAGATAAATGGCACTAGATAAGATATCTGCATTGTACAAGCCTGCTTTTGCAATGCCATTTGTACTTCGAATTTCTACTTAGTCCACAGAGATTTCTGGACACACATTTCTTGTAGCTTCACATCCCAAATGGGGAACTAAAACTTAGTGCATAGATAAAATTTGCTTCTCAAGAAACGCTGCGGGGCACGGAGGAGCCAGGACGATTTAGCCTCGTCTTCAAAGCCAGGAAGCAGCCTGGATTGGATTTGAGAGTGCCCAGAATTTCACCAAATGTCCCTTGATGTGGGAAGCATCATCAGTTCTTTACAGTTCATTTCCTATGGACTGAAAAGACTCCAGGAACATGAAAATGGGCATGAATTTGTAGACAGCTGCAAGATAGATATGGAAGATAAACTTGCCTCCACATATTGGAATGTGACTGACAGTTTCTCTAGTCACTTATTTGCAGCAAGTCAATGCTTATAACAAATCTTCACGACAGGAACTGGCACCAGTTGCCTGTAGGTCTCAAACACATCATCATGAAATAGCTCTGGCAGAAACCATGGCTGTAACATGCTGTCAGCAGGCGACACTCTCCATCAGTATTAGACATGCATAGTTTCTTCTCTTGCCTCTTTTGTCCTTGAACAAGCTATGGCCTTAATGTAAGAAAAAAAAAAAAACCCAAAACCCTGCCCTCCATTTGTTTGATTTCTCCTGCTTATTAGTGAAGAAACTAGTGATCCAGGACTCTCAGAATGGAGCTAGGACCAAGCGGGAAATTTTGGATCCAGATGGAGAGTTCAGGAGTTGGGTTTTGCCGTGGTACATTACACACACATAACCTAATCCAACTTTAAAGTCAATGGAAAGATTGCTATTGACTTCTGTGGCAGTTGGATCAAATACTTAGGGGATAGTCATGAAGTTTAGCTCTAGGTCAATTTTCAAGCTTCCCCAAAGCAGAGAAACATTTAGATTTAGGAATATCAGTACGAGCCCATTTCATGTGGTTCGGGGGGTTGAGCCTGGCTGTGCTGAGAGTTTAAAAGCCAAATCTTTGTGAATTTGAGTCTGGCTGTGGCCTGATGGAAAGCACCCAGTCCCATATATATCATTAAAAAAAATGTACCCTGTGTGATTGGCAAACAACATTTTGATAGGATGCATCTAATTTAAGGGCCTTTGCACTGTTAAAACAGTGTAAAGGGACCTTTTTGTAAATGGAAATCCAGTCCTGTGAAATTAGTGGGATTTCTCACGAAGTCAAGCATGTGTGTAAGTCTTTGCTGGATTGGGTGACAACGTGACTATAATACCAAAGCATGACATTTCCATTCAGGTCTTTGTTTCCAATCTGATTTGGTGACTTTAAATGACCAAAACCCCAAACTAACACCGTTTAGATTTCCTCTGCGTTTTATGAATGAAGATAGCAGCCTCTGTAATGGTCATTTCGTTGGTCATGGATTCCCATGGTGATGGGGTGTACCTCTTTTTAAGGCAGACCTGTTTTTCCAATTTTTTTTTAAATGCTCCAGGATCTGAACTTCTCAAAACAGCCATCACAGCATAAGGACGAGCTCCTGCGCCTTACTGCTGGCAAACACACATCAGCCTGGTTTGGGCGAGACTACTTCGTTGTGTGAGGTTAGTTCATTCAGTCTTCATCTGTGATTTTGTCCTGAATCTTCAAATGGTGTTATTTTTTTACTTTTATGATGCTATTTTTAGTGAGTGTTATGGACCTCTACCAGATTTGAGAATGGATGGAGAACCAAAGCTCGCTTCAGGCCAACCACTCAGCAGCCGTCGGATGGCAAGAGTTGAGGGCGGAAACCCAGATTTGAGAATAGATGTGATCCTAACGCGCGTTGGGAGAATTGTAAGCAGTAGACCATAAAATGCTCCTTGACTCATCCGATCTGATTCATATATAAGGAGAACAAGTGCAAACATGAACTGCTTAATCTTTGCCATCTGATTGCAATAGTAAAACCAATTCAGTGGAGGGGCTTGCTTTTTTCACACTCCTCTCAGTGTGTTGATGCTTTCTGGTAGCCTGCCTTTGAAAAGCTATACGTGCCAGTGCTTTCCCACCTAAAGGGTCTTGGCTATTTGGTTCGACAAACATTACTGGATGATCTCATGGTCCCTCATCATCGCAAAGCTTTTTTTTTTTTATACCATGCTTTAGACTAAGCAATAGTCTCCCAAATGTGCATTCGAAGTCCTATTGCATGAGCTGTGTGATGCAAAGAGAAGCTGGAAGGCCTTACAGAAATTTCCATCTCTTGTGTTTCATCTGTCAAAGTCTGGAAGAGAAGAGGGACGTGCTGCCCAATGGGCGAATTCACGGCATCAGGAATTCTCAATCCTGTAAAAGTCTTCCTTCCAGTCTAGACCCAGACAGCACGCCTTCACCACCAAGTTTACCAAGCACCTTCAAGCATGCCATATAGACTGTCTCCTGAAGCGGAAGCAGCATACTTCCATTCAATTAGCTCTCCGCCCGGTCTAATTAGCATTGTCACTCAGCCATCAAAGGGTGCGTTAGCCGCTCTGCCACCTCACCCCCCGTCGGATCTGAGTGCCTTCCAGAAATATATTAAGCAGTATGACTAACACCTGTCATATCCGGCCCATTCTCTTTCTCACCGTCTCCCCGGGGGGAATGGCATGTGAAGTAGGTTTGGGATTTTTGTTTTGGTTTAGTGTATTTATTAGCTAGCTTGTTTAGTCTGCTGACATGGATTAGCACTTTTTTTTTTTAGCAGTGCATCATGCGTTGACTTGCAAGAATTTGTCTAGCCCATCAAGAAGTGGGGAGCAGTCATGCGAATATTTAGCATCCCATTTTATTTGGTTTATCTGGATATTTTATTCAGTTTCTCTGTAGAATAAACCTCCTCCAGGTGTGGTGCAGTCACCTACCCTCAAAGTTTTCAAGAGGAAACTGGACAGTCACCTCGCTGGGGTCACTTAACCCCAGCTGTTTTCCTGCCTAGAGCAGCAGGGAGCCTGGACCCGATGATCTGCAAGGTCCCTTCCAGCCCCTAACAATCAATGAATCTATGAATCTATTTTATCTTCATGCTAAGTGAGCTCCTTGCACCTCAGGATCTCAAAGTGCTTCACAAGGCACAGCAGATATGGCTGTAACATTAACAACATAAAAAATAAACCACAGAAAGGTTAACTAATTTTCTTAAATTCACACCACTATTCTATGGCAGAACTGGAAGTAGAACGGCGGGGGTGTGCCTCACTATGTCACTAGGCAGTGGCATCTCCTCAAATGACTTCAAGAACATTTAAGACCAAGGAGTAGCTCTGTCCGGCAGAGGACATCTATCATTTCCATGCAGACACCATGCAACTATCATACCTTGTTGCTACCCACATTATCTGTGCTAATATAAGTATTGAAAAGTTGGCTTCTTGCACTATGACTGATCACAAAGAGAATTTGTCCCAAGTACATTTTTCCCACTCCTGTACTAATGAGAAATATAGAATTATGTACCCAAGCCAATAGTATTCTTGAATTGTACAGCCTTCCCCACACACACACACACACACACACACACAGAGCATGAGACTGCACATGGTTAAGACAGTGCTGGATTGAAACAAGTCCCCTCACAACTGAAGTCAAATAGTGTTGGCCAAGGGAGTATCAGAGGTAAGCCTTAGTCCAAGGCACAATGAAATCATGGGAAATGATCCCATTGATGTAAATAGGGTTTAGGACCATATATGACACTCTTGAACTCATGTCAAGTGATACGTTTCAAAAACAGCAGCCCCACTATAACACGTAGGAAGTATTTTGTAAGTATAAATAGTGTAGAACAAATTGTTCCTCTAAGCAGAAGGATTAGATCATGGTGAAGGGTAGGAGAGAAAGTTTAGGACATGCAGACCATGTCTACACGAGATGCTGACTGCTCCAGTCATTTAGCACTCGTATACCCAATTCCTAAATGCTTGTGCAGTAACCAGCATTACTGCACAGTAGCATCCCTGAACGGCTTTCTGGCGATGCTGACTGTTCAGTAGCTCGTTACTACTGCACAGTAGCATTGCATCATGGTTTGTGCCCTGCAACACTACTGCACAGTAGTAACCGGCTACTGTGCAGTAAGCATCTCAAGCAGACGTGGCTGCAGACAGGAAAGGAGAAGGGCCAGGATGGGGAATCAAGGTAAGTCACCACATGTATGCAACCAGCTACATAAGGAAAAGTGCTGACTTTGGGCAATAGAAAGAATTGTATCAGAAGTGGAGTTACAGTGGAGGAACAGGATTCTTCGCTTGCAGAAGATAGGAGGGAAGATGGTGGTGTGGAAATCAGATTGGGACTAGTACACTATTGTTTGGGAATGGATTAGGGAGGGGGAAAGAAAGAACCTTTAACTAATCCTGGCAAATTTCTGCCTGTTGGGATTCATCTCACTGACCCAGAACCACTGTGAGCTTCCCTGCTATTGTGCAAAGGGGCCAGCTTGTCAGCGGGTGCAAACCCCTGTAATTCCAATGAAGTCAGGTAAACTGTGCAGGTGTAGACCAGCTGAGGATGCGACTTTTTACGTGTGTTGCTGTTCTAATGACAACTGCTATGGTCTTTATAGAGGAAACACAGGGCAGGATGCAACCTGCCTTTGAGCAACACGAAACATGATTGTACCATGGCTTGATCAATCTGAGTGCTTTTTAACTAGAAGTGGAGGCTCGCTCTCTCTCTATTATCCCAGGTTCAAACAGAGCTGAGTAGGAAGCATATAAATGAAGCCACACAGGTTATGTCATATTCATATTCATTTCTCTTGTTATACAGGACTCACAGAAATATAGCACTGGAAAACAAATCGGATTCTCATTAGAAATATACATAAGTGCAGAGAGGGAAAAAATAACCACAGGTCTGCACTCTGGTTTATTCATCCAAGATATGCTAGATGACAAAGGGTCAGCTCACTGGGAGCGACAGAGCCTGCAGATTTATGAGGAGGGGGAAAAAAAAGAGAGTGAGAATCTATTTGTTACTGAAAACCGTGGTAGACAAGTTAGAAAAGCCTCTAGGGAATTTTAGCTTGTGCTGTCCAGCACCTACACAACAAATAATCCACACTTTCCCCTGGCCATAACAGCCTTTAGATTATTTTAACTGGGATAAACCTGAAAAAAAAGTCTCTAATGTATTAAGCACAAACGTACTAAATTTAACATCAGCAATGCAGGTCTGTTTACAATATGCCTGAGAGACTCCAGGAACATCAAAATGGCCATGAATATGTAGATTATTTTGGCTCTGAGCAAGCTGGGGCCAATACAAGACATTCCCATTATCCATTAATATTTACATTACCTTATACGTTCTCTAGAGGTACAACATGAGAGAGAGTCAAAGCTGCGGGATGAAAAAAACAGCATATGAAGGCATCAGAGATATTCCTACAGAAGGTCACCCTCCATATCCACCCCCACAATGAAAAGAAAGCATGCGACCCAGTTGAAAAAGCTAGAAACATTTGAAGTTGCATGTAAAGAAGGGAGGAAGACTGTTGACAGTATGAAGATACATGAAAGTTCCCTTGAGTGACAATAAACACAAGGATGACAAGCAGAGATTAAGAAGAACAGCGTCGGACTTCTGAAAAGTACCACTGGAAAAAGAAGAGGGGTGGGGGGAAGAAAAGAGAAGTAGCAGTTTGATATCAACCAGCATAAAGATGAAAACCAGAAGATGAGAGGTTTTGTTTTGTTTTTTTCTGGGAGATGGAAATAATGATTAATGAGGGAAAAGTGAGTGGGCTAGAAAGTGGAATGGATATAACATGACAATGACCACTAAGAGATACAGAGGATCGTATTATGTTATGTACGGCTGCAGTTTTCAATAGCACTTGAGAGAGTTTGGTACCCCACTTCTCTCGAATGCTAATGGAATTTAGGTGACTAACTGCCCTCGGCTCTTTCACAAATCCTGGCCTATATACTTAATTACAAAAGGACAAAAAGAAAGAGAAAATATAATCCTGTTATTAAGGGATCATTACTATGGTTACATGTTCAAGCACGGCCAAAGTTATGAAGCACAAGTATTTAGGCTTCCTGCTTCAGCACAATCCACTCTCTCTTGTGCATATACATTATGATAGTCTTTATGAAAGGATCAGATGCTCTTCACCTTACGCCCACCCCCACGCAACCCTTGCCTCATTCAGTTCACGGAGTGGATAGCACTTACTTAAAGTACAGCTGTTCCATATCTTTGCCTCTAGCTGTTGACCATGGGGCACCAGGTCTCATTGATTTAATACAGCTCAAGCCCTGTTATAAAGGCAGAAATGTACTTTTTTCCCCCCTGTGGACGTGTATGTAATATTTTATTTTTATTACAGTTATTATAATTATTATAAATAGCTGAGTAGCTTGAGTTCAGACAGACTGGATGCACTTGCACGAGATGGTTACTGCTCGGTAGCTCATGACCACTGTGAAGTAGCATCGCCGGGCACAAACTATAACGTGATGCTACTGCGCAGTTGAGCTACCGTGCAGTACACTTCACTAGGCAACCATGTCAGGACACTACTGTGCAGTAACGCCAGTTATTGCACCGTCATGTTGTACTTACTTATGCAAGTACTATATCGATCAATTGATCGATAGATTGATAGATAGATCGATCAATTGATCAATCAATCTACCATGCATAAATAAACATAAGCCATAAGTTTTGTCCCAGATGGACAAAACTATGTATTTTTTCCCCTAGCCTTATTCCCATAAATTGTTAGTCAACTTGGGTGATATTAAAGTAAAAAACAGCCTGAGGCATGGAAAATTTCAGCCCAAATGGTTAAAATTTGGCAAAGTTAAAAGGACACAGAAACAGGGCATTGTACTGGAAATAGTGGGCAAGCTTTTTAGTAGATAACTCAGCCTACCTAACTGTTTCTCAATAAGTTCCAGATCTCAGAGCTGCTGAACGAATGCTTCAGCCGTCAGGTAAAGTTCTCTCTGACTTCAGACCAGTTTACACCACCTGATGGTCTGGCCCCATGCCCCTGTCCAGTTCTGCATGCAACATAAACATCCATTTGCAAGAAGCTAGGGGAAGAAAGAGAGGATCAGACCTTGATTCTCAGTTGCCCCCTTCCTCCAGTTGGAAGTTCATGGAGGTGGGAGCACAGGTAGCTTCAAGCTACTTTTGTGCAAGGGTGCTGGGTCGGTATAGTGTTAGTTCTCTACATCTCAATTAAACAAAAGTGGCCCCACCTGACATGGCAGTGGGGCTGACTTTGGGGTTTATACCAGCCAGGGATGTTCTGCTTTATAAAGCTTTCCTCATGGCACCATTTCCTTGCCCTGTAAGGTCCATGCATACTTCCCAACAGAATCAAAATAGACCTCTGAGATCAAGTCAGACAGCCCCTTCATCCTGGAAACTGGACTCTCCCCATTTGGGTCATCATCCTCAAGCAAAACCCCACAGGAACGCAGAAGCCCAGTCACACGTCCTGTGTGTCAATGAAGGTAGGCTGCATTGGGGCCGGTGTAGGAAGCAGATGGTGGGACCAATGGGTCCCCTGCCTTGAAAGCTATGATGAAGTTGCAGCGTTGCCAGGCAGAAGCTTTCAAAGAGCATGAATAAGCCTCTGCCAAAATCATGAGATTGTCTTAAAAATCATGAGTTCATAGCACTTAGGGTCGGAAGGGACCTAAACAGATCACAAGGTCTGACCCCCTGCCCCAGGGTAGCAACAGGTGCCTGGATCATGATACCCCAGCCATATATCTGTCCAACCTCCTCTTGAAGACCCCCAAGGTAGGAGAGAGCACAACTTCCTTTGGAAGCCCATTGCAGAGCCTGGCGGCCCTGTGTGTTTTTTTTTAATTTTTGTTTTTGTTTTCGGTGGGGGCATTACATTTATTTCTGGTTTTGAGCATGTAAGATTCATATCGCTAAGCCTTCCTCCACAACCATGGGCACTAGAAACACAGTCTTGTAAAAATAATAAGCATATACAAGTTCAGATTTACATCTGGTCATGCCTGTAAATGCATGCTTCTGAGAAGTACCGTTGGGATTGGTGGGAGAGATCACAGAAGGAGGGTTGCATGCCTGCATTGTTGGTAGCATTGGAGCTTCTGCAAATTAATGAAGTTCATGAACAGAGTCATTAGCCAGGCCGATGCTGGTGACCAGGCATCCTCCGCCCCTAACTCCATGGTCTAGACAATATTGCGACTTAGACGGCCTTTGCGCGTCCCTTTGTCTCCACAGGGTACGCTGACAAATTCCTGAATCGCAGCCCTATTTTCCATCAGTGACTCTGAATAAACTTTGTTTCCTTTTTCTGCCTGGGCAAATAATGACTTGATATATTCCTCTCTCATTGTTCCTGCAGAGTGTTAGAGATCAGGAGGAGATGAATAGTCACCTATAGCACAGTTTATGAAAGAGTATATAGCAGCTTAAGATATTGTCTTCCAATTTGACTGCTCTGTGCGACTCATTTCCTGTTTTCTTGTCTTTCAATAGCACTCCTTTGGCAGATAGGAAAGACAGTATATATTTGAATAGCAGACATCCCAGCCAAAATATTTGTTTATGAAGTAATTGAATGACTGGAAGACAAAGATAATTTTCTTATTATTAATCCTGAACAGTTTAGCTCAGAGTACCTGCACATCTCCAATATGCATTCAGTTTCATTGAATTTTTTTTTTCCTTCTGACATGTGGTTATTTAATCTTCTGCCAACACTGTCTACAGAGTGTATTTTTCCCAGCTATGCCCACTAAGCTTTTATACTATTGATGTTTTCACACAGAACGGTGCATGTGTGTCAAATTATAGCTATTGATCTATGTTTGTTTCTTAATGTGTATAGTTGTTTAGATAGCATTATGGTTTGTCTGATTGTGGAAATATAAATAAAAGGAGAAGAGGGGGAAAGCAAACAGCCTGCCATTTTTATTTCTCATACGAATTTCATTGTTGAGTGAAGACTGTTTATTTGAATTGAAAATACGCTGGAATCAATGTTGCTTTAGATACGAGTTATCATCTTCTATTTTTTGGTAACAAATAGAAGTAATAGGACATATAACTAGAATGCGAGGAGAAGAAAGCCACTTATTTTTTTCTATGACAAAATAGATCTTTTATAACTATATTGCTCCAGATTTCTTTTTTTTTTGTCTTAAAAGGTTTCTATTCTATTTTACCCAATAACATCCAGGCTCCTAAATGGATGCTGTCAAGCATTTTAGAATATGGAGTTTATTTATTTATTTATTTTTTTATATTCCATTGCTAGAGATACCTTCTTAAGTGGTTTAGAAAGCAAGAAACTTCTTTGCCAATTTAGATTCCCCCCCTCCTTTTTTATA
Organism: Caiman crocodilus; assembly: GCA_030014935.1. Taxonomy (NCBI): domain Eukaryota; kingdom Metazoa; phylum Chordata; order Crocodylia; family Alligatoridae; genus Caiman; species Caiman crocodilus. Next base: position 55,624,834 of record JAGPOW010002514.1, on the reverse strand, counting down.
CCTATTGTTTCTTTCCGCCACTGAGTTATAGTTACAAGGAGATGAATGCAGGCAGTGGTTTGGGGAGGGGGTGGGTATAACACCAGACTGAGAACTTGGGAACTAATACTTGCAACCCTGATCCCCAGCAAGTTGACATGCAAACTTTGACAAACCTCTTCACCTCTGTGTCTACGTTTCCCCTTTAATCTTTCCTCCGTACTCCTTAGCTTGAAGGTAGTGCTGGGCAAGAAAACCTTCCGTGTATACGCTGCATCTGAGACAGACAATAGGAATAAAGGCATCTGCTTTGATTATTCCTTTTGTCTAAGTAACAGTTTCCCATGAAACTTGCCAGGCTATGCAAAAACATGGACACACCCTATAAGAACCTACAACAATATGACATTTTATGTAAAAAATAAATAAATAATAAAAATCACACACACACACACACACACACACACACA
>JAGPOW010002514.1:55607091-55618050 GCA_030014935.1 Caiman crocodilus | reverse complement strand
TTGGACCAGCTCGAAATGCATCGTTGGATGCACGCTAGGGTTCGGTTGGCCTTCCCAACCACCGTCTGACATTGGCGGCTCATGTTCATCTTGGCGTCATCAATGACGCCAAGATCCCGTTCCTCCACCGTGCTAGCGAGAGGGGAGCTTCCCAACCAGTATGTGTGCTGGGGGTTGCTTCTCCCCAGATGTATTACCCTGCACTTGTCCACATTGAATCCCATCCTGTTCTTGTTCGCCCACTCATGCAATCGGCCCAGATCCTGCTGCAGCCTCTCCCTCTCCCCTGGTGTCCCCACCTCAGCCCACCCAGTTTTTTGAAGCTTTAGTTCAAAAGTGCACCGCTGCTATTTTCTGCACTCTGATGCGCATTTTGCCGTTTATACAAATGCATGCAAAGCAGCGCCGGATGTGTCAAACTCGATTAATCAAGTCTGCTCTGGTGTGCTGCATTTCCGGCATGTCGGAGCAGACAGAGGTACATGTATACATGTCCTGTGTGGCTCAAAGTTATGCCACTCCAGGGTAGGGTTATCCCTGGTCCATGTTACCCAGCTCATGTTACATGAAGGTGTAGCTACTCTAGGTTAAACCATAGTGTAAATGTCTCACCCACCCCCCTTCCTCACTGGCCTCAGTTGGGTCCACTGCCTCCATCCCCCACAACACCCCAGATCCTCTCTCAATGCCCCCTTCCATTTGTGGTTTCCTGTGCTATCTATCCCAGGGGATCAGACAGGGCAGAGTTAACCCTTCCCTGCCTGCTTTCCTGGGACAGGCAGCATAAGCAGCTACAAGTAAGTGGGAGGAACCGCAGGGGCGGGTGTAGTGGGGAGCCCCAGGGGACAAGGCAGGACTGCAGAATGGGATGGGGGCACAATTCTTACCTTGCAGCCCTCCAGGCCTCTGCTGGCCTGAAGTGTGACTGCTACAAATTCAAGCTGCCTATTTTAGTTGGTCTAATAAAAGCTATCTAGGGCTGCCAGGCTCAGGAATGGGCTCCCAAGTGAGGTAGTACTCTCTCCTACCTTGGGGGTCTTCAAGAGGGGGCTGGACAGATATTTGGCTGGGTGATGTGACCCCAGCACCCATTCCTGCCCAGGGCAGGGGGTCAGACCTGATGATCTGTTTAGGTCCCTTCCCACTGTAATTACCATGATACTATGATATCATATTTCTCCAAAGAATCGTGTATGCCTATGTCCTGAGACCAACACAGCTACAACCAACGCCCCCAAACTAGAGCTAGCACTAACACCCATCTACATCTGTGCGGCTCACAGTGTAACAGGTATCAAGACCCAGAGACAGAGAGGGAAAACCTCATCTCATCTGTTAACAAGCAGTTGACAACCCAGTTTTCATTGCTGCACAATTTGTGTGTTCATTTACACCTGGATGGCAGGAAAGTAAAATGTTACTCAATCACAGTGGGGCAGCGTTGCGCTCATTAATGTAAAAAAGAACACAAGGAGCAAGACTGGCACCTTGGAGAAGCAGATGTGAAGCCTTGTACTTTGGTACAGCAAAGCTTCTTATTCTGAAAGTATCTGTGCATTTCAGCTGCCATAAAACCTAATAAAAATGCCTCCTTTTGAGCATGAAGTGGAAGGATTTTAAAACCTGCGTGTCGGCGGTGGCAGGATAGAGTAGGCAATCTTTCTTAATGAAGCTAAGAAAACTACTCTGTACAATTTGGAGATGACTTTAACTCAGAGCTCTAAGTCTCAAACTTTGGGTGTTTGAAATCCAGAGCAGGCGCCACGTTGTTGTAAGCCCCTTTCTAATTAAAATGTTCCCTGTCAAGGCAATTAAAGAACCCTCAAAATCAGCTTGCTTTGGAAGGAAACAATTATAGTCTCTTAACGTTAAGTTTGTCCCTGCTCCTGGGTTTGTCTTCAGAAGGGACTTTAGCGCGGAGAAGTGCCCCATCATCCCCCACCGCCCCAGATAAAGAGGCAGCCACATCCCTTCTTGTGGTTTAAAAAACCTTAAAAGAAATTGTGTAAACATTTTCCAGCCCCATGCATCTGGAGCCCTGAAGCACTGAGCTACAAGCAGTGGTGGAGTGCTGTGCTGTGTTTTTGCAAGTACAAGACAGAAAATCTATGTAATTACCTCTGAAGCAGAAGAAGCTGTGCAGCCTGACAGAACAGCATGTGTAGGAAGCACTTTGTCAGGTCTCTGCTGACTAATTTCCCACTCTGCACAGTTTTTTTTTCCTGGTAGTCTTTCAGAATTAACCCTCTCCAGGCCCACCTCCCCTCTTCCCTCCCCCTTGCTCTTCATGCTTCGGTATATCTCTCTGTTCAGTACAGAACGCAAACCCACTCGGTTGGATGTCTCAGGACCAATGAGAGCTTGCCGTGTCAAAAAACAGCCATGTATCCAACCAACTGGAGAAGGAGGAAGGAAGCAAAGGCTAGGGGATGAAATTGTTGAAGGAGGGCTTCTCTCTTCTATGCGAGCACATCCTGAGTTTTGTTTCGAGAGCACTGGCAAAGCCACGGGATCATCCATTGAGTCAGAGATGGAAATGGTCTCATAGGTCGCTACAGAGTAACTTAGAGGTTGTCGACCTCTCCTCCCACCCGCAGGTCACAAACCTCCAATCAGATGCACTCAGGTGAATCGTTTGGCCCGTGCATAGATTCACAGAGGTTGAGGCCAGAAGGAGGTCATCATTTCCTCTGACCTCCAGGATAACGCAGAGCTGCACCCAGTCATTCTTGGCTTTGCTGTGAAGTGCTCTTCATTGAGACCCCACAATTTGAATCTTCACTCATGAATTAATATACATTATCATGGCCCAAATATGGACCTTTCCCCACCACCTTTGTTGGATAGGGTCATAGGAAAGTAGGGCGGGAAGGGACCCCATGAAGACATCTAGTCCAACCTTGCTTAAGGAAAGATTGATCATTGACCCTGCCTAAAACTAAACCACCCCAGCCCAAGTGTCTATCTAACCTGCTCTTGAACACTTCCAAAGATCGAGATTTCACACCTGCTTTAGGCAGCTTGGTCCAATGCTTGACCACCCACATTGTCAGAAATTCATGCTAATCTCCCACCTATATTTCCCCTGTTGCAGGTTAATGCCATTGCTCCTAGGCCTGTCCCCTACAGCCACAGAGAAAAGTCATGCTCTCTGTAATTGCTCTTCAAGTATCAGAAGACCATTATCAAATCACTTCCCTTGTTTCTCAACTGAAACTCCTGTTAATACAACTCTGGATGCTACTGGTTTTCATTTGGAGCAAGAGAACACTGTTGGCTAGGGTTACCATGTTGTTTTTTTTTCCCAGACAAGCCCCCTATTTAGATCCTCCAATCTCAGTCCAGGCTATTTTTAAAAATTCAATCAAATGTCCAGGATTTTGCTCTGCTCCCAGTTTGCCCGAGCAAGGAGCTACTTGGGGCTGGCGGCAGGGAGCTAGGAGGCAGGGTGCACACACACCACACAGTCGGCATATAGCCAGGCTGGAGGTGGGAGCAGCCCAGCAGCTGGATGCAGGTAAGTCTGGGGAGACCGGGTTGTATGTGTGTGTGTGTGCATGCGTGTGTCTGCGTGTGTGTGGTGGGGGGTGTCCAGGGCTGCTGCAGGCCAGGGGAGGTGTATGCCCCAGATGCATGCCCTTCCAGGAGGGGAAGGAGGAGGCTGAAGGTTGCAGAGAGGCAGCACCAGGGAGCTGCATGGCTGACCCAGTGGCAATGGGGCCAGTGCCTGTGCTTGCAGGGGCAGGGATGGAGGGAGCATGGGGCTTTGGGTCAGAAGTGAGGGGCACCAGCAGGGCTGGGGTGAGGGTTGTCACTTCTAAGTAAAAGGCATCTCTACCCTTTATTTGTGCGTGCAATTATTCTTTTCCACATGCAGGACTTTGCACTTATCTAGAGCGTCCTCAATTCCACCTGCCTTGGTGTCATCTACACATTTACTAAGTGTGCACTGTATCCCACAATCCAAATCATGAATGGAGGCGTTAAACAATACTGGACCTAAGGCAGACCCCTGGAGTGAATTATTTACCAGGTCGCTCGTCGTTTATTTTCCCCACGTGTCTTTGATGCAGAGTGCGACTCCTTCTTTATCACATTTTTGTGACTCCTTTAAAAAGCTGTCCCCCGCTATCACTCCTCCCCATCCTCACTGAACAGGTGAATCTTTCCAAATAACATTTAAAAATATATATATATGAATTTTTGGGGACTGAGGGAAAGGGGAGGAAAGAAATTTGACTTCTACGCCGGGCTCCACTGGAGAAACAATTGTTTTGTCTGAATTCTTCTGTGATTCGTAAATACTATCTTTATTCAGACTATAAGCCTTTCTGCATTAAGTGACTCAGTACACTGAGTTATGCATTTAATAAAACAGATGATCCAATAATCAGCTCCTTTCTTTTTTTCCTCCTAAATCCACACTGGATACCAGAATTATAGTCTATCTGGTATGAATCCCCTAAGCAATCAGAAGAAGAGTGGAGCAGTCAGCTCTTAAACCTCTCTAGTGCTTTCTCTCTCTCTCTCTCGCTCTCTCTCTCAATACTCTGTAGTCAGAGCTTGGTAAATGCAACACCTGCAGGGATGAAAGACCAGCTGTCCAGTCTGATCCTGTAGGGTACGGAGACACAGAAAGCAAGAATTTAGTCCCAGGCTGTCTAATGCTAATTTTCAGATAGCCCCATTGAACTCAGTCGCTACCTAGTCTGAGTAAGGATATCAGAAACTGGGATCTTGGGGCTCATATTGTAAGGTACCTCTCTCCCCCTAGCAAACTTGGGGCCTATCCTTACCCTCCTTTCTGGGTGCGTCTACACAAGATGCTTAATGTGCATTAGCCTAATAACACTGCATAGCAGCGTGCCATGGTAAAAACCATGCTAACAACCCAGTGTGCAGCACCTGTCATTAAATAACTGTGCACCAGTGTGACTGCACAGTCACTCTAGGTACTGTGCATTTACTTTGTACTTTATTAAGGAAGCAGTCAACTAAATGTGCAGTAAGGTGCATTAATGAATGTGTAGACGCACCGTCTGTCTCACTGTGCTCCGCAACTGATGGAAAAGGTTTTTCAAGGCCAACTACTTACTGCGCCTCGCCGCAGCTCCCAGTGTTCAAGTGCAGTTATTCATACCTGTGGTACATGTTTGCATGGTGTTATACACAGGGACAAGAAAAGCTCTTCTGTGATGCATAGCTGGCCTCTCTTACTTTACCTCCAATCAAATTAATCCTTTTCTGCTGCTTGAAGGTGAAAAAAAGAAGAAAAAAGAAAAGCTTCCTGTACTGAAATAATGATATGCTTTCAGGGGCTAAATTATTTCTAACCTCAATAGCTGTGTATATTCCCTTTGGAATACCCTAGGCAAACTATTATATTTTGGTTTTCTCAACAAAAGCTAGTGCTTTTCATTGCTACCAGGGTTTCTAGGAATCTCCGTCCCATTTAGTGAAGCTTTTGCAGCCAGGAACTGAACACAATGCAATTGTCAAATTAAATTCAACAAATTTAGGCCACTTTAAACGTCTAGTGGGGGAGAAATGTTACCATTCGATGCAGTGCAGAGACACATGCATAGGGTTGGATTCATCATATAAATGAATTTCAAAAAAAGGGGCAGACATAATATTAGATACATGTTTAACCTTTGTACTTGCAATGGGATCATACTTAAACTAAGTTTCTATTTTGTACCTGGAACTAGTAGCAGCACACAAATGAAGAAGAGTCCAGAGAGTCTGTTCAGGGAAAAAGGGAGATTTTTTTTTGCTCTTATCTCCATAAAAAAACTCCTCAGTTTCTAAGTGGTTGACATCAAGAACCTACTGAGGTCACAATACAGTACTTTGAGTTTTGTGTAACACTTAACACCTGATTTATCTCAAAGCTTGCTGCAGACATTAATGAAGTGCAGCTTTCAAGCCGATCTTTTCTTTTCATTCTAAACACATTTCCCCCTTTTTTGGCTCAAATTATTCTGGAAATCTGCAAAAGCAAATATTTCATTGGCTGAACTCCCCCTTGCCCACTCCCCAACCCTGAAAAAAATCAGACTTGTGAAGAGATGTTTGAATTAAAATAGCTCTAATTATTTATTTATTTATGTATTTATTTATTTTCATGATGATAAAAATAATTATACCAACCAAAACAAAACAAAAAAAAAAATCCTCCACCAGCTCTAAGTACTTTATTGTCCATTATGACAACCCTGTGAAGTAGTACAGTAATATGGGACCAATTTTAGGGAAGGAAAACTGAGATTCTCAGAAGTTAAGTAACTTGTCCATATTTAAAGAGGAAATCCCATAGAAATAATACCCCAGCCCCTTATCCTCAATTCTAGTCTTGGACTTTAGACATAAGGTCAGACTTTGACTATATCTAGTATTATTTCCCCCCAGAAATCTGGCAGGTGTCATGATACTGTGGACTGAAGAGGGTTTTCAATAGTTAGGAAGCAAGATGAAGAGCATTATTACATAGATAGAGTCCTAGAGATAAAGTCTTAGCACCCCAGTCCTAGACCTCCCTCCAGTTTCTTCATTAATGTCCTCAGTATATGTCTTCTCTCTGCTATTTTCATAGCTGAGAGTTGTAGTAGGAACCACTTGAAGACGGCTGGTCCGGCAGCACCATACATCCAGGGTCAGGAAAGTGTAGCATCTGGAGTACCCTAGTTAAGTTGCATGGTCAATTTTGCATTTAAGAACTAGTTTATCAAGAGGTTAAAAGCTTCCTACTACTGCCATTTGAAGACATCACTATTTTATATCAAGTACTAGAAGGCTGTGTTGTTATTTCCAATGACTTCCGATTTTTCCCTCAGTTTAAACTTCAAGTACAGCGTCTTATTTGAGTAGCCCTGAGACAAGAAGAAAATACAGGCATAAGTCCTATATCAGAGAATGGCAATATAGTTACTGTATACTTCATATGCATACCCTGCAATGGCTAGGTAAACTGAGAATTTAAGAGACTTTCTTAAAAAGAGTGTGTGTAAACAGGACACTTCAACTCAGATACTGCAATACATTGGCTATCCAGTTTAACAGGAAAAGGATATCAGAAACATTACCTAAGTCTTGATCCTTTACCCTAACTCATGTGCTTAATTCTAATTTAGTCAAGTAGTCAAAGATGCTTTTTGCACATGTCCGGGTTAATCATGTGCATAATGTTTTTCAAGGCAGGGCCATATGTTTAAAGCTCTCCCAGGATTGTTGGTCGTCACATCTTTTCTCCTTAAATCTCAGAACAACATGGCCTACAGATCAGAAGACAGAAACTATCACAACTGTGTTCTTTAATTGTTTTCCATAGTCCCTTGGAGTCCCAACAACTATTAAAGTATCCCTCTGCTTCCTGATGTGCATACACGGAATAAGAAAAAATTCCTTCCCTGAAGAGCTTTGGAAGCCAAAGACTTGGAAGAGAAACAGGGGGCATCTACACATGTGCTGCAATGTACAGCAGCCTATTTGCCTGCCCATTAAAGCGTCATGTAAAAATGCAATTCTGCTAATGCGCAGTCAAATAGGCTACTGTGTATTAAATGTCACTTAAAAACCATGCACATTCATTACCGTGCATTAAGGTAGCCTAATGCACATTTGTTTAGTAGCTCACACTGGAGGTACTAAATTTAATGCATGTTAGGAAAAGTGCCTTATTGCACATGTAGATGTGCCCACCGATAGATCCAGGTCGCACAACAGAACCAGCATTACAACCTGGGCTCCCTAGCTATTACTCTATACAGGAGACCAGACAGCCTATTAGTTTGCTTCTTTCCACAAAACCTTTGCTTCTGTTAATTTAACTGCAACCTCTGATACTCTTTCCTTAAATGTAGATTCTGGTTTGTGTTTTTAAGGAGAACGAGGTGCGAGGGCTGGGAAATGCCGTGTGCTCCGCCGAGGTTCTGTTAAAGCCTAATTCCAAACATTCGACCCTGAAGCCCTGCATTAGACAGACAGTCAGTAGTAAAGAGGTGCCTTGTACAACAAGAATAATAACGGTGAGGCTGACAGAAGAGGGACAGAACAAATCGAGTGTGCCCAATTAATTTTAAACTATATAATTGGGGCAAGAAACTTATTGTTAAAAGTGGCCAATAAAGAGTAACTCATACTTGCAAAACTGGTATAATCTTCATTTTTCTATAGCTACCATCAAGGGCAGTTATTAATTTTACTGAGGATTTTATATCAGCCCATAGCTTTTCTCCGCAGCTGCCTGCACTTTATTTATATTTTATCTTTTTAGCAGACTATACACTGTGGACATTTGTCACCTTGCTTCTGCCAGTAATGTCTGTCTTGTGCAGTGAACCTACCAAGTAGGTTTGCTTTAGCTTAGTCCCATGGAAACAGCCTTTTCATTCCTCTGAACATAACTGCCTCTTTCTAAAGCAAACAGGTCTCAAGGTCAAGACTCCGGGTACATCTTCCTTCAATCCAACAGGTATCATGCTGCTCATAACGTCAGCTTCATTGTCTTTCTTCCAATCCCTTCTGCCTTGCGAACACTTTAGTTTTGCTGTCAGGTGTTCTTCAAAAGAGAACTTCAATCATGCTGCGCTGTAGCACTGGAACAGGATGGATGCATTTCTCAGACTGTTTTCCTATTATTGATAAGCTCTCAATTCATCGTCATGTATTTGTTGTACTGATAGATTAATAGATTATGGAGTTGGAAGGGACCTCAGTGGGCTGTCTAGTCCAACCCCCTGCCCCTTGCAGGCAAGAAAAATCACCAAACCTGGGGTCGTGAACACAGCCAGGTGCCTGTCCAGTCTCCTCTTGAAGACCCCAAGGATGGGGTGAGCACCACCTCCCTTGGAAGCCCATTCCAGAACCTGGGAACCCTGATTGTGAAGAACTTTTTTCTAATGTCCAGTCTAAACCTTTTATCCAGTAGCTTCTGGCCATTGTTCCTCATTGTTCCAGAGGGTGCCCTGGTAAACAGACAGCAACCTACTTCATGTTACTCTCCCCCAAGGATCCCTCTAAGGTGTGCACGTGTGCATCCATGCACAACTAAAACTGTGGCTGGGGCAGGAGCCTGGCATGGGTTCCTTCGCTCCAGGGAAGTGCTCTGCTCCCCTGCATCAAGGCCATGGAGTGGAGCACTTTTCTGGAGCTGGTGAAGCTGGCAGAGCCCGAGCCCGAGCCTGAGCCCAAGCCAGGCCCTGGCCCCAGTCTTCATCCCTGCCTTGCCTCACATCAGGGAGAAGCTGCTGCCTGCCCTGACTGAGGCTCCATTGGCTCTGGGACATTGCTCTGCTCCCCCGCATCGCCTTGGAGAGTGAGAAGGCATGTGGCATCAGGGCTGGGGAGTAGAACAGTGTCCTGGAGCCGGTGGAGCCTCACTGGTGCAGGCAGAGGCTCCTCCCCAAGGTGAGGCAAGGCAGGGATGGAGGCTGGTGTGGCCCTGATGCGGGGGAGTGGAGCACTTCCCCAGAGCCAGGGAACCCACACCAGGCTCTGGCTCCAGAATCTGGCTCCCAGCCCCAGGCCCTGGCCCCTAGTCCCTAGCATCAGCCTCCAGTCACCAGCCCATGGCTCCAGCCCCTGGCCTCTGACTCCAGACTCTTGCCCCTGACTCAAGGTCCCGGCTCCCTGGCTCCCAGCTTCGGGCTTCAGCCTCCGGCCCCTGGCCCCATCCTCTGGCCCCCAGCATCCAGCCCCTAGCCTCCAGCCCTCAGCCCTCTTTGGTAAGTATCCCACGCTGGACTGAGGTGGTGTGCTCATGGACCGAGGAGGTATCAAAATTTAGGTGCGAATAGTCAAAGTGCATTAACGCATGTGAAGACACCTTAAAGTGCTTTAACACTGTGTGGTTGGACTGACTTGGGACTAACTTTAGTCTCAAGTCAGTCCATATGCAGCGTTAATATGCTTTAATGCCTGCACATGTAGCACATTAAGTTAATGCGCATTAAATTTAGTCACACTGAAATGCATGGGTTGGCATTTTCCTCATTTTGTTTGCTACCTTATAAAAAAAATGGAGGTGAAAAGTTTTGCCCAAACTCCGTGGCCCCATCAAGCTAGAGTTTTTAAGGCACATCAGTTTCTGTAATGCCCAGCATACAGTTGAATGATATAGCTAAAGACATATCTAGGTATCTGTCTCTTCCCAGCTAGGCTGACTAGGTTGCCATGACAGTTGGATTTCCCAATGGTAACCTTCAGTAGTGTCCAAGTGAAGCTCAAATTCATATTTCTAGAGCTCTAGAAAGACATATTAACCCCTGCGCCATCATGCCCCTTTTGATTCAAACAGTACTTCTATTTAAGTAATAAGATCCAACGGGAGCATCCAGATGCCTGGGAACCAAGGTTCCCTCTAAGCTGTGCGTCATGTGCAGCTGTGCAGGCTTGCTCACGCCATGCTGCCAGATGTGCCTGCATGACCGCAAACACCATGCAGCTTAGCGGGGATGCTGGTGGGAACATGTATTTACCCAGGAACAAGTACCAGTGGTACACCTTGTGCTGCTGCTCTTTGTCCCCAGGGAATGCCCATGCCACACATGCTCTGGAGTGCTTCGGGTTACCTTATGTGGGGTGGGGAAGCTGGGGCACACAAGTATGAGCTACTATTTATTGACTACTTTTAACCATAAGTTTCTTGTCCCAATTATATACTTTAAAATGAATTTGTCACACTCAAGTTATTCTGTCCCTCTTCTGTCATCTTTACCATTTGGATTCCTGTTGTTGGGGCCTTACTTGGGCTCCTGGACACCTCTGGGAGCTGTAGCCATAGTACTCCTGAAGCACAAAGCCTGGCCAGCAGCTGGAGCATGGTTCCAGCAGGCCAGCCTCTAGTTTTGCGTGGCATGCAATGCCACCATATGTACCACTCTGCTTCTTTTGGCATGCTATTTTTTTTTACCTCTGGATCCCCCAGGGTCAAAACCCAGCCACCTGTGCTGCAAAATA
>JAGPOW010002514.1:55571790-55587949 GCA_030014935.1 Caiman crocodilus | reverse complement strand
AAATGTGTAAAAGGAAAATCAATACAAACTCGAAAAAGACAAGGAAACTAAAACATTATTAAGCGGAATGAAGCACCTAACCGCTCTCTACAGCTTGGTGTCTGAGATTGCGTTGTGGTGTCGCTAGGAAAAAACACCCTGTACTTTGACAAGTTATGGAAAATAAAATGAACCTTTTGGTCTCCTGGAAGCGTCTATAACATTCCAAGTGCGCTCATGTATTTGATGGGTAGATAGATTATTGAACTCATCAATACTTTACCTTCCTTATTCAGGTAGTCTTGCTCTGGAATATATCAGCTACTTCCATATGGATGTGCCAGTTTTCCATTAGACTCTACTTTCATAATACATTTGAACAAAAGGACATTTTATTTAGTGAAACAAATGCTGTCCTAAAAGTTTTTCTTTTTCCTGCATAAAATATCAGATGGAAAATCGTACCTTTATCAAAACTGAAATTTGCAAAGGAGCTTGCTTTCCTTGATTTCCTTCCGCCGCCCCCCCCCCTCCGCTGCCCCCAAATATTTATGGGGTTAAATGCTTTCAATGAGACACAAACGTTTTTGCAGGGGAAACATATCTGATCACCTATTTTTATGCCGGCTTATTTGGTCTTTCCCTTCCACCGTAGGATCATTCTATAGTGCTTTGTCCAGTTAAGATTGAAATCGCTCCAACAATAGAGCTTTGACTACTACCACGTGCCTCATCATCTGGACGTTTTCTTGATGTACACTTTAAAGTTTCCTTCTTTTAGGGTTTTTTGTGTTTTTTTTTTTTTAATCCTAGTGCTTTTTAGTTCTAACAGCTTAAAGTACCCTTGACAATTTCTGTTTTTCCTTCTCTTCTTATATAGTTCTTTCAACTAGAGAAGATAAAAGCTTGCCAAAGTACAATGATGAAATGTGTTGTTTCATAATTTTTTTTTTTTTTTCTGATGAACGAAGAGCCAAAAGCATGGTTTTCTTTCCTTTGGCTTGTGAAAGTTCTTGTGGAGCTAAGGATGATAGATAGATAGATAGATAGATCTTTTTCTGAGTTACTTATGAAATGGCCATGGTGTTTACAAACTTGTTTACATGGTACTTTGGGGAAATTGTCTATATACAGCTCATAAATAATTTTATCTTGTAGAATTTCTCTGCTTTCCACGTTGGCTGTTGACAGCTTTGGTGATTTTCAAAGGGCCTTGGCCAAGCTACAGAAGTGTGGCTAGGCAGAAAGCCCTAAAGCCTATTTCCGACTGACCGTAGCATGAACCTTTGCAGACATAACAACCAGCCTGGTCAGCAAAGTAAATGAAGCAATCAACATGTCCAGCTAAACAAATAATAAGATCCAATTAAACAGAGCACAAGGCCTGAAAAGGACATTAGAAGGGAAGACCAAACATTAAATAATTCAACTATAGTATACCGTAGCTTTGTCTTAAAATGTTAGCAGTGGCAACTGATGTAACCAAATGTATTAGAAGCTGTTTTGCTATAACACATGCATTTTTGTTAAGGTTTTTAAATAAGTTGTAAAAACAAAGCAGCCTTGTCAGAGAAGACCTTAAACTAAGCTGAAGTGTTGAATAACATTGCACAACAGTGAAGGAAAAAGGATAAAATACCCTTCCTTTTACTTTCTCATGGACATTAATCCTGGCTAATTCACACCACAGGAGATGTGGTTTAGTCCAGTCCCAAAAGTTTCGGTGAAACAAAGAAATGTAAATAAAGCAAACAGAAAACATTTATCAGACTATTGAGAGTAGCCATCTATAAATATAGGGTACAGACTGGAGGGAAATTTGGAGAACTCCACAAATTCAGGGTGCTGCCAGCCTGCATGACACCCTCCTTCTTTTGAGTCTCCCCAGACAGTACAGGTATGTGTTGTCTATGCTCTGCTGTCATGGGTAGCCAGATAGAGTTTGGGATAAAAATTTGGTTTTGTCTTTTCAGGTACAAGCAATTGAAGACTGCCCAGTAGACCTTCTTCTTGTCGTTCTTTCTCATTTTTTTTTCTTTTTTTTAGAATAAGTATCCAACCTGCAATCCAGGTAACAGCTGCAAACTACAGTTGGAATGCCTATTGCCTTTAAACCTCTGTGTTGGACTGAGAAGTAATAGTGATAAAGGTCTGAAAACAATGGGTGTGTCTACACGGCGCCGTATGGCAGTGCTGTTACTGCGCCATCTGTTAGTACTTCCTTTCGGCGTGTTTTAGTACTTCCTTTACAGTGCGCCATAGTGGTGCGTTATAAGCAGGAAGTGTGCCACTAAGACGACATAGCTAGCGATCACGTGTAGACTCACGTGATCATCGCTGTAGTGCACTTTATGGAAATGTAACTCATTGCTACGTCACCATAGGGCAACGTGTATGCGCACCCAGTGAGATGTTAACTTCAGCCTCTCGCTTCCAAGGGGGAACAGGTGTACAGACCAGGAACAATGGGTGCCTTCTTCCTTGTGCCTCCAGTCCAGCCGTTGTATATGGTCCGTGCCCAATATTCTGCACAGGCCATTGTTTCTGGTGTTGGTGTTGCCAGACCTTGAGGGCTGCATTGTGGTGCTACAGGACATTTTAGGAGATGATCCCATGTTTGCGTCACTTGACAAACACATTGGTGGGCTCCATAGAGCCCCCTTTATTTCATGAGAAAGTTGCATCTGCCAAGACCCACTTTCAGTCTGTTTAGGCTTCTCTACATTTCTGTGGGATTTTTCCTACCTCTGTGGCATTTTTCCTACCTCTCTTTCACACACACTTGCAATTCTTCTCAGACAAAGGTAACCGGCACCCCTCTGTCTGAATAGTTCAAATTCCTGAATGACCTTATTCAAACCTTTGTTTTGGGTTGTGCTCCTGTATTTTGTGTGGATATTCTTACTGTTTTCAATACCAAGGTCCCTGGTTCCATATGGAGCTTAATAGCTCCTTACAATCATCAAAAATGAAGGTCATTTTTAGGTATTCAGTTTCCAGAGGAGGGGGTTACCTAATCCATAGCAGAAGGAAATCACTGGCTATCTTTTGCAAGTATATTCACAAACAATTTTTTTTTTTGTATTAAGCTAACTTAATTAAAATAATCTACTGATAGGCTTGCATATAATTTGCATACACTTGATGTAAAAGTCTGCAGTCATTTGTGACACCAAAACAGCAGAGCATCTCCATCTTCCTAGTGTCAGGATCTATTTTGCCATGTTAATACCAATCCGTTAGACCCAGTCTCAGACAGGCGTACCTCCCATGTGACAATATAAAAAGGGGCAAGGTGGTCATGATTCCCAAGTTCAGAACCCCTCTCATACACAACCCTTGTAATGCATGCATCTACTTTCCACGTATGGCTTTACTGCAAAAAAAAAAAAAAATCTAGACGTCTGCATTAGGAAACCTTAAGAATCAGTTGCAAGTTTTTATTTAATGGTGCTACATTTTTGTTGGATCTTATTTTGGAGGCAACTACATTTCATAAAGGCAGAATAATAACCCGTGCTGGCTTTTAGATCCAAATTCAAGCAGCTTTTCAGACAGATATTCAAATATGCATGGATAGGAGGTTCAAATTTTGATCCAACATTATTTTGACCATTAAGTCTCAGTAGACTTAGTGGAGTCGATTATTAATACAATGGTCCAATGGTAAACAAGTTTAATCCTGCATATAAATGTTTGATATTCTGTCTTAAATGAGAAAATATGTATTCTATAATGAATAGTTAATTAGGACTGCAATCTGAATATAAGGAATGGAGCCCCTACTGCTGCACAGACAAACCAGAATGAAATGAATTACCGTCATGCAGGGAGTGATATTAATAGTGTCCAGCTTTATAAATGAATCCAATTTTAAGCCACTTTAGCTGCTATCATACTGAGAGAGAGTGCAACATGTCTAACATATCATTTTCATACTGGCAAATGACAAGATTTAAGCCAAAAACAATTTTAACTTGCAGATGTTTTCCTGAATTAAATATTACTAATTATTTTGCTCTTATAGTCAAACATCATTTTAAAAAATTAAGCTGGTGCTCTTCTTAGAGCAAACTGCAAAAAAAAAAAAAAAAGGCATACCGTGAAGGGATGTACAATAGTTGGAGTGTTCTGGGGTTTTTTTCCGAAATGATTGAAGCTGTAGCTGATTTTTATCATCAGCCCTTGTTAGTTGACCCCCTGGAGTCTATATAAGAAGAGGTCAGCTTAGCTGATGGTTTGTAGCTTGCAATGTGTGTTGTGAGGCAGATTGTTAGATTAGGCCGTACAGCTACTGATGGGTCCGCCTCGGGAAGGGCCTAATCCTGCCTAAGCTTACTGTGGAGTGAAGTGCTTACCTCTGTACACTTTATCATGTATTCTCAAGGGAGCAATTTTGTGACAGCCCAGGCATCTGGGGACAGAGCAGTTCTCCACTGGCTGAAATGGGCTTGGTTATACATAGAGGCAGTTGCTGGACTGGGGAAGATGTTCAGAATTGTGCTTTATATGTATACTGAAAGGTCTGGACACTTGTGCTCCATTTGACTCCCTACCATAGCTATTCCAGCACTTGGAGCTTGGTGCTGCGACTGCATGCTGGGCTTTTCATTCCCTGTTCCTTCTACTCCTCCATGAGAGGGAGAGAGGATGGGTTGAAAGGACTGGAGATGAAGAATAAGGATCTTAGTGGCAAAAAACTAGAGCCCCTGAAACACCTCTTCCCCCCCACTGCTCTAAAGATGTCCTCCTGCCCCCTTTCATGTCCCTTGATAGAAGTTTTCAAATGTCCAACCAGGTGCCACAGGGGTCATACAGATGTCCTTGGCTGAAATCTTATTTTTTTAAAGCTTTTCCAAATCTGTTTCACTGGAAACATTTCAATTGTTACTTCTATCCACAGCCTAAGAGAGTTAGGTACTGAACACTCAGGAAAATTCAAAGAGGAAGGATGGCCCATGTCCAAGATACTTATGCTAAGTCCTGACTCTACCGTGACATTTCGTTTGTACCCTTGAATAAGTTCCTTTGGTTAGACTCAGTCCTCCAGGTTAGACACTTTAGTACTTTGCCGTTAGACCCTTGGTCACAGGGTAGAGCTCCAAACTCAGAACTTAAGCACTTAGTCTCTCATTACAGGAAGACCTAGGTGGTTCAGAAGCGTGAATGAAAAAAAAATGTGCATCTAAACCTCCATTTCTTCTCCAGAGATTAAATGCCAGGGCTGCATGCAAGATCATGTGTCTACTCACAATCCAGAACCTGCAGTTTTATTGCCACCAATATCTGTTCTTTCAAGCAGATCAGGGTGGATTATTTAATGTACTAACAATGGCTGGAGGGGAGATGCTGCTACTGACCTTTTATAGCACCGTGGCTGGTGAAAGAGCCACTGTGCATTCTAGGTCCTGTTCGGACAAGAGAATTTGACTGACTTCTCCCATGATAATCGCCTAATAACGCAGACGTAGGCTAAATTGGGCCATCTGCCCATTAAGTTGTGCTGTTGAGTGGCCAGGAAGCTAAGATCAATGCAATCAGGATGAGAAAGCATGAACAAGAGCATGTCTTTGTAGTACCAGGAGCAGGCCACTCACCAAGTCTTGAGTTCTGGACTCTGTTCTCAAGACTATTTATTCATTTTACTTTTAAATCACAAGAGCAAGAAATATAATGAATTTGGGTGTGGGGACCAAAATCCAGATTGCCCAATTCACTCATGGGTGCACGCGCAAGCATCTAAGGTACAGACGCGTGTCCTCTTCCATGCTGTTTGGCCATAAGAGCATGTTTCCTTATAATTCCTGATCCTATGCTTTTTGTGTTCCTTTCTCAACAGAAGTGGTGGAGACGACCTCTCACCTAGACTACAGCCTGCTGGTTAGGATGTTCTCCTGAACAATAGGAGATGTGGGTCTGAATGCACTTGGGCTGAGGAGTGTCAACATACACTCAGTCAACATACACAGCAATAATCCAGCTTAGCCTGTCTACACATGCATTAAGTTGCTTTAGCTATTCATGCCTAAATTTGATATCTACTTTTGCAGGTATCAAACTTAGGTTTGACTAGCCTCCATTTGCCATTTTTCAGGCCCATTAAGGGTGCGCACATATAGACACATGCCCTTAATACACCTTAAAAATGGCTAATGTGCATTAAATTGGCATGTGTAGGCACACCCTCAGAGATTCTAGATACTCTTTGATTTCATTTCTCGGTCCCAAAGAGACTTTGGCAGGGCCTAGGCCTCTGACTGATCAAGGTTGGGGCAATTCCATTCAGCAACAGACTGCAAATACCGACAGAATTAGTGTACTGCACTGTGAATGTTAAGCCCTTCTGTGGCTAGGCAGTATTTTGGGTCATCAGTTGAGAATTAGGGGTGTGTGTAGATGAAACAAGGGCCCTAAATTGAAATGGTGGGTTTTAAAAAAATACCACTTCAGTTCAGGGCTGATTTAAACCTCTGTCGTAGACACACCTCATTGACTTATCTGCCCTTTTGGTGGTGGAGTGGGGCGGGAGAGCTGCCAGAGAGTGAAATGGTCCCTTGACTGCAGCGGGGAGAGGGGTGCTTCCCTCCTCAGTAGCAGCGCCCCAGGCAGCACCTACATGCAGGCACCTGGCTCAGGCAGTCCCAGGAAGCACCGCAGCCATGGAGGTAAGCACCAGGCCCCCACACAGCTCAGGCAGGCAGGCTCTGGAAGGGCGAGGGGGAAGATCAGGCCTTTCTTGGAAGGAGCTGCTTTCCCAGGCTGCTGCCGGGCTGCCTGCAGGGCTTCCTGCAGAGCCACGGAGCTGCATAGAGCCCAGTGCTTCACTCCATGGCTGTAGGAACAGCAAACTAAAACTCCTTGAAAGAGTTTTAGTTTGCTGCACCCCAAGTCATTTAGGCACATTATGCCACTGAATTTCTTGAAGCAGCTGGAATTAATGCACGATACACCGCCAATGCATGCAAACCACCGACACCATTAAAGCAGTGCAAAAGCATTTAGCCCACTTTAAAGTGACGTGCACACATACCTCTCATTTCATCTACACATGGCCTAGGTGCCTAATACCTACTTCAGTCCTGTTGTATTCAACATAAATCATTTCTGAACATGGCCTATGCATTCTCTGTGTCTCAGGAGTGTGAGGATAAGTACAATAAAAATGTGAGGCTCAGATATTATGGTCATTAGGGCCATATGGAAAACCCTGTCCCTTTAGAAGTCCCAGTGGAGGACTTTAGTATTGATTCCACTGGTCCATATTAATCTCTCACCCTCATAATGGCCCCTCACCTCTGTCATTCCCTTTTCCAGAGAGGAAGACTGCCCCTCTCTCTCCCTTTCCCTAGAAGTTGGTCCTTTGTAGCAGGGTAGATCTATGATGGAAGCTGTATTGTCACTGACCACGTGTTGTTCCTATGCCCTGAGTGAGGAAACAGTCCGTTTTTTTAATCCAGTCTCCTTTTACAAGAACTAAATGCATTTCTGTAAAAGCAATAATACAAATATGGTGCTATCACAAAGATATCTGGCAAGATCTCACAGGGTATAGCTGTGGAACAATGATTGTTTAATCCACATTTAATTTGTGTCACCACTGTATATTGATTATCCATTATCCTCATGCAAATGGCATGACTTATCCATTGAAGCAGCTGTGCATTGTTTTTAATTTTAAGTGAATTCTTTTAGTGCTCCATGAAAGGTGTCAGATTAACAGCCCCAGGGACTGAAGTCCTCTGTTTATCCACAGAACATATTCGAGCGATAATGACGGATCCAGTCAAGCATCTGCCTCAGTCATTACTTATCTTGAGGGTTTGTTGCAAGACTTGTAGGGCCAAATCATCCCCTGTGGCGACACAGATGAGAACCCAGCAGACACCAGGACAGGCACTGGGAAAGGAGAGAGTTGAGGAGTCAGTTCCTTCAATGATTCAATGTGTCCCCATGATCTCTGGATTCTACTGACAACTTCTTACAACTTTGGGAAGCCGAGAATAAAGTGAGGAAATGGACACGCTATGCATAAACCTAAAAAAGTTGTGCAGAATCTAAGGAAGAGATAAATACTGGTCTGAGGTTGTATCTTCTTTTGCATACACTGTATTTTACCCACCACCAACAGCCATCTAGTACCCACTTAGGGCTTATTATAGGCAACTGAAGATAGCTATTGTAGTCAGGTGGACATGGGACCCAGGAATAACAGTAAGGCTCCAAAAGAGCTCAGGAAGACCGTTTCTAGGGAATCTGAATATGGTCTGATAGGATGATTTTTCCATTTAGGGAGAGTGGAGGGCAAACCTGCCTTCTTGACGTAGAGAGAATAATCTTTGTAAGGGATCTTCAGGACTTGTCCTAGCCCTTATGAGACTCTCTCTGTCTCACAGCACTGGCTAGCAGAACTTCTCAGGCAGAGGAGAAATATTTTGTACCACCCAATACTAGCACACCAGGTTTATGGTTCCACTTGCCTGGATAATCTAGGAACAATCCTAGTAGCATGTTCCTTCCTTGAAATGCCAGTATCTGAATGTTATCCCCATGCTCTATTATGACCATCAGGTGCAAGTGAGCGACTGTTGGTATTCTTAATCCCTCCCGTCCTCCATAGGATTCTTGCAGTGTCACAGGTTAATCCCAGGTTGCTACTTTCTGCCCATAGTCCCAGTCTTTATCTTTGCTCTAATCCTTGGTCTTCAGAGTTTAGAAAGAGTTTAGAAAGAAGCATGGGGCCTTTTACTGGTTAAGTGCCATATTCTCAAGCGAAGAAGTGCAATAAAGCCATATTCTATATGAATGGGACAGAGATGACACCTTAACTGAGGGTATGGATGAATGCACAACCAATTAAAAGATGGCAGGGTTACACCACACATCAACTGCTCCACAATAATTTCCCATATTCATGCTATAACTCCATAGTAACTGGAAACTACTGGAGCTGGGCCCTCAACACAAACCACTTAGTATGGTTTATTTTCCACTTGCCATTGCCACAGGATAAGAGTGCACACAGAGGCATTCACTGTAGAGCAGCTGGCATGGTAAAAGCCACCACGTTTTGCCCCAGGGTAGGTTGTTGTCATGTCCATAGCTTTTCAGTTCCTTCATTTTTTTTCAATTATATAGATGTCTCTGGAGTAGACAATCCCTACTCCAGATCACTGATGGAGGTATTAAAATAGACAGGTGTGAGCAGCAGCTACCTTCTGCAAAATAATAGAAAATGAGGGTCAGAAGGGACCAGGAGGTCACATCTAGTCCAACCCCCTGCTGAAAGCAGGGCCATCCTTAATTAGATAAACCCAGCCAAGGTTTTGTCTAGCCGGGTCTTAAAAACCACCAAGGATGGAGCTTCCACCACTTTTCTGGGTCACCTGTTACAGTGTTTTACTACCATCCTAGTGAGAAGGGTCTTCCTAATATGTCAGATAATCAAAACAGAGGTGTGATGTAGGTCAGTAACATGGGCTCGTCACAAATTGTGTCTCCAATGCATCATTTTCTTCAATCTAGTTTATATGCATATATGTGTGTGGGCAAATTTTGTATGCACATACATGCATACATTATCCTTCTGTACTAGTCAAACTCTTTCTTTCCTCCAACTTCAGTCACTGGCTTAAATTCTCACATCTCAAATTCTCCCTCTTCTTAGAGCTGACCTCTTCTCTCTGTATGAAAGGATGGTTCTTTCATTAGATAAGACCCTCTTCCAACCTCCATTGCAGTCCAATGGAAAGGTTTGCACTGATTTTAATTAGAGCTGGGCTAGGCCCTGAGTCAGCTACTTTTTTATAGATGTTGTGGAATAAGTGGACATTAAAAAGGGATTTAAAAGAGAAAAAAGGACAGTAGCTGTTTGAACTAGCTCATTAGGGGCATTTTACACATAGTGTGGGTGAAGGCATGAAGCAAGGAGTGAAAAGAGCATATAAAAGGGCCCCTGAGAGCTGTCAGCTGGGGAGAGCAAAGTAAGGCTTAATGAGCTACAAAAGTATGTGGGTGAGAGAGACCAAAGGAAGGCCTTTGCAGATGGCTGTTGGTGGAGGAGGAGGACCAGGTGTCTGAATCTGATGGACACATCTAGAATGACACTGGAGGAACTTGAGGAGGATATATATTACTCCTTTGCACATCTGCATTGTGTTTTGCATTTCTCCTCTCCTGTTCATCATTTTGGACTGACATTTGTGGGCGTAAGAGAGGAAGTACAAATTATTAAGAAATTGGAATAAGGTTTCTTTACCTCTGAGGACTGCAAAAAAAAAAAAAAAACAGATTGTAAAGAGGAAATGATATGAGGGATTTTGTACCCTCAACCCAATTATGGGTAGGTGTGAGCCCTTTCCAAAATTAATAGTTTGCCCCAAGGAGCTTTGGAGACCATCAATACTTTGGAAAGTAAACAAGTGAAAGGGTTTGAAACAGGAAGCGCTCATTTAAAAGGCCAGAACAGGTTAGGAATGGAAATATTTAAAGAACTATTTATACCACACCCACCCTCCCCGAAAAAAAGGAGAAATCTTATTTCCCTAGACTATATTTACCTCTGCCTTAGATTCTGCACTACTGTCTAGGATTCATGTCTAATGTTTCCATTTCCCATGAGTAGTCCACAGACCCTACCTCAATACTGTCGCTTGATCTATATTTCTACTTATAACAATTGAGCCTCTGATCCTTTTTCAGAGCAATAGAAGCAGTTGTATTTTGGGGATGGATGGGCAAAGAATCAGGTGGTAGTTCCCTAACTGGAGCTCCCACTCATCTTTCTGGTGCCCTAGCTGGTTTTACCCCCACATAGTGTCCCAGCAAGGCAACTCTTGACTCCAGGGTTGTTGAGTTTGTCTGTTGGCTAGCTTACTCATCCTGGGAAGTTCTCACTAAGACTTGGGAAAAGAGATGTGAGTATTAGGTGTTCCTAGCATGTGGGCTTTAAAGTGCAAGTATCAAAGCAAAGTACATTAGCAAAAGACACATATAAAGGGCATAAAACCCCTCATCACAATGCTAAAATCAGGGCTTTATATGCCTAATGTGACATTTTCTGGGTCTAGACTTCATATTGATGGCTTGTTCTGAGCTTTGTGGTTCAGTGGGGGAGCATTTGTATTAACCTTTCCGCCAACAAACTGATCCTTTCCTGTATATGATGCTTTGTTTTTTGAAGCATGGCCGGACCTTTCCAATAAAAGATTCCCGGATAATTGGGATTATATCCTTGAAGAAAATACCACTTTGCTTCACTCCCTCCTTAAGGTCTAATCCCACCTCAAAGCCTCCAGAAATGGAAGCAACTTCTCTTTAAGTGTGTCTACACATGCGCCTGTCAGGGGACTTGTTACTACCCAGTTGTTTAGTACTTGTTTTAGCAAGTACTGAAGAACTGCACAGTAACTGCCAGTAGCACAGTCCTAGCACTGCACGGGTCATTTCCAACCCTATGGTACAGTAGCAATGGCATCCTGGTTTGTGCCTACCAACACTGTCGCCATAGCGATGAGCTACGTCTCCGTAGCTCGTTACTATGAGAACAAAGCATCTTGTGTTGACATGCCCTCTCTCTCTGACTTGCCTCTGTACTACTGCTTTTTCAATTGTCTCCTTCAACCCCTGTCTTCAAACATGCCTGAACCTTCTGCTAAGCTCTGTGTTTTCCCCCACTGACTTTTCAGAGTTTAGTTGCTGGATATACCTATTTAAATGCCTTTTAGGTCTATTCTGACAGGACAGAAACCATCAAGTCAAGCCTCCGTGGATCAATGGTATGACCCTCAGTGTGCAGTAGGTGGTGTCACTTAAAGTCACTTGTAACTGGTTTCTTTTGTCTCTGCCTGGAAGACCATCTTCTTCTACATTAGTTATAAAGCCAAGGGCACAGAAGAGGTGGAAGAGAGGCATAGCACCCTAAGAGTTATTTCCGTGTCTGCAGTGTGCTGTAAGAGTAAGGAGGAATCCAGTGGTCAGGCACATACAAAACCAGGACCTGAGGGGCTGGAGATTTTTTTTCCCCGTTTGCATGATGCTAGCAGTTAGCCATCGATTTTAAACTCCATCAAATCAGCCCAAAACGGATCCTAAGTGCTGCTTGAAGAGCAATGACTGTCATGCTAGTTGACTTTGTTTTTCCTTAAAAATAAAAGTTCTGTGACTTTAAGGGCTTGGTTTTTACTCTCTACTTGCTAAAATAATAACTACAGGGGTAGCTGCATGAGCCCATTAAAACTGGGCACAGGCCAATCACTGCAGAAGATAGCACAGGGAGCATGGGAAGGTGACCTAATATATATTTTCCATCTGTGATATAGATTCATAGATTTTAAGGCCAGAAGGGACCTTCTGCACCTCCTCTGTGAAACACAGGTCAGAGAATTTCTACCAGTAATCCTGCATCAAATCAAATCAACAGCATATCAAGGAATATATGGTTCTATAATAGTCGCTTCTTTATTTTGATATAGGGAGAAACTCGGTAACCTCCTCAATACCATATATATAAATATCTTTCCAAAGACATTCCTAAGATGATACAGTACTCACAGTAAGTGCCTATTATAACTCTGAATGAATAGAGGTGAAGTGAAAAAAAAATCCATAATGGTTAACAGCAGCTGGTCTGGGAGTAAAACAGAAGAACTGGAGCAGTCGGGTCACAGAATAGATGTGGTAGATAACAGGAAGTAATGAGCAAGCTACTGAATTGCTAAGACTTCCATTCAAATGAGTGCTTACTATACCAATAGGTCACAGATGAAAATGAGTTGGGTGGGCTCACGTCCTCTGAGCCTCCAGTATGCGTTTGTCAATAGCTTTGACTACGATCAGGGAGAATTCAGGCCTACACATAGTCTCTTTAGCAGTAATAATGAAGACTTAACCTAGCTAGGGTGCTTTGTGAGTCAGGACTGATTTGTATAGGCTGGGCTGGGTTGTACGATGGGACCTGGCAGCATGCTACCATGGCCATGTGCAATATGATGACAGTAGCTGCAGGGTATGGTGGAGAAACAACTGGTATTCCTTCTGCTACAAAATGCCACTGCAACCAAAGGCTGGGGTTTGAAGGGGAGAGAGGGAAGGCTGAGTCAGTGAGGCAAGCTAAGAGATGCCAAAATCCTACTGGCATTTTTAGAGACCTATTGCTAGAGCACCTTTCAGTCGTTACTCCATTTACACTCACAACACCCCTTTCAAATAAGGATGCAGTGGAGATGGAGAAATGAGACAGAACGTTTTTTGCAACTTGTCCAAGATCACAAGGTAAGTCTATGAAAGCAGGGAATGGGACTCAGGATGGCACCCTAGCCAGTGGACTCGCTCTCAGATCAAGTCCTAGTCCAGGTTATTTATTGGGGCACGTTAAGAAGGACTTTCTCAGTCCCCAGAAACTTGATACCAGTTCATTCTTATGCAAAGAAAACTTCATCTTCTTTAAGGGGAAAAATAATTACTAATGAGCATTTAAAACGAATTCAGGAAAAAAAATCACTCCACTTTAGTAACACATCACTGCATTAACTTTGTCTGAGAATTAAGAGGAGTCATTTTCATCAAGGTTCATTCCAGTTTCTGCTCTTCTGCTACTCTTTTTTTTTTATTATTATTAATGGTGTGGTTGAGCTATAATGCTATTGCAAGATAATAATTTGCATTTATATAGCACCTTTTATGAAGGGTCTCCAGATCATTCACACACATTAATTAATTAAGATTTCCAGCAGCCTGGCATGTTAGGTAAGCATAATTATTCATATCTGTCCCCAGCTCTGACACTGACTCACTCAGTGACCTTAGGAAAACCATCCAGTTTCTCAGTGACTGTTAAGATGTGAATAATACTGAATTACCTAAAGGGTAACAGGACTTTGTATAGAACTTGGCTTAAAATGAGTAGTTTTACAGACAAGCAATCTGAAGCACAAACTAGTGGGTCATTTTACACTCAACCAGTAAGGTAGAAATTATAGCAACTTAGAAGAAGCCTTGGTATGATCTGTGCTTGAAAAATCATGTTTTTCTCCCCATCATATGCAAATCCCAGAAGGCCAGCCATGTGTTGCAGGTGGCATAGACCATCTTGTCTTATTCCTATAGCACCAGGGCCAAGGAACAGGCAGCTTAATCAGGGGTACGAGCAATGGGTTCTCACTTCCTCTTAGTCTCCATCATGCTGCATAGTCAAGTCGCAGCATAACCCTAGACTGCTGTCCACAAGATCACTAAAGAAGTCAAGGACAAAGCTCAGTATTTAGCCCAATAGATCTATATGCATATACAGCCCAATAGGTCTATAAGTCTGGTTGTGCTGATGGCAGCATGGTGGGGGCTAATCCAGCAACAGAGCCACTTCTATTTTGTTGTACTCCATGGTTGGCACCCAGGACTGTGCCCCCAGTCTCCCCCATCCCCAGTTGTTATGCTACTGCACCAGCCCCAATTATTCTGCTACTGTGATGATGGAGACCACAAAAGCATCTGGTTCAAAGCTTATTCCGGTCACCAAGTGTCTATGTAAAACATTAAGTTTTGTTTAATTATACACCTTATATATACCTTATTATGTATCATGATGTTCTATATAGTATGTACCTTGTACCCAACTGAGCCTGGGTTTACACAGGTTCCCTCTAGTATAAAGCATGATGGATACTCTGTGGATGGAAAGTTTGCCAGGAAATGAATACACAGCAGGTAGGGCAACCCAAGTCTTCCCTTCACCACAAAGGAAACAGTGGAGAAAGCCTCTAAAAGAGAAGGTGCCCGTTGGGTATGGCAGGTTCTTAGGCAGCTGGACAACAGTAAAATTCAGAGCACATGTTCAGCATACTTGGCCAGTAGAAAGGCCTGGCAATAAGCTAAATCTACCACCAGTTCCCATCCCTGACAGCAACCCTCAGTTAAGCTGTTGCCTTGAGGAAAATACTTCACAGGCTATGGAAAGCATTTTGAATTTCCGTCAACTCCAGTGAATGTGTCCTCACAAGCATTAGCAGAAACAGACCCCAGCTGTGCAAAGTCTGATGGTGTATAACCTTTCCTAAATCTAGCTCTGCTTCAGATTAAATTCTTGTAAATCTGGAGTGAAGTCAGTAGCAACCCATTCGCCTTACGCTCTCATGCAGGAAGACCACGGTAAAACCAAACAAAACTCAGGGATCACACAATGCACATGTGCTGTTATCATTTTCCTCTCAGGTTAGTTATTTACGGGCTTTCTAATATAACCAGTGCAGATCAGAGCAGAGCTGCTGGAAGAACGGGCATCTAGACCACAGGTGCCCGCTGGCTAAAAATACACAAGGCTTTTACAAATATACAGTCACCGCCATCAGCCTCTTGCTGTGCTGTCACCCAGGCATGTCCATCCATTCCTGATAGAGAATTCAATGACCTTTATACTGACAGATCCATGCAGGGAGGTGGGGAGAAAAAAAGTTTGGGGAAGACCCATTATTGTTTCACAACTCATGATCTATTCGGAAAGGAAAGCAGAGAAGAGGAAGAGAAAGTTTAGAGGTATTTGTGGTATGATGGATGACAATCCGAGAGTAATTGAAAAAAAAAAATAGCAGTGCTGAACGCTGGCAGAGTAAAGTGACAAAGAGAAAAAAATGAAGAGGGGAGAGAAAGAATGGGCTTAGTGACGGGGAAGTTTTAGAATGCTAAATTTCATTTGAATTATGAGCTCTCCGTGTCCCCTTCTCTCGCTCAAGTTTTTGCAGCCATGTACACTCTAAGCTTTAAAATTAAATATTGGTAAGTCTAATTGTCTCCTGTGAAGTGGAACCTAGAATTACTGTATATTAAAGCTATGAAGCTACAAGGGACAAAGGGTGGAGGAGGAAAATGAGATCCTTTGCCTGTAAGCATTGCAGCTTTGGGGCTTCCATGAAACTTCAAGGACTTGTCTCCCTTTGGCAGCCTCTCTGCTAAAGAGCATAATAGTAAAGATAACCATGTATTTCATTCTGTAGCACTTTGTGCCCTGGATGATCCAAGACTTATTGCAGATGCCACAACTGTTCATAAGGGCTGTGAGAAGCTTCAGTCCCTGATTCAATTTGGCAGAGATTCGTCCTGATTTGGTGGCCAAATCTTTAAATTCAAACCGAATCAGAGGATCCTTCGATTTCTCTGAATCTAACTGTAACTCTCCGAATCAATTCAGAGA
>JAGPOW010002514.1:55536917-55561497 GCA_030014935.1 Caiman crocodilus | reverse complement strand
TGCTATTGATATCAGTGTGAATAAGATTGGACCCTTATTTGAAAACGTGGTATTTTCAGTGCTTCTGTCACTGAAGCACCAAGGAGTAACACGTTATAACCTTAACCATGGGGGATTTTTCTTTCCAATTAAAATGCACAAGGCACTTTGGAATGCATAGACAAGATAGCATTTAAATCCAAAGTAGTCCATAATCCTACATAATAAGCTTAGATAGATAAATAAATGTGATGTAATAATGAATACTACTGTAATATAATTAAAAAACAGAAACTCAAAAATCCATAGCATGCAAGGTCACTTGCATGATTGTACCTCTTTGTAATTACCCACTGTTCAGTTTTGCTGAATGGAATAAGAGAAGTGCAAGCCTTTTCCAGTAACCTGGAGGAAATGGCAGCAATTCTCAATGCCTCAGTTTCCCCGTTCGAAGAGTGTGGGATGCTGCTATTTACTCTCTTTGACAATTGATTTTAAACGAAAGGAGAAAAAGTTGGCTATACTATTACTACACTTCTACTGTGCTAATCCACATGAAAAAAGTTATTCTTTCCTATTCCAAAGGGATGAAGGGGCAAGGGATAATGCCACAGCTAATGATTTCCCTCTCCAGAAAGAAAAAGAGAAAAATAAATCCTTTATCTGCTGCTTATCTGATAATAGGAGATCCAGGAAGAGAGGAATTGCTACCAAACACATACAATGGCACCTTATTTTCATAAACTTTGCTTCATATTACAATGAAGGCATTCATCTTGTTTTGCCAGTATCAGCCTGCCACAATAACACTGCCTAAGAATAGTTAAATATTGCAACTTATCATGATAAAGTCCATATCACACCAAGACAAATGCTCCCTTTTTTAATGTAAACCACCTCGAGTCTTCCAGTGTCCAGACAAGGCAGGTACAAGCTGAATTAAGCTGCCTTAAAACAACTCAATAATTTTTTTTTTTTAAATTAAATTGAAGAAGTGACCTATTTTAAGACAGAGGCTAGGAAGAAATTCTATCCTCCTGCATCTGCGGTTTCCTGGATACGAGCCAGTCTTTCAATGTAACACTAACTCACAATGCAACAGAGAAAGGACAAACATGCTCCCTCTCTTTGCCTGATTAGAGGATGTCTCATGAATACATTCCCAGGACAAGCTTTATAATAGACTCATCCACTTTGTGTTCAATTGTAAATTCAATACCTACCACTGTCAGCTGTTTAATCTGTTGAACTCCATCCTGTTAAACATTTGGTAATAAGCAGGGCCGGGACTAAAATAATAATAATAATAATAATAATAAATATTTTTAAGTCGTGAATTCTAACCTGTGCTTTTCTTCGTTTATCCACGAGAGCTGACAAGAAGGTATTGAGAGGCATGCAAAGGTTGAGCCAACCAGCAATATCCATCACGTTTATTCAGTTGGAGCTGTTTAAAGCAAACACCTTTCAAGCGCAGAGAGCCATTAAGAACTGGGAAAGTTTGATTTCTTTGCCCAATGTTTGGCGCAGTCCTGATTTTAAGCGCAGATTTAGTTACACAACTCTGTATTGCCCAGTCACCCATGACAAGCACACATCAAAAACCGGCACGCTCACATGGCAATTTATGCACGCAGCTTTCTACGTGCCATTCCCCCTCGCCTGCCCCAGGGAGCTTCTACTTGTGTCAACTGCGTGTACAAATGAGGAGCATAACGGCACACTTCTAAGAATCAGTCACTTTTATTTTCAGTTTAACTTTCTACTGAGAATAAATTGTCTATGCTCCCCCCAGTGGACAAAAAATAGCTGTTGCAGCTTTTTCCAGCTGCTAAGGGTTGCCTCTCTTGAGCTCAAATCATCAAATTCCTGTTTTGAAATTTTAGAAGCTTTTTCAACAGCAGAGGGAAAGGGGTAGTCATCGATTCAGTTGTGAAGGTTGCAATGGGACTGACTTCTCCAAGAGGCTGATTGCATCCTCCCACTGCAACAATCTTAGCTCTCCTGCCGGCTGCACAGCTTTTGGCAAGTCACATCAATTTTAGGCTCAGTTTCCCCATCTGTAAAATGGGCTGCTAATATTTAAAAGTGCACCTCCCAGAGGAGTTGTAAGAATCGATCTGTTAATGCCTGGATGACATTTTGAGCATACACAGAGCCATAAATTATTTATTTATCGCTTTTTAAATAATTAATGTATTTGACTTGTCTAGTCTAAAATTAGCGCTGAGTGAATCACTTTGGCTAAAGCAAGAGCTTGACCTGATTGTTTTACTCGAAGGAGACCAGGAGCAGGGCTGAACCTTAGTCCAAACAGGAAATGTTTGGTTGACTTAAAATTAATCATCCCTTTCATATCGTTAAAGACAACCGGAACGATTGTTTCCTTCCAAAAGACAGTTCTTGCTTTATTTCCAACCTGTCCCAAATCAGTAATGCTGGAAACTGCATGAAGCAATTAATCCTCTGATATTTCCAGTCTCTTCTCCCAACCAAAGAAGTATGTATTTAAGCATCCAAACTTTTTTCTTCTTCTTTTTTTGTTTCAATTTACTCATTGCTACCTATACACAAGACGGCCTCCAGGAGTTTTGGAAATGGAGCGGAGTGGCTGCCAGACATTTAAAGAGACAGCACTCCATATGTCAGTTGTCAGGAAAAAATATTCCTCTATTTTCATACCCCTTGAGTCAGCTATATTTCACAGCTCTGATGTCAATGGAAAGGCTTAATATCAACTGTAGAGGAAATATAGCTTTCCAATTAAATCATGGCTGTGAAATATAACTTATTTTTGTTTCCTTCTTTCCAGTTGCTGGGAGTGGAGCTTTGTTGCTTTAGACGTTATACTGTAGATAAATTTATAAAATGTGCCGGACCAAACGGTGTCTCTGGACAGATCCATTGTGCACAAAGACCAATTAACAGGGCATTGTCTTGGTCTAACACGGACACAGTCCGGCTCATTCTAGCCCTGACGAGAGAAGTCACCAGCATTTTTCCCAACTAATTTTGCTCAGACATTGTCTGGAGAGTACGGTGATAAAAATACCAGTACTCTCAGTGTCGTTAGTGTTAGTGCAGCTGCTCCAACGTTGAATACCAATGGGAGCGTTCCCTAATGGTCTCGGTATAAACAAGCCATTTGTTGAAAAAATGGCTGCATTTCTCAAAGGAGCAGAAGGGAGTTAGGTACCCTGGGTGAATCGCATTTTAATCATATTAAGTTGGCTTACAATCCCTCAGGCTCGTGCAGCAATCTGAGAATGGGTTTCAGATCGAGACTTTTTATACAATGATCTAAATTGTCCCAGTCCTGAGAGATTGCTTCAGTTTCCTTTAAAAGGGGGGGCATTTTTTCAAATTCTTCCCGTCTACCCACAGTTCTGGAGGCAAAAGTCTATGTCGGTAATGAGCCTTTTTTCCAGGAAGATCAGCCAATTTGAGTCTGAGTAGTCAAGTCCAGATAACCTTGATTCATATTAATATCAAGCTGCTCTTGATTCATATTTCAGAATGAAGATTATCTTCATTTGAAAATGCTAATTAATCTCCCTGTTTGTAGATTGAGGTACCAATGCCGTCCTAATTGCTACCAGATAGAAAATGAATCCAAAGTCCATTGGATTGTTAACTTTCCATTGACTCCAGCAGACTCTGGAGGGGTTCAAAGCACAGGAAAATAAATTGTCAGGTAGCCAGGATCTAAATTTGATAAGGTAAAGCTTTATAGGTCAATTGAACCTAAGCCAGTCAAGAAGTCCCTGGGAACCAGCATCAACTAGGCACCGCAGATGGTACACGTGTCCTGCCTGGAGCCCTTTGGCAAAATGATGCCACCTCTCGCTTGAGCAAGCTGCAGACTTGTAGTGATGGCATGTGGATGGCACAATCCAAACTAGACATGATTAAATTCAGGGAATATCTTAATGGTGTCTCACGTTGGGAAGGGAACCCTGTAACCAAACCACAAAAAAAAAAAAAAAGCCCTAGTTTAAGTAACTGTGGACAAAGTAAATCTTCAAAGCATAGAAGTATCTGAGTGTCTAACAGATCTCCCCTATTACACACTTTAATGACTAAACCAAGCTGGTTGTAGCAAATGCCTCATTTTTAAATACTATCTTCAGATCTATATCAGCACATCTTTCTTCTCCGGGTAGCCCTAATCCAAGGCTGTATTTGCAGCTTCTGGCTTCCCAGTATCTTTTATTGTTTGCTTTTATATATATGTGTGTGTACGTGTGTGAGTGTACACACACACACATACACACAAATACATGCATATACATAGATATGTACATATATATATACACAAGCTGAAGAAGTCGAAGGAGTTATGCCATTTGTTGATTGGTCCCACGCAGCAACATGTTAGGACTTTTACTCTTTTGTATCTTTAGAGGAGCAGTAATGTAGCATTTTAAGCCTGTTGGCACATTTTGCCTTGGAAATGTTTATTCCTCCAGCATTGCCCGTGTATGTGTGTGTTTGAATTACTTTTTGCATTGTGCTTCCAGATTTGATGACTCCAAGTGATCCTGCTATTGATTCAATATTAGGGAAACAAAGAGTTATTAAGTGATAACCTGTTGGTGTATATTTTTGCTCTGTTCATATAAACCACTGGAGCAAGATCAATTTACTCTCCGGTTGAATTGCTTTTCTTGTGGGCACCTAAAGCATACGTTAGAGAGCAGCTTCCAAGAAACAAATTTATTTTCCTGAAATGATGGTCTTTATTGGCAACATCTAGTTCTTTTAATTTTACAGTTGGTTTACCAGTTATTATCTCTGTTTTCATGAAGCATGAGAAAAATGCTAGAACAGTTAAATGTGCTTACCATATAGTTTGTGAATTAGTGGCTCCTTCAAATTGGCAGCAGATGTGGAAAGAAACTGCGCTGTCAGTCTTCCTCCGCTGCCCCCCCCCCACCCCCTTCTTCCCCGTGAACTCTGGGAAATAATTTGCCTGGCATACATTACTGATTTCCCATCCAAGTGTCACATCCACACCCCCCCCACCCTCCCAGAATCGTATCAAATATTCCCTCTTATAGCTGACCCCGCCGTCCGCCTGTGACAAATCAGAGGAATCTGCCGGTGGGGTGTGCGAGGGGAGAGGGGAGTAAAACCCTTTTGATGCCTCTCGCGCCCATTATGCATTTGAAGGGCCGTGCATTTTAAATGACTTGTGCATTGCTCCACAGATGTGTTCTGGGCAGAATGGCAGCAATTGCCAGCAGTGACTAAGTGAGAAGTGACACGCTGCCTCTCCAAGGGTTTCTTCAAGTCCAGTTTGGAAGCTTTCATTACATTGCAGGAATCCATTAAGACAGAAACAAGGTTATTCCATGAAATGTTTTTGTGACTAAAGAGGACATCCAGCTCTTTAATCAGTGACAGAACATCTACTCTGACAAGACTGAGTGATACAGTGCGCTCTGCTACCACCTTTGCAACTGAAGGGGAATATAACTTACAAGGACAGACAATATTCTCATTAAATTGCCATTGGTTGATTCATCAATGCTCCAGTGGAAATAATTATTCTGTATATGTTTGATGTAAATGTCTGTGTCAAATGAAACCTCATTTTGTATTTTGCGGACGTCTGATCCATGATAATTTGGCTAATGCCTTTAGGTCATGAGATAACTGTCTACTCCCTTCAGTTATGACAGGGGCTGTGGCAAAAGTCTAAGAGTGCTGAGGAAGGAGGAAGAAAGAAAAAAGAAACGTACACACTTGTTTGAAAAATAAAAGAAACCATGCCTTGTTATTAGAGCATGCAGCCTGCCATATTCCTCCCTTGCAGCAGCATTGGGCTTAGACAGCTGTGAAGCAGGACAGACCAAACTGATGTCAGCTGCGTCACCCCAGTAGAAGTAACAGCATGCTCTTATCCAGGGGATATGATTTTTAACTTGAAGCCAGAGTTGCAGAAGTCGTCATAGGAGAGAAAGAGTCCACAGTCACAGAAAATGAGAGTTGAAGAGACCTCAGGAGGTCATCTAGTCCACCCCTCTGCTCAAATGACCAGCCCCAGTTATGAGTTAATTCTCATAACTGTATGTATTGATATGGTTTTATCTAGACACATGCTTTATATGCATGGATTTATAAAGAACTCCTTTGGACACAGCCTGGACCTGTAAGGAGGGCAGGTGCGTAGTGTGTAAGTGGGACTTAACCCCATGGGAGATGAGTCTCTCTCTCTGCATGGCATACTGCTCAGTCTCAGTTTTTCCCCTATTTACTTGTAGGTACAAAGGGGTTTTTTTTTGACTGCGGGACTTCATCAACAGTAAGTTGCTACCCTTTGCACTCTACGTCAGCTGCTGTGGCCAGTGTGTGAAGGAGGACCATCCAACGCTCCTTTCTACCCCTGGCCATTTGGTGAACTGATGAGTCCCTTGTATGTTCATGGGCATGGGCCTTAGAGTGGATTCGCTCTTGAAGTGGCGTACCAGCAGAAATGATTCCTCTTTTCTCTTTCCCCTTGGGTGTGCATAGCCAGCCCATAGTATGAAGTGCATAGTAGAAGATCTTTAATCATCACCTAAGTCTATACCATGATGCTATTTTAACAACTGGTCTCAAACTGGAGCACAGGGTTAGATGCTGATACTGTTATTCACATTGTGTTGCACTATGCGCCACAGCTATTTCCACTGGAATTACCATGGTCCATTGCAGAAGAAAGTAGAGTTTGCAGAAGAGTAAGAAAGTAGTAAGAAAGTAGAGTTTGCAGAAGAAAGTAGCGTTTGCTAACTCACCCATTTGTCAGAAAGGTGAAGTTGATAGACATCTTTAGAGTTGGTCAGGGTTACAGATAAATGAGTATACGCGTACACACAGAACTGTAGGATCATAGGAAAGTCTGGCTGGAAGGGACCTCACAAGATCTTCTAGTCCAGCCCAAGGCAGGATCATTCCTGACTAAACTATCCCAACCAAGTGTGTGTCCAACCTGCTCTTCACACTATCCAGGGACAGGCTTTCTTGTTGCAGCAAGGGAAGTTTAAATTAGATATCAGAAAGATTTTTTTTTCTCACTAGGAGGATAGTAAAACACTGGAACAGGTCACCCAGAGAGGTTGTGGACTCTCTCTCCATCCTTGGAGGTCTTCAAGAGCCAGCTAGCCTTGTCTGGGATGATGTAGTTGGGGCAGGTTCTGCTTTGAGCAGGGGGGTGGACTAGATGTAACCTCCTGAGGTCCCTTCCAGCCCTTATTTCCTAGGATTATATGAATATTTTACAACCTCTCTAAGCAGCCTGTTCCAATGCTTAACCACCCTCCTAGTCATAGGTTCATAGATTATAGGGCTGGAAGGGACCTCAACAGATCATCGAGTCCGACTCTCTGCCTAGGCCGGAAAGGGGGCTGGGGTCCGAAGACCCCAGCCAGATGCCTATCCATAACTAGTCCAACTAGTCAGATAGTTACTTTTAATCTGCAACCTAAATTTCCCCTGATGCAGCTTGAGGCCATAGCTTCTAGTCCTGCCTGCTACAGCCAGAGAGAAAAGCCCATCTCCATTGCCTGTATCATCATCCTTCAGGTGCTATCAACCCCCCCTTTAGTCTTCTCTCCTCCAGATTAAATAATCCTAGCTCTTTCAGCTGTTCCTCATAACTTGTACCTCCTAGGCCCCTAATCATGTACATATACATATACATATTCCAAATTTCGATTACATTTGAATATTTGCTAAACAACAAAACCGCCAATGGCCAACAGTAAAATACTGCTTCCCACCCCCTCTTCTTCACAGCAAAGGGGATACAAGAAATGCATTTTGAAATTGGGATTTGTTTTTTCTTATTTTAGGATTTAGTTGCACATTTTTGACCAGCTCTAGCAAATATCCTAGGATTCAGCAATATTCACTTCATAGGACACCAGAAGAGAAGACAATTGATGATGCCTGTTCTGGGACAGGTTTTGAATGAAGCGTGTATATGTGGTGCACATGTATTTGAGTGTGTGTCTGTGTGTGCGTGCATGCGTGCACTGGGCATGTAGGAGGAAGGCAGATGTCAGAGAGGGTAATGACACTTATTCAAAGCATCACTTTTTCTCTCTTCATTTTGGATGACTTTCTTGATCATAAAAACAACAACAGCAGTCCTGGGGCAGACCAAGGGACATTATTTAACCTTTCTTTTACACTGGTATAAATCCAGAGTGCCTCCGTTTAAATCAGCGCTCTTACAGTGGCATAAAATCAGTGTGAGAAGAGGTTCAGGTTCGGTGTAATCAGATATTACACTCACTTCCCCCTAAACCCTACAGCTCTGACTAGCCTCATTAATCCTGAGTTGCCACCTCCCTTGGTTACTCTCTTTCTAAAGTTTCAAACTAACAAATAAACCTGTTATCCCTCTTTTATCCTTCTCTTTTATCCAAAACAATATTTCCCGTGGACAGTTAGATTGCCCCATAGTCCCAACTGAGCTTAATTCGCATAGCCACTTGTAAAATGAGCTTTTTGAAAATTAGTAATGATTTTTCATGGTGTGCGTATGTATGGGGGTATTATTTTCTTCATATCATTTAGATTTAAAGATATATAAAAGAGGCTATCTGTTTAGGTTTGAGATCCCAAAGCTCTGAAATAGAAGAGGTAGCTTGGTCCCTTTAGGTAAAAAAGTGAAATAAAATAAATTTGTCTTTTCCTGATAATGTTCTTTTCTTTTCTGCTCAAATAAGCATTTGAGTTATATCGCCTACTAATAATTAGATTTATCGCTAAGGGCAAAATCCTAAGTTTATAATGTAAGTTAGCATCACTACAGCCCAGGGACTACACTGGCCTCCAACACAACTGAGAACTATGAACTGACGACTCTAGATGATGCCATACCTTCAACTATAAAAGCATGACCCCTCTCAGCCCTCAGTATTTGCTCAGCAACTAAAGGACGTATGCTTTGCCATCTATTGCTTGTGATAAGAAGGTAGAAACAGGCTTTGGAGACATAGAGGAATCCTATACTATGCCACTATGAATAGCCGTTAGCTGCCCCAGGAACTCACGTGAGATACCAACAAGCCACAACCCCTCCCGCAAAAGGGATCGCCCCTTTGCAGGGATGCACCGTAGCTGTCTACCACCAGTGAAACAAGGTCACAGCTCAGTGCCGATGCCCCAGAGAGGACCAGGCTATGACTTCCAGGTAGAGTGAAGATGAAGGGGAGAGAGAACCTGGAAA
Source organism: Caiman crocodilus (assembly GCA_030014935.1). Lineage (NCBI taxonomy): Eukaryota > Metazoa > Chordata > Crocodylia > Alligatoridae > Caiman > Caiman crocodilus. The sequence continues at coordinate 55,552,298 of JAGPOW010002514.1, read as the reverse complement.
GCTACCATGAAATGCAAGAAAACAGCCCCATACCATGGACCAAAACTTGGCCCCTGCACGGAGGGATGATAGCATCCTCAGTAAGACAGAGGGATGCAGAGAAGATCCACCATTATCCCTTTGCAAACACCTCGGTGTCATCTGCAGCTCAACACCTAACCAATACTGGAGATTTTACTTGACACGAGTTTGAGACTGGGTTTCTCTCGTGTCATCTTCCATGGCTAGGGAACAAAGCTGAAGCTGTAGGTTGCAACTCAGGCAATCTGAGTGTTTTTAAAATGTATTAACAATTTGATATCTCTCTGTGCTGGTAGAGGAAGGGGGACAGGACATGTTCTCCAAAGACATAAAACTTTTAACTTTTTTTTTTTTTTTTTAAGATAAGTATACATTTTTCTGTCGTATATGTAGTAAGACAAGAAAATGGTCTGCCTATAGCAAATCTGGGAGGTTATTTGTAAGTGTAGTAGTGAAGTCCAACTTCAGGCTGACAAAACCTTTCTTTCTGACTATCCCATCATGCTATCTAGAAACAGCCCTGCAAATAGCTAAAGGTAAGATAGACAGATCTAAAAAAGGTTGCTAAATCTTTGCATATGGAAAGAAGTTCATCATGTGTAGTATTGATAGATAGCCATGCAATGCATGTATGCACACGTGGGCCCATATGCAGACTCTCTTTCACACACACGTTATATTAGTCTGTGGCTTATATCTTTTTCTCGACTCCTAATATCATCTCGGTACCCAAGACAGGGATCATTGTCAGAGATTTATTCTGCAAATTAAATGAGCTATAGCCTCTTCCCTTATTTTAATGTACACTTTATTCTCAAAGCCATTGCTATTTAAATTTGTTCCTTAACACATGCGGGTTCACTTTATTTTACTTTTACTGTGTCTGGACTATTCAAAACTGACACATATAAAAAATAGTGCTGCTTCGCTGAAATAGCAGTGCCTTTGTATGTACGAAGCTATAAATAAACACTGGCAGTTAAACTTCTGTGCTTTTAAACTTTAGCCTCTTTATCTCTGTCACTGTTAGAGGCCCCTATCTGGTCTGCCTTCCCTTTTTGCTTATGATAAAATGTTTATGCAGCAGTAATCAGTCTTAGTACCCTCCTCTCTCTTGTTTTTTCCTTTGTCTCTCTCTCATTTTCTAAGTCTTTGGCATGAGTTTCAATGGTGGCCAAGGCAAGCTGGCCAATGAAACAATGTGCCAGAGTGCATTTTTTCCAAAGCCATCCATTTCCCATCTCTTCACTTTCAGTCTTGTTCTTGTCACTGTAGGTTAGCGCACAACTTGGGCCCATGCATTTTGGACGTATACTGCCAAGCTTTGCAAAACCCAAATCTACTGTTTTCTTCACTTAACACTTCCAGGAGAAACAAGCAAACAAACAAGTTTCACAGCAAGGAAAAGCAGCTTCCATGCTGGCTGGCCACTGAGGTTGTGAGTCCCGTCTAGGAAAGTGGATCTAAAACCACCCCGACTTTTGGATAGCTCAGCTTCGGGTTTGGATTCAAACTGGATCAGGTTCAAACCTTTTGAAAGATCAGACAAATTCAGGACCCAGTCTGGATTTCTGTAGGTCTGAAATTCCCATGCCTCTTTCTGAATAACAAGGTCTTTGAGTAAATGTGATATATTGTATTAGACCAACTAAAGAGTTGGAAAAATTGCTCTTTGCAAGTTTTGGGGCCACAAACACCCTTCTTCGGGCACAGGGAGAGCATTTGTGTTCTCCTGAATTGGCAATATGCAAAATCCAGGTCTGTGAAAACTCAAATGGGTGGCAATGAGGATCAGAGGCCATGGGAGACAATAGGGTCTGGGCCAGAAGTTTAACACATCGATTTAATCTACATTAGTTAACTCTGATACTACTATGTCCGTCCAGGTTATCATAAACCAGTTTTGTATCTTAAACCAGTATCTTAAACGAGTTTGGGCCATGTTGAAAGAGGTATATATGCACTGAACTTCTGTTGTGCTACAGATCTGAACCGGTTTCCAATCACTTATACCAGTTTATGTCGTAACTTTTGTCCTTAGCCATGGTGTGAGACAGGTGGTTGGAAGGGGGGAAAGCAGGGAGTGTTGATCCGGTGAAAGAATATAGCTGGTAAAATGTTGAGAGGTAACCTGGGGTTATCTCATGGCAGGCAGGCTATGATGTGCCATAAATCCAATGCCTATATTTAGTTCATGATTTTTGGTATCCAGTAGATAAACGCAATGTCTATAATTAGTCCAAGCTTTTTGGTACCTGTCTGAATGGACACTTACAATACTTAAGGGCAACTGGGAGATTATTTTAGTTGCAAGGGGCTGGACTCGGTAGTTCAGGAGATCCTTTCCAGTTTTAGGTTGCCATCATACACACAGCTCAAATATCTGTCCTCCTACTTCCCAGTTTGGGATACCATCCACATCATTCATAGCTTTGCCCCACGCACCCCTTTTAAGCACACCTGCTCATTTCAAACATCCTTTTAGACACGCACACAATGCTTTCCCCTTCAGCTTTCAACTTTCTGTGTAATCATCTTAATACTTGCATTAATATGACTTCCTACTTAGGCTTCCTATCTGACCCTATTGGGAATTTTAACTCAAATATTATTAACAACCCAAACAAGTTGAGCCACGACTGCATTTTCTCATGCATAAGTAATAAAGTGCCAGTTGTTCCTGTGAAGACGCTGCTTTTCAAATAATTAAAACCGTTTGCAGATGACTCAGAGATCACAGATAAAGCGAAGTGAGCTGCATGCTTTAGCGTATGGTTTCTATTTCCAGGCACTACTTCCGTATGTAAATAAAACATTGTTCATGTATCATATTTATCAATATGATAGACCTGCCAGACTTCCCAGTTTTCTTTGGAGAAGAATATTTTTCATCTCTCTCTCTCCTTTCTCCATCCAAGAGATCAATTCTCTCTCTCTTCCTCACACACTTTAATATATATATATATTATTATATATATATATTATATATATATATATTTATTATTATTATACCATACACTTTTGAACCTTATTCTGCCACAGCCTGTTTCTAGGATCGTAGAATTACAGACCTATAGGATATCACCGTGGAAAGCATATGTCCTTCCTTACATATGTATATAAAAGCACACATGGTATATAGCTCAAACTGACTTTGCTTTCCATGATTCCCCTTTATATATAACTTGTACAAGGACAATAAACCACGAATCCCAGCCTAAGCTCTTTCCATGTACCTAGTGCTTCCCTCCAGGACCTTCTCTGTCCCAAAGCCTATTTTTCGCCCTCCTTATGCTCCAGATGAAGAAATGAGCTGTGGCTCATGCAAGTTCATGCATCTCTGATTCAGTTAATCTCTAAGGTGCACCTCTGCCCTGCTTTCTGCCTGACTTCAGATTAACACCGCTAACTACCTCTCTCCCTACCCCTATTCAAGAGACTGCGTGGTCTCTTATAGCTTGCCTTGAGCTAACAAGACTCACTCATGCAGAGTGAGCCACAAATAATTATTCTGCATCATTATGCAGGTTTTGAACACCTGAGCTTAGGGTGCGTAGTAGAGAAGCCCTGCATTTGTATGCGGGAATCTAGAAGCAGCTCCCTTATCACAGGGAAATACACTTTGAATTCAGCGGGAGTCCATGTCCCTCAATTAAAATGGACGTCCAGAGGGGGCTCACGTGGAACAGCCGACTCCGGGGACACAACCTTGGGGACTGGGTTACCTAGGGGAGGTGATGCGAACAGAGATAGAGGCAGAGAGGAGCTGTGGGGAAGTATAAGAATGAGATAAAGCTGCAGAAGAAGAAGTGGGAAATAACAAGCAGGGCAGAGGAAGCAGAGAAGCAGGTTCATCTGATGCAAGCAATCAGATTTCAGAAGCAATTTAAATGAACTAAAAAAAGAGAAAGATAAGAGAGGAAGAGGCTGGAAGGGAGAGGGTGACAAAACTCGGAGGCAAAGTAGAGTGTGGACAAATACAGAGAAAAACGTCGCTTAAAATATTGTCCTTATTATTGCTGCCCATTAAAGAGTGTTTCCATTGCAAAGGCATCGACCATTTTCACTTTACCCATCAAAAAAAAATTAAAAATTAAAAAAATCATAGAGCAGTAGAGTTGCAGCTGACCTCCAGAAGTCACGTAGTCCAATGTAGGCAGTGTCATCTCTATTCAAACCATCCTATACAAACCCATATGCATTTGGGAGGTTTTTGTTTTTATTTATTTTTTCTTCAACACCCCCCACAACCCTTTTTGGAGGATTTTAAAAAGGCTTCTAAGTGCCTGAGGTTATTCAAACATCAAACACCTAAACACTAGGTATATAGCCACATAACTACACTTATGCATAGTTTGGGCTTCTACTATCCTTGCGGTGGACTAGAATTACCCTGTGAGTGTACCTGCAGAAGCAAAGTAGAGAAAGGCCCTTCCACCTTTTAGCTCAATAGCCTAACAGTTAGCAAAAAGCAAAAAAATGTTGTATCTACCCCCCTCGCAGCAGATAGGAGTCCAACCTGCCTGTCCTACTTCCCAGCAAAGGGCTCTAACCCCCAGGTCCCAGACCAGGTACCACTTAGGGTTGTCCCCAGCACTCCCTCAAAGCTGGCCCACCAGACCCAGCATTTATGATCTTTTGGATGGACGTCATCAGGACAGATTGTACCCCACCGAAGCCGAGGTCTAGATGCCACCCTGGGGGGGGAAGGGCTGTGTCTCAGCAAATCATGTCCTTGGGCTTTCATTGCTGTTTCTCCCAGCCCCACAGCTCTCCCTCTCTTGGCTGCCCAGTGGCACAGCTGTAAAGGGAAGGAAAGAGAGTGGTTTTTCGGGGCAAAGCCCACCTGGGACCTGGTGGTTGCAGCACCTTGCTTCAAACCTGCTTTGGGTGAGGGACGCATGTCTCCTGTTTACCTGGCTTTATATACGTGACGGAGCGATGCTACGTCCCCCGGAGTAGCTGCCTGGCAAGAGCACAATGGACTAGCTCAGCAGGCAGGCGTGGGCTGCGATGGATGCCAGCTGGTCATAAGTGCCAAGAAGTGCAGTTATGTGGCTATATACCCAGTACTTAGCTTCATCAAGGGGAAATAGGACCTGTCTTAAATAATTTCATTTTATCGTGAAAATATGCATATCAATATGTATTTTACACCATAAAATGAAAATATGTAAGGGCAGGTCCTATATATATATATATATATATATATATATGTATATATATATATATATATATATGCGCATATGTGTATATATATATGGAAGACACTTTCTTTTGAAATATATTCTGGCATGCTTTGGACACAGGGCACTTTTGCTATAGCCTGTTACATTGCTTACATATTTCTGCCAATTTGGTAATCTGCATTAGGCCCAAAAAATCCTGGCTTAATTAGAGCTGGTTGAAAGTATTTATCTTGAAACATCTTAGAGGAAAAAAATGTCCCTTTGTTTTGCATTCATACATACATACTGGAGCAACTGTTTGAGCACTCATGGCACTCGGGACAGGTCCCAGAGGACTGGGAAAGGGCCAGCGTGGTCCCTATCTTCAGGAAGGGGAGGAAGGAGGACCTGGGTAATTATAGGCTGGTTAGCCTCACCTCTATTCTCAGCAAGACCTTACACAAAATCATAAAGGATCACATTTGCAGGGGGCCAGTGGGTAATACAATGTTAAGGGGCACCCAGCATGGGTTTATAGTGAGCAGAACCCGACTGACCAGACTGAGCTCTTTTTATGATCAGGTCACAAAGTGCTTAGATGCAGGGGAGGAAATAGATATTATTTACCTGGATTTTAAAAATGGTTTTTGACACAGCGTCACACCCAATTCTTATGAGCAAACTTAGTAGCTGTGATGTGGGGTTTTCACAGTCAGGTGAGTGAGAAACCAGTTTATGGGATGCACCCAGACAGTGGTGGTGGATGGGGTGGTTTCTCCCTGTAGAGATGAGGGCAGTGGTGTCCCCCAAGGCTCTGTCCTTGGATCAGTACTGTTTAATATCTTCATCAGTGATTTGGATGAAAGCGTTGAAAGCACCTTGTCCAAATTTGCAGATGACACTAAACTACGGGGTACAGTAAACACACTGGAGGGCAGCAGGGAGCAAATTCAGGCAGATTTGGACAGACCAGATCAGAATAGGATGCAATTCAAGAAGGATAAATGCAAGGTGCTGCACCTGGGGAGAAAGGCTCTCCAACACATCTATAGACTGGGGGGTGCCACTCTGAGTACCACAGCAGTGCAAAGGGCTCTTGCAGTTCTGGTGGATGCAAAAATCATGACACAAAAATGAACACGAGTTGCTCATGTGACGAGGCAATAAGCAACGCTAACCACACTCTTTCTTGCATCCACAGATGCATCACCAGGTGCATTTTGAGCAGGTGTAAGGAGGTGATTCTTCCCCTCGATGCAGCATCGGTGAGGCTGCATTTGGAGATCTGCACCCAGTTTTTGGCGCTGCACGTCGAGAGGGATGTGGACACTCTTGTAAGGGTCCAGAGAAGAGCTACTCATACAGTTGAGGGCCTGCAGGTAAGATCCTATGAAGACAGACTGAGGGACCTGAATCTCTTCAGCCTCTGCAAGAGCAGGCTGGGAGATTATCTTGTGACTGTCTACAAACTCATCCGGGGAAGGGGGACGGTCAGCAGGGAATAGGGGACACTCTGTTTACCAGGGCACCCCTTGGGGTTACAAGAAATAGTGGCCACAAACTGAAGGAGAACAGATTAAGATTGGACAAAAGGAAGAGATTCTTTACAGTAAGGGTTGCCAAAATCTAGACTGGGTTCCCAAGGGAGGTGATGCTTTCCCCTACCCTGGGGGTGATCAGGAGGAGATTAAACGGGCCGCTGGCTGGGTTACTTAACCCCAGCACTGCTTCCTGCCTGGGGCAGGGGGTTGGACCTGATGAGCTACCAGGTCCCTTCCGACCCTAGAAAATCTCTATACAGCTACAGATTGAGATATAACGATATAGAGAGATATGGAGATATAGATACACACACATATGTATACATGTATGCGTGTGTGTGTGTGTATATATATATATATATATATTTAGTGTGTGTGTGTGCATATATATACATATGTGTGCATATATGTGTGTGTACATACACACACATACATATATATGTGTGTTATATGTGTGTTATAGTTATATTTATATATTTTATTTATGTGTGTTTGTGTATGTGTGTGTGTGTGTGTGTGTATCTATATATATATCTCAGACCTTACCTTTGAAAAAAAGAAAGTATGTATATATATTCAAAAGAAAGGGCCATTTTTTCCTGTAAGATTTTTCAAGGTAATTCTTTCAACCAGCTCTAATTAACACTTGTTTGGGGTTTTTTGGGTTTTTTTTTTGTCTCATTCACTATACCAAACGGGCAGAAGGGATGTGCAAGCAATGCAGCAGGCTACAGCAGAAGTGCCCTGTGTCCAGTGAATGCCAGAATGTGCCTTTATTTTACAACTGATTTCCACTTCCCATCATGTGTCATTCTTGACTTAAAGTTATTCAGAAAAGCTATTAAGTACTACATAATTGTGAGCAAATTGGAGGTAATAAAGAGAAGTTCAACGAACATGATTGAGGGGCTGGAGAGACTGATTTACGAGGGAAGATGAATGACAATAAATATGTACAGCTTGGCCAAATAATAGCTGGGGGTGGGATGGAGAATACGATACGCATCGCCAGGGCTGTGTCTGAGGAACGCGGTGATCACCAAGGACCACAATCGTTCCTGGCGTAACTCCATTGAAGTCAGTTCAGCAGAGTTGCACTACAGGGGAGTCTGGCCGCGAGAAGAGAGAGAAAGGAGCTGTTAAGTGTGGTCCAGGGGGATACAGCCGGGAGAGCGCGGGGAAGGAACTCAGCAAAAAGAATATGTAGGCTACATATCAGGGAAATCTTACCGGCGAGATCTCTGAGACTAATGAATTAGTTAACAAAAGACAAGCACTTTGAAGATGAAAAATGCTATTCAGCTGACACTAAGTATCATTATTAATAGTAGAGCTGGGCAAATAATTTGTGGTGAATAATGCACTCATCCAGTTTAGGGTGCAATTTTTCCAAAGGTGCCTATGGGGAGGTAGAGGACGAATGGGTGCTTTGGAAGGAGCTAGGTGCCTCATTTTTCTCATGTGTTTTTGCAAATCCTATAATTCATGTTACCTCTCTGCTCCCTCTTCCTCCCCTGTCCGTCTCCTCCCCACCCTTCACCCCACCTCGAGTGGCAGCTCTCTCTGAAATGATCGCCAGAAGCTGACAGGTTTCTTCTCTATATTCATCATTGCAAACGATTCGCCGAACGCCCGGTTCTGTCATTCTCCCCCTTCCTGTCAAGGTTCAACTCCCTCCTTATATTATTCCAGGGGATTCAAACGTTAATGGGGTATTCTACATAATTAAGGGTCAACAAAACCTAGCCTTGAATAATTCCAACCAACAGTTGTAGGTTCACAGAGTTGGGGCCTCAATTCACATAAATCAGCATAGATACACTGAAAGTGTGAGTTATTCCAGTTTACATCAGGTGAGGATTTTTCCTTTCAATAGTAAGGCTGGAAGAAACCATTAAAATAATTCATTTTGACCTTTTGCATAATACGGGCCGCAGGACCCCAACCAGTGAATCATTTGCTAGGCAGTGAAAACGCAAGTACTTCCAAGACCACTTGTGTTAGGATGTGTCTTTCACATATGTAATTTCACGTAGCGTTTAGATATATAATTTGTATTTAAAAACTCCAGGTAATGATGAATTAATCACTACACTTGGTGATCTGTTCCAGCAGCCAATTATCATCACTGCTAAAAAGCTGCATCTTGCACATCATTCATAAACATTATTTAAAATAAGATTATCACATGTTTTGAGCACGTGACAGGCACAGTACTGTGTCTGTTTTCTCTGTGGATGGCTAGGTCTTAGACTCAAATTTTCAACACAAAGTAGTAAGTAATCAAATGTAAGTATTCAAAGTTAAGTTTCACTTGAGCAGGAAAACGGGTTTTGAGTTGAAAGGTATTTTTAATCCAAAAATGCCTTTTTAAATACCAGGTCTTTTTTTTTTTTTCATGAAAAATTTAAAATTAACTTCTGAATTAAAAAATAATAATAATCTAAGCATATCAAACATTTTATCAATGCATTGATACTACTGTTCATGAACACTTTTTTGTTTTCAGCAAAGTAAAAAACACAAAAATACCCTGTAACCCTATTTTAAAACATTTTCAATAACATTTTCCAAAACAGTATATAGAAAAAGATCCATTCTTAGAAGAAAATAAAAAATAAAAATCATTTGACCCTTCAAAATGAAAATAAAAGTGTAACCAGAACTTTTTCAAGTTTAAAACTATTTCTTTGCGTGTTGTTTAGCTCTACTTTTTCTCTTCTCTCTTTCTTTCTTTCTGTATATTTGTTTATATATATATGTGTGTGTGTATATACACACACACATATATATGTGTGTGTGTGTGTGTGTGTGCACGCGCGTGTGTGTGTATTCCCCATATATATAAATGAATCCAATTCTGGACTTCAATATGGATAGGATATCTTCCTCTTTTTCTGCAGACATTTGTGTCTGCCCCTCTCTAAGGATGTGGACACAAGGCACGGGCATAAAGTGCATTTAGTTCTGGTTTTCAGCACAACTCTTCTGAGGTCTTTGCCCAATTCTTATTGGTCAAAATGTGAACACGGTGGGACCTGGTCAGATAGATCTTGGGAAGCATATTGAAAGGAAGGGGTTTGTGGGTGTGTGAGTGTGTTTGGTGTGGTTTGGTTTTCCCACGTAATGTGCATTTAACTTTTGGAACGAACTCATTGCCACAACATGTTGCCAAGGGCAAAAATGTAACCAGGTTCAAAAGAGGATTTGACAAATTCAGGAAGAATACACCTATCCATGAGTATGAAACGTATTTGTTACCAGTGCAAGCTCCAAATTAGGACTGCCAACTGGTCTTTAATTGCTGAAACCTGTGAGGGGAGGAGGAGCAGGAGACAGATTTGTGTGAACGGACTCTGCATAAATGCATTTCCCCTTAGCATCTCCTCTCTGCCGCTATAAGAGGCTAGCTGGCGCCTGTGCTGTGCCTCAGCAGGCATGTCTACCCATGCATTCATGCACTGTCATTACGGCGCATTACGTTTAGTACCCGTCATGAATGCCATGTGCCCCCAGAGGCTGGGGGGACACGACAAGCTCCCACAGGTAGCGGCGGCACTGTCAGTGCTGGGAGTATGGCGACAGTAATGGGAAGCTCCCGCAGGCGCTGTCGGCGGTGTGGGGGGCGGTGGTGGCAAGTGCCCACCCGCACTTGCCATCAATGGTGTCAGCAGTGCCTTTTCACCACCGTGCTCCAGGGGTGCATGTGCACCTGCGTGCAGCCCCTATGCATCGCCAGTGATACCTCTAAGTACCGGTACTAAACATAACGCGCCATAATCGGTGCGACTGTGCAGTAGTGCCGATGCATGTCTTTTATGGGATGCTAATGTGCAGTAGCCTACTTCTGCTGTGTATTAATGCATTAGCACGGCTTTCTCTGTAACATGCTAATGTGCAGTAGAATTACTCTACTGCTCTTCTAGCCTCTCCCGTTAACATGCCCAGTATGGCATCCACTGTTTGCCATCTACTTAATTCTCAGCACACTGCCCAGCCAAGGATAAGCCACACAGCTAGTTAAATGTGGCTTCTATTTCAAAGGCTGATGCGTACTCACTGAGATTGGGCACCTCGGCGGTCCAATAGAGCCATTTGATATGGTTGTATATGCCCACGGGGAGCTTGCAAATGCTCTTCTTCACAAGGGCTGAGAAACATAAATGTACGAATGATCTGGGTTCTTCTAAGGGCAGCAATAGAAATGTCATTGCTTGACTGACTTGAAAAAAAAAGGGGAGTGGGCAAAGCCTTTGTGAATTCACTGTACGAAGCATTTGTTCATGGCATATACGTGTTAAAAAAAACCCAAAACAGATGGCACTGTATGCTTAATAATAGCCAGGATTCCTCTGAAGATTTTAGGTTACAGATGTTCCTAGGTGCGTAGTGGACAGCATTCAGTGATAGCTACTATCACTATTGTGGGCATGTTTTTGTTTGGATCTTCTGGCCTTGCAACAGAACAGGTAAAATTTAAAACCAGAACAAAACTGGCTAATAAAAGTGCTTGCCTAAAATGAAGAATACAAAACTCTAACGCTCTTGATTTAGAGGTAATCCCTTTTATTAGACCACCTAGGAAATAGCAAAATAAATAAATAAATAAATAAATAAATGATTTCTTTGCATACCCTTTTTTGGACTTAGGGGGAACTAAAGATGGAAGTCCCCTTAGGTAGAAAATATAAAAGACCTTTTGGACCATCTTAAGTAATTAGTTATGATGGTGACTATCTTAAGCCTTTAGGTAATAAGCAAGTCAATAAAGGATGTGGGGGGAAACAAATAAATCAAGGAAATGCTCATCATGGAAGCCAAGGGAGGAAAGTCAGCTTTATCCACAATGGCCAACCGGATCCAGGTCTCTCAGAAGTGAGTACCAAGCCTCCCACCGATTCCAGTTGGATCAGGCTGATAAAGCACGTGAACAGTAGGGACCCCATCCTCTCAAGCTGTCATTCATACATCTTATGTGCTATTACTATTACAATAGTATCTTGATGTTGCAAGCGAGATCAATGTGCTACTATAATGCAAATGGTAAATAATAAGGTGTTTTTGTGCAGTGCATGAAGAGAAAAGGAGGTGAAATTCATCATATAAATTATTCACTCAATGATTTGCCCAGCGCCAGATAAAAAAATAAAAAAATGCAAATGTGTAATTGCATTCAGAGAATGTCACATTTCTCCCCAACACACAAAAGCTGAAGACCTGAAAGATATTTTCAACCATATCAAAAATAAAGTACATTTCAAAGAAATTAAGAATAAATCAGAGGCATAAATTATTACTGAGAAAGAAAACTTCAGTACCACCACCTGCATGTGAGAGGAAGGAAGGAGACCATGACACTTCAATTCTACCTAAACTTTGCACTTCTTCCCTTATTTACAATAAACTTTCCCAAGGATCAGGGCGTGAGATGGGGGAGACTTTTTTTTATATATATATATCATTCTGGCCAATGGGAAAAAACTAAAATAATGGGCTAGGATTAATATTTGAGACATCAGAAATGGTCTTAAGTATTAAACATTTAACATTTACATTCCCTATTACAAACAGTATAAGTAAATGAAGCATAAGGCTATATTTCTTCAACTATTATATTCAAACGGTAGTGCCTACATGCTCTGGAAACAGTAAAACTCACAATAAATTAACCACAGTACCCGATTAAAAAAATAAAGGGTTTTTTTTTTTTTGGCACAGTGTCTATCACACTGTGTAAAAAAATTGGAGTCTTTATACCTAATATGGGAGACATGGGAAGATAACTTTGTAGAATATCTGTCATTCCCCAGTCGCCCGGGAGTCTATTAGACTCCACTAACTGATTGCAAACCTAGCCTTTAACTTTCTTTCCTTATGGACTTTGGTATCTCTTTTGGCACTTCAGCATGTGCAAGACAGAGTCAGAAGGGTATGTGAACAATTCCCAATGGCTGGAACGTAATAAAACATGACTTCCTACACACCGTTTTGTTTGGATCCTAGGGCCCAGGTCCTATTCTGCCTACGTGGCCACTTCACCAAAGACAACTCCTGGTTTCAGGAAAGTGATTCAACCCTGCCAAGGAAGGCACAGAACTCTTCTTGCATGGACCGCCCAGGGCACCTATGTTGGGTCTTAAGACTGTTGCCTTCCTTGTCACCTGGTGGCCTAGCTTCAACAGAATGGATGGAAAGAGCCCTTGCAAGCCCATACTGGGGCATTTTGCTGAGAAGTGAGAGAGATGAGTTTAATCGGACTGAAGCAGAACTCGTACCTGGGTCTCTCACTTTCTGGACGTGTGACGTCACCATAAGGCTATTGGGCAATAAATGGGAAACGGACACCTCCACTTCCTTCTCCCACTTGACAATGTACGTAGATATTCCTGAGCAGACTGGAGTAGATTTCCTCTTAACAACATAAGTGCCTTTCAGATAGCCTAAACATCACCCTATATCACCATAGCTATATGCTACGGTGACATAGGGTGACATGGTCCTATATATGACCGGTAGCTACTCCATCATAGAAGCACATTACCCCATTTTAGCATGCTGCTATGGTGAATTAGAGGCAAAAACTAACCATGCACGGTGCGCACAGCACAGTATGGGCAGTATTTCCAAAAGGAAGCACTAAAGTTCAGTGTAGTAACAACATTGGCATAGGGCAACATATAGACACACCCTTAGAGGTGGAATAGGATGTGGCCATGGGATTTTAGCATTAAAAATACAGGCTTCATGGCTTGAGCTAAAGGAAAGCTTTTCTTAGTAGCTATCAGAGATAGTCGTAGTCCGTGAGACTAGTATTATAGGGATGATGGTCCCATGCATCAAGTGTGTCTCAGAAATATGGATGAAGCAAAGAAGAGGTAGAGAGAAAAAAAAAAGATATAATTTTCTTGATAGCTGCTGTAAACTTTTGATGCTTGATGATTAAGGATGGGAGCTGAAAGAGCACCAGCTTGATTGAAACAGAGATCATCGCTTTGTCAGCATCTTGTTCAGGAAGGGAACTACAACGGAACGTAGAATCGAAAGTCCTTGGCCGCTGACAGGTACTGTTTCCATCTAGCAACAGGTAATGCTGCCTGATGGAAACCGTCACATCGTGTCATCTGCGTCACCTTCACAGGGCAAGCTACCCAAGTGGGAAAAAAGTGCCCTGGGAACTTGTTGCGCCAGCACTCGCCAGCAAGGTGGGGCTGGAAAGCTGCTGGCCTGGGCTATCCTCTCCTCCCCTTCCTCCCCACCTTCAGCTGTGCTGCTAATGAGGAGGGAGCCTGCGCTGACCAGCTGAGCTGTCCCTGGGTGGAAGAGCTGTCCCCAGACCCTTGCACAGCCCTGTGTAAAGGGCATGGCATGGCAGGGGTACTTTAGGGGCAGGGCAGGGGTCAAACTCTCCCAGGACACTATAAAGTGTGTTTGTGCATGTGTTTTTCTTCTCTCCCTGTCTTGTCCTGCCCACGGTTTTCTGAAGCAGTTTTCTCCCCACTCTCAGTTTTCTACTGTGTGCAAGAAAAGCATGCCATGCCCAGCATTTGCTTCCCCACGGGAAAGAGGTGCTCCAGCCTTGAAGGCTGGCTGGGGAAAGGGAGGAAGGGTGGGCCAGTCATGACATCTCCTGTGGAGGCATCCTGGAGCAGAAGAGTTCAGTATTAGTCACAGAGAGTCCCCTGGCAGGAAGGGATGGGGGAAGAAATCTCTCCACTCTAGGATGCTGGAGGACCCGGCCAAATGTTATCACCCTATGGCTAAGATGCCAGATGATCAAATTAAAGATTGATACAAGCAAACTGCAAAGATATTTTACATTTCACAAATAACATCTTTGTGGCTGAATCCATGTTGTTGGGGCTCATTAGCAGGTGACACGCTGCTTGAATGTGTGGCATGTTACAGCCTATTGCTCCATTAATATAATGATCATGTTTTATATGCAATATCTGCAAGGGGCCCTGATCATCTCCTGCCTTGCATGGCGTGCCATGGTGACAAATACTTTTTTATCATGAATTTTGAAGAACATGGGTGAATTGCTAGTGCCCTAGAAGAGTTGTACTTGCATGTTTCCCCCTAACATCACACCTTAGGTAGGAGAAACGCACAACCTTTGCACTCCGGGAATGTAAGGCTTATGGTGCAGATAAAAAAGGGCTGGGGCCATAGGGAAGATTAAAGTAGTTTAGTGCATTTAGTGCGTTCCCCTCAAATACACACACATCAAAACAGTTGAAATGGTGCACAAACTGAAGCTGCCTGAAGCTGTTTAATGTGATCCCTCATTTCTCAGTTCACCACGGAAGTGACAGTCCAGAGCTCAAAAGAAATGGATAGATGATGCTAGCTCCCTGCAAAAACCAGTAGCATCGTTTGGTCATGGCAGTTGTCTCCTTTCTGGCTGTGCAGGAAAAAAAAAAAGGGGGTGTGTTGCTTTGCAGGGGTCTCTGCAATTGTTATCAGTACTGTATGCACTTTCTAACTGACATCCCAATGACCACCTTAACCTTTGGATATACCACACCACGCTTTACTTTAAGAGACCAGGGTGTGCGTTCTCTGCAGAGGTCACACATTTGTTAAGTCTCAAGGAATGCACCCATCCCTCCATCCCTTAGGAACAGCTGAGCTTCCTGCTATTAAGTGCT
>JAGPOW010002514.1:55518138-55533582 GCA_030014935.1 Caiman crocodilus | reverse complement strand
GGCACCAACCTGCATCAGTAGTTATCCTCCTTCCAAGATTATGTTGTGGGTGGATGATAAAGTATGTCTCCCATACACTTCCACTAAGAACTGTGCAGAGCATATCTTTCCTGTGGCCTGATAAATGTACAGCTTCCTTCAGCTCCCTCTTCTTTCCACCAGCTCAAGGACTGTGTTCATCAGCACAGTGTTGTAAAGCTGTTTGTGGTGTTAGGTAAGGATAACCTAGAACTAAGGATAACCTAGGTCTAGGTAATCCTAGATAAACTAGGATAGACTAGCATAAATAAACTAAGGATAACCCTTAGAAGAATAAGAACCAATCTAGATTTTCCTTGACTGGATCAGGGAAAGCACAAATAATGTGGCTGCTTTCACTGAGAATGAGTCCAAGTGGTTTCTACTGATTCAGTCTAAGACGTGTTCTTTGGGTAGTCAATCAGGGAACCAATAGAAGCAGCTTGTGATTTCATCACTTGACCTCTAGCATATAACCGACAGAACTTGAAATTCAAAATCCTCAACGTCAACAAGAAACTGCATCCATCAAGCTCAAGGGTATACATGCGCACCTGTGATGAAAAGCTTTGCAGATGCAAAACATGCTGTGCACAACACTGAGGATCTATGCACTTGAAAACAGGTGAATTCTGAACGTTTCGAATATGCTGCAAAGCTGTGACAATTAACGACCCTGCTGAATTCAAGGTGGCAACTGAAATGCAAGTCCTTTTTTATCCATCTCTTTTGCCATTTAGTTTATTTGTTATGGGTATATGTGTGGTCATAGTACACAGGATTATTAATCAATATGAGTAATCATGAGGCAATTCTAATAGACGTTAACGCGATGAGCTGTAGCCTTTTACTCAAATTGTGGAACAGTTACATATAGAAATAATGCTTTCAGTTTCGAGAAGACTTCTCCAAGTCATTACAAGCATGAGTCAGGGCACTTCACTCTGGCCTGTAAGAAGGTGAGACTTTCTTTAAAAGTTAGAAATATAAATTTGTCATCAAAACATTGGCATGTATTTCTGTTAGTGAGTAATTGCCATGATTGCGCCTGCTTATCAGGAAATGCCACTTGCAAATTACCAGTTGTGGTATCTTCTCTTTGCAACTACTTAGTGGGCACATCTACACATGTACTGTATTATGCATTAGACTAATCTAATGCACAGTAAAGTGTCACTGTCTACACGTGTGGCAATTGTTGCACAGTAGATTAATGTCAAATGCTGTTGGCTAGAACCAACAGATACAGGTATTAGCAAGCAGCACTTTACATTAATTCACCTGAATGCACATGTAAATGCTTACCCGGGAGCAATCTGATCCTGGTCAACCCGGACAGCAGGGGGACAGAAGTGCTGCTTCTCTTCGGGGTAGGGCAGGAACTGTCCCTGGCTCTAGTTTAGCCCCAAACTCCAAGGGGCAGGAGGAATGATCTGGTCCTGGTTTCAAGGGCAGCTCCTGCCCTGCTCCCCACCAGGTCGGGCCAGCCCCATCCCTCCATGCTCCCGCCTTTCTGGGGCTGGCACCCAGGTAGCTGCAGCCAGAGCCAGGAACTCCCCCTGGATGCTGCAAGGGGGCAGAGCAGAGCAGGAGCTGCGCTGGACTAGGCTGCTTCTGTCAGTCTCAGTTTGCTTCAGAAGCACATGGAAATGTGTGCTTGGGTGTAATTTAATGCACCTGAATTTTCTGTGCAGAAAATTCAGGCACATTAATTGCACATGTAGATATGCCCAGTTAAGGTTAGATTTTGTTACCCTTGGTCATTATTAGACTTGTCAAGGACTCCTCTTGGAATGAATGAAACACCCCAACTTCTCATAAAGGCAGCAGGTTCTAGCCCACCGTGTGGTTACTCTTGATGACTGGAGATGCATATCAACCACAAGATTGTCCAGGAATTGAGGACTGATCCAGAAACAAGAAGGGCATGCTTAAGTTGAGTTCAATGAAACTCAAACTTGAATCAGAGCACTATTAAGCCCAGCACCATTTTGTTTTAAATGGACCCAAAATAGATCAGATAAATCCTATTCTATTCTGTATTTGTTTAACTAGGCCACTGCTTTAGGGTGGAAATCCTTGATGAATTGCACACCTTAGCTCTCATTTTGCAAAGTATATCTGATGTTACAGTTAATTATCTCAGAGTAGAACATCCAATGGCGAGGATTACTGCTGAAATGTCAGCTTTTGTATCACTGGTTTGATTATCTTATTATTATTACTTATGTCTCCTCTACAGTTCAGCTTTCTTTTCATGGTTTCCTTGCTATTAATCCTGATTTATTATGATTTAAGTTCCGTCATGAAGGGCCCCCAAACTATAAAGTCTTACTATAGTCTTCTTTGAGGAATGAATTGAATTTTATCCATCATGATTGCTTACAGTTGCAGGGAGGTCACTCAGGCCTAATCATAATGTCGTAATAAATAAATGTCCTAAACTGCTAAGAATTTGCATATATGTATCAACTGTTTTGCCTTAAACAGAGCACTTTAATCTTAGGAAGAAACATTAGGGAACAGGTCGATGTAAAGCCACTGAAAGCAAATGTTCAGAAGCTGCCATAGATTATGTACTATGCTGCCAGGGGATACTTTTAAATAATCAAAACTAAGAACTTTTTTAAGTGATTGGAAATGCTGGTAGATTTAAGTGACTTCAACATACAGCTCTCTGCAGTGTTTCTAGCCATTAACTCACAGAATAGGAATGTGCACATACATTTGAGAAGTTGAAGATAAATTTATTCTTTTTTTTTTTCAAAACTGATTTTTTTCAGGTTGATTTTCAATTCTGGTTTCCATGAGCATTTTATTATTATTATTATTGTTGTTATTATTTTTATTATTATTATTACCAGTAATTTACAAAAATAAATCCTTTCAATCTAAAATTTAGGTATTTTGAAAAATCCCACAATACAACTGAATATATCAATGCCAACTGGCAACAGAAATATATGAATACTGAAAGGAAAGTCTGTGAACCACTAAAAATACCTACCATCTCAAATTAAGACAAACAAATGCTTACACGTACTGGCCGTGTCTACACGAGATGCTTACTGAGCAGTATCTTGTTACTACTGCACAGTAGCATTTCAGGGCATGCACCGTGGCATGACTCTACTGCGCAGTAGTAATGAACTACTGCACACTCAGTATCACCATGAAGCTGTGCAGGGATGCTAATGTGTGGTAATGCTGATTACTGCACAGTCATTTAGCACTTGGATATTCAAATACTAAATGACTGCATGGTAACAACTGGGCAGCCAGCATCTCATGTAGACGTAGACACTGACTGGAACTTTAGTTCACAAATAACCCAGACGAAGAATGGAAACTTTTTGAGGAGTAAAGTATTACCTAAAATGGGTAAGAGCCCCAAATAATTTCTTTCATATTTATTCACATTAAAAAAATTAAAATCTCACTTTGCGCACCACCCTGTGGATCTGAAGGCCACTGTTTGTGGAGCTGGATGGCACTCAGGAGAGTGAACAGTGTTGGAAACTGGTCACCAGTGGCTTGCTGGAGGGTGCAGTGAAAGAAACAGGAAAAGAATCCAGTTTTAACTTCCCAATCGATACTTTAACCTTCAAGCTACATTGCCTTCCTGGATGCAGGTGGGCAACTGTAATCGGGCTTGCTCCTTTCTTTGAACTCTGCATCCATCCAGCCATAACAATAAAGGGCACCAGACCGACTTTGCTTTTCACATAGTTAAAACAAGCAAACAAAGAAACAAGTCTTGTACGTTTTCCCCAGGAGACGTATTGACTAATTATACAGGTCAGCACAATAAAAATATCTTGAGGTTGAGGATATTTCTTGCTAATTAGATAATACTTCGGTCTTTTGCCTGCCCATTTATTTAGTAAAGATTATTATTACTGCTCTTATTAATTATTTGTCTCATGGTAGTGCCTAGAGACCCAAACCAAGAGCAGTAGTCCTCTGTGCTAAGTACTTGCATATTCACTAATCCAAAGAGAAAGCTTAGATGAGAGATGAACTTACAACCTGTTGATTAGGGCATTCACCTGGGATGCGGAAGAATCACACTCAAGTCTCTGCTTCAATGACTGTTTAAGGATCGATGAAAAGCAGGGCAACACCAAGAGGAGAGGCTGCCGAAGACACTGTGAAAAGTCTAGGGTGGAGACCTGCTCCAAATCAGGCAGCAGGGGAAGTGAAACACAAAGATCGCACCTCCCAGGTAAGTGCTTTAACTGCTTGAAGAATAGGATAGTGTTGATGTGATAACATCCTATTCCAGCCTTCTTCTCACCCTGGGGCTACTCTGTGTCCCCCTCCCTCTGTCTCTGGTGCCTATCACTCCGGTTGCTAAGCATGATCAAAAGCTACTTAACCACATTGTTTGCTCTAAGGTTATTCTTTGATATTGTCCTATTCTCCAAGCCTGCCCTCTGTAACTAATACAGTTCTCCACTGTACCGAGTGTGGTGGACTCCTTGGGAGAGGGTTCAGGCATACCTTTTCTATTCCCTTGGCTCAAATGACCAAAGCAAACTACTACTTGTTCTTCGGACTAAAGGAAGCACCCCAGGTTCTTGCAATGGGTCAGCTAGCCTCAAGGATATAAGTCCAAAGGCACAGGGCCCAGAAACAGTCCAGACCCCTGGGTGGTGGCAGTGGTGGCCCCAGGTTTGTGGGTGTGCTCCAGGAAGGGAGTTGGCCAGACGTGAAGTGCCCCAGGGAGGCACTTGGAGCTTGGCATGTGGTTGGGCATGGTGAGGTGCCTGGCTCAGTGCAGGAATGCCTCCTACTGGCCTGCCACAGTCTTCCTTCCGCTTTGCACATGGGATGACGGTTCATAACTGAAAAAAAAAGATTGATCTGTTTAAGTGATGGTTCCAAGATGGCACTCCCAGGTGGAAATCCTGAGCAGAGAGACCTGATTTCGTTAGCCCAGGCTATGTGCCTTCCTACTTGAGAGGGCTTTGGTCAAAACCCTTTCTCATTATGTCTCATTGTCCAATTTAGATGGCTCCATGCTCATCCTGGTAGGTTTTGTGAACCTCATTTGTGAGTGTCTAGCTCTCCTTGTGTGTTATTTAGCATAAGCATCTAACTTGGAGGTAAGGGAATCCAGTAAGCGCTATTGATCCTAAAAGTTAAGTGTTGTAACAGTCAGCACTTAAGTTCCTTTTTGTATAAAGGGCTACAGCCTCAAAGGTGACTTAAATATCACAGTAATCAGTGTTATGACACCTCATGTCTAGGTTCTTAGCTACCTAATGGAAAGCAGAGCAACCTAGTTAGGTGTCTGGGGACCCTTTACAATGGGAGGAGTTAGATACCTGAGAATGGGAAAGCACTAAAGGCAGTGAGCTGACTTGGGATCCATCTGATATAGCCAAGAGGAAATCCTGAGGATAAGGATGTGCCTTAAATCATAGCAACTTCTAGGAATTAGGCACCTACGTTTAGGATATACAGAGTTGCTTCCCTCACTTGCCTGAACCCTCTATTGGATTTAGGTGTCTAATTCCTTTCAAAAGCTGGGGGTGGGTCACTGCTTGCTCTCAGAGTCTGGTAGAGGAAGATCCAGCTACTTTTATCCAGTAATTTAGCAAATAGATCACATATTCAGGATCCAAATGTAGTTCCTGGCTCTGCCTGTGGAGATGTAAACTCTTCTGTCTTATCTGTGATGGCTAATCCCTATTCACCAGGTTACAGGATAGTGTGTGGGGGTTGCTCATTCCTTCTTGCCACCCTTGCTGAGGGGAAGATGGATATTTGCTGGGGAAGAGAGCAAACCTACATCTGGGGAAACACCATGACTCCAGTTCCTGCGTCAACTTTGTTTTACGCTTAATATTTAGTGGAGCAAGGACATATACCATCCCTACCTCAGATCAGTGTCCAGCCCATGGAGCTATAGAGTAAAACTCATTCACATTAAATCTCTCTGGCTCAATATGTCTCTAATTGTGCTATGCAAAGGGGAAGTGCTTCAATCAGCAGGGTAAGACAAGAACTCCCTCCTTCACTTCTCCACATCTCGCCAATATATAGGCTGATGGTGAGGGACTTTTCCTGAGAAACAGGGCATGCAGGTCAAGACACTGCCTAGCACCACCAGGAGTGCCCACAAGCAGAGCTTGGCTGTCAACAAGAAATTGTATGGTGACAAGATGGGCATCCAGCAGGTCAACGCACTTCCAGGATTTCCATTTAAAACTGGAATTTTGGACTTGGCCACAGAGTGGCAGTTAGATGCCTACATCTTGCCTTAGTCTTTTTCTGCTTATGACTCATAGAAAATCAACTAGGACATGTTTTAAATGCTCAAGGGATAAATGAGGACTAGGTTTTTAAGGGTCCTTGGGGCCTGAAGATATAGGCAGGTGCCTGATAAGAATTTCAAACTCCCCCAAATAGCTTGGTGGCTAACTGATATCGATTTTGACGGAAATTATGTACCAAGCCTGCTCAGGAACTGTTGAAAATTCAGTCCTACTGACTGTTTGTCTCTGTAGGTGTCTTATCCCCTTGAATATCTTAGTTCTGGGAGCCTAACCACAGTGCACCACAGTGCACTGGGGTCTTCAGTGCCTCCAGTGCTTAGGATGGGTTTTATTTAGACTGGAGTAAGCATTACCATTAGGGGTGTGCAAAATGGGCCATATTTGATTTGGATTCAAATTCGACCCAAATTGGTGATAGTGATTCTATTCGTTGATTCGGATCCATCCTCGATTCGATTCAGCCGAATCCAAAGATTTGATGCTGATTCAGCGAATCAGTGATTCAGCCATAGACAGTGCTTTAAATGTTTTTTCTGTATACCTTGAGGTACCAGCGTGGCTCATGAATGATGCAATGCTGGGGTGGATGGAGCATGTCACAGGAGCACGGGGGGCCCCTGTGCTCAGAGGCAACAGCAGAAGTGGACTGGAAGCACTTCAGGTCCACTTCCAGGTCCACTGGGGAATTCATGCCCCCCCCACACACAGACATCCCCAAATTAGCAATCAGTCACAGGGGCACCCAGTCACTGAGCCAGGGGGTGCCCAGGGGGTCCCTCCACATGCTTCCCAGCATCCCCAGAAGAGGACCAGAAGTGCTTCTGGTCCACTTCCAGGTCTGCTGCCAAAGGCACTCCATCTGCCCCAGCAGTGCATCATTCACGAGCTTCTTACTACCCTGAGGTATGTAGAAAAAAAAATTTCAATCTGCATCTATGTCTGAATCTCTGAATTTGGTGAAGCTCTCTGAATTGATTCAGAGGGTTCTGATTTCATCCGGGGCGATTAAAGTGTCTCCTGATTCGATTCAGAGATTCAACCATCGAATCAGGCTGAATCTCTGCCAAATCAAATCAGGGACTGAAGCTTCGCCCAGCCCTAATTCCCATGTAATTGCTTAGATGATTTTCTAACTTGTAGTAATGCTTCCTGCGATCTAAATAAAACATGCCTGAAGTGTAACGTGTGACAAGGCCTGAGTCACTTTTGTAAACACAACTTGGAAATGTACCATGTAGCTATGCTCGTGCTCCTTGAGTGAACGGCCCCATGTACTATATGCCATACCCTTGACTGGTATAAACTGTCCTAGCCCCCTGCAGTTGATTTGTCTGAGCTACAAATCTCTTTCTCTAGATACCTAGCAGCACTAGTATAAGATGCTGCCTCACATCATCAGAGAGTAGCTGAGATCCCCCGAATCCAACCAGAACGTCATAGCACATTTGTTCGTAGAAACAGGGTAGCTTAAATGGAGTGAATAAAATGTTACGGAGACTTCTTGCCATTTGCAGAATCAACGCAAAGCATGTAAGGGTCCCCGACTGTATCATGAAATAAATATTTCCATAGGAGTTGCTTTGTTTAAATGCACAACTGTGGGTTTGTGTGATCCTCTGTGTCACCCTTTCAAGTGAGGGAACATTGTGTGATGCTGCTTTTAATAACGCCAGCACTGCTGCCGCCTTGTAAATAAACGCACTACAAACTGTTCTGAATGAAGAAGCACTTTGTACTGAAGGGAGCAGGGAGGAAGTGG
This sequence comes from Caiman crocodilus, assembly GCA_030014935.1. NCBI lineage: Eukaryota > Metazoa > Chordata > Crocodylia > Alligatoridae > Caiman > Caiman crocodilus. The sequence goes on along the minus strand of JAGPOW010002514.1, from coordinate 55,525,521 downwards.
TGGAATAGCACTCCTTGGGGACACCTCGTTCCTTCTGGAAAAGTTTTATTATTATTACTATTATAAGACAAATTGGAGTGCAACTTAATTGGAGACATTACAAAACAGCTGTGGAAGAGCAGAATAACAAGCTTGTGTAAAAAGAAAATATTTATTTGAAAAATATCCCACGGTCATAAAACATCTCTTTCTCTCTCGAAGATTAATATAAGGACACAACAGGCATAGGACAATGGATGTGAGCAAGACAAAAAAAAGCTTTGAGCAGAAGGTAGAAAGTATGAGCCATGGAGGTCTCTTGAAGTTGGTTGTTCTCGCTGGGGCTTCCCATTGTGGGGCAGAAGGGAAGCTTTCCGCTCTGAGTGGGCTACTGCAGAAATGGGTTGGAAACTGCCCTGAGCTTTTCTGGATAGGATCGAAATCTAAATAAGAACGGCCAAAATCACAATGGAGAAAGGCTCGGAGTTAAATATGCCCTGACTTACATGGCCTCTCACCTTTGGGTCTCCTACTGTCATAGTGCTTGGATGTCAGACAACAGCCCTCTGAGACAGGGGTGCAGCCCTGCCTTTATTTTATAGAGGAGTAGCCAACCCACAAGGAGGTTAAGCGACACAAAGGGACAGACCGGTGAATGTGAGCACAGACCTCTGGAGTCCCACAGCAGTCTTCTTTCTCCCTCAACTCAGCAAAATGGAGACATAGAGCATGCACCAGTGGCAAATAAATCTGCCCTGCAGATATGCCATCCTGGGCATCTTCCATCAGCCGCCACCTGGCCTCACTCCCTGCAGGTGGTATGCAGGTTCTGTATGAATTCAGAGCAGCCTCAAGATATCACTTGTGAGATGGAAGAAAATCAGTCACCGGCAACACCTGTAACGAGAAAAGATTGCTTTCATAGCATTGTCATATATTTGTGAATACACAGACTTGAAGCACCTAATCGTTACAGGGTCGGATGGTTTTAAGTGTGAGAAAGTGTATGTGTGTGTGCACATGTGTGTCTGAGGCTGAGTGTGAGTGTTTAGGAAGAATTTAATATTGCCCAAAGGGCACCAACAAGTTGACATGTTCCAGCTGAGCAACATGAAATATCACAAGAATGATTGATTCCTTTATATATAATGCCATGCAAGTACACGCACATGCACATGCGCATGCACGTATCGTTATTTAAGGGAAGCCGTAACCTATAGGAAAGCTGATGCTGGAGGCGCATGACAGACAGCCAAACCAGCTAGGATTGACTTTGACAATATGAAGAAAAGATGGGCAGATCTTGGGGTGTATGCCGAGGGGTAGGAGAGAGGGTGGTAGTTGGCCTGCAAAGGAATAAGTCTACCTTGGAATGATAACTGTGTGTTAATGTTAATGACAACTGTGTTTTCAGAGTGGGATTTGAGAACAATTTGAGAACGTTGGTGCCATGTGCAAGGTCAGAATAATAATAGGAGGAATAATAGTTTCTTTACGTACAGTGGATTTTTGCTCACAACTGTTGTGTTGATTCTTAGCCAGTGTCAGTCATGATAACTGTGTGTTTTTAAGGTTTTAGGGGGGAAACATTTCAGAGCCATATATTAGGCCAATGGTAACCCTTACTCATTCATGTTTAAATTCTAAAATTCCTAGACTATTTCTTTAATGATACTTATTGAGGAAAAAGTTTTCCTTACAGACTAGTTGGCAGTACTCCCAATAAGAATTCTTCCCCTGAGATATACTCTGGCTCAAGCCGTGCTCAGGTCTATAGCAGAGGACAAATTCCCTCCATGGCAAGAGCTGCTGAGTGAAATCCATGGCCTGTGTTGTGCGAGAGGTCAGAGCAGATGATCTAATAGTCACTTCTGGCTTAAAAATGGGTGAATTCCTGGCTTATTATAGAAAATGGGAGTTCTGTCATTGACTTCAGTGGGGTCAAGATTTTAGCCCATCTATCTAAGAGGTGTGGAGGCTGCTGATAAAATATGTCTCCTAAGCACACAGCGGATGTTTCGTTTCCTTCTAGCTACAAATTTTTCTACCTTACCTTTTATGTCAATACTGCCATTAGTACACAGTTTGCAATACAGATGTAAAATGGGGTTAAACGGTTGTTTTCCCCTTGTTTCGTTTCCAGGGAGTCAAACAAACAGAAATGAGTCCTTATCAACGGAGGTTAGAAACATACTCTGCAAATTAACATACATCTGGTGCTGCAAAAAACAGAGCACATCAGCAAACCAGATCAAACAAGGATAAAGGAGGAGGATTGACAGGGTCTTTGTTATCTTTCAGAGAGGTAATTGCAGGCTTCCATATTGATAATATAATGGGATAGCTTCCCCTCCCAGTTACTTTCTTAAAAGCCAAAGGAACTCTGTTGACTTCAGTGAAGTCACTCTGGATGTATACAGTTGCAGCTGAGAGCAGATATATTTTGCCCTATTTTAATCATTTTTTGTTGACACATAAAATCTTTTTCTGTTGAATATGCACTCTTCATATTTTTATAAATTGTCAGCTTGAGGGAGAGGTGTAAGGGGATGAATTGGCTTTTGCATCTGCCTGTAGCTGTTAATATTCATGAACCAGTTGCTTAGCTGGTGTCAGTCAGCTTAGCTCCAGTGATGGTGCAGCCTTGTTCATACCCTCCTTCATTCAAGACCGTGCCCAAGTTCAGGACCTATTCCCTCATGACCATGTTCTTTCCCAAAAACTTTATTGGGACTACTTAATATTAAGTACTAGGTGTGTCTACATGGGTATTTAATATGCAGTGAGTGGTTTTTAGACCGGTGTCTACATGCGTAGTTGTTACAGCACAATAACACTGCACGTGCACTGACTTGCGAGTAAAGTTATACACAAGTCAGTCCACACAAATTGGGTTACTGCACAGTAAGGCATCTATATGTGCTTTACTGAGCAGTAATTACTTGGGAGTAAATTTGCTACCTGCATTATGCATCCTGCAAGTAGCAAATTTGCTCCTCTGTCACCATAAGCCACCACAGTTCTTGACCAGTACGGTCATGTACATGAATATACATACCTGTATTACGCAGTAATTTTTGGTTACTGTTCAGTAATGGTGCACTTGTAGTTGCATCCACTGTCTTATAGGCATATCCACTAGATTATGCTCCAGGTTATCCAAACCATATACTGAGATTTAGACCCTCACCTTGAATTAACACTGATACCTGCACACACAAATCTCTGCTGAGTCTTCTACAAATGTATCCTGCTAAAATTATTTGTTGAGAAATATAAGCTCTGTTGTAAATCAATGTTTCTTGAGAAATAAATCAAGGTGCCTTGAGATCTTTTCAAGGGTGCCCCGGGGTGCTACTCAACCGTTAAAAAGGTTTGGTGTGCAAACATGGTTCATAAGATAAACCTAGAGTTTTCAAAGAAGAATCCATAGTGTTAGACACATTCTCACCTCTTTGGTCTTTCTGAGTTCCTTGCAGCAGCGTTATTTTTGCATAGTCAAAAAACAAGTGAAAACTAATAGCTGGCATTTTCCAAGGGGTGCCTTGAGTATATAATGAGGGGTGCCTCAGGTCTAAAATGCTTGAGAACTACTGTTGCAAGTACTGGATGGAAGGATGGAGACAAAATGTGGAAGTCTGCTGAATAGCAAACCATATGATTTCATGATATAACTCCTGGAGGCAGCGTGTCCTGGCAGCTGCAGCATCTAATTTGCATGTAGCAGCACTGGTTGACCAACTGTTAGCCTATTAAAACACTGGAATTCTTTAAAGGGGAGTGGCTGTAACCAGTGGCAATGCATAAGGGGTGCACAGGAGTGCACATGCAACCCCTGGGAGTGCTGGTGCAGCGTTCCCCACTTAGGCAATGGGCAGGGGGGGCAGGTGACAGTGCTGGTGCCCCCCTCCCAGAGTGCTGGCTGGGGAGTGGGGCACCAGGAGAAGCAGGGGTCCCCCAGTGGTCACCTCGCTGCTGATCGTGCCAACCAGGGAGGGGAAGTATCTTCCACGTTGTGTCAGCGCTATTGGCTGCAGGGGGACCCCCCCACAGTCAGCGCGACTGGCCGTGGGACCGCCACTAGTTGCTGACTCAGGAGGCACCAGTCGCCCGTGGCTGTAGCAGTAGACTCCTCAGTGGTCTCTGCAACATGGGAGTGACAGAGCAACGGGCACAGGCAAACGTGGTTCTTTGAGTATATGCAATATCTTTTATTAGACCAACTAAGTAATTGAGAAACGCATTCTTTGCAAGCTTTCGGGCACAAACACCCGTCTTCAGGCATAGGGAGAGGCTGACATTGCTTTGTGTTCTCCTGGAGGGACCCTCCCTATGTCGGAAGATGGATGTTTGTTCCTGAAAGCTTGCAAAACATATATATTTTTTCCAATTATTTAGTTGGTCTAATAAAAGATACCACATTTACCCGAAGAACTTTGTCTGCCTATGTCCTTAGACCAACACAGCTACAACCTACACCCCAGAACAACGGATGTTGGCTCTATCTCTCCGGCATATCTCCTTCCTGGAAACATGCCCTAGCCATGGAGGTCATTGTCTTTTGTATATTTTATGGATTTGTGTGAATTTTTGTCTTTATTTTCAGGATAAAAGGTATCTTTTATTAAGGAATATGGTCTAGCTATTAAAGCAGACAACTAGAAGTCAGATCACCTCTGTACTGTTCCTAAATCAGTACCTCTTTTACTGTGTCAACAACTTAATTTCTATCTGTTTGCCAATGTGTAAAACAGATATTATCATGTTTACCTCAGAGTGGGATTTGAGAACAATTTGAGAACATTGGTGCCATATGCAAGGTCAGAAGAATAGCAGGAGGAATAATAGTTTCTTTAAGTACGGTGGATTTTTGCTCACAGACTGCAAGGTCTGTACAGTACAAACACAGGGAAACTCTATGTTGTAAATCCTATAGAGAACCCGTTCAGCTACTTCAAATAGGATGCTAACGGAGAACAAACGTGGAATAAATCTGGAATCTATATAATGAAAAAGGAGTGAGATGAATCAGACATTGTATATCCTAAGGAATCAGACATAGTGTAGTCAGCTCACTGATCTGTATCAACACATTAATGATTTATGTAGCTTTTAATTTACAACACAGACATATCTAAAATAATCAGGTAGAGGCAGGCATTAAAAATTCACTGCATGGGTCATAAAACGATTAGTTATTCAAGTGACTTCAGATTTGTATTTCATTAAGGAATAATTTTAATTTACTTTTAAACAGTTTATATACAGAGATTTAAGAACGGTTAGAAGATGATTATCCAGAACACCCACTTTTATGCCTTCAATATATTTGAGGCTCTCTCCCCCCTGCCTTCCCTTTTTTTTTTTTTTTTTTCCCAAGCTGTTTTAATTTGTTTCAAAGCACATGGAAAAACATGGCTCGATAATTTGAGGAGGGAAAAAGAAACACTTTAATTTACAGAAAAATGGTGAGTCTCATTTATTTGCATTTTATATACATGCATGAAAGCAGATTTAAGATCAAAGAGAAGTCTGTTCTCCCCTATGATACAACCTGGTTGCCCCCTCCTCCCGATATAACAAGCTCTCAAATCACAGCTGACATGGCTCAGCTGCATTTTAGCAATTGCAGTCTACCCAGCTGCCGCGGAACAGGTTTGCCGCTTCGTTCCAAGTGTTTATTTTCTACTGCCCTTTTTGATCAAATGTTGCAACAATCTGTAAAAACAATAGCAAGTCTAGGGGCAGTTTAACTTCAAATTAATCTTGCCCAGGCTATTAAGCATGTCCTTTTTTTTTGCTCATCATGTAAGTAGCCTTTGTGTTCTGTTTTTTAACTAGTTCTTTATTCACTTCCATGTCCTACCCTGGATCCCTGTAGCTTTTACCTTAAACAGATGCCTGTCATGTGGAACTTTATTGAGGGCTTTCTGAAACTCCAGATAAATCATGCTGTATGCATTGACACTGTCAACCTTGTCTGTAACCTTCTCAAAGTCAAATGAAGTTAGGCAGATTCTTGTTCTTCCGCATGCATAGTAAGACTTTATCTCCTTTTGGAGAAGATTACGGACCAGACCCTCAGCTGGACTAAATGCCTGCAGCTCCATGTAAGCCAATGGAACTATGCTGCTTTACATCATCTAAGCATCCGGCCTGGTAACTCTGTGCCTTTGCCGGCTGAACAAAGTTCCTATTTTTGATGCAGGTTGTAAATGCCCGAGTTAAATGATCCGGTGAACATTTACTTAAATTATGTACCTTGAGTTACATAAGTTATTCATGGCAGGCTAATGCCCCCTAGAGCTGTCATTTCCCCATTTTACTCTTGAAATTCATCCTACTCGAGCTCTCCATTTTCCTCCTGCAAATGAATGATGGCATGTAACAATGTCAAACTTTGAGGTGCACATTGGTACACTCCACTATACCCCCGAGGGACCACAAATCAAAGCTGTTTATGACATCCAGTAAATACTGATGTAACTCGAATTTTGTCATCTGGAGCTCATGGAGGATAAATCCAGGGTCTTGGGGAAGTGTTCAGTGAAACTGTTGCAATGAAGAAGGTTATTTGAAGTTTCCCTTCACATTGTGTCACTTCTCTGTTCCCAGGTCCTCATGAATTCACATGAAAAGAAAGTAGTAACTTGGACAAGAGTCTAACCTTAGGCATCAGTCGTATTGGACTCCAGCATCCTTTTTATTTTGAATGCTTGTCTCTTCTCCCCTCTCTTCTATGGCAAAATTGATGCAATTCTCCCTTTAACATACCTAATAACAGGGTGTCATCTCCTGGAGTGCTATATACTTCTGTGATACCAATGCTACAAGCTCCATTGGCAGCTCTTTTTCACTACTCTTAGCTGTCTCTGGCTGCCTTTTTTTAGCTACAGAGATAATTGATCCTTGATAACATCGTTCATTCCTTTTCCTAATTGAACACAGTTATTGCCCACAATTTTCCCTCTACTTTGTTTGGGTTTGAGACCGGGGCTGTCACAGGTATAGGGCCAATTGTACCTCTGTCCTTTCTCTGGCCTCTCTCGGTGCAGTAGCTGCAGTGCTATGTCTCCAGCCTTTTTGTGGCTATTTAACTTTGGTGACCATTTCAGTCTTAGAGCAGGAGTCAAACAGTATAGCCACAGACATTAACTGTTAATCATCCTGCACGTCCTTGGATACCTGAACGCTTTGCCTTTGGGAACCAGGGACCAACAGCTCCCAATGTATTTGAAAGTGGGTCAGCAGACGAACACATTTTTTTAAGCAAACAGCCTGTGCACCTTAAGTACATTATTGCAATCTCTAATAGCATCCTAGGAAGGGTCAATGTCTTTAGGTACTCTACAGGTTCCTCCCAGTTTGGGCCTCACACTGGTTCCCACTGATCCTCCTTTTCTT
>JAGPOW010002514.1:55498667-55509885 GCA_030014935.1 Caiman crocodilus | reverse complement strand
AGCCTCTGGAATAGACTCCCAGTGGGGTGGTGCAGGTACCTACCTGGAGGTCTCCTAAAGGAGACTGGACACACACCTTGCTGGGGTCATTTGATCCCAGCTGTCTTTTCTGCCCAGAGCAGGGGGGTTGGACTGATCTCACAAGGTCCCTTCCAGCCCTAAATACCTGTGAATCTCTAATGTGCAAATTCAATTCCCAACTTTGCCACAGACTTCACGGCTGATCTAGGATTGGGTCACATATCTTCTTCATAAATGTCTTCCCTATCCGCGGGATGGAAATAGTCTAACTTCTTTATGTCACAACGGTGTTGGAAGGTGCCGAGCTATCACTGCAATGGGACCAAAGGACGATCCGGAATATTAATAATCTGACTGACAGAAGGATGAAGTCTTCCACTGAGCTTCAGTCCCAGCAACACTGCAATTATTTCTTTATACATGCACACAGAAGCTCATTCATATACCACGGGCCTAATTTGTTTCACCGATATGTAACGTTCAGATAGTAACTCTCTGCACAGTGCTACCATCAACGTTGTAAAAACACTAGCAAACCAGAATCCCTTGCTGTTAGCGCCTATTCAGTAACCTGAGTTATGCCATCTCTTGTTGTGTATTTCTTATTATTTTAGTGCCACAGATCAATGTGTCTTTTTCTATAGCAACTGTTCCTCTGCCCAATTAACCTTTCTGCAAAGACTTTCTTTGTTAAGCTGCAATACTTAAAAAAAAAAAAGAAGAAGAAGAACCCAAAGGTAATTGTGCTCATCGCTGTACGCTGAATTATAATAGCCACTATTGAGAACAGGGCTTTGTACAACAGAGCCCACTTGATGACGATCTGATATAAAAATGAACTGAGGAGAATAGATTTACCAAGCAACAATATTGCTGAATGCACAATGCACTGCGCAAGGGGAAAAAAAAATGATTATCTCAATAAAGAACAGCCCTGACCTGCTCGGGTGCAAATGGGACAGCTATTACGTGGGGGGCCATGGACCCATTTTTATTCTCTAGTTTTAAAATACAATTTTAAAAGGCATATACAAAGGAGTGTGCGCATTTTCAACGAAACTTGCATTTACATGAAAACTAGGAAGTTAATATACATGAGAGGACCTGCAGAGAAGTCTGTTGTGCCAGCCGTGCTCACATTGGGATAAGGGACACAGAAAAGTGCGAGGTGACTGAACTAGACAGTCAAAGAGATGGAGTAAGTGTAACCCCATCAATACCTGTGAATAGAGGATTCAAGTCTTGACAGCTTCAAGTTTGGCTCAGGTTCGTCAGGAACTCCTGTGCTATCATCTCCCATTCAGTCCTTGGATGGTGGCTTTTACATATGTGAATGCAAGTGACTAAGCACTAGGAAAAAAGGAGGATTTTGAAATGGCTCCTGAAACATTCATATTTTTCTAAATATTGCCCAGGGTTTTAGCCATCCACTGCTCATGATAGCTGAAAATTCAGGACTCTATGAGAAAACACAAGGAGGAAATTGCAGCTGGGCATTGCAAAGGGTGACAAAAACCAAGCAAAAGGTGGACCTTTCATTGCCCATGCTCTCACAGGCATCAAGGGTGAAAGGTAGGAGTAATATTGAGTTTTAAGGGCGACTGTGCCCAGTCGGCAGGTTCCCCAGTGTAGCTGAGAGCCCTGAAAAAGCCAACCAGGGACTCGCAGATTGACCATTGGGAGTCATTGGTCATCAATAGATACCAAATATGCCTTTCTATTTTCTGGTGCTGCCATTCTCTAACTCTCAGAGGATACAATACAGTGACTCCTTAGCATTGCTGGAACCACTGGGATTTTCTATTAATGTATTGATCTCCGTTCGCTTTTGTACCCTGCAGGAACACATGGACAGAGTCTGGAGGATTTTCCAACTCAGAGCCCCATGCTACTGTCCTTATTAACACGTACCATTAGCTCGATGTGCCTGGAGTCTCATTATAAACCTAGGACTGTTTGTACTGTCTGGGAGGTGGTACTTAGTTGCTGAAGTTTGCCTTTGTGCAAAAGGCATGTGCAAAGACTATATACTTTCTTTCAAGGGGAGGTAGACACAGTGAAGTACTGCTGAGGATCTTATTCTATGGCACAGAGACTATGTCTTATTTTGGAGACCTACATGGTGCAAAAATCTGTACTAAATCACTGCAAAGTGGCTAATAGTGGTACTATTAGGCCTTCATGTTAGAAATTAAGGCAGGTCAAAATTCGTTGTTAGAAACCTTGAAAATATCCCTTCTTCACTTTCTGATAATCAAATAGATTAAAAGAACCTATCAATTGGGTGGAAACATTTTTTGTACAGCAGTTTATAGTCAGGTAGGGCAGTGCATAATGAAATACTCCCAACTAAAGAGTGGACAAAAGTACATCCCTATTAAAGGCATAGATTTATTGACCTATTGATGTTTCTAAAAGGTCTCTGCTCTACAACTAGGCTATATGTAAATAAGAACAATTGAAAGCAAAGGACAAATTCACAGGAAGCCCTGAAACTTAATGAATCATTCAGGCTTTCCATAATGCCAGATTATTTTAACCTGTGTTTGTCTGTAATCCTGTGATAAAAGAAATCTGTTTCTATTGAAACAATTCATACCAAAATTAAAAGACTGAATCTTGCTGACACATTTTTAAATCCATTTTTTGTTAAAGGACAGAAATATAAGAATTTATGGCAACAATTTTTAAAGAACTTAGAATAAAGGAATATCTGAACATTTTATTAAATCAAAATGGAATATTAAACGTATCTATATTCATTCTTTAAAATATACATTCCATTGTTCTCCATTATTAAATTTCTTTTATTCATTGATTTTCATAAATTCTGGTTCTTTCCTACAAAATAAACACTGTTCTTTATAGCCCATCTTGCAGGAATGAAACAATGTGATAAGAATATTTTTGTAATGATTTTTTGATCTACATGTAGGGCTACAGCACTGGGGAGGAAAAAATAATATGGTTTTAACACTAAATTGAATCAGCTGTGGAACTCATGGCTACAAGATGCAACGGGAACTAGGAGATTAGTAAACTTCGAAAAAAGGCTGAGAAATTATCTACATAATGAGAACATCTAGATCAGTTTAGCCAGAACTTAACAAAATATCCCTGTATTTTTAAACAATAATTATGTGATTAATAAACTAATCACTGAGGGCCTGCTACATTATATACATTAAGGAATTAAATGGTTAATCACACAATAAAATGAGACCAGTCACACATGAAAAGTAATTATCGCATCATAAAAAATGACTATCCATCTGTAAAAGATCCAACCAGCTAGAAAGTTAGTGCTTAAGAATTTATACCAGCTCTATAGCTGGTTTCTACGCAGTTTTTATATGAATGTGTGGCAGGGCCCTAAATAATGGAGTTAGGAAGAAACATATCTTCTAGGCTTGTTATTCTGGCACTGATTACTAAGGCATTTCCCACAATTCCTCTGAAGGAATTGACCATTACTGGAGATGTGATACAGGATTACAACAACCAATAGTGCAGTATAGAGTAATATGGGGGGAAAGAGGGGCGGGAACATATTGGTTTGTATATATGTATACTTTCATAATAAAACATATTTTTTCGGTTTTCTTCAGGTTCAAATTATTTGACGGAAAATAATAAGATAGACTTGGAAATGCAAATCATCACATGGATAACGCTTTTCAGACCCTAAAGATACATTTCACATTTCAGATTATACAGTGGTTTAAAAAAGTTTCTTCCAGTTGGAAAGATTCTACCACTTGGAGAAGTGGTATCTGTCCTAATAAGGGAAATGCTAGCAAAAAGAGGAGAAAGTTTTATGTTGCAACCACTGTAGATAGGTAATGATTTCTTGGTCATATACCAGTTATTTGAGAAGAGACTGATAATTTGGGAAAAGCAACTTGAACATAACATATTTGGGGAGGTACAATTTATCCTGGTGTTTCACTTACGGTTGCTTTCTAACGTCTTGTTTCCACAAAATAAAATTTGCAGTACTCCCAGGTGACAAAAGACAAAGTTGTCTGATCATTTAACTTCTCAGTGTAGCCCAAGAGAAAATAGAGAAAGAGTGGAAAGAAAATGGTAAAAGACGGGATACTAAGTTATTATCAAAGTTGTAAGCATGGATGTGCAAACCATTTTGAATGAAGGGGAAGATCAGCCTGAACCTTTGCTCAGCTTTCACATGGAAACATTTATGAGATCTATAAATACTGGCTTGATTGTGTGTGTGTTTGTGCGCACACATGCACACTGTTGTTCAGACACAAGTATATGTATTATATTTTTGTATAATCTATTGACATTTTGGATACCACTCACCTGCTTAATATTGGGTGTGTCTACACATTCATTAATGTGCTTTAGCTAATATGGATTAAATTTCGTACCTCCATTGTAAGATACTAGAAAAAGGTGCATTAGTCTATTTTAATGCACATTAGTGAAAGAGCACTGTTTTTGTGGCACTTTAATGCATATTAAAATAGGCTAATTCATTGAAGCTCACGTGTAGACGTGCCCAATCAGGCACTGGCTTATATGTTGAGTATTGAGCTAACAGCTGACTTTGAAGAAGTCTCTTTAGCATTTCTAGAGTTATCATGTCTTTACAAAATATTCTTGAAATGTCCTGACCCAACCAAAACCAAAAAACTGCTGAAAAGCATGTGTGAACATATGTTTATGAGGGTTCCTGTCCAATTATTGAACCTAAGACCCCATTGCACACTAAACTCTGAACTTCTGAACCCATGCTAGTTTTCCAACTCATCTGTTCTGCAGAGATCTGCAATTCTATATTTATGATCCTATATTTGCATAAATGCCACAATTCATTAACTGACATTAAAAAAAAAAAATCCTTCTTATGCTTTTTTTAGAAAAAAGGCTGTCAACTAACATTTTCTGGAGGATGAACCTTTTCTTTATTCTTTGTGCAGAACTTAGTTTGTGAATACCGCTCCTAATAGCTACTGTAATACAATGAATCACACAAAGGTATCTACATAATGTTTGACTTCTTGATTAGAAATAACTTTTAAATGGCTTCTAGAGGTAGTTCGGTACCAAGATAATATGTCCCTTTAAGAAACAGCAGGCCTGGGGCCAACTAGTCCCTTATAATTATCAGAGCTGGTATGGAGAGGTTGGGTGATTGCTAGAAGGAGCACAGAGCATACAGCCCAACAGCACAGCGCATGATATAAGGTGATTCTTATGGATGACTCTGAAGCAAGGGATGAAACGTGTGAAAAGGGGAGAGGATAAGGGACCCCAGCAGCATGATTTGGCTTTGGGATGGTCTGGGGAATAAGTCTGTGTTACTCTGTGAGTTTTATATTTGAAGAATGAAGTGGTGTCCTGAAGGAAAGCGCCTCCTGGGCATGGTGTGCGACCTTCCTGAAAAAGGCCAACAGATGGATTCTGCTGTGCAAAATTACAGCTTGTACTAACTACTATGTAAGCTAACTTTGAACCCAAATCTTGCGGCCTGTAGGGCTAGTATGGCTATTCTCAGCACACGCAGAGCAGTGCAAATGGATTCACATCTCCTTATCTTTAGCTCAAATGACTACATGTCAGTTTGTAATGGAGAGCAGTTTTCAGCACAAGTCTAGAGCAAGACTTGAACTCTTGCCTCCGGAGCTGCCACCAACCTTCCTGCTGTAAGTAATACCATCACTAAAGGATGGACTACTCCATGCATGCATCTACACACGTTACTATGGCAACATTGTTACTGTGCCGTCTTTTAGTACTTCTTTTTTAAGCACTAAAAGTTGGCGCAGGAACTGCTCCATGAACATTGTGCACGGTCATTTTTAGCCCCTACGTTGCGGTAGCGGCGTGCTATATCAAGGAGCACACTACTACAGCAGCTTAGCTGCTAGTCAGGTGTAGATGCCCGGGGATGCTACATTGCTGGTGTGCGTTGCTACGGCGATGTAGCATCACGTGCAGATGCACCCTATGTGGACTAAGGTACCAGAGTCAGGCCTGAGGGATCAAAAAAGGGAATGGCTTTCTTAAGGATCACAGCTGCACAGTTTTATTATGCAGCTCGTGTGCCCCAAATCTGTGTTTACATGATAGAAGAGAATGGCTCTGAAGGTAATAGATTTTGCCTTTTAAAAGAATTTGCATTATAAAAAATGTATTTAAGTGGAAATAGATCTAACATAATATACATTTTAAAAAGCTGCCTCAAAATGTAGTTACCTGGCAGAACAGCTGTTCTGGTCTCTTGAGTAAATAATTAAATGTTTTAAAGAAACTGCACATATACATATTTACCTGATAGACTGGAACAAATAGAGCCTATATTTTTTAACCTGCTTGGAATAGGTAACAATTATTTCTGCAAGTGTTAAAATGTGTTATTTGGATTTTTTTTTTAAAGAGCATTGTGGTTCAAGGCTTGAAAAGAAATGATAGAGAGAATTTGTTTTTTACATTTATTTGAATAAGAAAGATCAAAATCCAAACAAAAAGTCCTGGTTCATGAGAGAGAACAGGAGAGATTGAATTCCCATTCTGAATTTCTGTCCTGTTTTAGCTTATGGGAATGAAATGGAGATCTTGATATTTTTTAGTTGTATGGTAAAATCTTTTCCTGGCTCACCTTGACTTGCAATAAAAATTGTCTGTGAATGACTGGAGTGGGTGACAGTAGCTGTACTACATATATACCAATATCTCCAAACCTGGAGTGCAATAGCAGCATCTGCACGTGTCTCAAGCATGCGTCTTCTGCTTAACTGCAGGACTCTTGGAAGAAATGTCTCCTGGTGCCCGAACATTTCTTATTCCCTATGACTACTTCCTCCTTCCTTTTTTCTTCCAATATGTTTTAAAATTCAGTACTTTATCTAAATTTGAACAAACAAAAAGAAATCATCCATCTTTTGAAAACCAGGAAAAGAAAAACAGCAAAGAATAATTTCTCCCAAATAGGAATAAGTCAGTGTTAAGTTCTATGTGTACCATTGTAAGATATATAGATATAGATATATAGGCTGAGCTATCTCTTTAGAAGCAGAACAAGACTTCACTAATGTATGAGCTAAGCAAGTTACATAGGGTTCTGCATCCTTCCTTTTCTAATGGCAAGCCATGGCTCAATATGGAAAACATGGTAATGTCATACTTACCTTCCCTACCCGCAGGTGTGAAAGAGTGCTACACATATTGCTTAATACTGATTGAGTCCTGTTTGGGAGACATTTTTCTGTGCTGTTTTGCTTTTCTGGGTTTTCAGAAGGTGGGTGATATTTTCTCTTGCAATGTGGATGAAGTTTTGAATTTTAAAACGCGCTGAAAGAAACAAAAAGCCATATTGCTCCCTCCTCTCCCGATTGTTTGTGTGCTCCAACGCATGCCAAGAATCAAGTTCAAGGAGACACAAAACCCCCAGTTCAAACAGTCCTTCTTTAAGCTGAATAAAGCCTTCCACCTGACTTTGACACAGGCTTGTTTATCCAGCTGGTGAACTAGGACGTATCATGACAAGAGTAGCAATTACAGGCAAATCCCCAAACACCACTATAACCCTCATGGTATTTACTATTTGTGAAGCCAGTTGGTTTCCTGCTGCACTGACGCACACCTTGCAAAAGGTTCGCTTCCAGCAGTGCTGGCAGGACATGGACGGTCCCCCAGCCTGCTCTGCTTGGAGCGGGGTTTTGTCTCCTATGGTCATCCCTCGGTGCCCATTATTTTAAGCACCAATATACAAATCATTAGAGAAATCATGTAGAAAGATTTTTTGGAAGCAGCAATAAACTATTACTTTAAGCACCAATATACAAATCATTAGACAAATCAGGTAGATGAATGAGTCAAGCAACATTGTTAACCATCTCTGTGCAAAACTGTTGCACAACCAGGTATCTTACCACAGTAAAATGGCGACATACCAAAGGCAGGGTCTGGCCCAATACAAAACCAAGGATCATAAATCAGCGCTAGGAACTGGAACGTGGAAAGCAATGTCCAGACTCAAAGAGAAAAGACTGTGCAACAAGAAAGCTGGTTTTTTTCAGTTTATCAGGACGAGTGGGTGAGCCTTGAGAGAGAAGAGGTGGGGAAATTCCCTGATGTGATACAGAGCAGAGACAGATGGACACAGGGGATCCAACCCCAAGACTAACCGTAGAAAATAATAGAATAATTAGAATAATAATTAGAATAGATGTCAGATGCATTTTTGCATGGTTTCTCAGGACAGGCATCTGTAGAGTGATGTATGCAAGTTATGCTTGATACAAGTGATTATGAACAAGCTGTGATAAAACATGTAATGAAATGTGAATAAACTACTGGTCTGTTGTACTCATGAACCTTTAACACAGGCTTGCAGGGGGTGCATTTTTTTTTTTTAAATCATGAAATCCAAGAGGGATATCTGCCTTGAATTACGCCACCAGATCCTACCTTGCTTAGACCTTTTGAAATAGCAAACCATACATTTTCGGTCACAGCAGGGAATATGTATTGGGTAAACAATAACCCGGGGTCTTCTCAACCTCACTGCATGTTTCAGCTCTATGGATGTCTAGGCTACTTGAACTTACGGAGCTAAGATGTGCTGATTGAGGACTATAGCTACAAGTAACATTCCATTCAACTAAATGCTTTAAAACAGAGGTTATCCCTTAATTAATCTATCCGTTTTGCACCATTAATCAAAACCAGTTCTGTCCATTGTCTTCATACGTAACAACAGAGGAAGGACCTGAACCAAGATCTAGAACTGTGCAAGGGTGGCCTTCAACTGCAGGGGTCTTCTGCCTTGTGTGGGAAAGGACTGACATGACTTAGGCACATATCTCCGGGATTTACAGTTCATGGCTGTGGATCCCAACTGGAGAGAGTTGCTTACCCCAAGCCAGAGATAGGCACCTACGCCCCTGAAAGGTCCTAGCATTTTCCTGCTAGCTAAAATGGCTTTCCACTACATCTTCACCTTTTAGAGATCCCATGCATTGCAGCAGGAGCTGATGCAGCTAGCTCAGGGTGGGATTATTTTAGGTGGCAGGAACAGTGAGCATGAGGCTATACAAAACTGAGCCTGGCTCTAGCTTTTATGGATCTAACTCAGAAAGCCTAGATGCTTCAGTCCCCGCACTGAAAATGGCGATGTAACCATCCCACAGAAGTACTGAAAGGCTGAACGTATTATAATCTGTGATGCCCAGGTGCTCCAGTGACGGGCGCTACAGCAGAAACCTAGACGGTGATTATTCAGAATGCAGACATGATTGATACAATTCCAATCTCCGTTACCCTATTTTAAATTAAGACCAGACTTCCGAAGTTTCCCTGGGATATTTATGATGTAAGCAAGAGGAGAATCAGGCCTGGCCTCCTTCTCTTAATCTTTTTCAAAGCATTGCGTTGCCATTGTTTTTTAAACTGTTGCAAAGTCAAGGAGGAATGGCTGTTGCACTTGATGATACATAATCACATTAATACTTTATTGCCGTATTTGTCAATATATTAGTGCAATATTTTATCGTATACATTATTAACTGTTGCTGTTAAATGTTTCATGCTAGTCTTTTACATTTTTTATTTCAATTGTGATAAATTTTGATTCCAGAGACCTTTTTTCCTTTGGAACAAGAAGAAGCGATAACATTATATTTAGAGAGACTTATGAGGTCTACACCAAGTCTAGTAAACAAGAAAACTGGCATTTTTCTTCTTCTTCTTAATCTTTTCTTTTCATTTTTCCTTCTTTTTTGTTCCATTCTTTGCTCTGAAGCTGCAGGGTTTATGACTTTAAAATCCAGACTGGTGAAAGCCGATAATTCTTCGCTTTTTTTCCAGTATCTATATGAAACATCTGTAAGTCCTAAGTAACATGCAGGAATTGGTTCAAGAAGTATCTACGGTATATTTGAATCAGTATGTAATAATGCCCACAATATAAGTTCAGTATCCCCAGGAGAGGAAGAAAAAGCACACTAAAGCTAGGATGGGAAGACTAAGCTATAGGAAGTATAAGTACAGAAAAAAACAGGAAGACGCTAAAGTCAAAAGCCAGGAAATAAAGGGAAAATTTTTCAAAGGTGCCGATGGCATGTAGATCCATGCCTCTCATTGAACTGTAATAGGAGTCTCATGCTTCAATGCTGTTTGTGCCTTTAAAAAATATCCTCTGAAGATCCTTAGTCTCCTTTTCAGGTGTTTAAACATACTATAACCATATCAAAGTCACAGAAGCCATGCAAACCTCTCAGAATAAAGGGAAAGAAGATGGGTAAGCTTAAAGGGCTACTTTCTAAAGGTCATTCAAGGCAAACAAGCAAGCTTCAGAAATGTAAATCCGAGCCTACAGAAGCTGCAGAAAGACGTATCAAGTGCTTAGGCAAGACGCTGACTCACTCCTTGTGGGTCAGGACAAGGGACAGCTTACTTCTCCTCCCCCCAAACCGGCCTCCTCTGTCACACACACACACACACACACACACGAAAAGGGGGGGGAAACAACCCAAAACAGACAGCACAAGCTGGTGACGATCTTGCCAGCTCCTTGATGGCGGAGTCACACCTATTTTGGGAGCTGATGAGTCTGGCAGCAAGTTCCCATTGGACACTTCCCAAGACGACAAAAAAGTTTCCTTCTTCACCATCTGGAGCTGACTGTGTGGAAACTGAACAATGTTGCTGAGTGAAGAAAAGTTTTGTTCTGTGTAGCCCTGGTTTTGGCTGGGGGGTTTTTTGTTTTTTGAGTGGGTTTTTTTTGGAGCAGGGCAGCCTGGGCTCTGTTTCTGTTGCTGATACTAAGGTCTAAGTAGTTGTAGTGATGTAGACAACAGTGCTGATTAAGGAGGCAATTAAGGTGGCTATTGTTTCATCAGTCAGGTAGTCATGCACTACATATTTTAACAAATCCATATGATTGTTATCACACTAAAGTCCCCAACTGAGGAATGGGCCTTATTGTGCTAGGCACTATACATGAACGTACGAAAGGTTAGCCGTTGCTTTGCTTGACCTCAGATCCACAGAAGAACTGACATGTCTATCTCCTGTCTCCTAGTTCATTTCAAGGGGAGGTAGGCATCTACAGTACAGTTAGGTACTGTCGACGTTGGCTTTGCATAGGCAACCGTCGATCCTCTGGACCATCGTGTACATGCAACAGGTCTAGCCAGGTCAAGTGCCTGATGAATCCGCTTGTACC
>JAGPOW010002514.1:55454284-55490596 GCA_030014935.1 Caiman crocodilus | reverse complement strand
ACAACTAACTCACTGGTCTGAAAAAAAGTTCAGCTAAAAGCTTGAGCCAGTTCATTGACATGTTCCCTAAGCCAGTTCAGCCGGCCCTGGGATATATTGTGTCTGTAATAAACATTACTGTGGGCCTCAGGTAAAGCTTGAGCTAGTAAGCTGCAGTATAACCTTATCATAGGCAGCAAGTGTAGCTTCTGAAACAATGACTTTTCCAAAGTGAGTATGATAAATGGAGGCACTTTCCTCCTATTTGAGAAACTAGCTTTATATGAGTTTATGGTAGGATGTTTGGAGGGGGGATGGAGAAATCCTTTATTTGAGTTTGTAAATTTTATTGGCACTTGTGGCATCATCTTCTTTTTTAATCCTGGGATTTATTGCTTTTTACTTCAAAGCAATAAGAATTTGCTAGAGATTTTTCAGCACGCTGCTTCAGACTTCCCTTCGTGTTCAGGCACTTTGCCTTTCAGCTTCGGTGTCGATGGGTTTTTTTAGATTTCCTGCCCTCTAATTCAGCTGACATGCTGCTGAACCTAGATCTTTATATATCTATACTAGTACTCACTTCACCACTGGGATTTTGTAATATATCCCTTAGGTTTCCTTCTCCTTTTACAAGAGTCTCTGCAACTGCCTTTTCCGGATTGGGATTTCTGCATCTAATTTATCTGCAGGCTTTGGGAGTTGTTTTTTTCTTTTCTTTCCTTGTTTTAAATCACTGCTTGGTATTTCTACCTTTCCCCATACTCTGTGGGCTGCTTCACGGCCTCCTAAATGTGTGGGTTGTTTTAATTGATACTTTGAGCAGCAGAGTTCAGAGCATTTCAAAATGTTCAGAATGATGCGTGAAAATTTTCCAAATCCAATTAATCTGCGAGGCAGGTAGTTTTGGTGTGATTCTTTCCACTGTTTAAAGAGACATGAAATCTCATAAAAATCAAGAAATGGTCTTATTTTCACTGTTAATGAGAACTTCAGTCATTAACTTTATTGTCGGTGTTGTGTATTCTCTCCACAGGGCAGTGAGCGGAAGGGTTAGTTGCACTTCCTGGGCTGATTCCAGTTTCACGTACGTGTGATGTCTTAACTTTTGGCTAACAAGGTTCTCTGGGTAGAAAATCAAAAGGTGCTAACTTTGGTAACAAGGCGATTTTATCCGTGCTGGAGGATGCGGCTCCGGGCGCTTTAATTAGGCAGCCGCACTAATTTAAAGTGCCCACGCGTCATGTGCATTAGCCTCGCCATGCGTCCCCGTGCTGAAAAAGGCGGCGGCAGCAGGGTACTTTGCACTAAAGTTCATTTAATGAGTTTTATTTTAAAGCATCCCTGCCTCCATTTGGTTATGACACTGATACACGTGACCTGGAAAGCTGCATCAATTCCCATGCTCCGACATGCTGGATGTCCAGTGCATCCAAGCAGGATCCACGCACATATACAGGAGCCCACAGGCCCTGGCAAAAAAAACCTCCCTGCCTAATGCAAGTTCTCCAGAAGAAGGGCTTTTGTGGGCCAAACTCCCCTGAACTCCCCTTCCTCTTGAGACTTGTGAGTAGCGAACACAATCTCAACAGTGGATGGAGCTGACTGGGAAACAAGTATGCCCAAAGCAGAAAAGCTACATCCCGGCGATATCTCTGTATAAGGGGTCTAATTCAAAGCCATTGCAAACTATGGGAGACTTTCCATTGATCTCAGTTGCCTTCGAATCAGGTCAGTGGTGTTCTGGATGGGATTCTCTTCTGGCACAAACCCAGAGCAAGAGCAGAGGTGGATACGCCACTTGTGGTCTCCTTGCCGCGCACTCCCAGCATGCTGCTTCAGTGTGGGCTGGTGCAAATTGCCATGTGAATTTTGCCCTCTGGCTCTAGTTCACTTTACTTCCTGGTTGTCATGCAACAGCTTCAGCGACTTCACAACACTCCAGGGGAAAGTTTGACCTGAAAGACACAAACAACGCTGCTTTTAGTGAGAATAAATCAAATGCCATGGAAACAGCCCCGTTCCTGTTGAGAGATGAATCCCCCAGTCTTTCGCCTGAGCTCCGTCCCCGTGAAGTATCAGAATTCCTTAAACACCCATATTTGAAGTGTTTGTTTCTCCCTTCTCTGTCTTGGCATTTGAGAATTGATCCTAGTCCCTTCAGAAGTCCATGGGAATCATTCTCTTGATTTCAATCACCTTTTGATTAGGCCCTGTACGCCTGTACTCTCAAGTGGTGGAGTTTTGATGGCCTGATATGTATTAACAAAAAAATAAAAGCTAAAAAGACCCTTGTTGTGACCAGTATGAGATCATTTTGATGAGTAAAACTGATTACAAAGGCTGGCTTGGGACATGCATTCCAGAATAAAAAGCCAATTTTCCTCCAAAAGTGATTTTATTTTGAATATTTTTGTTTTGACAGATATTTTCCAGTCTATCATGGACTTTCTTTTTTCCAGTATTTATTGCTTCTAAAAAAAACACTTCCTGGAAACTGAGAACTTCTTGGGTTTCACTGTTGGCCAAAAATACAAACCCCAAAATTACAGGACATTTGGGAGAAATGTTTTTATTAATGCAAAATAATTGTCATTGTTTTACCTGAAAGAAGAGTAGTTTCATCCTTGCTGGTATAACATGCCAGGTGGCATGAGAGCTAAAATTGTTGGAGGAGGGGAAAAAAAAACACCTAAATTCAGTTGCATATTCCACTGGTGCTAAATATCTCTCTTCATAATCCTTATTCAGTGCTAAAAATGTTTGTCCTTTCTTTCTTGCGAGGCCCTGCAAACTTAACAAAGAGATGTAGTGGGGGTCACATGGAAGAATGGGACCTTGCTGGTGACAAGCTCCATCATTCAAATACTCAACCCTTGGTAAACATTTTGCCGCAGCTCTCAGAAGCTATGGACCTGGCTTCCTTCTAGCTGGTGACAAACATTGTGTTTGAAGCAGAAGACCCTTCTGCTGCAAATACTTGACTTTACCTTGACACAAATTATCCATCAAGCATCGCATTGTCTAATGAGAGTCCTTTGATGTCTTCTTCTCCTTAAAGTTAAGTACTTCACTATGCCAAGGTGATTTCAAGGAAAAAAATGCACTTAAATTATTGTTCAGTTGGAGGACTTTCCTTGTGGACAGCATGATAATCTCATCTTGACAGCGAGCTGGCTGGGGGTTAGCTGTCGTTCTATCTTTGTCCTTTTTCCTCCAATACCAGTTTCTTGTCTGTTGCCTGCCAGAATATAAATCAAATAGATGGCCTGTGTTGTGATGAAAAGCCCATTATCTTTTTGGTGTGCATCTCTATCGAGTCAGAGCAATCAACAAGAGCCCTTTGTAATGGCAAAGTGGCTGTAATGCTAATACAATCAAACCCTTTCTAATTCATACTTTGCTCATTCATGATGCTCACAGTTCTTTGGGGTGGAAGAAACAGGTGTCTTCTTGCTTTGAAAGCTTAAAAGCTAAAGCAAACTGCAATAGTACTAAAACTTTGTAAACCCAATCCTAAATGGGAAGTTATTCCTGTAGCTCCATTATCTAGAGAAGAAGTAGATAGAAGTAGGTATTCCCAAGACACCTTGAGAATTCAGAGTCCTTGTTTTAATTCCCCAATGTGTCACAAGCTTCCAGTATGACCTTAAGCAAGTGACTTAGAGCCTCAAAGCTGTTTGGGCGCCTAATCCCCATTTCATTATAATACCGGTTTATACACCAGACCCTCCACCTCCCTTTACCTCCTTTCTTTACACACAACATGAGGATGCTGACACTTTCATCCCTAAAAAGAATGGTGTTTGAGAAATGCATTAAAAGGTTGTAAGAAGCTCAAGCATTTTTTTATGATGGTTGTGGCATAAATACCTAAGATGCAAAGATGGCCGTGGCATATTAACAGAAGATACAACAGTGCACACCAGTTGTACTGGTGTACATTGACTACCATGTACACGAGTCAGATGACTGCCACCCACTATATGGACGTCAACCAGCACACCATCATCTCTCATTGAGAAATAGCATTTTTATCCATTGATTAGGCCCTGTATGCCTGTAATCTCAAGTGGTGGAGTTAAAAATAGCTTTTCCTCAGTTGACCACATTACCTGAATCAACCAGAGTTACCCTCTGGCAAACAGAATGGGAGAAACTAGGTAACAGGGCTGCTGAATGGAGGTGGTGAGGAATTACTTCCAGTGAGGAATTAGTATTTGACTCCAATCACAAATGGCACTCATGGCAGAGCCTGAACGGATTGAGAGTGGGTCTCGGCAGATGTAACTTTCTCATGAAATCACGGGGCCTCCCCGCAACTGGCCAATTGTCAGGAGAAGCAAATCCTGGATCATCCCCTGAGATGCCCTGTAGCACCACAATGCATGCCAAAAGATTTGTGAACACCAACACCAGAAGCAAAAGCCTGTGCAGAATATTAGGAGCAGCCTAGATAGACAGGGTGGACTGGAGACACAGTGGAGAAGAAGAAGACTCACCAATACAATTGTATGAATATTCTTTTGGAAACAAAGCAAATCCCACCTGTCAGCTAAAGAAGCATAATCCAATTGGCCATGCATTAGTCCTTTTACCCAGATTATATAACTCTTTTTATTACAAAGCTCTTGACTCTAATTAGGGTGAAATTACACATTACATGTGGACCATACTAAACCTGTGGAGTGTTAAACAGTGTTCAGGTCAGAGCATGTTGTGGGCAGTTGCACATTAAGAGTTACTATTATGTCTTACCTACCTAGCTGTGATTTACCATTAGAGGGCTTATGATCAGGATCAAGGGCAGTGAACTCATGGCGCTTTACATAAAGCACCATCAGTTAGAGTGTTCCCACTCAACCCAGCAGATATTCACCTGTATGGATATGGCGGGGATCAAGCCTGTCTGCAGCTGAGGAGCTGCCTTTTTCCCCCAGCCCCACCCCTGCCTCTCAGCTTCAGGACTATCTGCAGGAAGGGAGGTGAGAGGAACAGGAGGAGGGGGAGAAAGTGGAGGAGGGGGATGGGAGGGGAGGGAATGAGCTGGGATTTGCTTGGACTGAACTGGAGGAGGAGGGGATGGGTGGGTGCGATGAAGTGAGGAGGGGGCTCCAATCCCCCAACCCACCTCTCCAACTCAGGCCTAGCAAACCGCAAGCAGCAGCTTGCTACTCTTCCCTTATCCCTGTCCCTTCCTGAAGACAGGCCCAGGAACAGGACTAGGCTGCCTGAGCTATGCCCTGATCATGCCACAAATTAATCCTAGGGAACACAAGTTCCCTAAGGTGCTCCGAAGTAGAGTGCCTTCATTTAATAAGGATTAATTTGTCATGTGATTGGCCACTTTAAAGGTGTTTTGCAGCCGTGCAAGTGTTCTGCAGCATGCACATGTGTCACAGCACAGCTGTAGAGTGCTTTCAGGGGGCTGATCATGGGACAAACATCACTTCTGCCTGTGTTTTAAGTACCAGGACACCTGGGCTTTATGTATTCTCTGAGCTTGGGGGTAGCTGGGAGTAAAGCAGTGCTGAAGGGCTATAAATTGCTAGATTTATCTTCATGTAGCAGACTGAAGTTTCCCTAACATGACCTGGGTAGCCTGTTTCACAATTAACCCTGACCTGAACCTTGAGGCACTCCGAGGCCATTTAAAATTAGTTAAAAAGCTTTAACATGTGGACACTCATGTTTAGGTGCCCTTAGTATTGTCCAAGTGTTAGGTTAACTTCACCCTCAACGTCCTCAATTAACGGTGGAAACTGATAATAGCCAAAGCCTCACTGGAGGTCATATCCTGTGCTGTTAGAGAGTGCAAGGGTTAAGAAGGTAGAAATTATAATACAAACAAGGACAGGAAACGGGCATGTCCTATTATGCTAGTTGCTTAGGGAGGTGATGGTACTGAATACATGTGATTGGAGATTCAATGTCCCTGCCTTCCTGGTTATGTCATGGCTTAACACAGTGGGTGATTACTCTATGACAGCCACTGGCCTCACCCACCAGGGCCAAAGATGGAGGTGCAGTCTACCACACCAAGTATTTCACGTCTAACACCAGACAGGATTTGCTGAGCCAAGTCCAGTCATTTGCAGTAGCTTTCCTACTGACATTCCAGTGCAAATGAAATAATAAAGAAAACTTTTCACACACATCAGTTCTTCAGATCCTCAAGATGTCTGTGGTTCCAATATGGATATATTCTGTGGGTCATGCAGGAAAAATGCAACTTTTAGTCTATGAGTATGAAGTGAATGTGAAAAGTATAGGCCCTACAGAAACAAGCAGATCCGAAAGTGTGTAAAGTTGTATAGAAAGATTTTTGAATTTGGTGAGGACACCAAAGCATTTTGAGATGAGGACTTGAAAGGAAAGTGATTTTTCCCTCTCCAAATTTTCTACTCTAGCCTCCCATTAAATAAACAGTTTTTGGTTGCAGTCCGGTAGCTGACTGGATTTTCTGAAGAAAAGAAATAAAAAAAATAAACAAAAACAGAAAAAAAATCCATCTTTTGAATTTGAAAGGCAGTAAAAGTTGGATTAAATAGTGACATAAATATATTTTAAATTCCAGGAGGACAGAGATTTTTTATTTATTTTATTTTTTTTTACCTTCTGCCATGACTTTGAAGTTAAAAAGGTCATATTTGTTTCACCTGCTCGCTAATGGCATTGCCGTAACTATAATTGATTGTAAAGTTTTTGTCATTCTTTATGGATTCAGATCCTGCAGATTAGGAGCTTGCAGGATTATCAGGCAGCCACAGTCAGAATTGAAGAATTATCAGAGGATAATCTTGTACTATTGCAAACTCCCTGCTATTAGCTATCATCCAATCATTCACTCAAGGAATTGTTATATATTTGCTCAGCTGCTCTGCATTGTTATAGTCTCCTTCATTCCCTTTCAAACATACTTTCATGCACGATATGGCCATTATAGATGGTGCATAATAAGACTCCATTGTAAAGATAAGCTGATTCTTTTTCACTTTTATTTTTATTTAAACCAAGGTCAAGGTTGAAGAAACACACCCACACACCAAATTTATTATTAGGATAATGAAAAGTTACTCATAACTTTTCCCATTGGTTTTCACTGACAGCCTTCTCCCTTAGTACTCTCTGCCTCTTAAACTCTTTCCAACTAATTTTTCTAGCTGGCTTTAGGAGATGGTTATTAGAGTGTTGACCTAGCTCCAAATAATAGCCTTTTCCTATCACTCCACCACAGAAAAAGGCAATATGAACTTGTACTTGCATATTGGGATAAGGCACGGTGAATGAATAAGGGGTTCCAGTTAATGCACCCACACTGTGGAATGTGCGCCAAAGTAAAGATGAACATTTTATCACTCCAGGGAGGTTCTTCTGCATACCACTGCTAGTCTCATTCATACTGGGCACCTTTACATATTCATTAATGCACTTTGGCTAATGCGCATTACATTTAGTACATTCATTGTGAGGTACTAGATAAAGGTGCTTAGCCTATTTTAATGTGCAGTAGCAAAAGCACCTAGTTTTTTGTGACACTTTGGGCGTGTCTACACAACATGCATTAATGAACATTAGCCTAAGTTAATATGCATTATGGGTACACATCTACACATGCATGCCCTTAATGCACATTAACGTAGGCTAATCATGCCTAAATTTGATACCTGTAAATGTAGGTATCAATTTTAGGTGCTATTGGTTAATGTGCATTAACGCATGTGTAGACATGACTTAGTGTCTGGCACTAAATTTAGTGCCAGACCTACCCTCACATTATGGGGATGGCCAGATGGGCTGGAGTGGGGAGTGCAGGAGGAGGGGGCCAACCACAGCTTCCCACAGTCAGTGCTTTGGCCCCTACTGGTGGGTGTGCAGCTGTTTCAGGGCCTGGATGGTGGGGGACTGCTGGAGCCAGCAGGGCCAGCACCATGGCCGGCAGGAGCATGGGCTGCTGTTCATTGCTGGCAGGAGCTGGGCTGGAGTAGTGAGGTGCTTGGTGTTGCTGGCAGGTGCAGGGGCAGGGGAAAGGACTGAAGCAGCCCTGGTGTGGGGAGGCAGGGTGGGCAAAGCAAAGAGGAAGCTTGTGCATGCTGCCTCTGACCTGGGCACATGGCTCTTGGACAGGCAAGGGGTTGGCTAAGGAGCAGAGTTTCCCAGATGGAAGCCACTTGCTAGCAGCTGGCCCTGGCTTCAACGTGGCTCCCAAGTGTTGGCAGCCATGTGGTCAGAGACTGGAGCTCCTCCCAGTGGCCACACAGGCACATGACAGGGCTTCAGGGACTTGGAACTAACTTTAGTGCCGAGTCCCTGCCATGTAGACACCTGCCAAAAATTGTTTATTGCACATTAGTTTAATGCACATTCAGTTTAGTTGGGCTTAAATTCACATGTAGATGTACCCTTTCATGTGCATTAAAATAGGCTAATCTGCATTAAAGCACATGTGTAAATGTGCCCACCGAGTAGCATTTTCCTAAGCTGCTACATTCTATGCAGTGGGCTATATTCTACCTCCATTCCTTTCAGTAGTACCCAACTTTGAAGCCAGACCTGATGAAGCCAATCAGCTGATTCATTGAGTAAAAATATGATTCAATGTGAAGATGGCAGGATCTGACCCACTATAGGCATAGGGCCTGGGAAGCTCAGCTTTCAACACAATTCAGAGATGGTTGATAGTGAAGTGAGGAGATAGAATTAGACAGGAAGTAGGGACAAAAATCATGATATTCTATATATCAGTGCCTTGTGATAAATTTTGACAATCTTATTCACATGGGAGAGATCCTTACAGAGTTAGCTGATACTCAGCAATGAAAGATGCTGCATTTAGAGAGATTTAAGTCTTGCTGGTAGGTGTATGACTAAGTTTGTGGGGGCTGCCAGGGGGTAGAAGCAGGGTTTGTAACCCTCCACAAATTTATGAAAGATCATTAAAAAAAAACAGGCAAAAAATGCCTGTCCATAAAACCTGTAAAAAAACCTAAGCCACCCAGAAATACAGAATGCAGCTGTAGTTGATTGAAGCTCCACAGTAGGAAAGCAGCTGGATGCAATAATGAAACACTGACAGACACAGCAGTGCCACTTGGTGTCTGCGTGGGAGTACAGCACTTGTTAAGAATCCTTATCAGGGCTTTGTAGACCCCTTCCACCTAGCCTTGTGCTGCTGCTGAGTCCTATCCAGCAGCCTATAGCTCTGCTATGTCACAAGTAGGATTTTTGGGGAGTCCATACAGGTTTGGAGGGATTGGGACCAGGAAGAGTGAGGCTGGGGACTGGGGAGGGGGCATACTGATTGCAGGGTATGGACAGGAGCATTAGAGTGTGGGGGCAAGTAGGGGTGCTGGGATTGGGAAAAGAGAGGGGAACATGGTAAAAAAAAATGGTTATAGAAGTTAGAGTTGCCAACCCTTTTTTTTTTTTAATTCAACCTTTTTACTGACAACCAGTATTTTTTACTTCTTTACTATGATGGCTGTTACTCCTCTAAATTTGAACCCAGCCTTTCTAACTGGGTGTGGAAGTAGGGCAGAGCTTAGCAGAAGAGTTGTATGTACATTATGTAAAATATATATCAGTAAAAACGTGTCAGTAAAAAAGTTTGGTCACCCCTGAAAGCTGGGGGAAGAAACTGGTGCATTGTGGCCAATGCACTAGGCTTCTCAAAGAAAGATGGATTGGTCACTCTTTGCATAAGTGTAATTGATAGTGCAAAATGAAAAGCTATGGGAGAGCAGGCTATGACCTCTGTAGTAAGAAGTTAGTAGACTGTGAAACACAAGCACATATAGACATGGAGCTCATGAGGAAAAAAATGACCCTTACTATTTGTTTTCTGTGGGTCACAGCTGCAGAGTATGAAGAACAGTTAATTTTCCAATGTGGGGTATCTCACAGTTGTTTCTTGGAAAAGATGAATTCATAGTCACCTGAATTTTGTAGTACAAATGAAGGCCTAAATAAGGTGTCCATTTGAACAATACTAATTACCTATAAGCTACTTCTCTCATACCCTCTTTCCTAGAGCCAAGCATAACGTTTTGCATTAATGATTAACCCCTATTAACAAGGTAAACTGGAATTTCAGCGTGGGTAACAATCTGAATATATACCGCCAAAAAAAAATGTTATATTGAGGAGATTGGCAAAGCATGGAATTATATTTAGTAGTGGCATACATTTTTATTTTCAAGTGTTCAGGGGAATCACAGCTGTACCTAAAAATACCTATAACACTCAAAATTAGACTTGGACAAAAAATATTCTTTGATCAAATTGATTTTTTCTCACCATAAATGTTTTGTTACCCATTTCTGGTGTTTGTCAAAAGAAACACCAAAATGTATGTTTTTGACAACTGAAGATGAAAATAATTTGGTTTCCAACAACCAAAAATGGAAAGATGTTTGCTGTTTGATTTGGAATAATGGAGGATAGGTCACAATCTGATTATTCAGAAAAAAGACTTTATTCATGTGAAAAAATCCTAAGAAAAAAATCAGTGTAAACAAAAAGTCTTTCCTTTAAAAAACAACAACAACAACAACAACATAATAATACATGTTTTGATCTGCTCCATATAGAGTCTGATTATCAAAGCCCTCGGTCGTAGTTAGTATTTGGCAAATCCCAGAAGGTTTGGAACTATAGTCTACAAATACCATATGCATTTTTCAGAGTTTTATTTGTTCTCATTTTACTGCCAGAAATGTCATTGCCAGCATCTCAAAATATGATGAGTGACGTGAGTTTTAAGCTCCATGTTTTTGTCAGTGGCAGATAAAACATGTTAATTTTTCTGCCCCAACCCCTACATTATAGATAGGAAGATGGATACAGTGACATTTCCACTGTGGTACATCAGCTGAAAAAAAAAAAAAAAGCAACTGGTGACTTTTTTTAAAGAATGTGCATTGGCTTTATACCGAGCCTATCCCAGTAACAGATTATGTAGTCTGTCTCCAACACGAAGACCGTAGTATAGAGCAAATTAGGCAGAGATTGCCTGTCTTTCATTCTGTAGCCACAAGATCAAAAATAACAGCAATGATGGTTTTCTTCAGAAATCCTGGGTCTATCATGGAGTTGCTGTGTTATATAAGCCATGTCACTTTGGGCCAGACCAAGGTTGGACCCATATGTGCTTCCTTTTTCTAACTTAGCTTACTATAAATACAGCCTACTATAAAATAGTATATGTTTATACACATGCTTCAGGAGGTGAGGGATGCTGGGGGAGGGGGAGCTTTAATTAGAACAGCTTGGAGAGCTGCACTAATTAAAAGCATGTGGAGCATCAGGTGCATCATCAGCATCCCTGCACTGAAAAAATGATGTTGGGGCACTTTGATCTAAAGCTCGTTGAACAAACTTTAGTTTAAAGCCGCTTACTGCCATTTTGCAGCACAGGAACACTGATGCACGTGATACTGGAGTCTGCTGGATTGCGGTAATTTCCACGCTCCAGCAGACTTGATTAGTTGAGTCTGCTCCGACATGCTGGATTTCCAGTGTGTTGGTCCAGTCTCCCTGCACATGTATTGGAGCCGAGAGATGCCTTGCTGCGGGTGAATGATACACATACACAAGGTAAGATTTCTAGGCAGTGAATGGGAATAGTTAGGTGCCTCCAAAAAGCGAATCAAACGATCCAGATGCTAAGCATGGGACACTGGGAACTACAGACCAGTCAGCTTCACCTCAGTCCCTGGAAAAGCCATGGAGAAGATCATCAAGGAATCAAATTGCAAGCATTTGAAGGGGGCGGGGGTGGTGATTAGCAACTGTCAGCATGGATTCACCAGGGGCAAGTCATACCTGACCAACGTGATTGCCTTCTATGATGAGATGACTGGCTTTGTGAGTGCAGGGAGAGTGGTGGACATGGTATACTTTGATTTTAGAAAGGCTTTTAATATGGTTTCCCACAGCATTTTTGCAGGCTAGCTGAGAAAGTATGGGCTGGATGAATGGAGTGTAAGGTAGAAAATTGTCTGAAGCAAGCACTGAGCTCACAGAGTAGTAATCAAGGCTCAATGTCTAGTTGGTGACTGGTATCAAGTGGAGTGCCCCAGTGGTCAGTCTGGGGCCAGTTTTGTTTAATGTATTCAACAAATGACCCAGAAGAGAGGATGGAGTGCACCCTCAGCAATTTGCAGATAATTCCAGGCTGGGGCAGTAGTAGATCTACTGAAGAGTAAGGCTAGAGTGACCTAGACAAATTGGAGGATTGGGCCAAAAGGAATCTTATGGAGTTCAACAAGGACAACTGTGAAGTCCTGCACCAGGACAGGCTGGGAGCTGACTGGCTAGGCAGGAACTCTGCAGAAAAGGACCTGGGGGTGACAGTGGACAATAAGCCAATTATGAGCCAGCAGCATGGCCTTGTCGCCAAGAAGGCTAACAGCATCCTGGGCTGCATTGGTAGGAGTGTTGCCAGTATGTCAGGGGAAGTGATTATTCCCCTTTATTCAGCAGTTGGGAGGCACATCTAGAGTACTAGGTTCAGTTTTGGGCCCCCCACTACAGAAAGGATGTGTACAAGCAGAAGGTGACAAGAACAGTGAGGGAGCTGGGGCACATGATTTATGAGGACAGGCTGTGGGAACTGGGCTTGTTTAGTCTAGAGATGAGAAGACTCATCTAAACTTATTTAGTCTAGAGAGGGAACTTAATAGTAACCTTCAACTACCTGAAGGCGGATTTGAAAGAAGATGGGGCTGGACTGTTCTCAGTGGTGGCAGATGTCAGAACAAGGATCAATGGGCTCAAGTTGCAGCAAGGGAAGTTGAGGTTAGCTATGAGGAAGCATTTTTTTCACTCAAAGGGTAGTAAAACACTGGAACAGGTTACCCAGAGAGGTGGTGAAAGCATCCTTAGTGGTTTTCAAGCCCAGCGAGACAAAACTTTGGCTGGGATGATCTAGTTGGGGATGGTCCCGTTTTAGCAGGCGGTTGTACTAGATTTGACCTTCTGACGTCCCTTTCAACCCTAATGTTCTATGATTCTATGCATAGAACAGTGATAGGCAACTTTTTCTGGATCAGATTTGGGTGGGAGGGCACTAGGATCTGCCTGGAGTTGGTGCTTTTCCTCCAATGACATGGGGAAAGCACCCACCACCAAAGCCCCCTGTCAATGAATGCTACCAAAGCCTCATGCCCATGGACTGGATGAAATGGCTCTGTGGGCCTACAGGCCATAAACTGCCAATCCTTGGCCTAAAGGTAGCCAATAGGAAATATTGAGTATTAAAGTGAGTTTGTACCCATTCTGCATCAATGCGTACTCACAGGTCAGCTCAGTTGCATGTTCAGTGACTCTGGATCTGTCTACTTGTTCATTAATGCACCATACTTATGGCACATTAAGTCTAGTACTTGCATAACCAAGTACTAAATCAATGCACAGTAATTTGTGCTAGTGTACAGTAGTGCCTCTGCATGGGTTTTTAGTGACACTTACTGCACAGTAGCTTAGTACTACTGCACAATAGCTTATTAGCACGGTTTTTGCCTGGCACGCTACTGCAGTGTTATTAGGCTACCGTTCAATTAACATCTTATGTAGATGGACCCTCTGTCTACACAGGTTTCAGACTACATAGTCCTCTTAACTGACATGGTCGTGGTAGAAGTTCTGGGTTTTTATTTTAATCCAATGAGTCTGACTTAAAAGTGGTGAGTGGGGGGGAGTAGAGATCAGTAAGAAGGCCTTCCTGCTCTTAGCTTGAGGCTGTAAGCATGACACCACAGAATCAGGTTGCTTTTGTTTGCTTTTCTTCTGGCCCTAGGTCTGACATGGTAGATTTAGTTGAGAGGATTGTCTCGGAGCAATACCAGCCAAGTCATCAGAAGCTACAGGGCTTTGCGAGTGGGGCTTAAAGGATTAGGGGCACAGGTGGTGTTTTCCTCAATCCTCCCGGTTTCCAGATATTGGCTAAGGAGGAAGAGGATGATTGAGGTAGTTAACCAAAGACTGTGGTGCTGGCGTCATTTTTCAGGCTTCAGCTTCTATAATCACAGTCCACTCTTTGTTGAGAGAGACAGTAGCCTGCTGGGAAGATATGGCCTCCACCTCAATGCACTGGGGAGGAGGCTCTTCTCAGCCAGACTGTCTGACCTGCTCGACCAGGCTTTAAACTAAGCCTGCCAGGGGATGGGGCAGGGAAGGGACTACTGCCATAGCAAACCCACTGGGCAACTATTGCAAATCCAGCAGGCTAAGGCACTCAAGGGAACCCACTCCTACCCCAGCCCAGGAATGATGTGTAGGGAAGACTAGGGCACCCAATGGGACACTTACATGCCTGTACTCCAATGCCAGGAGCTTGGGGAACAAACAGAAGGAACTAGTCCTCCTGCTAAACGAGAATGACTATGATCTCATAGGGATAATGGAGACCTGGTGAGACTCTACCTATGACTGGGCCATGGGTATAGATGGCTATACCTTGTACAGGAGACATTATGTAGACAAAAGAGGCAGGGGTGTAGCTTTCTATGTCAAGGAAAGTTACATGTTGCTGCAAGCTGATATTGGCATCCAGGGTGGACAACTGGAGACTCTCTGGGTTAAAATCCATGGTGAATATGGCACAAGAGACAGTGGTAGGAGTCTGCTACAGACCCCCTAGCCAGGATCAAGAGATCAACCTGGAATTTGCAAAGTAACTGGCTGAGGCTGCATGCTCCCAGTGATAGTTGATAGATGGGAGATTTCAACTACCCAGGCATCTCATGGGAAGAGCACTTGGCCACATTCAAATGGTCACAAAGCTTCCTCATGTGCGTGGATGAGCTCTATTTGACTCAAGAAGTCTATGAACCGATGAGAGGCAAAACACTGCTTGACCTTGTACTGGAAATGGGGAATGATTTAATCAGCAACCTAATTATTGAATGGAAGCTTGGAGACAGTGACCATGAGCTGATCTCCTTCACCATCTGCCATAAAGCTGGGAAGTCAGTCAGCAATGCAGAAGTCCTTGACTTCAGGAAAGCTTACTTTGACAAGCTAAGGATGCTTGTTGGCAAGGCCCTAAGGGACCATGACCTGAAGGAGAGGGGAGTTCAGGATGAGTGGTTGCTCCTCAAGGGAGCTATCATGGAAGCACAAGCAATGTCTATCCCATCTCTGAGGAAAGGCAGCAAAAGGGCACAGCAGCCCCCTTGGCTCTTCAAGGAATTTTTGGATCTCCTGTGTCTAAAAAGAAAGACCTACAAAGGATGGAAGATCAGAGCCACATCAAAGGAGGAGTATTCTGCATCACTCTGGGCTGGTAGGGAGTGAACCAGGAAAACCAAGACTGTGACTGAACTTCAACTGACTACAAGTATCAAAGACAATAAGAAGTCCTTTTTTTTTTTAGATATGTGGGGTGCTGGAGGAAAAGTAAAGGTAACATTGGACCCCACCCAAGCCACATGAGAGAACTGACAACTGATGCCTAAGAAAGAGCAAACCTGCCTAACTGGTATTTTGCATCAGTTTTTCACCAGCCCCAAGGGATGGCCCTGCTCACTACTGTACAGGACACCCAGGTTGAGGGAGAATTGTTACTCTTCATCAATGCAGACCATGTGAAGCAATGCCTTGAGAGGCTGGAGACCTTCCACTCAGCTGGCCCAGACAGTTTACACCCCAGTGTACTTAAGCAGCTGGCAGGCATCATAGCTCAGTCACTAGCACAGATCTTTACCTGATTGCCACGAGTTCTCAAAGTGCCCCAAAAGTGGAAGAAAGCCAATGTGGTGCCTATTTTTAAGAAAGGGAGGAAAGTAGATTTAGAGAACTACAGGCCCATCAGCCTGACCTCTATCTAGGGGAAGAACTTGGAAAAAGTGATCAAAGAGACCATTCTTGACAAACTGGCTGATGGCAACATCCTGAGGGATAGCCAGCATGGGTTTGTTGTGGGTAGGTCATTACTGCCCAATCTAATCTCCTTCTATGATCAGGTGACATATCGCCTGGACAAGGGAGAAGAGATTGAGGTCATATATCTTGATTTTTAAAAAGCCTTTGATCTGGAAACCCATGATCATCTCATGGAAAAATTGGCCAACTGTGGCCTCGGCTACATCAGAGTTGGATGGCTGGGGAATTAGCTCCAAGGTCAGATCCAGAGACCTATAGTAGTAGTAGGGTAGAAGTAAATCATCATGGTGCTGTATGACCACTGGGGTCCCCCAAGGCTCCATCCTTGGGTTTATACTCTTTAATATCTTTTTAACAATGTGGACATTGGTATCAGAAGCAGACTGGCCAAGTTCGCTGGTAACACCAAACTTTGGGGTAAAGTATCCTCACCCGAGGACAGGATGGGAATCCAGGCTGACCTAGACAGGCTCAGAAAATGGGTGGATGTAAACCTGATGGCGTTCAACACTGAAAAATGCAAGGTACTCCACCTTGGAACATCTCCCCCCCACCCGAAGCATGCTTATAGGCTCAACAGTACTATGCTTGATAGCACCATGGCTGAAAGGGATTTGGGGGTCATGACTGACCACAAGATGAAGATGAGCCACCAACGTGATATCACAGCTGGGAAAGTGAGCAAAACTCTGTCTTGCATCCATAAATGCTTCTCAAGCAAATCCCAGGATGTCATCCTCCCACTGTACTTGGCCTTCGTTAGGCCACAGCTGGAGTACTGCATCCAATTCTGGGCTCTGCAATTCAGGAAGATTGTGGAGAAGCTTGAGAGAGTGCAGAGGAGAGCCACATGCATGATCAGAGGGCAGGAGAATAGGCCTTATGATGAGAGGCTGAGAGCCATGGGACTCTTCAGCCTGGAAAAGTGTAGGCTCAGGGGGGGACCTGGTGGCTGCCTATAAGTATATAAGGGGTATGCATCAGGACCTGGGGGAACATTTGTTCACCAGAGCACCCCATGGGATGACAAGGTCAAATGGTCACAAACTCCTCCAGGCTGGACATATGAAAGAACTTCTTTACTAATCCAAGCCCACAAGGCCTGGAATAGCCTGCCTCCAGAGGTGCTGCAAAGCCCTGCTCTGGGCTCCTTCAAGAGACATTTGGATGCTTATCTTGCTGGGATCCTTTGATCCCAGCTGACCTCCTGCTCCTGAGGCAGGGGGCTGGACTCAATAATCTTCTGAGGTCCCTTACAGCCCTGATGTTTATGAAATCTATGGTTGGTTGCATGGAAGTATCTCTACTTCCTCAACAGGAGAAGTAAAAGTTCACCCTGACTATCCTAGAGCCTAGTGGTTAGGGTACTTTTGTGGGGGTGTGGTTGTTATGGGTCTTCTCAGGCAGAAGATCTATAACTGCACTGAACAAGGTTTAGTTCAAGTACCCCCACTGCCATTTTTATGTGTGGGGACACTGTAGCTAGCAGGTGTCCCAGGGCCGATCTTACTTCTAGGCTAGCCATCCACCCAACTTACTTGCCAGGCATTTATGTTGTGATTAGTTGATGTTCCTCAGATGGGAGGCTGCCCTTTTCCTGCCCTGATGACAAGGACCTCTGTACATGCTATAACCTTCCCTTGACATGTCCCATGCCTCACAGATGTTTCCTTACCTCAAGCCCAGTCCCAAGCCTCAGCCTAGCACCTGGCCTCCAGCTTGTTCAGCGTGACACCCAGCTTTAGTTTAGTGGGGTCTTATCCAACCTTTCTGCTTCAGTGGGGTCTCACCTGGCCTCCAACTCGACACCTCCTGACACCCATGTGACAGCTGAAAAGTATGCCTATATAATACAGGAAGGCTCTATGAAGATTAGACCAAGTTTGTTTGGGTTTTTTCCCCCTGTATTTGTTTGAATATTATGTTATATGATGTTGCTAAAGCCTAATTAAAGTTCAAGACGTATTGAGGCCTTGTAAGTAAGGCCTAGTAAATTTAATAAAGTCTTAAAGTAGTAAGACCCTGTGGCACAGTTAAAATTACCTTATCCAAAGAATGCAAGGCTTGTACTGCTAATTGGTCAGACTAAGGACAGTTGAAGAAAAAAAAGAATGAGTGGTTGTAT
This sequence comes from Caiman crocodilus, assembly GCA_030014935.1. Classification (NCBI taxonomy): domain Eukaryota; kingdom Metazoa; phylum Chordata; order Crocodylia; family Alligatoridae; genus Caiman; species Caiman crocodilus. The sequence continues at coordinate 55,472,610 of JAGPOW010002514.1, read as the reverse complement.
GTTATCAAAACCATTCAGAAGCTTTAAATTGGCTAAAATATCTAGAAACTATTCAGAAGGAAGTTACAGCTCTGTGAAAAAGATTAATTAGCTGTTGCCCAAATCAGTGAGCCTGTGGACCTCGAGGAGCCCAAGGACTGCATTCCAGGGTCCTTCCCGGTACTCTTCGGACAGTGCTGTTTGGGGACGCCTGACTTTGCTGAACTTTGTGAAAAGAAAAGCTTGCTGTGTATCAAGCATCAGAGGGGATTGCAGATAAGTTGCCGACATGAATTGCTTTTGTCTGCCATTGTTTGTTTTGTTACTACACATAGTTGTGTTTTTGTTAAATCAATACATCTTTCTTACTTTCTACCCCTGAACATACTGTCAATCCCAAAGCCTCCGCAGGCAGCTGAGACAACCCGGCCATAGTCTGGTAGCACACACCTGGCCTCTACATGTTCATGGATCTCATATCTGGGCCTCCAAGCCCCATCCCCAAGCCTACAAGCCCCATCCTCAGGCTCCAAGCCCCATCCCTGGGATCTTTCTCTCTCTCAGGCCCCTGACCCCCTCCAAGCCACATCCACTTCTCAAGCCTAAGACCCGATTCCATATGCTCAGGTCCCTACTGTGATTGACCCACCAGGGATGTGGGGGCTGGGGTTTTCAGGAACCCCTACCTGCCTTTCACTGGGAGGTAACTAGCTTGGCATTTCTGGGGAGCTACCCCAACAGAGGTAGCTCCACCAGGCCAAACTTCTGCAGCAGGGTGCAGTTCCAGGTCATGCCCTCATGCCCAGGACCATGGAGCCTCTTCCTTCCCCATAGCCCCAGACCTTACCTCCAGGTGGTGCTGAGCAGCAGCTCAACCAGTGTTGACCCTCTGGCTCTTGGCAGCAAACTGCTGCCCTGCATTGCAGGTACCCAGCCCTTATATACAACAGCTGGCCTTATTTCTCAATCAGGCATCAGTGTCTAATTGGGATTACAGCTGGCTGTAGGCTGCCTGGCTGCTGCCTATGCCCCTGTAGGTAACAGAGCACTCTGTGGTCCATTTCAGAAACCAATACAGGAAATGCAGTAGTGCTTTAATTCAAGCAGCTTTAGGTATGAATTAGGACCTTCTAAGCATTTAGGCACCGATCTGACTTATCTCCAGATTGCAAGGGAGCTTAAGTGGGAATTAAATGCTATGACTGAATTCTTGCTGAGAGTGCCTAGAAGCTCAAGAGCAGGCACCCACAAAACTTTGCAGCCCTAAACAGAGAGGACGCCCAATCTCCCATGTCTAGTGAGTCTTGCAGAACTGGGACAAAAATAATTGCTCTTTAAAACTTAGGTGTGTAAATTCTGCCTGAATCCTAGCACTATGGTGGGATGTACATATACACACACATAAATATATATGTGCATGCATGTGCATACATACATACAGTACATAGATACATACAGAGTCTCTTCTGAACCAGAATTTTGGCTGATCTTAGGTTGGACAGTAAAAATAGCTTTGGAAAAATAAATAGGTATTTTTCAAATTCCATAGATGTACACTCCATTGCGCAGATAAGGATGCACATACACACCCCTACCTATATATCCTACTAATATAGATGTGTATGTACGTATATACACACACATTAGTAGATATAGGGGGAGGTGTGTGGGTGTGGGTGTACTCGTGTGCGCCATGGAGTGTATGTCTATAGAAATTGAGAAACTACCTATTTATTCCCAAAGCTATTTTCACTGTTCAAACTAAAATCATCCAAAATTCTGGTCCAGAGGAGCCTGATGATTTTACTGTCGCTCACAGAGATGGATGTACTAGAAATACAGACATATTTAATAGTTAATTAGCATAAGACTCCTGGGTTTCCTATACTACTTCTCTAAAGCAAGGAACATCTCTTTGGTGTTATCATGAGGAGCTGCTGCTAGTTTTAGCTTGTGTTTATTTTGTTGTTTAAATCCATATTACATTATGCCTGTTTCAGGTACTTTCTTTGATTAACATCCAGCATGGGTATCTGTCCTCCCCCCCTCCCACCCCATATATTTTTCTACCAGCCCAGCCACAATCTGTCAGCAACATTATCCCTTTATATATCAACTTTATTGCATAAAATTTCAATAAGTAGATCTTTTAAAAAAAATCATGCGTATACTTTTAAACCAAATATTTTTATTGAGATAAAATGGATGTATCTGACACTCAGGCAATTGTGATACAGAGGGCTGTATATGTTCAATACCTTTTATACTCTCAGTAAATAGGAAGTGATGTTCACAGCACGGAGATCTCTTCCATCAATTGTTTAGCCATATTATAGGTATGATTCCATGTTGTTATCTTATCCCCTTCCTCTAGCATCTCAAATGCCCTGCATTTGTTATATAACTGCTATATAAGTGACATTTTAGGGATTTAAATTTAAATATGTGGCAGGGAAAATATATAGTTCATATGAAGGATTTATGATGTTCCTTACAGTTTTCTGGTACTGACCTTCTGGATGGTATTGTGTTTGTGTTGTTGGGTGTGGGAGACTTCCTTTCTTTCTATTGCCTGTCTACAAAATCAGACCCATTCTTATAAGCATTTCCCAAATATTTGATCATGTCAGCAGTTGCATGAACTCCCATGGACCTAATGGGGGTGAGGGGTGTCCCAGTACAAGGCCTATGCACTGCTGAAGCTTTCAAAATATCACTTAAAATGTGATACAGTCATGGCTCCAGGCAGATTAGGTGTGCAATTCTAAGACTGTAAGCTCCTTCAAGTGGGTCCTGACTGAATAATGCAAGAAATGATGATTGAGTTGGGATGTGATCAACATAACAGAGTCGGAAGACTTTGTCCCCATCACTGGATCACTGCATGATAGAGATCAAGGGTGTAGGTTGTAGCCATGTTGGTCTAAGGACACAGGAAGACAAGGTTCTTTGGGTATATCTGATATCTTTTATTAGACCAACTCAAATAGTTGGAAAAAATGCTTCGTAGCAAGCTTTGGGGTATAAATACCCTTCAGCAGGCTGAGGATACACCAACTGCAGGTGCTTCCTCAGCCTGATGAGGAGTATTTATACCTGAAAGCTTGCTAAAAAGATTTTTTTCCAACTATTTGAGTTGGTCTAATAAAAGATAGTAGGTGGGTGAGTGGGTAGGAATGCCCTCCTGGATCCCCACTGTAGTCAATGGGGCTCTGCCCTGCTCCAGCAATCACCCTATATGCAAGAACTTGAAGCATTTGCATCCCCAGGCTGGGATGTTGTGGGGAATGAAGCTGTTGTAGACTTGAAGGAGGGCAGAAACTCAAGGAAAGAGTTAACAGAATCCATGCTTACTTACTTCTTCTAGCAGCCTTGAGCAGTTGGTGACTTTGCCATTAAATATTTTCACATGTAGGTTTTCTATTTGCCTTGAATTACTGAAATACACTAAGCACATCTCTCCAAGGACCCAAAGCGATGGTGTAATAGGTTCCTGCTAATAGCTTGAAACTGTACAGCAATCTAGTTTTAAAATACAACACAAATCTTTATCTAAAAGCACTAACACCTCACTCCTGTGTTCGCAGAGTATGTTTTCACATTTCCTCTCGCAATGCATAGCAGGGAGGGGGTGGACGGGGGGGAACAGCTACAAGAGAAATGATGCATTCCGGGCAAAGAGCCAATTTAAAAAGTCTGTTCTCTCCAGTTTGCTGTCACTTGTCGCGGTTAAACAAAACACGGAATAGAAAAAGAGAAATTGGCTTCAGTGTAAATGTCAACATTCTGATTAAAGCAAACACGAAGCATTCACAACTCTTGACAAAAAAAAAAAATAAATTGAATTATGAAGGGTATGCAAATTAGGCCCTTAGTCTGTGTGATTAAGGGTATGTATGAATTTGCATTTTCTGTTTGTATTATTAAAGCCCATGTCACAGGACAGGGTGCTGGAGACTGTGCACGCATGCTTTTGCATGTCTTTGGATGCCTCCGCGTGCGTGAATTAGCACGGTTGTGCCTTTGTGCGTGTGAACAGCTCTGTGCATTTGTGGGCGTTGATGTGTGCACGTGCACGTGTGAGCACGCATTGTTGGGGAGGCACATCTGTGGCTGTGTGTTTGTGGGGACATTTGTGGGTGAGTGCATCTGGTGTGCGTGGAGAAAATAACCTATTTTTCAGCGTCTGCTATGGGTTCATCGTCAAACACACAAGTATGTAAATAATATGTAAATAAACTCATTTGATGTCAGAAATGAGTATAGACTTTTAAAACTGAGAAACAGTGGGCCATAATAGTAAAAAAAAAAAGTTCCTTCCTATCTCGTTAGACACAGACCTTGGAAATTGAATTGTTTGAAATGCGCTTTTGCAAAGCTCTCAGCATGCATCCATGACATGAAATTTTAAAGCTAGTATAATACATTTGAATTCTGTAATTAAAATTAATGGGAAAATGAAAAATAAATGGCCTGCATTGGTCCAAGTTCCCTAAGGTGGAATTTATTTTACTGATGTGACATGTTTTGTATGAGGCGGGTGTGTGTTGTGGGGGGTGTTTAACGTGCCTATATTGGCATATTTGTGTTATCTATTTGGGATTGTGGTGTGTGTATGTGAATATGAGAGCCTGGTTCTATGGTTTAAACGAATCCCTAGCCAATAAATATATAAATACATCAAAATAGCATGTAAGACACCAGACAGTTGGCTTTCAAACATGTTTCTACTTAGCCACTGCAGTGGTTGTACACTCCAAAGACTATACTCATGCTGACATTACTCCAGGACACTGCAAGCTACCTCCTCCTCTCCTCGGAAAATGTGTACCAAAAAGCAATCTAAGGAGATTACCACCAATTTATTTTTAATAAGGACATTAAAAAAACATAGATTTTATTTTTAAACATCTATAGAGAATGTGGGAACTGGTATGAAAAACACTCGACGTGTTCAAGGAAAGATGGGGTTTATCTAGGTGACTAACAACACGGTGTCCCCCCATCTTGCTGGTTTGCTAATGAAGGAAATGTTATACTGATATGTTCGGTGTAGCAACTTGGACAGCAAGATCACCTGAGTCTGTCTCCTCTGCTTTCTCCCTCAGCAGTGAGGAGTTGAATGCAAAGCCAGGCTTCCTTCCTTCCTTGTAACAAATATTTTTTTAGTCAAAGTGGAAGGACACTGTCAATCGATCTATTAACCACCTGATAGATCTATTGATCGGTTGATCCATCCTGTTCTCATCGTGTTTTCGTAACGCCTGCCTAACTGCCTCATGGACTAGGGGAGCAAAACCCTCAATCTGCTAGTGTTTTTTATCATGATGATTCTTAATTTAAAACCGTAGATTGTCCCATTCCTGTTGCTCCCTGACGGAGCCATACAGTAAAGGAAGCCTGGCTAATCAAGGCCTCAATTCTGCTGCCAGTCTTGATGCAAGTGGATGTACTAGGTATCCAGGCTGTAGGTGTATTGGTCTAGAGGCAAAGGGACTCAAAACTCATGGCAGAGGTGAGCTCTTGTACAAGACCAAGTAGATATTTGCAAAAAAAACAACAAAAAAATCTTTATTTGCAAGCTTTTGGGCACAGGCACCGTTCATCAGGCATAGGAGATCGTTGTAATCTCCTAGGCCAGATGAAAGGTGCCTGTGCCGGAAAGCTTGAAAATAAAGAAGTGGATGTACTTTGTAGGGCTCCTTGGAAACCAGTGATGCATGGGAATGGGGTTTTGTTGTCGGCCGCTGGTGTGGTCTATCGGACGGGATCCGAACCAAACTGCTGCCAATGGAAGACTGTGAAGAAAGCAAAAGAAAAGGCTTGAAGATTATGTTTCTTTTCAGTGGGAGCCCTATCCTGTGACACCCTGACCGCTCTCATCTGGATCCAGCAACACTTCCAAATTATGTGCCTACCTTGGAGGAAATGCATTTACTTTCTATGCTTTCAACCAGATGCTTTGCTGGAAAGAGACCTGAATTCTCAGCCCCTTGCAAGATCAAGGCATTAAAGACCAAGAGTGGGGAACAAATTCTAGTTCGAAAGTGTCTGTCTTCTTCTTCGTTAGCTTGAGCTCATCAGTACTTCCCAGTCCTCTGTGCAGCGAAAGCAAATGGCAACTGGTGCAGCTGTTTGAGTACCACAGGAATTCAGTTGCAGGAAGGGGCCATAATACCTTATGATGTCTCAATTGAGCCATGCAATTGAGCTCACACCCTGCTCCACTCCCCTTGTTTGTAAGCCTGGAGGCTCAGTGATGTCTACAAGTCAGATCCCTTTACAATGCCTCGAGTCCAGCACCCACAATTCTCGGTCGAGATTCACAATACTTTGTTGATTTGAAGGCTGCAGAATGGCTCTAACCTTGGTATGAGCAAAGCCCTACATATTGTGCAGTGAGACCAGATCCTTCTGAAATGAATTATTTTAGTGCAGAAGTGGAGAGGGGAGAGGAGGAATCCTCCCGGGAGCACAAGCATGGCCTGAGCCTCTATAAAGGTAAATGACACAAGGAAACGATTCTGGTGGGCAAGAAGCTAAAAATAAGAGAACATCAATTAAGCTAATAAACAGTCAGGTCCTAACCAAGACTTTAGAAAGCATTTCTTGCTGCAGAAGATAATTAACGTGGGGAAGAGTTAAACAAAGGAAGTTAAGGAAGCTCCTTCTCTGAGTGTATTCAAGGAAGGGTTAGGCAGGAAACTATTTTACAGCAGAAAGTCTTCACTAAATCACCCCAGTGGCAACTACGGTTAATTGTCACCCTTGTTTGTAGCTAAAAGGCCAAGGCCTGGCTAAAGCATGGAGTCGGCAACGATAGCTGCTACTTTTGTCCCACTGCTAATTCTTCAGCTTCTTTGCACTTATATTGCTTCTACCCCCCTCCCCTCCCCTCACTCCCCCCAATCTTCAACAGGAACTAATTAACCAGCTTCCTGAAATGGCCTCTCTGAGTTAGGGGTTGAGATGAAGTTCCCTACTGCCTTATATATATATGTATTTCTCTACTTTTTAATTCTTTCCCCTTCCCAGATGAAAACTATTTTTATTATAAATATGATTCCTATTAAAGATAAGCTTTGGGCTGTATCTTTATTAATCCCAGGGAAGATAACATTCAACAGGGAGAGGGGAAATAAATGTTGGAGAACAAGGCAAGACGAGGGTGAGAATGAGAGATTGGCACAAAGGATACACAGGCAAATATACTGTGTCTATGGAGCTGTCTCTATAATGTGTCTCAAGTGGTGCCCCAGTTAATAAGCTGCCCAGGGGACCACACTATAGGACAAGCCAAAAAAAAAAGAGTGGGGGCTGAAAGTACTAATGAGTAGAAGAAGTTAGTATGAATACTTAAATAATAGAAAAAAAGGTAAAATTTACAGGAATAACCTATAAAAACATGTGAAATGCAGAAACACTGAAGAAGGAAAATAATGATTAAGGTTGATGCCCAGGGGTCTAATACTATTCTCAGGAATGGAATGGCTTTAAGGGAAAGGAAAATTTAGGCTGAACATCATGGATAAACAATCGATCCTGGCTGTGAAATGCATTATACTCTGAGATCATTTCCCTCTTGGAAGAGGTGGAAGAGCACTGGCGAGGCCACATCTGGAGTACTGTGTCCAGTTCTGGGCCTAGCGGCCTTCTCATCTCTAAATTTCAGGACTGGGTTTGATCAGAATTCCTGGATTCTCTTTCACGTCTTAACCTTGCATTCCTCACGTTTACCTGCGTCCTGATATTTCTGAAAGTGTGCTAAGCAAAACTAAAGGCAGCGTGGATGCCGACGGGATGCGGCACATTCTATGTTTTAGAAGTTAAAGAGGTCACATAATTAGAGCAGGGATGGCAGAAACAGCAGACTGGACTTTTTTTTCCAACTTTCCTAATGACTTTCAATGGACTTTAGGCCACTTCAGCTGGTAAGTGTCTGCTTTTCCCCTTCTGTAGAACAGGACTAATGATGCTATATGATGTTCATCTTGCACCTATTCTCAGACTGCCAACAACATGGGATTCAAATCATTATATGTAGGGTAGAAGAACACAGGACTTGGGTTTAAACCAGGGATGCTCAACCCTGGGTCCACAGGCCAGTCAGGTTCCCTCTGAGTCTGGACCTGCAAACACTGTCAGGAACTGCACTGATGGGCTGGTGGGCTCAGAGTGCTGCTAACAAGTGTTTCTAGCAGGTGAAGTATGTCCTATGTTACAGAGGGAAGGCAAAAAATGGTCATAGTCCTTGCCAACTTTGTCCCTGGAAAATTCCTACCCAAACCCCAAGCTGACACTCAGTTTCACCCTGACCATGCGAGCAAGGCACACTTAATCAGGCACCTGAGACAATCCTTTCTGCCTCTTCAAAACACTTGAAGATGCACCTGCTCTGTATGCCGTCTTCAGCCATGGCCGATCTCTGATGCTTCAAAGGAAGTAAAAATGAACCCCACCAGCCAATCTATGCATAATCCTTCCTGACCCCTACAGGGGACCAATCGAAGCCCTGAAGCATGAATGTCAATTTTAAGCATTGCCTTAATTAAAAACTGCAGGTGTTATGAGGATTTTGAGGGTAATATAGCCCACCCTGTTCTCTTCAAAGTCCATAAAGACATGGATAAATAGAGCTGGACTCATATTCTCTCCAGCATGTGCGCACAGATCAAAGAATTTGTCCTGAAGGCTAAATGAAAGCACGTCTTTCAGAAAATTATCCAATCTCAGTTCTTGTTCTGACTGTTAGTTAGGACTGATTTGCTTCCAGGAATGTGTAAGTCAACTTCCCAGAATGCTATACACACCAGTTTACCCTGCTTATAGGAGACGTGCACCGCCGAGCCCTCTAGATCAATCACAATCAAATGTTAAGGTCCATAAAAGGTGTTTACATTCCTGGGTCAACATTCAGCACTGGATCATCAAAAGTTTTACTGAATCACCTGAACCTGGGTCAAGCCTTAAGGGATTTGGATGGATGCTTTGGGTGCCACAGCAAAACCCCGAGTGATTGACAATAACCTGTTGATCCTAACTGAGTTCTTCTTTCAGTGCTGTAATGTATACCAAGTGCCAATAGGAGCAAAATGCTACTGGAGGGAATAGCTGTGTAAACTTCCTCCAGCTCTGTGACTCAACTGACTTGTTTCACCTAATGATAAAAACAGGAGGTAGGAGAAAGCCACATAGCACCTGCCCAACCATCTTCTCAATGGCTGTATCTATGGAGGCTTTGCTCTTCCAAGCCTTTGTCTGATGGGCTGCAAGTTGTCATGCTACAATGAAAGTATCAGCAGAGATTATATCTTCTGCAACAAGCAATTGGAAGTCTCCGGCCCTCAGAGGGAGAGAGATGTGGACAGTATGTGTATCTGAATAAATACACTGCCAGGCAGCTCGTCACAACATGCTCTTCCATCCTCTTTCTAGGAAGAAGCTACCCCATACATTCTTGTTTTTGGTCTTATTCCTGTAGCTGAACTGGAATAGCTTGTTTGATGCACTGCAGGCTCACTGCTTCCACTCTACATCCCGTACTGTCCTTGCACTAGACAGGATCAAACCTCACAGGCTTGCACTAACCATCTTTGGATTGTGCTTCCTTCATGGCTTCCTTTAGGAGGATTCTGTGTTCCCCTCCTGGGTTGCCAAAACTGTTGTTGGGATGCCTGTCAAAGGATATATTCTGTATTTAGAAGAAACTATCTAAATAGTTTTCTTTCATATCCCAACTGCCAGGGAACAATTGGAGAGAGAGTTACACCAATTTTCTGCCACAAGTTCCCGCCCCGTGGCTATGAATGTTGTTTCTTTTCATGGCATTGTGACAGGAAGCAGTTTATTCAACACAAAAAAAGCCATGTATCAGTTCTTTTTGTTCCAACCTATTATGACACCTCTTTTACTGAAGATGTCATCCCTGTTATTTATGGCTGAGATGTAGAAGCAAAGGGCTCTCACATCACATGCAACCAACACAACGGCAGTCTCTGACCCTGTTTTTTATCATGATTGTTTTCGGGGTCCAACTCCCAACTTGGCTTTGGAACCCAATTTTCTGATAGTAGAAAGAGTCCGTTAGCTGTGTCAGTCTGAAGTTACACCGAAAGCAGAGCAGGATGGCACATTATACACTAACTTGGATGTCTGTCCGAATGAGTTGGTCCAAAGGGTGCCACCCCACCCTGCCCTCAAACAAGGGTTTGACAATCCCTCCCCCCCGCTGGTTACAATTTGGCCTAATGTCAGTGGTCAGATCAAGCTTCCTACTTCCAATTTCTCCTGCATGCCAACATTTCCAAGAGAAAGGCATTTCAGTGATTTTCTTTCATCGCTTTTTTTGTCTGGTTGCGTTTTGTGCATCAGTGGGCCGATACTGCAGTGATAAATACCATGGATAGGAGTTGGGACTCCCATAGAAAAATTAGATCTAATTGCATTGAAGAGGGGTAGGGAGAGAGGGAAGAACTAATTTTCAGCTATGACAGAAATGGACAACTCTACCCCAAAATATACCCTCAGATGACTGACCTGCAGGATTAAATACCCTTCAAGATTCCTTCCTTCAATCCTTCCTTCCTCTCTCTTGTAAGTACTGAGAGGGATGGAGGGTAAGTGGGATAGAAGCTATATATTCATTACTTGCAATACAATTAAATTACCGGGGGGAAAGAATTGTGATGGCATGAGTGGTCAGAAGTGGAAACAACTCATTGTATTGGATTATTATATTGTTGGATATGTCAGAAGAAGCCCTGTGAAGCTTCTTCACAGGTTTTAGGACGGGTTTTCATTCGCAGACTTCCATTCACCTTTTTTGAGCCAGTGTCATTAATAGACCAATGAATCATTTAGACCGACGGATCATTTAGACTGGCTTCGGAATAACACAGGCCATAAACTGTTACCCAGGGGCCATACCACACCGCATTAAAAGCCTGGTACTGATCCGGTGGTTGAACCACTCAGGGAGGGTCTCAGGAGTTATGGGCTCATTTCCTGTTTCTACCATAGATTCCCCACCCCTTCCTCCTCAACTACCCACTACCTACCCCCAGAAGTCACTTATTCCTGCTAGGAATTGCCTTGTTCTTTGTGAACCAGGCTGACTATGAACCTGCTCTCACCCTCTGTCTTTCTTATCTATTTGGGAAAATCCTATTCACTTAATGCACCCAAATACCCCTTTTCATTCCATCCAGGAAGAGCACACACCAACTGCTGAAACCGCCTTCGCCTGACAAAGGGTTTTTGAAGCCGAAAGCTTGCTTGATAACTATTCTCTAACTATTTGGGTTGGTCTAATAAAAGATATCAAATGCAGCCAGGGAATCTTGTCTGCGTGTGTCCTTAGACCAACACAGCTACAACCTAACCCCCCCAAATATCCCTTACATAGCAGAGTAACTGCAGCTTGTGCCACCTACACCTAGTTTGTGATTCAGTTCTGCGCAAGCAAGTATGCGGCCACTAAGCTAGCTCAGTCATTTTGTACTCTGGCTGGGCAGGTATACAGTGATATACCCCAGGCCAAGTGCATGTGTAATGATGGAAAAGTCCCAACATTTTAGCTGGCCAAAACTTTGTGAGTAGTAGGTGTTGTACATCAGACAGAATGCCCTGCCATTTTAGCTCAATAGTTTAGGGTTGAGAATGACTTCCAGTAGAGTAGGAAACAGGTCCTGAACCCTTTCACTAAGGGAAGATCTCAGTCTTTATCTCCGGCTTGCTGGCAAAGTGCTCGAACAACCAGGCCTAACACTGGGCACATCTACATGAGATGTTTAATGTGCAGTAGCCTAATGATCCATGCCATAAATGTTGCATGTCTACACATGCAACCCTATTAGGATGGAGTAAAATAATTCACTCTTCAGCAGGATAGTACTTGTAAATACTTGTGAAGTAAAAACTCTGCAGCAGTGCAGGTATACATGCTGCACTGGCTGGCTGAGGCTGCCTGCTGGTTTGTCTTGCACCTCATGCCCCACCTAGCTTGTCTGTAGCACTTTGAGCCTGGGGGGCCAGCCCTGGGCTGTCAGGGTCCCCTGCCAGCCAGGGCTGCACCAATATGGCTCAATTTTCTGCTGTCCTGGGAACAAGTGTAAACACACACCCAGGAAAAATAAATTCCAGTGCAATAGACCTATTGCAGAATTTATTGCAGCATAGAAATATGCATGTGTAGATGCACCCATTGAACATTAAGTCCTTTTCTAGCTCTCTTCTTGGAGATGGCCCATGAAGCAGTCAAGATTGGGAGTCATGTCATTGAGGGAGGAAGAGAGCACTAGGTATGTGGCTCAGTGAAAAGGATGCTGCTGTGGGCTCTTATTCCAAACAGGGCAGAAGATTCCTCACTGCTCTTTGTTCAATGGGTATTAAATGCAAGCGCAATGGGTCAGTGTCAAGAGGAGGGCAGGGGAGCAGGGCTGTGTGAAGCCGTGATCGCTGATTTGATTTGACAGAGATTTGGCCTGATTTGGCGGCTGAATCTCCAAATCCAAATCAAATCAGGAGAAACTTTCATCTCCTGGAATTGAATTGGAACCCTCTGAATCAATTCAGAGAGATTTGATGGTTTGGCCATAGACACAGCTTCAAATGTTTTTTCTACATACCTCAAGGCCCCAGGCAGCTCGTAAATACTCAGATGCTGAGGCATCCCATGGAGCGTCCCATGGAAGCACGGAGGAGTTCCCAGCATGCTCATCAGTGGACCCAGAAGTGGACCAGAAGCCCCCTGGCTCAGTGTCTCCTGGGTCTGTGGGGACACCTGGGTCTCCCCACAAACAATCATTGAGCCGGGGGGGGCGGCGGGGGGCAAGGGAGTCTCCCGTGTGCTTGGTGGCAGACCAGAAGTGGCGATGCTCCATCCACCCCAGCATTGCAGCATTCACAAGCCACCTGGTACCTCGAGGTATGCAGAAAAACACATTTAAAGCTGTGTCAATGGCCGAATTGCTGATTCTCCGAATCAGCATCGAATCTTCAGATTCAGCCAAATCAAATCAGGACAGTGATCTGAATCAACGAATTGCATCGCTGTCCCAGATTCGGGCTCGATCTGAATTGAATACGGCCCGCTTCATACACCCCTACTGGAGAAGGCTCTGCTCAGTTTGCTGAAGGGTAAAGTAAGATGCAGAAGTTCATGAAAGGGACTAAGCCCTGCAGTTGTACAGCTGTGTATGGGCTATTTTGAGGAGTAAAGTGAAACAGGATTTATCCCTTTGCCTCTCATAGCTGGTATGTACAGCTCCGAGCACTGTAAGGCTCTTCTCTGTCGAGCCCTGCAGACGTTGAAAGAAAGAAAAATTAATAGAGCATAGGGTGTCTGTTTATTTCTTAAAGATTGATATGCAATAAATGATGGCACTATCACTGTGGCTATGTGTCTTTTTTATAAGACAGAATGATGAAAAACTGGCACTTTGTTGCCTTTGTTACATATTGCCCATGCTCTGTTAGAAAAGGAGAAATGGCATTTTAAATAAAAGCATGCATTTCTACAAACGGTGCAACCAGCTATTTTCTGAAACCTCAATATTTTATGAAGCGGCCTGCCTTGTAATTGGTAAAGCTAGTGATTTAAAAGTAAAATGACAATCAAGCAGCCAATGTGAGAAATTAGGCAATGTCCATTATATCAGAAATCTGCATAATTTATGACCGGAGAATTTCAGCAAGGAAAATAAAAGGGCTCATTGTTGTTTCAGGGCCCGAGTGAAAGCCCTGTGTAATCAGTTGGAACCTTTCTACTGACATCAGTGGGTTGCAGATCTAGCTCTATGCATTTTTTTTTTAAAGCAAATTTGCTTAAAGGAAGCCCTGGAAAGCCTTTATTTTCTTTTTTTTTTAACATGCCTGGTATCGTGGTTGTTTCTCTGGAATTTCCTGATCCCCAGTGAAATCTGTGGAGGAAATTTGTCTCAAATATGCATTAAAACATAAAAAAGGTATCAATACCAAGAAGGTGGAGGGATTCTTAAAGGTATATGAGATGGTCCATAGCTAGAGATAATTGGCCTCAATCACTAAAGCATCTGTCAGGGCCACACGTAAGTGTAGGCTTAATTTTAAGGAGGGCTTACATGCAGTTTTGAATAATACTGGTTCCCTGAATTATGGTCAATGGCAAAGGAATAAGCAATGGTACCTTTCAGCTGAATAGTCAAGGAGGAAATTAAAACAAACGCCCAAGCCCACCCACCCACATGCACACACCTGTACTTCTCTACTGCTGAGATGTACTTAGGCTGTAAAATAGTCTCCCATTGCAGAAGCTCCACTGTAGGCATCACATAGCAGTAGACTAAAAAAAAAGACTGAAACAAAGTGTAGGCTACGGTGCAATCCTGCAGTAAAGGTGACGAAAAGGGCCCTTTTGAAAGACATCCCATGAATTTATGACTGGCGTCCCGTTTCCTGGAGAGAACGTTATTAAGAGGCTGGGACGGAGAATGTATGCTGCATGATCCTGAAGAAACATATATTAATGTATATTTAGATCTATCTATCCAGATGGCTATAGCTATATCTAACCACAATAAAATAGTTGAGCTCTCTCAAGTGGTACGCCTTTAAGTTAAACTTTATTGAAATAAAATAGGGAAAGAACAATACATTTTGCATTCTTCAGAAGCCAGTGTTCAATAAGTACTAAGTTTTGATCGATTGATACGGTGTCATATTTGACTAAAGAGGTGGGAAAGTTGCTACTGTTGCTTTGTGCTGGCTAGAAGAAGAATGCACTATTGATTTTATATGTTGGATGGGCTGTCAGTGTACAGTGCATTGTTGATTTTGACTTTTATAGCCAACATGTTTCCTTTAATTGGATCATTTGTAAAAGAGAGGAGGGTACCTGTTCCCTTCTGACAGTGACTGATTACAATCATTTCATGTTTGTCAATATTTGATAAACCCACGGTTACCCAACAACATGGCTGAAAACAGCATCTTTATGCATTTGCTTGTTTTCCCTTTCCCCATTCTTGATTTCAGCCCAATGTAACTAGCAACTTGTACTCGGTAACTTTTTGCATTTATTCGCCTTCTCATTTCCTGGATAAGGGAAATTCAATAGGTTTCCAGCTGGAATCTGCACCAATGCTGTCTCTCGGAGAGAAGCACACGCTGGGACGTCCTGCCCTCCCCTCCCTTTGTGTTGCCATCACACATTTCTTTGGTGATGCACAGGCTTCTGCAACTGCGCGACTAAGCAGCACAGAGCCTGCCTTGAATTTCCAGCTGTCAGATCTCTAACACAGTGAACCAAGAATAGCAGCTCCGCAACCCATCATTACCCCGAAACTTTCCTCCTTCTTCTCCTTCTTCCCATCGTTATTATTTTGCAATATGCTGGATGCAAATGAGAAGATCACTACAGAGAGGTCTGGATCTCAAGGAAGACTTGAGATATGCTCGTGTGGCATTGTTATAAATTATTTGAAGGGAATGCGTGTTGGTATTTTAATTGTGTCTTTGATGCTCGGTTCACAGATGGCTGCTAATTTCATCTGATGTACTGAACAGTTCTCTGTTTTACTCTTGAAAGAGAAGACGTATTTGCCAGTCAGGCTCAATCTTTGTTCTCTCCTGCTTAGTAAAGCAAAACCTTTTTTCATTTTCACCTATGTTAATTAGGACTAGTAATGTAAAGATGCTCCTGTGAGGCCCAGCATGAAAACTTTCAAGGCGCACAAGGGCTCCCAGGTGGAGACAACACTCCAGGTCACGAACCGCATATCACCATGTGAACCTTGAGGCTGCCTCTCCTGGGCACATTGCGGCAAAGATGACAAGAAAGAGATAAGGACAACCTGAGCTGGATGCTTCCCGGGAACTTTGCTCATCCAGCTGTTGCTCTAAAACACATAAGGAAGATAGATTATAACAACAGCACCCAAAAAGTGATTTACTTCATAGTGACTGGGGAGGGTCTGGTTGGTTACAAGATTCTGGGTCATCCCATTTCCATCCCTCTTCAAAGAAGCCAGGGTATATATTGCATGTTTGCTCTTGATAAGGGAGGGATAGCATCGTGGGCATGGTGACCCAAGGTGTCCACTCTATTCCTATGGTCCAAAGAGCTTGAAGGCCATGAAAAACACAAGGAACAAAGGAGTTACCAACCTAACTACTTCAGTGTAGGGCCATTGCTGTTCAAGAGGAGAAGAGACAGGAGCTGATACCAGGGACAAATTGCTCAGAGGAACCGGAGCTCTCAGCAGCAGTAGAGGACTTAAATTTAGGGGAGTAGATGCTCAAAGGAAGAAGACATCATCAATTTTGACAAAACAATAAGGAAGAAAGCATCTGTGATGAAAAAAAAAAAACATTCCCAGAGAGCAAGGCAGCATGAGTGTGGGGAGGAGAGAATAAGGTGGGGGGAAGAGAAAGTTAAAGTAAATTGTATGATGTTCCCATTTCTGTTGGAGGCAACTGATCTTTTTCTGACAAAAGTGGGTAGAGAAATTGGTCAAAAATGCCTTTTTGGTTTAGTACCACTTATGTGTCTGCTTTCAACTGCTGAGCAGCAGGTTAATGCTTAAATTCAGAGGAAGATTTGGGCCTCAGTATCTAAAGGAGTCATCTAGGATGCAGCTGACCTAGTTGGTCCCTAGGACCTGCTCCACTTCGGGAGGCTGACGGTCATGTACCCGCATCCCGGGGAGCCCTCCTCATCAGCTGGCCATGAACATTGCTGGTAGGGGATGCGCCCCTCGCTTCCTGATGGAGTTGGGTCACTGTGTGGAAAGGAAGGTATGCTTTTTCAGCTGAAAGGGAGCGTGACTTTGTAATCCTGTGTTTAGCGCACTCACCTTGGAGTCGAGAAACCAGATACCAATCTCGGATCCCAGACAGCGATTGTATTCTACGGGAAGACATCCCTGGACAAATGCAGTCAGTCAAAGGCATTTTTCTTATGGCATTTTTTACAGTTGGGGGTGATCTGAAAGTTTCCATCAATATTTTTTAATGGAAAACAAAAATATTCACCAAAACGGTCTGCCTTGTTGGAGGAAGTGTTGACTGTTTGTTGACCCCCTTCTGTCCCTCCCAAAACCCCAAACAGATAACCTGTCCACCCACTTTTTCTTACTTTTTGACTAAAATCCTCAACACTTTCTCTGACAACTGCCAGCACAGTGCCTTACAGGAGCTGCAGTTTCAGTGTTTTATTCTCTCTACTTCTCTATGGGCTGCTTGCCTTAGCCAGACGATTTCCCCCCCATGATCTTTCCCCCATGGTGAGCTGCAGGGACTCACAGAGGCTGGGGATAATTGCCCAGGGTGATGCAGTCCAGACGTGAAGTTTGGCTGATGAAAAGGACTGGGGGCATTAGGCACTCAAATTACAAGTCCCAGGAAGCACCCAAACGTTTCTTAACCAATTCTGTTTTCTTGGAGCAGATTTTCTTGTCCCCTTCTTGTCTTCCTTCTTTTCATTTTTTGATTGTCATTATTTTCCTGAAAAATAGATTCATAGATTGTAAGCCAGAAGGGACCTTGGGAGATAATCACATGAACGGTGCGTGCCCCGGGTGGCTGGGGGGGCATAGCTGTGCTGGTGGTGGCGGGAGCCCAGCAGTGGTAAGCTGGGAGCTCCTACAGATGCCACCAGCACTGTCGGTGGTGGAGGGTGGGTGGTGAGCGCCAACCAGGGGTCGGCAACCACCTGCAGGTGCTGTCAGCAGTGTCGTGGACTGCCCATAGGCACCTCCAGTGGTGTCAGCGGTGGGGTGGCAAGTGGTGACCGCCCATAGGTACCACTGATAATGTTGGCGGTGCCTTTTTCGGGGGGTGCACGTGCACCCGTGTGCACCCCCTACACACTGCCCTGCTTGTGTCCAGCCCCCTGGACCAAGCTGGAAAGATACCTGGGGGTCAGGTGACCCCAGTAAAGTGACAATTGCACCACCTCTGGAGGGAGCTTATTCCACAGTCCGGCTGCGAAGGAATTTTTCCTAATGTTGAATCAACATCTTCAATACAGATTTTTCTTTTTTTCGGTAAGTATTAAAAAAAAAAACCCAAAACAACAACCCACATTTTCCAATTAGCTCTCATATGTTTAATTGTTCTGGGGGAAAGCACACCGGACCTGTGGGATTTCAGTCTGGGCTCACCTGTAGGCAGAAGCCATCCGCGTGTTCATCGCATTCTGTGCAGTTCAATAAGACGTGAGATGCTCAGACATTTCCACTGGGCCTCGTGTCCCTTGCTGCATTATCATATCTATTAAACATACCGTTTTGTTAAAGATATGTATCCGAAAGAATGATTCCAATTAGGCAGTGATCATTATGAATGAGTGCCTGCTATTTTTTTTTTTT
>JAGPOW010002514.1:55419231-55438671 GCA_030014935.1 Caiman crocodilus | reverse complement strand
TCTAGGCCCCCTAAGAGGTAAGAGGAGGGTGGCAAAGAAATAGAAATAATAAAAAAAAATGTAAAAGACAAGCGCTTAAATAAATTAGATAGATTAATGCAAACATTTGTTCACAAAAGGAAGGTAAGAGGAGAGTGTTAAAGAAATAGAAATTACATATAGGCTCTTCAATAAATTGTAAATAACAATTATGACTCCTACCCCCTGAAACAAATGCCACCTCCCAAGAAGCAGGTAAAGTCTTTTGGGTAGAGGTGATTCCTTTCATTTGACCAACTCAATCGTGGCAAAAAAAAGTTTTTTGCAAGCCTACCTCCCAGGAGGACACAAACAAATGAATAAGCTAAGAGAGAAGAGAGAAACATAGGTGAATCCCACTTCACCCCTTTGGTTTGCACCACGTACAACTCAAAAGCGTATTCATACCATGTAGGACCACTTTTCCCTGGGGGGAGGATGACATTTTTTGTTTAAGGCCAGCATATTGCTGAAGTTACAAAGTAAGGTAAAAATACTACATAGGCCCTGCAATGACCTTCTGCCTGGGGGGCTTTCACCCGTAGTGCCACGTCCCCACAAGGATCACAGCAATTACTATTTTGATTTATGTCATGTGAGTGCCTGGAGGCTCTGACTGAGAGTGAAGCCCCATTGTACCGGGTGCATACAAACACATGGGAAGAAGAGTGAATGGCTTATGGTGATTTGCTGTAGATGAGGAACTGAAATGCAAAGAAGTGTCCGTGACTTGCTTAAGGTCAGACAAAAACTGGACCTATGAGCTTACCTGCCTCTGATCCAGTGCTTTTGCCATCAAACCATCTTTCCTCTTTAAAATAATTGACACCGACCTTGTAAAGCTGGTTCAATTTGTGCTGCTGAGAGGGGAGAGAATGTGATGTGCATTGAGCAACCAGGGCTGCTAATATGAAAGCCCATATCCTGTCCAAGATTTGTGATCTTGATATCACTTGGAGCTACAAACCCTGTGGCCAATATTTTTGTGCGCATTATACACAAGGCTTTAAAGTGTCCTGTTAAGACAGGTAAATATAATTGATTCACACACAAGGGAAACTGAGAATTAGGCAGCAGGAGCTTTACCCAAGTTAAACACCAAGTAACAGAGCCAGGCGGAGAACAGAAATGTGCTGCCCACCCCCCAGCCCCTCCAACACCTGTGTCCTAATTGCACCTGTTCCCAGAAAACACCACTTCATGGGATTTAGTGGCACGCACAGATCTATGCCCTAATGGTGATCTTAACTTGAGGAAAGGACAAATGTTGAATTTCAGATCATAATAATTCACAGCCCTTACGGAGCAGTCTTCATCAGCAAATAGCAACGTTAGAGCTTTGTTACACATTGCACTTTAAGCTGCTTAAATGTGGATCAGTGTTAGTGTTAGCTCCAGTCTAGAGCAGTCGCATGTTCAGGCTAAACACCATCTCCGACTGGTCCCAACTTGTGCTGCTGTGACCTGCCACTAGACTAGAGGTTGGTGAGCAGGGGCGTGACCAGGTGCCACGGTTGTGAGTTGCCACTGGAGGCCTGTTGAGCCAGGACAACGTCTGTCCCTGCTCTAGGTGGAGGTGGGGTGCCGGGATGGGTTGGTGGGGGCAGGAGCATGAGACTGGAAAGTTTAATGATGGGGCTGGGTAGCGAGATGGAAGGTGGGGAGATAAGGGCTGGGACTGGTGGCTGGCGGCTGGGGGCTGGGTGGTGAAATGAAGGAAGTCAGCTACTGAAGCCACTAAAAGATAAAATAAAAAACATAGAAAGAACAATATAAATAAAGAAATAAAGTGTAAACACATTAAAGAAAATATAGCAAGTCTCATGTTTTAATAAAATGGGAGTGGGATTGGGTACCTTCAGCTCATGAGGATATTTTATTTGCTCCAGAAGAGAAGCCCCAGCTCACAGGGCTGGCCCCCTACCTTGCTCCACCCTCCCCTCCCCTAGCCCTCCTTCCTGGGCTGGTCTGTGTCCCTGGTAGCTTCCCAGTCAAATCACACCCCTGCGGGTGGGAGAGGGATTTGGTTTGGTGCCAGTACCCCCCGCCCCTGGCAATAAAGTTCAGTGGATGGAAAGTTTGTCCACACCACCCAGAACAGGAGGGTGGGAAGGCAAGGGACACTGCATCCTGGGATGCTGGAGGACTGAAACCTGAGTGGGTTATCTCTGGAGAGCGGTCATACATTTGTGGAACCTCAGCTGGGTGACACGGGTCAGAGAGAAAACTGCCTGGAGTGGCATACATTTAAAACACCTAAAGGGTACTTAAAACTAGTTCAAACATCTTAATTTGTGGAAACTCCAGGGGTTAATTGCTCTCTGTACCACCTAAAATAAATGTGTAACAAGGCCCTTACACATAGGAAGGCTGCATTATACCCATCTTGAAGATGGGAAGCTGAGGCACAGAAAAAAGACATGCTTTAATATGGTCAACAAGCCTCAAAAGACCTATAAAGATGGCAGGTATACCCTGAAAAACAATTCAATGTCATATTCACACTGAGGCACATGGCCGCATCTACACAAGTTGCTGACTATGTAGTTGTTACTGCATAGCCATTTAGTAGTTGCACACACAAGTAGTAAATGACTGCACACTAACCAGTGTTACTGCACAGTAGCATCCCTGCACGGCTTGCTGGTGATGCTAACGGTGCAATAGCTCATTACTACTGTGCAGTAGCATCATATCACTCTTCATGCCATGCAACGCTAGTGTGCAGTAGTAACAAGCTACATCGCAGTCAGCGTCTCACGTAGATGCAGCCACTGAGTGCTTTTGGAGACTGAGGCATCTATTCCTGTCAAGAACAAGATATGAAGGCAGAAGTTTATCTTATTGCTTTGGGGTGAGTCCTTGTAGATGAACCAGCAAAAGCAAGGACAAGCTCAAAAGTGAAAAAAGGCCAGTCACCTCATGGTCCCCTCATTAGGGCAGCCTTAAATGGAGTCTCTATAGAAATAAAGAACAAAACATGGAGAACCCAAGTCAAGAGGGAGTGAGAAGGGATTTTTGCACTGAAAATCAATGCTTTCCATACATGCAGGCAGAAGGAGAGACAAATCCCAGTCTGCACAGCGAGAGACAAGAGTGAAGAAGGGACAGGTCTGCAGTAGGGCAGGTCACATCAGTGAGGGCCGCTTCTCCTCTTTGTGGGCAGGTAGCCAAAACCCAGTCTGACCTAGCCCTGAGCGGTCAGCCTTCCTCGTAGCTAAGTGTCCTCTTTTGACATACAGTAAGGGTCTGGTTTGAAAACCTACCCTTATAAAATAAAACGAGGGCAGAAGTCCATGCCACCTCATGCCCCTGCTGCTGTTTCATGTTCACAGAACCCAGTCTACAGTCATGGACCTTACTTGAAACCATGTGATCATACATCAGGTCCCCATTTGTGCGCACATTTCCTGGTGCTGGGACCTGTGCTGGGAACATGATTTAAGATGGAGTTGGGGGGAGTATTGGAGTGGGAGAGGTAGTGAGTCCATAGGTTTCATAGATGTTAGGGCCAGAAGGGACCTCACAAGATGATCGGGTCCAGCTCCCTGCCTGAAGGGAAGGAAAGTCAGCTGGGGTCAGATGATCCCAGCAAGATGAGCATCCAGGGGTTTTTTAATGCATCCAGAGTAGGTACTTACATCACTTCTGGGGGAGTCTATTCAGACTCTGGAGATACAGAAGTTTTTTTTTTTCCTTATGTCCAGCCTAAAATGGTCTTCCAGCAGCTTGTGACCATTGGACCTTGTCATCCCTTGGGGTGTCCTGGTGAACAGATGTTCTCCCAGATCCTGCTGCACACCCTTGAGATACTTATAGGCTGCCACCAAATCACACCTGAGCCTGTGCTTCTCCAGGCTGAAAAGTCCCATGGCTCTCAGCCTTTTCTCAAAAGGCCTGCTCCCTTGACCTCTAATCATGCACATGACTCTCCTCTGGACTCTCTCAAACATCTCCACATCCTTTCTAAATTGTGGAGCCCACAATTGGATGTGGTACTCCACCTGCAGCCTCACCAATACTGAGGAAAGTGGAAGGATGCCTTCTTGGGTCTTGCTGGAGATGCATTGGTTGATGGCATGGGGTGTATTGGTAGGTCCAGGGCAGTTATGGTGGGGTCAGGATGGGGGAGTGGTACTAGTGGGTCCATGGGAGGATGGCAGGTTGAGGAGGGGGTGGTTTGGAAGGATCTGAGGGAATTTGGCAGGTGGGGGTGGGAGTTAGTAGGACTGGATGGAGTAGGGCGTCTGGGGCATCTGGTGGGATTGAGGGGCATTGGTGGATCCACAGGGGGTTGTCAGTCAGAGGGCTAAAAATAGCTTGGTTCGGATAGGGGTAGGAAAAGCACAGCTCTGGGGCTGGGGAGAGCAGCTGGGCTTTCCCAGCCCTGGGAGGCAGACATTCAGTATATCAGGCACGAGTTATCCTGATCTATATCCTGTACCTTCTTAGGTGAATTAAGTTAGATCAGGCCAGTCATTTTTTGGCTGATCTAACATCCCCAAACGCATGTACAGTTCAGCACTTACATTGACTAATCCCTACTTAGGTCAATCTAAGTGTAACATCTGCTTGTACCCATAGAGTACTTCTTGTGAGACATATCTACCCCTTTCCCACTACTTCCAGTGACCTAAAAGTAGGAATGTGGTTACTACATTAAGCTGGCCATTTTTCACTGTCTTCCAGACTTAATCATAATCGTAATACGGAAGAAGCCTTAGAAATGTTTGGGCAGCTTAAAAATGAGCCCGAAACACTAAGACAACAAGGTTATTTGGGTGAATCTGATTCCCAGATTCACCCAAAGAGCCCTGTCTGCCTATGTCCTTAGACCAACATGGTTACAACCTATACCCCAAAAAACAAGAGGATTTTAAGTGGCCTCAAGGCTTTGCCACAAATTGTTCTGGCTGCAGAAGAGATTTATAAAGTATGTGTTATGTCTATATTCTAGAGACTTGTCCACAAAAAGGATAGTGGTCTAGCATTGTTGCCAACTAACGGTATGAGCCGCAGGTCAGTGCTTTGGCAGGGAAGTTCCCAGATTCAAAATCTACTTACAATCTGTAGTTAGGAAATATTTTATTTGGCTTTGTTTACACTTGAATGCAGCGTCTGTCCAGCTGGGCGTTCAGGTAGCATCGCTTCTGGCTTGTTTCGTGTCTTCTTTGAAATCGGATCGCTGTTTGTGCAACTTGGCCACATCTACACCAGATGCTGACTGCGCAGTAGCTCGTTACAACTGCACAGTAGCTCGTTACAATTGTGCAGGACCATCGAGGGGCACAAACCATGACATGATGCTACTGCACAGTCGAAATAATCTTTTGTTACAAACAGAGCTTGCAAAACGCTACTGCGCAGTCAGCATCACCGGGAAGCTGTGCGGGGACGCCGCTGAGAAGACGTGCCAGTTACTGCGCAGTCATTTAGGACTTGGGCATGCAAGTCCTAAATGACTGCGCAGTAACAACGGCACAGCCAGTGCTTGTGTAGACACGGCCATTGGCATGGTAATGCCTCTTAAAGGAATCCATGGGGTATATTGGGAGTGGGGGGAGAGTTATTCTATCTCCATAGTAATAGCAACAATAATAACAATAATACGTTGGAAAGGAAAAAGAAACACGAATGAAAATTAGTGGAAAAAAACATATCATCAAAATGTGTGCTTTTAATGGTAATTGTTCCTCAAGGAGAAAGGAGGAGAAAAAAAAAAAAGGCTGAAAAAATTAAAATACAGGAAAAACACAAGTGAATCCAGGAAGTGAGAGCTTTTGAACAAAATTAGCACATGTGCTTTATAACTGACTACCGCTTCTTTTTTTTTTTTGATGCCTTGTTTCATGTCTAAATCATTTGTTGTGAAATGTAAGAATGCTCCTTTCCCTTTTTTTTTTTTTTTTTTATCTTCTTTTCGATTCCTCTCCCCTACCGTGTACTTACCCATTTTGCTTCATGCCTCATTAGGACACTGAGTCTAAACAGCCAGCTGGATGTGCCTGGCCTGTGTATGAGCATCCCTGCACCATTGTTCTGATCGCTAACGCTGCTCCCTTGCTCCCCTTTGAAGCTGCTCCAAAGGAACTTTATCCCTCTGTTCCAGCTGCCATTTCATTAAGCCCTTGCTTCACAGGATTTTCCACAACCACTGACACATCAGAGCAAGGATGTAGCCATTAAAATAATGAAGGGGGGAGGGGAGAGAAGAAGGGGGGAGAGGGTAGCTCTGAAGTGAAAATTGAAAAGGAGTACAAGGTTATTTAAAATATAAAAGCCAGGTGTATCCTAATTTTTCATTTTATTTCTTTTTATCCCATACTCCAACTGCTTTCTCCATCACTTTTCAGTCTTGGAAACCCCACACAGATGGTTGTTGAAAGCCATTTCTTTTAGAGGGGCAACAAGATTAGAAGGATGCCTTCATGATAGAGTGAACTCAGCTTCCCCTACTCCTGTGTCACTTCTGACATCCCATTACTCTGCAGGCCACGTAAGCACCCTGGTACCTGGCCTTAGTGGTGCTATCAGCCCAGGTGAGCTTGCTCGTCCGGCACTGCCGGCTAAAGTCCAGACGATGTATTCACTCCACCTGGTAGCCCGCTCGCTTCATGGTGAGGACACAGGCAAACCACACAAGTGAGGATAAGCCTCTAATGCCTCTCTGCCATCTCCCCCATTTGGTCTGACAAATGGGCAGGGGTTTCTGCATCTCCCTGGCAAAGAGCCGCAGACCCCTCAACTTAATGCAGAACCATGCCGTATGCCCCTGGATCTTAGGGAAAGACACAGGGGTCTGTCTACACTACTGCCAAGCATGCCTCACCTATCAGGTCTTGCTCTCACACACCAGTCTGGAAATATGATGAGGGCAACGTTGTTCCAGGGATGGCTTCCCTGCCGCCTTCACCCCCGAGCTGGGCAGCAGTGAGGATGCAGTGATTGCGTGCGGATGTTCACACCTGGGCTGTGCTAACGTGTGCACAGGACCAAGTGCCACTTCTCCTGAACTAACTCTGAGGGGAAGCTCTCTCTTATAAGTTAGAAAGGAAAGTATGCTCTGGCCATCGAGAGCCTGGGGTAGAGTTTATTTGCTATGGGTCTCTAACCCAATGCATCCATCAACAAGACATCTGTTTTCTCTGTGCCTCTCTTCCTCCCTGTACTTTGTTTGCCTTGTTCATGGAGACAGTCAGCTCTTTGAGGAAAAGCAAGTCCATCACAGTACATTTGCATATTACTCAGTGGGGTCCAAGAGCTTGGCAACAGCTTCTCGGTACTAGGAAAATAGTTTGCACTTTCAGGAGGCCAGAACAAATCTGGGTCCAAACTGCCTCTGACCTTCTGGATGGCACAAACCATAGAGTCTCAGTTGGGGATTAGCATATCAATCCCAAGACCAGCTGGGAGAGGCAAATGTGTCTTGCAGCAAGATATACCTGTCGTGACACTGGTAAGACAGACAGGGGTGGATCCAGAGCGAGTGCAAGGGCATGGCTGCACCCCCTTAGCAGAATGGACCACGTCACAGGAGCCTCTAGGGACTTTTTTACATCCTCAAAGCAGGTACAGATTCCCCTTTCCCTTCCCTTCGGTGCTTAGCGACATCTCCCCTCCTCTCCCCTCCTCTTTCCCACCCACCCTGCTGCTGCTTTCTTTGCTGTTCTGGGGGCTGGGGAGCTTCACAGCCAATTCTGCCCACTCCAGCTGGGCTGCACAGGTCTGGGCTTCGGGGCTCCCGAACAGCAGGGAAAGCACCTGCAGCAATGAGGGAAGGGAAAGGAGGGGAAGGAGGGAAGGGGAGGACCTGCCTCTGAGCTGGGAGGGAAAGGTGGAGGAAGTCTTCATTGCTTTGGGGCCTTTAAAAAACCCCTGGAGGCTCTCAGAGTGCAGTCTGCCCACCCCACTTCAGGGGCAGTCGGGGGGAGGCTGGGAGGAGGTTGCAGCCACTCCCGCTGCACAGAGTGCTGCTCCCATGCCCCCCTTTGCCAAATCCTGGATCCACCCCTGGAAACAGAATAATTAATCAGTGTTTTTGACTGTCTGTAGACCTGCCTTAGAAATGATCCCCTGAAAATCTGAGTTGGAGAAAACCTCGTAGCAAATGCCGTATTTTCTCACATACAATATGCACCTTTCTACTCAAGAACACAGTGGGAAATTGGAGTGGTCATTGTATGTGGGACACACTCTGCAAATTGTTTCTGGCACTTACCAGGCAAGGGTGAAAGCAAACAATGAGCTCCCTAGCTGCTGCCACTCAGTGACTTCTTAGAAGGAAAAATCCCCTTTTTTTGTTTAACTCTGCCTTGCAAATACAAGGTGCATATCTTATTCCAGGGTACTTTTCTTGGATAAAATACAGTATACCATATCATCATTTTTCATTTTCTTTACTCTGGTATTTAGATACCCCTTGGACATTCACAAATTTAGGCTTCCAGTGCCACTGCAATAGGAAAGTCTCATTCCAGTTTGTGGATGGGAAATTGAGGCAAAAAGAAATTAAGGACTTGATTTGAATCCCCTGACTCATGCTGAGAAACACTTGACTCCTGCTGTCATCCCATTTACTTCAGTGGAAATATTCACAGCACAAAAAACTATCCAGTTAAGTCAAAGTGTCAGCACTGGGCTTTAAGGGACTGGCCTGCGGTCAAAGAGCATTTTGTACCAAAGCTGGGCCTGGAAGCATGGGGAGGAGAATGGGGACAAAGGGCTTGAAGTTGCAGCAAAGTAAATTTAGAGTTGATGATCTCTGGGTGGAAAAAAACCCAACACCCCTTCACTGTGAGAATAGTGAGGCAGTGGCATAGCCTGCCTGGGGAAATTGTGAACTCCCCTTCATTTGCAAAACTCTAGTTGAGCTACTGAAGGTTATTACCTCTGTCACGAGCTCTGATTTCTTTTGCCTAGACCAATAGGGCTACAACCTGGATACCCATCACGGGAGCCGTTCAAGAAGAGGTTGGGCAGCCATTGGTAGGGGACTGACTAGGTGTAGCTATGCCTATTTTCTAGCATGGGTATTTCCCATGATCATGGACTTTGCTGGTTGCCCCTTCCTTCCCTCTCCACCCTCTTCTGCTGTGTGTCAAGGTATTTTAAAACCTTTCTCAGAAGCACTGGATGTTGGCTAAAGCTAAGTCTGGGGACTTCACCTGGGGTGTGCCGATTCTGCTAGGGCCAAAATCGGAAGTTCCTAGCTAGAATCGGAAGTTCCTAGCTAGATCAACTCTTTGTCTGTAGCAGGGTGTCAGGATTGAGGGTAGTCTTATGTAGTAGAGTTTAGATCAGGGGTGAGCAAAATGAAGCTTGTGGACCGAATGTGGCCCACCAGGTCATTCTATCTGCGGGGCCCCTGAAATATTTAGAAAATTAATATTTATCTGCCCCTGGCTACCTGTCATGCAATCGTCGAAGGCTGGCCAAAACTCAGTAAGCGGCCCTCCTCCCAAAATAATTGCCTGCCCCTACTTTAGATTATGATTGCATGGGATAGTTTGGCAGGAAGACCTCCAAATGTTCCTTCCAGCCCCACTTCTCTAATGTCTCTAAGCAACCTTTAACAAGACTCTCCTTTTCTCAGTAATTAATTGTTCTTTTGAAGTCTGTTGGGCTCTGGTAGTGGGATACTCTGTCAGTAAGTCTGATCTGTGACAATTCATTGGGGTGGGGGGCAGGGGCAGGGATGGAGGCAGGGGTGGGAATCAGTCCTTTCTGAGTTGCCAGCATTTTTTTTTTCTGTCTAAATCTATAAAACTGCAGTTTCTTCCATTAGAAGTCCCTATATATATGAATTTACAAGGCTCTCTCTGTGTGCATGCATGTGCATGCATGGAAGTGAGAGAGTGAGCAGTTTTTACTGAGCATCAGGCACTGTCATTCAATCTGCAGCTTATTTTGTTTCAGTCAAAATGAAAACTTTTTTTTTCTTCTTTTTTTTTTTTTCTTTTACTGCAGCCACATCTGCCCTATGGATGAATTTATTTCCTCAATCTCATGGTGCAATATTGCATTTCAGTTGTCACTTTTGATTTATCGTTACTTTAAACATTAAATCTCCCTTTGCATTTTTATTGGTTTCATTAAAAACATTCTGCTCGTCTTTTTCATTTATAACCTATATCAAAGGGAAAAAAGGGGGGGAAAGACAAGAATGTATCCCGGCTTCTCTTTGTACCCCTCCCCATCCCTTGTCACATTCAAGTCGTTCCCCTCCAATTTTCCCAATTTTCCCAGGTGATAAAGGCAAAGTGAGGGTTTAAATCCCTCAGCCCTCCGGGGAATAAAATAAATAAATATGAAACTTAGATCTTTTGTTACAAACAGAGTTTGTAAAAACATTTATTAAATCTAATAACTTTTGTGTTTAATGAGGCACAGAGCATATGTCAGAAGTATGGTGTCCAAACGGCAGTAGCACTGAATAGTTTATCTGGCAAATGTGTTACACAAGGTTTGACCCTTAAATTGAGCACTGGGAGAGATAAATAGGGTAATCAAAAGCACTCCCTTACAGTCACATGAACTTGGAGCCATCTGGTCAAGGCAAAAATAAATCAGTAATGCAACTGGAAATTATCTGTAAAGACCTTTGGGGATTGTTTGAAGCATTACTACAGTCTCTCTCTTGAACCAGAGAATAGAGAAAATGTTTGCAAATATCCTGAAATTGACTCTAATTAACACAAAAAACCCAAGTTCGTTAAGGCTGGATTCTAAAATACATAAACCCGCGAAATGATCTGAAGTTGATTCCCACCAAGCAAAACCAATGGCACAAACGATTTCTTTTTCCCCCTGTTCTGCTTGTAAATACAATAGCAATGAAAAGAACTTTTAAAAAATAATTTGGATGAGGGGCAAGCTGTGTGTGATATGCAAGTACTTTCACTGCACAAGCGAATAAAAGGGAAACAACATACATGAGTTTTTTTTTCAGATTTTCTCTGTTTTAAATGTTATCATTATTCAAGGCATCTGGGTCCGACTGCCAGCTCTTTTACTGGCATAGTACTGCCAAACATGCCAAAATCATGACTGTCTAATCACATGACTCCCAGCGGTGGTACTTCACAACACGCACTGAATATCACGAAATCCCTGAAAGAGTCAAGGGAGCTGGGGACTCTGCTGAGTTTCCATATAGTTTTGGAGAAATTATTTCATCTCCTGGTTCTTTGGCTCCCTATCTTTAAACCAGTATGGCCATGAGATTATTGCCATGCTTTGCTTGCCCTATTTGTAAAATGACAGCTTCACGCCGGGAGAGTTTCTTGATTTGATTTGCTATGGTTTTGTTAATGTGATATCTTGATGATTATTCCCACATTGTTTTCAATGCAACTTCATCATTGTTTTCCTTGTGTTTGACTAACCTGAAAACAGACCTGATACATTTTCTCTGCTTATAACAGAAGCAAATTAATCCCTAAGAATTGAGGTGCTGGAAACCTGGGTTCTTCAGCACTGAGAATAGGTAAATGTTGTAGCCTTTTAAGCTAATTTCTGTCCTGATATAAATCTTATGCAAGACTATTTGCCTTATTGAGAGTGCAAATGGTGTCATAAAAACCTAATCTGGTCCTTCATTAGCAAAAATGAGGAAAAAAAAGCCCACCAGTCCGATTCAGTCTTCAGCTCAGTCCTCTTTTTGCACCTAGATTCTTTCGCCATTCATGCTTTCTATTCTCTCACCTGTTACTTTTTTCCTCCACAGTTTCTAATAATACATTCTTTTCCATGGTCACAAGCAATCCCAAACCAAGTTCTTGTAGCATGGAGCTAGCTCAGCGAATTATAAACAATCTAGCTTGGGTATTGATAGCAGTCAAAGTGTGGCAACATAGAGTTCAGTACCAGTTACAAGGACTGTGCGAAGCTTCAGTCCCTGATTTGATGCAGCAGAGATTTGGCTCGATTCGGTGGCTGAATCTCCAAATCTGAATCGAATCAGGGGAACCCTTAATCTCTCCAAATTGAATCAGAACCCTCTGAATCGATTTGGAGATACTGTATTCGAAAAGATTTGGGGATTGCCACTGAGCATGTGGATCCCGCCCTCCCCCCCCACCCCTGCTTTGGGATGCTCCATGTGCCCCAGCATCACAGCATTCAGGAGCCACACCTGGTACTTCGAGGTACATAGAAAAAACATTTAAAGCTGTGTCTATGTCTGAATTGCTGATTCCCCAAATCAGCATCGAATCTTCAGATTCAGATTAGGCCAAATCGAATCAAGGAGAGTGATTCGAATCAACAAATCGAATCACTGTCCTTGATTCATGTTGAATCTAAATCCGAATTGAATACAGCCTGCATCGCACACCCCTACCAGCTCCCTGAGCTGAAGTCTCTTCAATCGTGTCTCCATTTCATCTGGCGCGGTGTCTGCAGCCCATGTAATCATGTCTGGGATAGCTTCGTGCAAGCTGGGGGGGGGGGGGTACTACTAGCAGTATAGCTGCAGCAGCAAGTAGCTTAGTGCACACCGACGGCCAGAGTACAGTGCATCCCAAATGATTTGTATCCTGGTCATTTGCATCTCTCTGAATTAAAGACAAGTTGTCTGCTCTGGCTTGTACTTCACAGGGTGCTGCTTCTCCTCTCAGCTGGGGCCCAACAGCAACCCCACACAGCTGATCAGAGCTGGGGCACATTTTTAAATCAAATCAGCAAAAACCAGCTGGAGCATCCTCGCAGCCCATGGAGCTGTTTGCTGCAGCTGTATGCACACCCAGCTAGCTCCCGTCTTTGCACCTGGGGAGGGAACTGAACCCTGTGAATTATCCACCCGAACTAATTTAAAGCTATGACTGTACAGTGCAGTCACTGCAGTTTGTAGACCTATAGCTTAAGAGTAAGAAGTCCTGTTTTCTATGTTTTATCTTTTCTTTCAACAACCTGCTATGTAGCAGTGGGCTTCTTACCTCACCCTTTTGTGGCACATATTATCTTGCGCTCTCTCCTTGTACATCCCCTTTGCACAGCACCTTCACCTCCACTGGAGCCTTTAGGTGCTATTGTGATATAAATAATCATGATGAAAAAGAGTGGACACACCGTGGCCAGAAGAAGCATCACATTTCCTGCCTTCCCTGTATAATGAACCTGTCTTTCTACTGGGGATTTGCTTTCCTGTGCTCTGCAACACTTTATTCTTCTGAATAAGCCTATTATATGAAGATTGAAACATTAGGATTAATTACACAAAATGGTAGTGTAAAGCCTAATGAAAAACATACATCTCTCGCACCGATTGAAACCCCCAGAGAAATCTTGAAAATATTGACTTTGACAGTTTTTGCTGTGTGTGACTGATTGCATCAGTTGTATAAAATACTTTAATAAGTAGCATTGTGTGCATGTGTGCATATGTGTGTGTATGCACGGTCCCTGATAAGGCATGAATAACAAAAGGAGATGTGGAGGATGAATTACAGCTCAAGATTCAAAAGGGTTTGGTTGTTTCATCACGATGCTTTCTTCTCGATTATCTCTGGATCCCCCCCCCAACCCCCCGCACCCGTCTTTATTCACAATAAAGCCAGCATTTGATCTCTTTGTAAATAAACCAAGCGTCAGGAAGAAACTAATGGATCTATTGTGAGAGTTTGAAAACAAAGTTGAAATAATTGCTTACACAGTTCATTCACCTAGAAAGCGCCATTTCTCACCTCCCCAAAGGAGAGTCAGACAAGCCTTCTTACATTACGGCTGGAGATTTGCAGAGACGCAAGACGGGAGAGAGTAAATGAGAGTCGGACACCTGTAAAAGGTGTTTTCAAAATCTCCTTGTAGGCGTATAGCTGGCCTCCAGGCAGCTTGTCTGACTTGCTCCACAACACAGGCCATGCTATTTCTCCCAGTGGTCCTTGCACGGAGCCTAAGCAGTTAGGAGGGTCCAAAGGGGCCCTGGGTGCGGTTCAGACTCCATGCTGATCCAGCTCCCGCCCTCAGGGAACGGCTAAGGGGGCTGCAATTTTGTTTTCTGAAGTTGGAAGCTCTTCAATAAGAAAGAGCGTAGCACTGTGAGTCTGAGCTGTATTGAAACCAGCTCCTCAAAGAAGAAAGCATTTAGACCATTTTACCAGCATGTCAAAGTATCCAGCCTCCAGCACCATTTGTTTTAAATTTCCATGTCGTACTGAACAGACTAAGAAGTATTTACAGTCCTCACGTGATGCTTGCATCCTAAAGAAGATTTCTTGCGTTGTTGTTCAGAGCTCTGCAGAACAACACAGGAGCTGACGGAGGGAGGGCAAAAGGTTCAGTTCATTTTGGATAAGCACTTTCATTCCACGCAAACTGTCCATGCGATCACCAGCGATTCTGGGTTTGGCTGATTTAAAATAATCCGTACTTTTCGGTGGGAAAAAAGGAATCCCAAATCAACATTTCTCCATGATTTAAATGAAACACCACTATACACGTATCTGTATATTAGTGGTGTTTCATTTAAATTACGGAAAAATGTGGATTCGGGGTTCATTTATTTTACCGAAAATTGGGGATGTTTCTAAATCAGAGAAAACTAGGATCCCTCGCAAGCACCACAATGCTATATATTTAAATACATACTGGGCATGTCTACATGAAATGGTAACTCTGCAGTAGCCTACTAACACTGCGCAGTAGCGTGCTGGGCACAACCCGTGCTAATACGCTACTGCACAGTAGTATTAGGCTACTGCACAGTTAGCATGTATAAAAACCCATGTGCCAGTGCTACAGCTCCATAGTGCCAGTTACTACACATGGATTTAGGACTTGGTTATCCAAGTGCACAACGTAATGTATAGTTAGGGTGCATTAATTAGTGTGCAAAGGCACCCACTATGTTCTTAAATAGGTTTATCCTGAAAACAGATTCCCTCCATCTGTCAGTCTGTCTGTCTGTCTATCTATCCATCTCTATTTTTAGCAACTTATGTGCTCAGTCACTAAGCATACAAACTACTTCATTTTCTATACTCAGAATCATTTTCTGAATTCCTGAGTCTCCGCTTTATTTTTTCTATACTCAAAGGCATGCTTCCCCAGCCTCATTAGAGCATAATTTCTGGAAACGTACCATTCTAAGGACACAAAAGAGCATTCAACAGCCTGAGAATGGGGAGGAGGAAGATACAGTGATTTATGTTAGAAGGATACAGTATATATACAATATACCACTACGAAATAAAATCTTATGAGTAAATATCTTTATGTATTTCTGCTGTGCATGGAGATCCTTCCCGGGATAAGGGTCCCACTGCATTAAGCATAAAACCAGTGAGAGCTCGTCACTGCCCTAAAGACTGGGCTACGTAAATAGGTAAGAAGCAGCAGACACAGGAGTTAAGCAACAAACGGATACGGCAGCTGGGTGGCAAATCTGGGAAGAAAACCCAGATTTCCCGAATTCTGGTCCATGGAGCTGTTTACTGGATGGACTACCAATAATATTTCCCCAGCAGGAAAAAAAATAGGTTGTTCTCACTTCTCAAGAACATGTGCGAGAGATGGAGGAAAAGCATTAGAAAATAGAGAAATGTGGCAGGATGTCAGACTAGCTGTTGACACACTCAGTCGTCTCATCAAATAATATGCAATGTATTCTGTAAATGAATGTGTGGGGCTGGGGGGTGGTAGAAGGAGATACGTTATGAGAAGGAAGGACTTTCATGGGAGCAATATGTCTTACAATCTAATTGCTCTGTGTTTTATAGAACTTGATCATTAGGGTATCCTGCTTATGGTACCACAGAGATGTAATAGCGAAATAAAGCAAGAGGCTATTAAACAGAAAGTTTAAATATAGCTACAGGGACAGATACTTCATGACAACTTGACAGATGTCTTGGAGTGATCACTGGTTCCTTCATCACTAATTACAAAATCATTTGTCTTAAGGAAAGGACAAAAGAGAAGTAATTATGAAAAACATGATTCTTAGGGGATAAAAAAGATAACATCAGTTTAAAACATTGAAGCGATCATAACCATTTAGAATCATTATTAGTTTGCTTGAGCCAATGACAGCTTGGCTTTCGAAGCCAGTGGGAACAGAGCTCCCTGTGCCGAAGAGAAGAAAACATTCAATTTCTTGTTATGCTAAACTTATCCCCAGACTCCAGAGATTTCTTTGATGAACAGTTCATTAAAATTTCCGACCGCAGATGAATTTGAGCTAAAATACACAAATGTTTTAATTATACATTCCTTTTTAATTACACTAATGACTTGTAATGTGTTTATGTTGGTTTAGAGTTTAATTTCTTCTCTTAGATTAGGTGGTTGACTTAAGGATTGTGCTTTTCAGTAAAATAACGTGATTCATCAATGTTTGATCAGGAGTTAATCCAAAAATATTAAAGCGTTGCAATCCTTGGCGGAATAGTAATCCGCACATACATACACATGCACAACTGCATTTGCCTCTTGCATCCTTGGGGACAGCTAAACTCTTGCAGCATTGTGTAAGGATATGTGTGTCAGGAAGCTGAAGTGACCTGCTGCTACACTTGGAGACCCACCACGGCTATCTTTGCCAAAGGGAGAGGCGAAGACCAGCTTCCAGATGAATCAGGCCTTGCCAGGATTTTATCTAAGTCAAAGCACCCTTTGGCATTGATGCAAAGAGCTACCAGTGAGCTACAAGGGCTAGGGACAGAAGTTACACACACACCAGTATAAGTGATCATTGATCTGAAACTGGTTCAAATCTGTAACACAACAGAAATCCAGTGAACATAAACCACTTCCAAAATGGCTGAAACTGGTTTAAGATGGACCTAGATGGACATAAGATCAAGCTGAACTGATTTGGGTTAAATCTGTTTATTGAACTGTCCCAGATCCCCTCAAGATTCAAGTTAACTCACAGCCCCCCAGCATCCCAGAGTGCTTTGCACCTCCCCCCACAACCTTTCCCCGTACAGGGTGGGGGGGCTAGCTCTGGCCCAAGTTTTCTGCTCCTGCTGAGCAGGGAGGTGTGCTCCAGTGCCCCCTTGGCTTCTGGCCTGGGCCACTGCAGGCTTGGGGCTGCATTTTTGCAATCAAATGTGAATGTCTGTTCACTTACTTATCAGTTCAATCTACTCAGCTCAGTCTAAACTGCAAAGATCGAATTGATTCAGCCTTGGGCTTCTTGACTGTCTACACATAGCCAAGGGGACATTGTTTAAAACTAGGGAGTGGTAATTGTCTGTGCTTGTGAATTCAGATGCCTATTACACTGTGGTAGTATAAGAGTGATGTTGTAGCCATGATGGTCCAGGATTATGTGACTGGCTTTCGTAGGGTGATTATCTTTTACTGGAGCAACTATGTAGTTAGGACAAAGTTCAACAAGCTTTTAAAAGCAAGACATTCTTTTTTGGGTTTCTGATCACATATGGACACCTGACTAACGGATCAGATTTGGTTTCCACTTTAAAGAGTCTGATCTGACCTAGTTCAGATCTCACAAACAGGAGGGAAGCATTTTCCCAACCACATCTTCCCAAAAACCTAATGGTTAAGGCACTTGTCTCAGATGTGGGAGATCTAGGTTCAAATTCCAGTTCTTCCTGAGATATCGTGGCTACATCTACACGAGACATTGGCTGTACAGTGGCTCGTTACCACTGCACAGTAGCTTGTTACGACTGCACAGTAACGCTGCATAGCGGTAATAACACGCTACTGGACAGCATCTCTAAGAAGCCATGCAGGGACATTACTGTGCCGTAACACCGGTTACTGCGCAGTCATTTAGTACTTGTGTATGCATACACAAGTACTAAATGACTGCAGTAACAACAGTGCAGTCTATGTCTTGTGTAGACGTGGCCCTTGAATCCATAATCCCAAATCTTAAGGCTCTATAACATTCTTGGATAACAAGGTTGCTCTCCTTTTATCCTTCCTGTTGAAGCTCATTTACTTTCCATGGGATAATGAAATAATCTTTAGGGCAGAGAAAAAAAGAAGACAATCTGAAGATGATACTATCACTTAATATTTTGAACAATAAATGGGAAGGGGTAAGATTTTTATCCCAACCCATGTATAGAACATAGAATATGTTATACAGAGTAGAACAAGAAGGACTGGGGCAATTTCACTATAGAGACGAGCCTCAGGTAGAGGGAAGTATTTTATTGCAACCTGGAGTGAGGCACCCAGCTCTCTTTGTGTGCTGATTGGATCACACTGGGTATGTCTATACAAGACCCTTTACTGTGCAGTAGATGTGTCTATGCACAATAAATTGTCACCATCTATGCATGCTCACATTTACTGAGCAATAAATTAGTCTACTGCACAGTTAGCTGCTAACTATAAATACTAAATACAGGTAGTAAGCTAATTGTGCAGTAGATACTGCACAGTGAAATATATGTAGATGCTGGCTGGGAGCAAATTTAATCCCAGTGAGCCTAGTCAGCAGTGCACCACGGGGGACAGGGAGCAATTTGTCCCAGTCCCGGCTCTGCTCAGCTCCCTGGCTCCCCCCCAAGAGCTGGGAGGTAGTCAAGGCTAGGATTGGGGAGCTCTCTGTCTCACCATTTCTGCTCCCCATGTGGGGCTGACTGCTCTGGGGAGTGAGCAGGGGCTGGGAATCCAGCCCTTACTTCTTCCCTAGAGCAGTCAGCTCCATGCAGTGTGGATTCCCAGCCCCTGATTGCTCCCCAGAGCAGCAAACACAGCCCAGCACAGAGCTGGCTGCTCCGAGGAATAAGGAGGTCTGGATTTCACCCCCCCCCACAACCCTCCCCAGAGCATGCAGCTCCATGCCAAGCAGAGAAGCCCTGTGCCCTCCCTGCACCCTGCCACCCAGCAGGAGGCTCATCCGCAGCTGCCCCACACCCCACACAGCTGCCAGAAACTCCCTGCCCTGTAGGATGCTTGCTGGCAGTTTTGTGTCCAGATGTGCATGGGCCTAGGTGGGTTCTTTCCACTTCAGGGGCAGCTGTCTCCTGGCCCCAGGCACATCAGATCCCCTCCCCATGGGCACAGGCTCAGGAGAGAATTACCACTGAAGTAGCAGAGCTTTCCTGGCCCCCCTTGCTGGGACCACCCTATGTCTCTTGCAATCCCCAGGCTACCAGAGGGGAAGGGGAGAGCCTGGAGCTCTTTGTGGCTATTGCAGGCAAGTAGAGCAGGGTGGGAGGAGCCCCGCATAGCCCATTGAGAGCAGCCTGGTACATGGCAGCAAATCCCATGAGCGTATGTAGATGTGCTCCTCTGTAGATTTACTGCACTGTATTTTTATTGTGCAGTAAGCCTACTTCAAATTAATAGCACGTGTAGACATTCCCACTTCTCAGCATGTCCTGTTAGCTTGCTGGCTTTTATAGAGCTGGTTCTTAGGCTTCAAACTATCCATGTGCATCACATAGCGGGCTCAGGTGACCCAGACCTTTCAGTAGCATGGCTCTTCTAGGACTT
>JAGPOW010002514.1:55379421-55396751 GCA_030014935.1 Caiman crocodilus | reverse complement strand
CTGCCTGCGGCAGCGCCACTCACTTGATAGGGGAGGAAGGGAAAGGTCCTGGATTTCACATTGTCCCATATGGTCACCCTATGTATGCCCTACTGAATTTCCCATGTACTAGTGAATTTTTTTTTTATGCTTTTCAATGACAAACTCTATGCAATTCAGATGGCTCCATAGTAGTCATTCAGGAGTGGGAGTGAATAGCCCACCCATCCTGTGCACCGTCAGAAATCAATTTTTCGTAAACCTGTGATTCTCCAACTGATCCAGGAGGACATGGTAAATGGCGCGTCTGGATCACCCAGGACCATGCAATGTAAATGTGATATCTTTTATTACACCAACTAAAAGCTGGAAATATTGTTCTTTGCAAGCTTTCAGGTGTAAACACCCTTCTTCAGGAATAGGGAGAGTCTGCTTGTGTTTGTACTGTTCTGGGTGGAATAGAAAAAAAGAGTTTATAGTGGTTCATTGGTTCAACATTTGGGCTGTATTATCCCGGACAACACACAAACACAAAATCTCAGCACTGAAATGTTTAGCTACTAAATAAGCAAGGCATTCAAGCCAAGGGAGGGCAACAAAGAAGCAAAATTACCTTTTCTTAGGTCACAAAATACATCAGGCAGAGAGTAAAACTTGAGTATTATGAGCTCCACTCCAGGTCTTACATGGCACTATGTTAAATCTCACTTAGCACTTTTTGTCAGTGGATCTGAAACTGCTGTACCAAGGATGCATCCTTCAATTTTTCTTACAGATTGGAAAGTAGATCAGAGAGAAGTGAAGTGTTTTGTCCAGTAATAGCCAAGACATAAGTGATAGACTCAGGGATAGAGCTTAGGGCCAGGTACAGGCATTGCACTTTTACCAGTATAAGCGATTGCAAATCTGGTCTGTACCTGTAACAGGACAGAAGTTTGGCACAAAAAAAACCCTGGTCAATACCCATAATAGAACAGAAATTCAGCACACATAGACCAGTGTAACAATGGCAGAACCTGGTCTAGGGTTAGCCCCAGTCACCCAAGGGTAAATGTGACTTCTGTTTGCTATCGATCTTAACTATACTGTTTACAGAAAATTGTGCAATTTAGATTGATTTGCACCTCGGGGGTTTTGGATACCTGCACCTAGCCTAGGTCACCCAAGTAGTGCTCCAGTGTCCCATATTCTACCCTGTTTCTTTTACAATGACTGTCTTGATAGCCCTCCGCTGCTTAAGATATTTAGCAAGATCAGTACAACACAGGGAACATCTGGCCCTCCAGTACTGATGGCCCTAATATTTCTTTTTTGGTAAGTGCCAGCAATATGCTGAAAGCAAGGTTCTTTGCTTGCCTCTGTCCTTAGACCAACACAGCTACAGCCAAAAACCCAGCAACAGTGTGCTCAATAACGCTTTTCAGACACAAAATATCAGCAGTTAAATAGAGTTAATGAAACCCTTCCACTTCAGCTGACTTGGTTCCAGAAAGACATACTGTGGCAGTAGTCCCCACATCTGTCCTTGCAGTCCCTTACTCCCTACAGAGAGACTTTGGTTAGTACGTGCACAAACCCTGTGGCCACACATTTGACTGGTTCATTCCTTCACTTCTATGCTCTCTTGCATGATGCAGCTTCCAAAAGGTCTTCCTTTGGCTTGCCCTCCACATCCATAAAAACTCCTTTAGGACTTTTTGTTTTTTGAATGGAGAACAGCAAGCAGGTCAGACATGCCTGCATCGGTGCAAGGGGTGGATGGTTGAGGTCCCTTCCAACCACGTGACTCTAGAGCGAATACAACAGTGAATCTCCCTGTTATATGGGAGGCTGAGCCTGGACACACACGTTTACACTGATACAATCAGTGCTCAGAGAAGCGTTACCAAGGGCTGAACACACAATGTGCCATCCTTCCCCACTGTAACTTCCTCAAACCCCATGTAGAATTATCCCACATAAAATCAAGGCCCAGTGGAAGATACGGTGATGCACGTGCCGGCTATCTGGAGCTTCCCCAGGGTACACCTTTGCTCATGGAATCAGAACTGGATTTTTGCAAAAACAAAATAATCTTCAATTGCAAGCTTTTGGGCACAGGCGCTTTTCTTCAGACTTAGGAGCAAAGATTGCAAAGTTGTCCCAAGTAGAAATGAAAGTTCATATTTCATAGGCGATTTAAAGGTGTGGTAAAATCTCCTGTTTGGCACTGTTCATTTTACACAGAGAAAAGTTGGAATAGTCTGTTGACCTCGACGTTGCTTGGTGGCAAGCAGGATGTGGCATCATATTTCCATCTGGTTATAAGGTTTTGTAGCTCACAGAAGACTTCTGTGAAAA
This sequence comes from Caiman crocodilus, assembly GCA_030014935.1. Classification (NCBI taxonomy): domain Eukaryota; kingdom Metazoa; phylum Chordata; order Crocodylia; family Alligatoridae; genus Caiman; species Caiman crocodilus. The sequence goes on along the minus strand of JAGPOW010002514.1, from coordinate 55,394,432 downwards.
AAACCTCCTGTTTCCAAACAGGAATGTTTATCACACCTTTAACTCTCCTATGAAATATAAGCTTTTGTTTCTACCTGAGACAGCTTTGCAATCTTTTCTCCTGTGCCTGAAGAAGGGTGCTTGTGCCTAAAAGCTTGCAAGTAAAGCTTTATTTATTTATTTATTTGGGCAAAAGTCTAGTTGGCCTAATAAAAGAGATCACCTCTACCACGAGTTGATTCCTTCTGCCTTTAGGACAATACAGCTACAGCCTGGATACCTGACACATTCGCTCAAGGCATACAGATATAATCTGCTCCCTGGCCACCTAATGACAACGTGTGGTGTAGCTGTCCACTGAGTGCAGCCACCCTGGATCTGCCGGCTCTGGCTACCAGTGAAATGAGACTGGTGCATCAAAGGATTGGAAGTTACACACTGTAAACATGCTGTCCGGACACACCTTCTGATTCAACACTGAATACTGGGATGAGGCTCTGTGAGCCAGCAGGGAGGGTGACGGGGGTGCCTGGGGGAGTACCATGGCACTGCTGAGCGCCTGCCCCACCCCAGATCCAGGGATTAAAGAACCCCAAATTCCCGCAGTGACTATAAACTGCATCTTATCTTTCTGAGACAGGGTGACCTCCTCACGCTTGGGTGGTGATGAAAAACACCATCTTCCAAGTGCCAATTCTGCATCGTCTGCCTAGGCCGATCGCATATTCAGTTCACACCGCTCTCCTCTCAGCTCTCCCTGGATTCGGAAATGTTTGGATGATGCTGTCCAGGCTGATTTGAAACAGGAGAAAGAAAGAGGGAATAGCATGAAATAAAGGAAGGTGGGGGCAAGGCTATCTCAGAAGGAACAGCCAAGCTTTTTAATTGAACATCACTGTCACATCCAGGGAGCTTTATGTTACGCACAGGATGGAAATCGTTTGTGTCTGTTGTGTGTTACCACACCTAAAGAGCTCAAATGATTTTGTTCATTATCCTCCTAGGAGCTGAGTCCCCATGTCTTCAGCTACCCCTGCCTTAGCCCCACTTTTAATCACTTGTAGAAAACCAGAGGCTTGGCTGGCAACTTTAGTGCCCTGGTCCACACTGTGTCCCCTGCACCTTTCCTACTCCAGCTCGTGGGGAGGGCAGAGAAACAAGAGCAGTGCATGGTAGAGGAGCCGTTGCAGGTTCACTGCTGCTAGGGTCGGATGTCACATACTTGTTTCTGCCTCTGGCATGTATATTGAGGAGGCAGAATAACAGTGTTCGACAGAGGCTGATATCTTCCCCTGCCTCCGTCAGCAACCCAATGGCTCTTTCTCCACTCTGCACCACTGCCACTTCTCTGCTCTCCCCCTGCCACTTCTGGAGCCACAGCAGGCAGGGGGTAGGGTGCAGGAGGGAGGGTGAGGTGTAGGCAGTGCCCATGGCTGATGCCCCACTTGCCCACCCATTATGCTACTGCACACAACTTTGTCAAAGGTGTACTCCATTGTCCAAAAGATCCTAATTTTCACCGTGTCAGCCTGGACTATGAACCCCTGTGCTGAATACTTTTAATCTTGTGTCATGGGATTGCAAAACTCATAACTCGTTCCTCCTTTATTTGCTCTCTCTCTCTTTATTGTATTTTATTTTTTTTATAACTACTTCTAAGTTGCCCCTGCTCCCCTGGCACTGTGATGAGTTTGGGATCGTTCACGGTGTTTAAACCTTTCAAGAACATTTTCCACATGGAGAATCCTCCTAAAGTGAATACATCATTGTACATGATTATCCATGCTTAAAGGAACAATCAGCAGAACAATATGTCCTGTTCTCAGTGCTGCCTGTGAACCGTGCTTCCCCCCCACCCTCCATTTTTTTTGGTGTTCATTGTATGCTGTAGGTTTGAATAGTTGCTGGCTTGGAAAACCATGGGTGGGGGTTTATTGGCAAATAATCTGTAAAATGGGGTTCTAATTAGCATGGGACAACTCTCAAGAAGAGCAGAAAATAAGTTAGGAAGGGGGTGTCTGTGCTTCCTAAAGTTCAGATGATTGCACAAAGCTAACTACCCATAATTCCCTTCTTCCTTAAAGCCACCTTCTGTCCTCCCACCAATTCCTTCTACCTCATTATAACACCTAAACCCACCTTGCTGCTTTCTTTCTCCCACTCTTTTCTTCCCCTGGCATTTTAGGGCTCCCATAACTCAACCCTCTATTTTATTCTCTCCTGTTGCCCCACACCCATCATTGTGATGCTTGAAGACCATCCAGAAAATCATTATGGACATGCCGAGCATCTGACACATGGGGGGTTTTTTGTCTCTCGCTTCCTGTTCAAGCTTTTGGTGATATCACAAACAGCTGTCTGAGGTCTGAGATCCTCCCCCTTCCAGAACGTGAGTTTGGATCTGTTCAGTCTTTGGCCTGAGAGTTCGGCTGGGTCTCTGTATCATTCTACTGTATCGTTGTATGTGGCTATTTTCAATGCAAATCATGTTGCAGAAGGTTTCCCTGATAGGCATATTTCTTAACAAATCATATAAGAGTAACCAGATCTCTTAATGAAACACAGCATCTACTGTCGCTAATCTGAGTTGTGCATGCTCAAAACTCACATGGAGGCAAGCCTATGAAGTTCAGAGTGAACCAGCCAAGCCCATTAGGTGAAGCTCAAGGGAAAGGACATCAAAGATGACTGCAAGGCACCTTAACAGGCACCAGGTGTTAGTTCTTTCCCCTGACTTCAACTTCAGCTCATCATACAGGAATGGGTATAAGGAATGGTACTCCTACACTAGAATACCTTTCTCTTTACCTCTTGTGATGCCTTTGTCATCCCCACAGAAAACTGAAGTGATATTTGTAAAAACTGGTTGAAATTTTCAATCTGTTTTTTTTTTTTTTAAGAGATATATATTATATGCATATATGTGAGTATGTATATATATGTATGTGTGCATGAGTATTTCTTAAAACAGATTTAAAATGTCTTTTATCAATGAATCTAGATACATTCAGATCCCTGAACATTCCCTAGCTCCCCGCTCTTTCCCCTAGCTCTCTGATGGCTTCCCCCAGTTCTTCCTGGGGGGTGCGGGCCCTCAGATCATGCGGGATGACAACAGGCTACCGCTGCCGGCTGGTGATGGCGGTGGCTCTGGGCTATTTCCTCAGCCAGCAGCAGCACCCTGCTTAAACCCCACATGCAGATCCAGGGGGCTGTGCCCCCCCAGGAGGGCCGTGGGGCTGTGCTAGAGTCCTCCTAGGGGGTGCCAGCCCCCAGATCTGCATTCAGGATGACAGCAGGTTGCCGCTGCTGGCTGGGGCTACCACCAGTACCGGGTTCTTGCCAGTGCAGGCCATGCCAAGCACCAGGCAAATTTGGGTGTTGCCGCTGGTCCCAGCCAGCAGTGGCAGCCTGCTGCCATCCCATGCAGAGATCTGGGGGTCTGTGCCCCCCCAGGAGGTTCCTGCAAAGTCCAGCAGCCCTCTTAGGCAGTGCAGGCCCCCAGATCTGCATGTGGGATGACAACATGCAGCTGCTGCCGGCAAGTGGTAAGAGTTTTGCTTTGAATAGTTTGAGATGCAGTTTCCCAAAAACCCCTGGACCTATCTTCTTGAATCAAGACAGGCTTCATGACCTCAGGATGGACTACCATCCCTGCAAGTTTGATCTAAACCAGGCAAAAAATTAAAAAGTTATAGGCATTTTCATTATTCCCCATTATAGCCTATGAGCCAAACATCGAAACAGCGTTGAAACAGCATCAAAACAGTGAAACCGTTTCAAAAAATGAAAGAGAAGAGTGCTTTGAAACATCAAAGTCTTGCTGTGCATCTGAATTACTGGAGCTGGGGACTGCTCATTAAGGTGGAGGACTTTAGTCTTCTGAATATTAAGCATCAGTCCTGTAGCTTGAAGCCCTGCTTACGAGTGAGCACAGACTACAGCATTGTCAGGGTGGTCTTGTTTTTGGCTTGAAGTTGGCTGAGATTAAAAAACTTACCACTGATTTGGTAATTTAGAAAGAAGGAGTGGGCAAGGCCAATTCCAACAACATGCTTTTACTTGGTAAATGTGCAGAGCATGACCTTGTCATTACTAACACTATCTTCAGAGACTGTGATAGTACAAAACAACATGGCAACACCCCTGCTTGAAATAATGGCACCTCCTCGACTACATCAGCCTAAGAGCACATGATCTAAAAAATGTCCATATCAGGCTTGTGATGAAAGGAATCAATGAATGCTGGCCTGATCATCATTTAAGTAAATAATCATCAGTACAACATCAAATGCCTTCCAACCCCTAGGCATCACAAAGCCCTCCAAATACATCTCAGTAAGAAACTCTCCAATTTTAGGATTGAAAAGTATAACACTGGTGTTGAGGAAGATTGGTAAACTCTAAAAGACACCATCCATAAGATGATCATGCAATCAATCAGGTTTATCAGCTGATGCCAGCAGGATTAGTTTGATGAAAACAATGCTGAGATAAAAAACATTCTTAATCAGAAAAGAAAAAAAAAATCCGTGACTGACAAAACTATCTTATATCCAGTCAGAAGCAGGGAACTTTGTGACAGCTTGAAGTTGCAGTCTAGAGGAAGAGTCAAGAAATCGGAAACAAATGGTGGGAAGAGAAGGCAAAAGAAATCCAACAATTTGTTGACAATCATGACATGCAGATGTTCTTCAGGGCAATCAAGGCTGTGTAATGAACCAAGCTCTTCCAGACTCACCCCACTTAATCTGAAGATTGCAGTACACTCCTTGAAGACAACAAGTCCATTAAAAACTGCTGAAAAGAGCACTACCAAAAGCTCCTGAGCCAAGAATCAATGATGACTGATGAAACCATCAAATCCATCCTTCAGAATCCAGTAATAGAAGAACTTGCCAGTCCACCAACCTTTGAAGAAGTCCACCAGGTAATAAGATAAATGAAAAACAACAAAGCACCTGGCCCTGATAGCATACCAGCTAAGGTCTTCAAAGCAAGTAGGGAAACTATGACCAACAAATGTTCTTAGAATCTGGAACAGTGAGGAAATTCCTGCACACCTAAGGAATGCCAATATTATCACCATTTTTTAAAAAGGAGATAAGTCTGACTGTGGAAAGTATCAAAGTATTGTTCACTTCTTCATCGCTGTGGAAGATCCTTGCTTGAATTTTGCTGAACTGACTGCTCACTCTAGCAGAGGAAATCCTTCTGAAGTCTCAATGTGGCTTCAGACCATCAAGTGACACCATGGACATGATTTTTGTGACTCAGCACAACCAGGAAAAAGTCCAGAAAACCACCAGGATCTCTACACGGCTTTTACTGATTTGACCAAAACATTCAACTCTGTTAACATTGAGGCTTTAGGGAAGATCTTATCGCAGTTTGGCTGACCAGGGAAATTTATCACCATCCTTAGACACCTTCCTGATCAGACAACTGCCTCCGTCTTATGCAGTGTCTCCACTATGGAGCCCTTTGCCATTTGAACTGGTATCAGGCAGGGCTGGATGATTGCACCAATATTGTTTTCAGTCTTTCTTGTGGTCATCACGATGCTCCTCCATGAACATCTGACACATGGCATCAGCATCAAATAAAGGATGGATGGGAATGTTTTCACTCCCTCCTGCCTCCTTGCTAAAACCAAAGTGACTTCAGCCTTGATTGTAGAACTACAGTACATCGATGATTGTGCTGTTGTTGCACATACTGAGGAGGACCTGCAAATGGGTCTCAACTGCATCTCTCTCAAGCATACCAGTGCCTTGGACTGACCCTTAATTTTGGAAAAACAAAGATGCTTCACCAGCCTGCTCCAGGCCAGTCACCTCCCTCCAGCAAAGATCCTCCGTGATAGATAGGAGTTGGAGAATGTTAAACACTGCATACCACAGCAGCCATCTCTCAAACAAGGACAATATCAGTGAGGAGATCCAGTATAGGAACTGATATGCCAGCTCTGTCTTCAGAAGACTGAATCATCACATGTTCAATGATCACAACATCAGGACATGAACAAACTCCTACTTACAAGACTGTGGTAATTCCAATTCTCCTCTATGGCGGTAAAGCTTGGGTAATCTATAGGGATACCTGAAAAGCCTGAAATGCTATCACCACCCCTACCCCTGGAAGATCCTTGAGGGTAGGACTAAAATTCAGAGAGACCTCAACAGATTGGAGGACCAAAAAAATATCATGAGGTTGTATAAAGACAAGTGAAAAGTCCTGCACTTAGGATGGAACAATGCACCACTACAGGCCGGGGGTGGGGGGAGAGGTGGGGGGGGGGTTGACTGTCTAAGTGGCAACTCTGCAGAAAAAGACCTGGGGGTTACAGTGAACAATAAGTTAAATATGAGTCAATAATGTCTCCTTGTTGAGAAAAAGGCTAATGTCATACCAGGCTGCATCGGTAGGAGTATTGCTAACACAAAAAGGTAAATGATTCTTCTCCTCTATTTGGTACTGGTGAGGCCACACCTAGAGCAGTGTCCAGTTTTAGGCTCCTTACTACAGAAAGGATGCAGACACAGTGGAGGGAGTCCAGCAGAGGACAACAAGAATGACTGGGGGGCTGGAGCACATGATTTGTAAAGGGAGGCTGAGAGAATTGGGATGATTTAGCCCACAGAAAACAAGACTGACCGGGGATTTAATAGCAGCCTTCAACTCCCTGATGGGTGGTTCCAAAGAGGATGGAGCTGGACTGTTCTCAGATAACAGGACAAGGAGCAATGGGTTCAAGCTGCAGCAAGGGAAATTTGAATTAAATATTAAGACGAACTTTCTCATGAGGAGGGTAGTAAAGCACTGGAGCAGATTTCCCAGAAAAGTGGTATAATCTCCATCCTTGAAGGTTTTCAAGACCCACCTAGACAAAACCTTGGCTGGGACAATCTAGTTGGAGACAGTCCTGCATTGAGCTGGGGCTTTGTCAGTAGATGACCTCCTAAGGCCTCTTCCTATCCTAAATATCTATGATTCTAAGTGAAAGCAGATGGTTCAGGTGAGTTCTTGTAATGTTCTTTGATGTGCTGGACAGCAAAACAACCCCTTTGTATTTTCCACAGTTGGACTTATCTTTTTTTCTTGAAGACTGTCACAGCCATGGCAACCCTGTGATCATCTGGGACTGTCAAAGGATATATGTGGCTTGTCAGCAAGAAGAGTGTTACTATCTGCTGCCCCCATTACATCCTGGTGGTGTTGTCACTTCTTGATCCACAACTGCTTATTCATCAGAGTTACCACTGCTTATTTTGCAACTAACCTTCCCTGCAGGTCATTCCTCTATCCACCACCTGTGGACACGCTGGGTAGCAATATAGTTCTGCTGCCAGTTAAAATGCGAAATACTTATTTAACTTTCTTTATAGACTATTTTTGGGTGAACAGGAGTCCAGCTAGAGCCACGTTCAAAGTATACTTCATGCTAACACTGAAATTAAGCCAAATCCTTTGTGTCTATGTTGCTGCTGTATTAAGAACTAGTCTCAAAACATTGACACTTTCTTAAAAAAATATCAAGAGCGTTGTGGAGGGCAATTATCTTTAAACATTTCTTCATTAGAAAATACAAAAATATAGATTCTGTGAAAACTCTGCATATGTTCAATTTTACTCATGAGAGTAATCCCCATTAAAGTCAATCAGCTCTAAATGGCCAAGAGAAATACAACATTACACATATTCCTTTCACTGACTGATGAAAACAAGATGCCAACCATTTTATGCATATTATTTCAACATCTAGGCAGTTAAAACAATGAAAGAAATCAATCACAGATGAAATTAGTAGTATACACTGTTTTCTTACCTGTAATTTGGTCTGGATCAATGTGCCTGAGAGAGCATGTTTGTGTTGGAAAGTTAGTGCTAGTTATAACATGAGTGTTGCATTTCAGCTGTGCCCTCAGGAAACACCTTAACTCAAGAGTTGACTTGGCACCTACTAACATGAACACTTGCAGTGCACATACAAGATAGAGCCATGTACATGGCATTAGTCCAGCAGTGCTTCCCCATAATTCCCTCTGCCCCCAAAAGGACAAAATCTTTCACAGTAGAGTACAAAAGAAGCCATAGGGCAGATCAGCTTTTTAAAAAAGGTTATATTAATGGCAAATATAAGCCATAAAACAAATCTTAATGCTGCACATAAATGAATGCTGCACCAGGGTTAAACTTGCAACCCAAGTGCTATTTGACAAAGTGGCTATTCTCAGTGGAGGGAGGAACACTTGACTGGAAGGATAACTCAAATCTGGATAACTCGGCTTAACTCTTCAGTCAAATCAGATTCAGAGGAGTTCATTTTGGTGTTTTTTTTGTCTCTCCCTCCCACCCCTTTTATAGATTTTTCGGTGGTGGGGGGTGGATAATGGTTTCAGGTTGAACGGATTTGACTTCTAGTTCAAGTAGAAAATCAAATGCAAAGTCCAGTTGGACTGACAAAGCCAGAGGTAAGATGTTGGTAGCAGTGATTATACAGTGTTTTAGTGGTGGCTAGAACATTCATCACGAACATGGGTGGCCATGCTCAGTGGCCTCCCTAACCCAAGGGAATTCAAGCCACATCTTTCAGCTCCCAGAGACAGGGGTCCTAACCATTAGTGTCACTGGAGAATTGTGGCAGGGACACCGCCATGAACTGAGACTTACCATGCGACCAGGAGCAGAGAGAGGCGCAGAGCCAATGGGACATCACCGAGGGGCAGAGGCGCGGCAGGAGAGAGGCTGCTATGTAAGGATGGGCTGCACTGAGCTCAGAGAAAAAAAGCCAAAGTGGCTGCAGTGGGCTGCGGGGGAGCTGGCATGTGCAGCCACGCCAACGTGGGCATGCTATATGGCGGCATGCTGATGCTGGTTCACCAGCCGGCCCTCAGAGGAGGGAATAAAACCCCCTGCAGATGACATTTGGGGAGGACCAGAAGTGGGTCCTCCAGAAGACCCAGAGCAGCTGGGATCAATTGACAGCCCCAATGGGGGTGAGTGGTGACAACCCCAGGAGGGGGCATGCCCAGATAATGCTGGCTCAGTGGAGTCTGAACTCTTACTTGGGACAAAACCATGGATCCCAGATGCAGCTGGTGTGGAACAGAACAGCGGTGAGCCTGGGAAGAGAAGTAGAGGACAAAGAGTCAGACACAGTGAGTCAATAATAGGAGAAAAGGGAGAGCACCTGGGAGTAAGGCATCCAAGGGTGAATACAAAGCCAAGCCAGGCTGACATGAGGCCTGAAATAGGATGGTACACCATCCAAACTGGACTGTGAATATATAAGGGCTAAAGCCCTTACCGTAGTGAGCGGACGTTGTCTCAGCTGCAGCCAAAGAACAACAGATCTCTTTGGTGCAAGGCAGGGAGTAGGGGAGGCGGAGCCCCCATATGGGAGACCAGGCAAGAGTTCTGAAAGAGGGAACCAGGGGAGGCAAGACTTAAAAACATCCTCCCAACAATAACCAGTACCAACAAGATGTGGCAGGTGAAAATCCCTGGGGACCTTTCAAGGTATCTGCATGAAAGACAAACTGTTGACCTGAAAGGAGACAGATGTGCCCAAAAGGCCATAAAGAGCAAAGCCCACTAGTGAATATCATTGGAGGTTAAAAGGATACTTTCCAAACATCCTGCCGAAACTGAGCTACTGCACAGAAAAAAAATGTAAGATTCACTGGGCCCAAACAGGAGCACTAAAGGGCAACCCTGGAGACTAGTGATGAAAGCACTTGGCTAGGAGGCGGGTAAGCTTGGTTCTGATCCCTGTTCACAAGATTGTTTCTATATTCTATATTACACAGTGATTGGGAAACACACTAAATATGTCATAAATCTGTGCAGCCCCCAGAGGTGGCTGTAGCTCCATGAAGAGTAAAAGGTTTCTTTTTTCAGTGTTTGGGATGCTAAGGGAAAAGTCAATATAAAAACATAAAGCTATCACTGTGTTAATAATTGTCAATAATAATAAATAACAACCAGTAAAATGCATCTGACTGATTGCCAAAGTACTTAGCAACTGCCCTTTTCATCTTCATGCAATTTGATTTTTTTCCAATCAGTGTAATAGGACGTGCCTCCAACAGCAGCATCCCTTAACAGGCAGTAATACTGTCTCTTACTCAGGCTTCCCAGGTACAACCCTGTCCTCATCTGCCATGCTTTGCTTAAGATAACTATGAATTTGGGAAGCTACCCTCAGAATACTGAAGTGAGCCTAGCAGGGCTTCCCTCCAACCAGCTCATCAACTGGGAGCTAGTCCAGCCTAGTCCTTTACTTTTAATCATGACCAGAGCTCTGTTTTGAGCTCCCGTTACTTTTCTCTCTTCCTTTCAGGGCCTGAAGTCTCAACTCCTGATCAGACCCTCCTCAGGTCTTTCTGGCTTTAGTCCCTGCCAACACTCTCAAGTCTACCAAAGGACTTCAGTGGCTCCCTGGCCACCTGCAGCAACCTCCTTATACCCCTTCAGCCAGTCCCATGCCTCACAGTACATATACAATCAAACATGCAACATGAATGGCATCTCTGTGTGAAACTCTCTGAAGACTTCTTTCTCCCTACAAGATCATGGCCAGAATAAAAATAGCCCTAGACCTCTGCCTGGCTCCTTCTCTTCCAGTCTCCAGGCTCCCTTTCCCCACTGGGGCACAGGGTTTCTGCCTTACTCATTACCTTGTGGTCTGTCCCTGCAGACTGCGCTCAGTTAGAGGTTATATGCCCCTGCTACAACCAGAATGAAGGATGTCACCTGTGCTACTTGCCTCCAGGTTATCTACCTGGATGGAACCAATTTATAGACCTAGCACTTAGCCTGGGTACCTGAGATCGGTAGTGACCAGAACACACATTCGCCTTTTGGTGCAGGTGGTGCAAATCTTAGACTAGGTTCCACAATTTTTAAACCACTCAGTGTGATCTGCACTTGTGTTATGGGTGTAAACCAGTTTTGTGTGCTGAACTTCTGTTCTGTTATGGGTATAGACTGGTTTCTGATGACTTATACCAGTAAAAGTGTAATGTCTGTACCTGGCCTTAAAGAAGTTTCTCAGAAAGATATTTCCAAATGTCAGCATTTTCTATTACTTTGTCATTGACTCTTAATGTGTTTTCAGAATGATTTGGTCCTTTCTTGGGTAAAGAAGAAAAATGAAAATAGGAAGAAAAAAAAAACCCCTTATATAATTCATTATTATGCAGCTTTCGCTTTGCAAAACACAATTTATAGCTAAAAACTCGCCTTTCTTTCTGCTGTGCCACTTCAAATGTCCAATGCTAAACAGAAACTGCTATAAAAATGTCTGGCCTCACTCTAAGAGATTCAAATGATTGACAATAAAGCGGAAAACTGTTAAACATATAACCTTGATGCTAGTTCCAAGGAATATTTATTCTCCCATGGTTTTATTCTTTGTTTTGTTTGGTTGCTTTATTATATTGTATTATATCCAATTGTGCATTTCAGCAGCTATGCAAATGAGTCAAATGCCTGCAATGGGATTACCTGCAGGAGTGAGACAGCAAGAAATGGCCCATAGTATAAAGTGCACATGGCTCTATTGGCTGTATTATAACTTTGCTCTGCCCTGAGTAAGGGCCAGTGGGTGCATCTGCGCATGCACTTTACTGTGGAGTTGACTAATTAACTCCAGAATAAGGTGTCGCTGTCTACACGTGCACTGGTATTAGGGCTCAGTAAATGAACTCTGCCATAAGAAAGTACTGTGGGGGGCAGTCTATCTTACAGTGGAGTAATAAAGCGTGACAAAATGCATGTGTAGATGGTGACAGGGGCTGGCTAGGGCATAGGAGTGCTAAAGTGCATGGGATACCTGCCAGCACTCTTCACTTTAGTACTTTTGTGCTCCAACTAGCCCTGACACTGCCCGATGTCACCACCCGGAGCCTGGGGCTGACCCCCTGAGCCTGCTGTCAGCCCAGGGCTGCTCTGCCCTGGGTCAAACTGATGCTGTCCCAGCTATGCATGTAAATGCTACAGCTGGGAGCAGCTGACTCTGGCTCAAACTTCTCTGGGGTTTCTTGCTTCCCATTACTTTCACGCGTAGATCCACCCATTGTGTAACAGCACCGCCTGAGAACCAAACCAAGAGCATCATGCGCAGTCACATTGGCAAAGTGATTAGTAACCTTCACCTTGGGGAAGGAGGAAGCTACGTCTTCCACCAACCAGCTTATCCTCTGCTTTTGTACTGGTCCGCTTTGCAGGGTGAGAAGCAGGGAAGGGCAAAATAAGGCTACTGCTATGCGGTTTCCTCCCAGGGAGGGGTGCCAGGTGAGTAGCTTCTGCAGCCACACGTGCAATCATCACAGAGCTGAGCAGGAGGGTAAGGAAGGCTTGACTCCCCTGTGCAGTTAAGTCAGGGCTGTGACAATTTAGTCCCATATATTTCAAGACACAGAAGTGAATATAAACATTAAACGTGAAAGAATTATTACACTTGAAAGGGTTTTAAAAATCCACTGTTCTTCCTGCTGTCGGTGCAGGGGTTTTTTGTTTTTTGGGTTTTTTTACCTTTTGTGTTTTCCTCTGCTAGGACACTGAAATATGGCTTTGCCCAGAAATGAAATCCCCAAAAGTAACATCCTCAGAAAGAGCGTATGAAATACGACATCCCCAAAACGGGATTCTCTTCAGCTAGGTTTTTTTTGTTTTTGTTTTTTCTTGTTGTTGCTTTTTTTTTTGTTTTTTTGCACAACTCCAGTGCGGTTTGGCAAGGGGAAAAGATGACAAAGCACAACAGTGGCAGCATGTGTAAAGTGCAAACAGTAAAAGGCAGGCAATGAGGAAGGCAAGACAAACCACATATAGTCAGGGCAGAACCCAAGTCCTGGCTTCATGGGTGGAGAAGCACTGCACCCTATGTGGCTTCTCCCTTGTGGCTTTACAAACATGACTTCAACTTCAAACCCTCTTCTGGACTGTGCTGAAAGCTACTGCTCCCACCTGTAAATGGGTACCTGGTCATTAAGGCTGAGGTTTCAAAGGTATCTTATTCTGGGGTATATGGTGTGTGAGAAAATGCAGTACTTTAAGAGCCTGCTTCTTATCTCTGGTTAACATCACTGTAGACGAATCCACTCTCTTGAAGTCAGGGGAACTATATTGAAGCCCTGTAAAACTGCAGTGAATGAGAGCAAGGCAAAACATCTTCAACAAGGCCAAGTAAATGAGAGCATAATAATATCAGCACTTGCTTTATTTATCCCCAGCGTTGACAGTCCCATCCATCCTCTTACAAAACACGGCCACAGGATCTTCTTCAACAACAGAAGGAGCCTCTACCACATTTCTCATTCAACTGATGGCAAATATCTGCCTCATGCAAAGGCATCAATTCCATTTCTAACCGATAAGAAGAATCCAGGCTACGCTCTCGGGCTGCAGGGGATAGGACAAGGAATAGTAGCCTTAAACTGCAAAATTTAGGAGGCCATACAGGGCATGTCTATAGGCATGCTTTAATGTGCATTGGCCTATCTTAATGCACATTAAAGCATCACAAAAATGTGTCTTTAGCTAATGCACATTAAAATAGGCTAATGCACCTTCTCTCAGTACCCCACAATGGAGGTACTAGATTCCATTCACATTACCTAAAGTGCATTAATTAATGTGTAGATGTGCCCACAGAATCACAGAAGTCTTCTGGAGGACCCACAGAGTTATAGAATCACAGGGCTGGAAGAGACATTTGGTGCAACCTTCCCACATGGAAATAGAAATGTTATCCTTAAATCACACCCTCCAATGCTTATCCATCCCCTCTCCTGAAAACCTTCTGCAAAAGAGACTCTAAAACTTTCCATGTCAGCCTGTCTCACTGTATTAATAATAGGGATTTTTTTTCCTTGAGATCTAATTGGAGCCTACATTCCTCCAATTTAAAACGATTTTGTTTAGGCCCTGATCTCTATAGCAACAAAAAATAGCTTTCTCCTCCTCTTCTTTATGGCAACATTTCAAATGTTTGAAAACTGTTCTCATGTCCAACGTCATGTCCTTTTCTTTGAGCTATACACATCTGGCACTCTCAGGCTTTCCTCATACAGCTTGCCTTCCAGGACTTTTGTCATTTTTGTCACCCACTTCTAGCTCTCTTCTGCTTTGCCAAGTCCTTAAAAACAGGGAGCAGAGACCTAACCAGCGCTGAGTAGTGGAGCTATGCCTTGTTCTTGTTACATGGCAGTTTTAGGTGGCTTCTGGAGCTCTGAATCCCTGGGTTGGTTTAGCTAGATGTTAACAACCTTATGTGGCTTCAAGTGCTCATTATTATCTCAAAGTTATGCCACTTCAGGGCAAGATTATCTCTAACCTGAATAATTTTGCTCCTCTTCCATTATGGGGTGGCCCCTCCCCACAGCTGTTCCATCCAAGCTGAAGTCTTCCAGTATCCCAGGATGCAGTGCCCCCTCCCTTCCACCATTCTGTGAGTCAGGGAGAGCAGGGTTGCTGGGGTACAATGGGAATAGGCATGGCACCTCACTGCCCAGGGATATCAGGCAGAGCAAGAGCCAGAGCCCTGCAGCACCCAGTGGCTGAAGTGCCTCCTGCTGCCACCTGGATTGGCCCCTGTTTTTGCTCTACTGGGCCAGAGGAAGAGGCAACCTGCTTTAACCCCCCAGCCCAACTGTGCAGCATCAGAGGTTGCACAGGATGTGAAGGTCTGGAGGTGGCAGAAGCTGCTGCTCCCTGCTAATGCCAGGCAGTTGCAGTGCCAGCCCCTGGCACCAGCCCCCTCCCTTCACCAGGCTCCTTTAAGCAGGGGTGTCAGACAGCATTGGCAGTCTTGGAATCCCAGGGCTGGGCAGTAGGAAGCATTTGATATAGGAAAGGGGTCCTGTAAGGGGCTTCTGCCGGGTTCTGGGCACCTCTTCTAAGGGAACGCCCAAGCTGGGTGAGCCTGGCCATGGCTGCTCCTGTCTCATTCGCTCAGGTTCCAGATTTTGCTCACCTCCCACGTAGCCCTACACTGGGGGTCACGGCCAGAGGAGGTTACATCTGGA
>JAGPOW010002514.1:55332308-55355579 GCA_030014935.1 Caiman crocodilus | reverse complement strand
CCCTATATGAGCACTTGCATTTTGCGGTGGAATCTTCCCAGTTCTTCCCTGACTTTGGGACAGTTTGAATACAATTTACTTGCAAAAAGCTGGGCTGAGTTGAGCTGTGCTCCTTATACAAGGGTTTTTTTGGTTTGTTTTTTTTTCCAGTGCATGTATTTAATTAGTACCTAGTCAGTTTGGAACATTAATAGACTTTCTGATGAGTAAACGACACCAGCTACAGGCCAGAGAGAAAACTTTCAGTTTATTAAGTTGTTATTCTTTAGAGAACACAGGCTTAAAATGGCAGCTGCCATCAATTAATTTGGAAGGTATTCTGTTAGTGTTGGCTGTGGTTTCTATGCCAAGGTACTCATCATGCCAACATATAATAATACAGGGGGCATTTGGGCTGCTGGGTTTATCTAATAGAATTATTAGAGGTATCCAGTTAATGATAATAGATTATAGTTCCTGTTTTACTTCTGAACACCTACATGTCAGAGAGAAACTGGGAGAGGCTGTAGGAAGTGGACAAGAAAAAAGTTAGAATTTATTTGGTAGATTTTTTGACAGACTGCATGATGTAATTCAATGTCAGGGGAACAAAAGATGAAGATCAAATCACAGAAAAGAAGTAAACTAATTTCAGTTGAAAGGAAAAGAAAAGTAAAGAAACTTATGTCTTATGCCTCATAGAACTGAGTGAAAAACGCGTCCCATCATATCAGTAGATTGGAGGTACGTCTTGCAATACTTTACCTTTCTCAGCCCAGACACTCGAGATAAAACCATTGCACTTTTCAAGCAGAAAGATAAGTCCGAATTCTCACTGCCTTCAGGATACCAGCATGTGGCACTATCTGTCTCGGGTAAAACAAAAGTATATTAGTTCTGAGTGGTCAAACGGACGTGATAACGCACAGCTGCTTTATGTGCAGGAATTATATGACTCTTGGAAAAGGTCAAAATCATTTAAAAGCTTGCTTTGGACAGCATGAAATGAGTTTGAAGGATCAGTCCTCTGCTTCTGTGAGGAACTGTTAAAAAAAAAAATGAATTGGCGTGAGAAAGTCATAGATGTATTTGAG
Source organism: Caiman crocodilus (assembly GCA_030014935.1). Classification (NCBI taxonomy): domain Eukaryota; kingdom Metazoa; phylum Chordata; order Crocodylia; family Alligatoridae; genus Caiman; species Caiman crocodilus. The sequence continues at coordinate 55,354,506 of JAGPOW010002514.1, read as the reverse complement.
ACAGATTGGGCAGGAAATTGTGGGAAGGCCCAATGTACTATTCTCCATTCTGTTAGTATGTACAGGACTGCAGTCTCTAGTAATATCATATGTGGGCTATTGTTGCTGCTCCCCAGCAGGATATATCTATAGATTGGAACTTCCCATATACACTAATTTCACTCGAAATGTTAGAATACCTCCAATTATGTTGAAGGCTACCTTGCTGCACAGGAAAGACAGATGAAAGGCTTCCCCTGCATAAATACTGCTGTATTTTCTTTGAATCAGAAATCAGAGAGCTGCCCAAAGTCAACATAGTGAAGACATTCAGGGTGCCTTAACAGCACACGGTGCGATGTGGCGGACGTTATACCAGCCCACCTTTGATTCCAAACTGGAGAGAGATGTTTGTGAAGCACCTTGAGAGCTTCCCATGCAAGGCCTGTTTCTCCCCACCCAAGTTTCCCCCCCACACTGTCTCTCACCCCATTCTCATTAAAAAACTAGGGGACTGCGGCGTCGACACCTACACAGTCAATTGGGTCACTAACTGGGTGGAGGGCCTCACCCAGAGAGTGGTGGTGGATGGGTTATTTTCGACCTGGAGGGATGTAGTCAGTGGGGTCGCCCAGGTCTTGGTACTCGGGCCCGCGTTGTTCAACACATTAGCGACTTGGATGAGGGGGTTAAAAACACTCTGTTCAAATTCACAAATGACACTAAGATGTGGGGGGAAGTGGGCATGCTAGAATGGAGGAATAGGCTGCAATTGGATCTGGACAGGTTACAGGGGTGGATGGATGAGAACAGGATGGGTTTCGACACTGACAAGTACAAGGTGCTACACCTGGGGAGGAAGAACCAGCGACATACCTACAGGCTGGGGAACTCCCTTCTCATCAGTGCAGAGGCAGAAAAGTACCTTGGAGTCATTATTGATGCCAAAATGAACACAGGCCGCCAGTGTGGAGACACGGTCAGGAAGGCCAAACACACCTTGTCGTGCATCCACAGGTGCATCCTGAGCAGGTCCAAGGAGGTGATCCTCCCCCTCTACGTGACACTGGTCAGGCCGCAGCTGGAGTACTGCGTCCAGTTCTGGGCACTGCACTTCATAAGGGAGGTGGACAGCATCGGGAGGGTCCAGAGGAGGGCCACTCACATGACTGTGGGCAGCAGGGCCCTACGAGGAGAGGCTATGGGACCTAAACCTGTTCAGCCTTCTCAAGAGAAGACTAAGGGGGGATCTGGTGGTCATTTCCAAACTAGTCGGGGAAGACCAGCAGGCACTGGGAGAGTCCCTGTTCCCCCAAGCGCTACCAGGAAAAGAAATAACGGTCACAAGTTGGCAGAGGGTAGATTCAGGCTAGACATCAGGAGATGCTATGTCACTGTCAGGGTGACTTCCAAGTGAAGTGGTGCTCGCTCCTACCTCGGTGTCTTTAAAAGGAGGCTGGATGAACACCTTGTGGGGGTCATTTGATCCTAGTGCTTTCCTGCCATGGCAGGGGGCAGACTTGATGATCTGCTCAGGTCCCTTCCAACCATACCAACTATGAAACTGTGAAACTATGAAGTTAAAACTCATTTCTTCAGCAATACTCACAGAAAGTGAAACATCCATAATAATTGAAGTAATTATAATCTACCCTCCGATCTCTGGGCTTCCTCTCCAACGAGTGTCTAAAGTAGTGCAGAGTGTTTGGTTGTATCCAGACCATGCCAGGACAAGAAATGCAAAACCTGCCAACACATCTCTGCCACCCCCACATTAACCACACCCCACAACAGAACCATCACCACTCCTGAATCTCACACTGCACCTCCAGAAACGTCACATATCTCACCCAATGCATGAAATGGAAAATATGAGGAGACACTAAACAACAACTGAGCACCAGAATGAATGCACACCGAAAATCCATCAAGACAAAAATATCCAGTTCCCTGTGGGTACACACTTCTCACAAGACAACCTCTCCCCCTCTGATCTCTCAGTTCTAATCCTCAAAGGGAACTTACAAAACACATGTTATAGACAAGCCTATGAACTTCATTTCATCAACCTTCTGGATACAAAACACCATGGACTCAATATAGACATTGGATTTATGACACATTACAACTTGCCTGACATCTGATTGACCAGGTACCTGCCTGACCTTATAATTTACATTTCCCCACCCTCTTCCTCCCATTCCCTCTTTCTCTACCCTTTGTTTTCCTAATTTCCAGCTATTTTCTTTTTCACAGACTGCCTCTTTTCTACCTTAAAAAACATCATCACTACAGCTGAGTCATCCTTCCTTACCTTTAGCATTCCTTCACCCATTTTTGCCCCTTGTTCTCGCCCTCCCTTCCCTTCTTTACCCATTGCTTTCCTAATTTCCACCTATTTACATTCTCACTGACCTCTTGTCACACTTTTGGCTTCTTCTATTGCTTGGGGATCTCAGAACAACAGTAGAGTCTCCCTAGGCCTGACGAAGGGTGTTTGTGCCTGAAAGCTTGCCAATAAATTTGTTCCAACTACTCCATTGGTCTAATAAAAGATATCACATCTACTCAAAGAACCTTGTCTCAGTGTGTCACACTGTGAGGTCTTCCAGGATGTAGGAAGGATGTTCTTGTAAGAAAGTTCTGAGCAAAGTCTTGATTTACATCTTGGCTTTGCCAAAAGCTTCAGCCACATCCTGTTTCCATTGCATTGCATAGGCACATACCTGCCACATTTGGTTTTTATGCTAAGAGGTTACATTGTGTCTGTCTAGGCTTCAGGAAAGGATAGTAGTGCCTGTGTATCCCCATCGCACCATATGTCACAAAATTTCAAGAAGAACTATTCTTGTTGAAGAAGAACTATTGAAAGAGGCACCCGCTTCACTGAACACCCTCCGGCTAATTTGCTCTCCCCTGGGTCTCTGGTTTCCCAGTGACTCAGTTTCAAGAAGAGTTTTGGAGAGTGTTTTGGGCAATGCATGGTCCATGCCCTGATAATAAGAGCCCTTTGCTGAGTGATAAAATTTAAATTTCCTTTGGGCAATAAGAGTAAGAGGCTATAATGAGGGTCTCCTTGCTCCTTCGATATGCATCCTAACCACTGGAGTAACAGCTGCGAGGACCATTCTCATCCTGTTTAGCTTCCAGCAGGTTGATATGTACCTGTCCAGAACATCAGTCATATAAATGCTGAAAATTGTAGTTAGGCAACATATGTAAGTGCCCCATAGGTGCATTAAGGTGAAATAGGATATAGCTTCCTCCACTATACTAATCTTAGTATAGTGACTTAATCTTTCCATTTCTTATATGGAAAATATGCTAAAATAAAGACTTCTCTCTTACAGAGATTGAGTGGTTTATCCATTCTCATACATGGGATCCCCAGAGACTAATGTAATGGGATTACCCATAACCTACAAATGAACCAAATTTAGCATAGCCCAGAAAAAGAGCTTCATCTCCCCCTTGTCTTCAATGGGCTTTGGATCAGGCTTATAGTCACCGCTTCCCCTAGTGAAAGTAGTGGCTAGTATCATGCTGAGGCTCCTTTGATTCCCCAGCCCAAATGACCAGGTACTTATTTACAACTAAGAATTTCCTTTGGCATGAGTCTAAAGTAAGTCTTGAACTCATACCCCAGTGACAGAGTTGTAAAATGCTGTATTTTACAACTCAGTCACTGTATCAACCCTATTTAGCACTTGCTAATTAAATGTATCTGCGTGTAATTATAATCAGGCAACCTTGAACAAATGAGGAAAAATATCCAAACTCTCTTTTATGAAATACCCACCCCACCACTCCCCCAATCTCTTGAACGTCTTGCTTAGATAGAGTGATAGACTCCAGACCGAGTAAATCAAAATGGGAAATGCCACATTCTGTACACTTCAGCCTAACTTACACCCTTTCCCCGACACTGTTTTCTCATACCTCTCCCTAAATCCTGAATTAATTCTCTATTGATAGGTAGGACTTTCCTAACTTGCTGAATTCTTCAGCGTTCCTTATAAATGTCCAGTGATCTAAAAAAAAACCCATCTAAATATCCCTAGTTAATAAGCCAATATTAATAATTGGTTTACTGATATAATATAACCAACAACATCAAAAATATTCTGAGTTCCCACAAACTCTTTATCATGGACTCAAGGCAGGTGGTGTCTGTTTCCTGAGTAACAGCTATTACTGGCAAAAGATAGGCCTTTCCAGAGTAAGTAATGGCCTCTTTATATCATTCCCTTTATACTCTGATGCCATAAAAATCCACAAACAGAGTGTATAAACAAAACCTATGCACTCTCTGCTCTGTCCTGTGTCCAGCTAATATCTTTTTTTTTTAAATTACAATATGCTTATTTAATAAGCAAACTCTTAAACCTATACATAGCTGACCAACTGCCATGTCTCTGATTTAGGAGTGAGCTCACATTTGCAGCCAGACTGTAAGAAAAAAATGAAGACAATTCAGAAGATGAGGGAATAAATAACCAAAGAAGAGATAGAACAACAATTTCAGTGTTCGCTATGGGTTCAGAAATGACAATAAATCAAGAAATCAGTCAAAGGATCATATTACTATTATCTATGATTATTTATTACTTGTTTTGTGGCAATGCAGGCACACTGCATTGGATACCATAAAAACACATGCGGAAGAAACAGTTTCTACCCTACTCTGCTAAAAAATTAGTTGGGAGACTTTTACCAAAAGGACAGTGGTTTAAAATGCACCCCTAGGTGATGCGGTCCCTGGACTATTAAAAGGCTTGTGTGGAATTAATTGTTGGCTCACAGACCAGCTCATGAGAATCAGATGTACACATCAGACACCATGGCCAAAATTGTTCATAATTGTATTAGGGTAAGCAAGGCACGAGTGGACCATCCGTCTGAATATGAGGCTAAAGGCTAAAGGCATTTCCCTACAGACATATTGCTACAGGTGAATATGAGAAGTTTGCACAGTTGCTGCTGTGTGACATCTATTCCGTGAATGAAAAATCAGATATCTCCAAGGCTAAAGAATTTAGGGAACTGCACTCATGTGTGACGGGTTATAAAATGCCAGTAAATCAAACTTCTCCACCAGTTTACAAAAGCATTTAAGTACCTCTCCACCGCTAGTTAGAAAGGTGCACCACCAGTGCTCCCACCTGAGTCTCCAGCCGCACATGGTGGCAGTATGTGGGTGTACAGTTCCCATCCAAGTCCCTGGCTCCACATGACAGCAGTATGGCGGGGTCAACTCCACCCAGCCGAATAGCTCTCCCACCCGAGTCCCTGTGTGGAGCCAGCCCCACCCGGCCCCCATAACATGCAGCTCCCACAGTCCTGCCCAAGTCCTCAGCCACACATGGTGGCAGCATGTGGGCCAGACCCATAACATGCAGTTCCCACACTCCCACCCCAGGCTCCATCCACAGGTGGTATGTGGCTCCTGCCTAAGTCCCTGGCTGTACATGGCAGTGCGCGTGGCCAGCCTCACCAAGCCCAATAGTGCCCCTGCCTAAGCTCCTGGTGCGGCCAGCCCCATCCAGCCCCATAACATTCAGTTCCCGCAGTCCTACCCCAATCCCCAGATGCAGGTGGTGGCAGCGTGCAAGGCCAGCCAAATAGCATGCTGTTCCTGCACTCCCACCCTGGCCCCCAGCCACACATGGTGGCAGCAGGTGGGGTCAGCCTGACCCAGCCCCATAGTGCATGGCTCCCCATGCTCCCAGTCCCTTTCTCCCAATGGGAGTCTCTGGCACCAATATGGTGGGGCCTATTCCTGAATCCCTACATTCCCAAGCAGGGAGGCTGGGAGCTGCTCTGGAGTGACCTGGCAAAGGCTTTTGCCAGTCAGAGGCTTCTTGTCTCATCACCCCTATCTCGGGGCTGGGGCTGGGGCTGGGGTAGGTGAGGCCAGGCGGGGGTGGAGGGGGGTGCTGGTTAGCAACAAGAGTTGCACCTCCTGTATGGAGGCTCTGGCTTGCAGAGGGGCATCCCAGGGCCAGGGCTTACAGGGGGCTTATGGAGGGGCCCCTTCAGCCTGATGGAATTGCCTTGTAAGCTGGATCTGGCCCGCAGGCGTGATTTTGCCTGCCCTTAAGCTAGACTGTTCTCAGTGGTGGCACATGCCAGGACGAGGAGCTATAGGTTTAAGTTGCAACAAGGGAAGTTGAGATTAGATATAAGGAAGAATTTTCTTGCTAGGAGGGTAGTGAAACACTGGAACAGGTTACCCAAGGAGTCTCCATCCTTGGAGGTGTTTAAGACCTGGTAGGCAAAGCTTTGGCTGGGATGATGTAGTTGGGGCTGGTCCTGCTGTGAGCAGGGGATTGGACTAGATGTGACCTCCTGAGGTCCCTTCAACCCTCATTTTCTATGCGTCTATGATAATTTAATCTGAAATTATGTTGATCAAACTTTGCAAGTCCTGTTATCACTATCATCCTCAGGAACACATGACTCATCAGATTCAACCATGTCTTTAGCCGCCTACTACGGAAAGTTTTCCTTATCAAGCGAGTGGAGATTTCTCTACAGGCTGCCACTAGGCTCTTCATTTTTCAATTTCATTAGTAAATTAAATGAGTATGAAAGAACAATGTATAGGGCTGTTAGACAGATCAGAAACATCTGATGAAATATGAACGCCCTTAATAACTTATGCACATAGGCATTTTTCACTTGTGCCAATCAGGAAAAGACCTAAAGCAATACTTCATTTAGCTGCTCATGTGTCTTGTTCAAAAAGGATTAAAAAATGTGGGGAAATGGGAACAATGAAATTGCAAAAAAAGGTAGATTTACAAGAAAGGAGTCTTGTGTTTCTGTTATCTGTCTCTACAATATAAAAACATACCTGTAGTGATCACTGGCATATGTGAAGGAGGAGGACAAAGCATTTTAATTTATGGAGTATTCTGCAATGTCTGCAGACCCTTGATCTGTCTCTCACTTAACTGACTCCTAATTAGCTGTTCCCTGAGAGACCATCTTCCAATTCCCAGTTCCTTCAGTATAATGTTACAGAACATCTGTAAATGCTTCTATCACGGAAACACCCAGCTCCAGCTCTTTGCTGTAATTGCATTATTGCATTTCTAACTCAGTTCTTGAATTTATCAAAATCCCTTTGATTTTTCATCCTGTCAACCCCACCCAGGTTTGTGTCATCTGCAAATTTGACGAGTATGTTTTCTATTGCTGCATATTAATCATTCATTAAAATGTTGAACAGAAACAAGAACAGATCCCTTTAAACCCTCGCTTGAGATTCCCAGCCATTCAAATACCAGTCCATCTGTAGTTACCCTTTAGCTGCAGCCATTCAGCCAAAATTTGTATCCAGCTAATTGTAATTCCATTTTGCCCCTAGTTTTTGAGCTGATTTAGGAGAAGGTCACATAGGAATGTGTTAAAAGTCAGACTGTTGCATGCACCTCATTCCCCATGTCCACCAAACCAGTTAGTCTATCAAAAAAAAAAGACGTGTTGTTTGGATGTGGCTAATTCTTTAAAAATCCATGAGGACTGCTATTTCTTCACCCCTGACCCTCAGATATTTCCAAAGTGACTGTTCTTGTTTTATAATACGCTCCAGCAATGACCTTTCAACACAATCAGAATTTCCATTTGCTCAACTTCTAATGATTGCCTGAACACAAGATCACAAAAAATCCCAGGATGAGCTGAGTCTACAAATGCCTTGGACAGCTCCATGGTCACCATGAAACACTGAGTCTTCTCAGAAGATTTGTCATCTGTATGGTAGTTGGAGTTGCCAAAGCACTGTAAAACTCAGCCCTGCCATCACAGGGAACCTCATCTGCTCCTATACAGCAAGGACTTGGCAGCAGAGTTTGGCAATCTGTACATTAAAACCAGTTAAAACTCAATTACTTCCTGGAACAAAATGGACATACTCTGTTTGATCCAGTAATCTCTGTATTTGGCTGTAGAACAGGACCAAACCACCAGTTTGTTGAGTCTCCTCTTTGTTTCACGCTACTATAAATTATGGGTTTGTTTTTGTGTTTTTTTCCTCTTTGTTTTTGTTTTACTGTACTTTTGGGTCGATTTAATACTAACAGATTGACAGGCTTGGAGGGTGGGGAGCATGGATATCAATTATAGTTGGGTCTGTGCTGGAACAGTGGATACAATCTGTTTATGCATATCAGGAAAGTTTGGGTCTAGATCCAGTTTGGCATCTGAATTTCATGGCTAAGACCTCTCTATATGTTTTATCCACTGAACAAGTACAATGCACAGAGCAGGCAGCAGCTGTGCACAAGTCTACCCCCGGCGCACACGCTTTCCATCAATGTGCAGCAAACCTGTTCTGCAAGGATCGTCTCGCAGAGTAAGAGGTCGGGTCAGTTGCTGAGCTCATTTGGTCCTCCACCTCTCTGCTGCGACTGCCAACAAAGGTGCCAATTAGTGCCAATTGTGTGATGTGAACCTTGGCGTTGTGCTCGCTGGACTGAAACCACCGACTCAGTTTGGGGAGATCGCTGAACGGCCGTCAAATCAGAAGGCAAAACTTTTAGCTACAACTAGATACACACCTCTGACTTGGAAAAAAAGAAAACTCCCAAACAAGGAAAAGTGAAGGAAGCAGATAATAGGATCCGATCCTTAGCTAATGTAGTTCCTCTCTCTTTCGTATAACGATGCTGCTTTGCCCCAGTTGAAGATGTGACCCAGAAGATGTTAGAAGACCAATTTTCTAACCCTCTGCACCTTAGGTTGTTATCTGCACAGTGGATGTGACATACTGCCATAACAAGATGGTAGCATTTGGTGCCCATGATGGCTTGTTTGATAAATAGCATCCCAAAATAACAGTAAAAGGTGCAGGATAGTGAAGAATCATGGCCCGCGAGGAATTGAATAACCTGCTTATTATCACTTTGTTTCTTTCCTCTCTGCATCCACTCCATTATTTTTGAGGGTAGACGTATTGGCTAAGTGTCATTTTATTTGCATTATGTGACACTATGAATTTTGCCAACTGCAGTATAATTCTCTTAAAGTGTTGGCCTCATCATTTTTTTATTATTTCATTATAAAGCAAATTCATAATCTTCACTCCTTTCCCTTCTGAATCCTGACTTGGTACTTAGAAATGGAGAGAGAAAACAGTGATAAAGGAGGCAACCGAGCCTCCGATTCTTCTGTGCTAACTGAGCACATTGAGGGGAGGGGAGAGGAGGAAGAAGAAAGAAAAACTTCTCAAAAGTTTTCAGTCTAGGATGTAGGGAATGATGCAATCTCCAGTTAAATCCTTTCATCACCCTGCAGTAGCTGTTTCTGCAGGGAAGGGGAGTGGCTAGCATGCTTTTGTGCTCATTAATCTGGGCTGCGAAGCAGCCAACAGCCAGCAAGACTGTTGTAAATTAAAAGAGGCTGTGGTCTGGTTTACCGTGTGCTGGGGGAGTGCTGGCCATCAAAAGCAGCTTAGGGTTTAGCAGCCAGTGATTTTAAGGAGCCTTGATCCATATTTCCTCCAGCTGGGCCCTCCCTTCTGCACTGTACCCTCTAGGGAAATGCAGTCTGGAAACCGGACCATTGCTTAGAGATGAAAGGTTGCAGATGGCTGTACATGTAGTGAGCAGGAACAGCAGAGAGCTCCTTTCTCCATGCAGATACTAAGCAGGTTAGTGACATCCCTAAAGTGATCGCATCTACTGAAGAGTCCAACTGCCCCTCTTCTTCAGGGCCCTTGCCATTGTTTCTGAAGGTTTCAGGTGTCCTACTGAAATGGTAATCCATTGGGCTGCTTACAGACTGCTCTTTCTTGCAGAACCTCAGCAGTGGCTTTGCATGGGTGGAGGTTGAGTGGATCAACGAAATGGAGATATTTTTGTCATCCTCAGATGGCAAAAAACTTAAAAGGTGGAGCAGGGTGGTGGGGCTCCGGTGGCACGGACGAGATGGAGTTAATAAGAGACATGAAACATCCGTGATTCTAAACACAGTTGCCTACCCCCAGAGTTGCTCAGGCTCGCACACACGCGCACCGATCATATAGATACTCATATCTGCTGCTTGCACATGTGACAGTGATAAACAGGTTCCTGCTAGAAACAATTTAGATGGTAATAAATCACTTGGGTGGGGGTTGATATGGGGAGGTGAATGGACATGATGCAAGGAAATAATTGTGCATAATCAATGCAAGCATGCTCCAAAGGAACGTGACGAAGGCTTACTTAAAACCACTTTGTGAAAGCCTAAGGGTGAGGGCACTGCCAATGTGATACTGGTCTGTCAGATAAGAGAGCAATATCTTGCTTGTGTCACAATGAAGGGAAGGAAGGGGGAAGCTTTGTCTGGCTGAGAAAGAGAAAAGAAAGGACTCAAAATGTCATTCCCTGGGATCAGTAGTGTCAGCGTTGCAGCCACGATGATCCAAGGAATATGAGAAGCAAGGATCTTTTGGAGGTGGTAACTTTTACTGGACCAACTGCATAGTTGGGAGAGATTTTGGACAAGCTTTCAGGCACAGGGTATGTGTCCTCAGGTCTGAAGCAGATACGTAATTCACAAGAGCCCTACTCTCCCATGGGGCTGGTGAATGAATGTCAGAATTATTTTAAGGTTACTTAGAGCTTAGAAGCCTGAAGAATGAGGAAACGTCCAACTCATATAAAGCCAGTTGAGGTTTTTGTGACCAAATGCACTGTCTTCCTAAAATGCAGGTTCACTGCAGCAAACATTTTCCTTGGAAATGTCTTGCTTGCCACTAAGATTCCCTTGAAAAGGGATTTGCTAACTGTGGATAAAATATCTGGTTAAACATGAGAGCAAGCAAACTCATGAAAGGCTGGTGGTTATGGCTTTAGCTTATAGAATAATAGAAAGTGAGGTTTGGACGGGACATCAAGAGGCCACATCGAGTCTTACTCCCTGCTCAGAGCAGCTCTAGCCCCAACTAGATCATCCCAGTCAGGGTTTTGTCTACCCAGATCTTCAAAACCTCCAAGGATGGAGATTTCAACATCTCTCTGGATAACCTGTTCCAGTGCTTCCCCATCCCCCTAGGGACGGAGATTTTTCCTCATATTCAACCTAAACCTCCCTTGCTGCAAGTTGAGACCACTGCTTCTTGTTTTCCTATATCGACTTGTGTGATAGGACAGTGATGCTCCAGACTTTGCGCAATTCAGGTGAAAGGACCTGAGTCACCTCTTGGCAAAAGTGGCCAACTGTGGCCTTGGGCCCACCATGATCCACTGTCTGGGAAATTGGCTCTGTGGTCAGACCCAGAGGGTAGTAATTGATGGCAATCAATTATCATGGCGCCCTATAACCAGTGGGGTTCCTCAAGGCTCTGTCCTTGGACCTGTATTGTTCAACATCATCATTAATGATGCGGACATTGGAGTCAGAAGTGGACTGGCCAAGCTCACCAAAATACACCAAACTTTGAGGCAAAGCATCCACACCAGAAGACAGGAAGGCAATCCAGGCTGACCTGGACAGCCTCAGCAAATGGGCGGACAAGAGACTGATGGTGTTTAACACTAAAAAATACAAGGTTCTCCACCTTGGGAGGAAAAAACCTTGGCTAGGTACTTGACTGAGGTCCTGTGACCCCAGCACTCATTCCTGCCATTGGCGGGGGGTCAGACTAGATGGCCTGCTCTAGGCCCCTTCTGACCCTAGATACTATGATACTCACTGGCTAGCACTACAGAAGAAAGAGTCTTGAGGGTCATCATTGACCACAAGATGAACATGAGCCTGCAATGTGATGTTGTGGCTAGTAAAGAGACCAAAATGCTGGCTTACATCCATAGTTTCTTCTCAAGCAAGTCCCGGGACATCATTCTCTCTTTGTACTTGGCCTTGGTGAGGCCACAGCTAGAGTACTGCGTCCAGTTTTGGGCTCCACAATTCAAGAAGCATGTGGAGAAGCTTGAGAGGGTCCAGAGAAGAGCCACGCATATGATCAGAGGTCAGGAAAACAAACCTTACGATGACAGGCTGCAAGCCATGGGGCTCTTTAGCCTGGAAAAGCGCAGGATCGGGGTGATCTGATGACCACCTATAAGTTTATCAGGGGTGACCATCAGTATCTGGGGGGACGTTTGTTCACCAAAGCGCCCCAAGGGATGATGAGGTCAAACTATTACAAAATTACTACAAGACCATTTCAGGCCGGACATAAGGAAGAATGTCTTTACTGTTCAAGCCCCCAAGGTCTGGAACACCCTGCCATCAGAGGTGGTTCAAGCACCTACATTGAACACCTTCAAGAGTAAATTGGATGCTATGACCCCAGCTGACTTCCTACCCTTCAAGGGGGGAAGGGTGGGTGGCTGGATTCAATGATCTTTATGAAATCTATGAAATCTTTTGCAAGCAGCAGGGTTTCTCTAGGGACTGGTTGTGACCTCTCTTGCTGGAGCTGCCCTATTTTGCAAAAGACGTTTGATTAAATAAGTTAGCATGTAGTGGGTGAAAAAGAGATTATCGCTGTAGTCTGGTGGTTAGGAAGCTCACCTGAGTTCCAGGTCTTTGGTTGGCAATGCAGGGACCTGAAGATCAGTCTTCCATAGCACATGATAAATACCCTAAGCCCTGGCTGCCTGTGAGACCTCCTTTTGTTCTGGTTTTGCCCTTCTCAAGATGGAAATAGTTGGTTTCATCTTAAGCAGCATAGGGACATTTTGGAAATCTCACCAATTATTCTGAGACACGAAACTTATCTCTTGCCCTGCTCTAGTTCCAAAGACACACAGTTTTTCACCTTCCCTAACCAGCAAGACCAACAAAAAAAGTATTACAAGCACAATCCGGATGCGAAGTACTTTATAGATTTTTTTTTAAAATGCAAGCTATGAAATAAAGTGAGCAAATTGTCCTACTACTGTAAAATTAAAGGAAAGGGGTTGAAAAGTACAAATTGGAAAAAAATAGTTGCTCCAGAGAATCAATATGTCCAGAGAAGTCTATTATAATAACATCATGTCCCAGAGAGGACATCAGGGATAAGTATGCTATTGTTAAATTAGGTGGTGCCATCTTTGCAAGGAAAATAGAAATGTAATGTTTGCTAATTGAACTATAAAAATAATAATTACCTTTGATGTAGGAGAAAGAAAAGTCACTCAGCAATGAGCTCTGATTGTATAAATTGAAGCTGTTATCATCATAGCCCAAGCTAGATTAGAAGTGAGCCGCTCAAATTACATTCAGATGATACCAAACAGACACACAGCTTTGAATCTTTTGAGTACATTTGAGATAGTCTCTCTGCCTATCACTGGAGCTATATCTCCTTGTGAAAACTGTGCAACCCTTTAACCAGTTCACGTTCTACCCTAGGACTATACTGCAGTACGTGCTGCATCCAAAAAGGCATGGCTTTTATTTGCACTCATACCCACCCATAGATATAACTGAAATGTTTGCAAGCAAAACACACTGGGGAATGCTTGGAAAAAATAAAGGTTTCATCCAGGGAACACACATCTTTGTGCTCTTCCTGGCTGGAATGCTTCAAAATGTCACAGCCTCCTCTAGAGCCAGACCTGGGATGGGATGGGATGGGATGGGATGGGAGGTAGAGGGGGGTCATGGAGAACCCAGAAAAAATATCAAAAATCCCTCCAAAATTTTCCTCTTCCCCTTGAAGGGAAGAGGTATTGGGACTTGGAGCTAGAAGACCTATATGTGGTGTTAGCAGGGGCATCAGGGATCAGGCAGGAGTCTGGCAGAGACAGACAAGGTTGGGCTAGCTCAAGGTTGGTGACTCACAGAGAAGAAAGGACCAGGAAGAATTTCACACACTACAAATTTTGCAGGTCTGCAGCACAGAAAGTGTAGAAGATATGTCTGAAGATCTGGATACCTATGAATGTGCTTTTCTGACCAACCCAGAAGAACAAACAAGGGGCACGAAATGTGCTTTTAAGATGGGCTAGGTTCCTGGAGTCGGTAGGCAAGACTCCAGTGTTGAGGGTGTGAATGGGCATGAACAACAGTGATTTCCAGAATGCCTCCTGGATTACACAGGACTTCAAGAAACTTGGGAGGATGCTGAGCAACGCCCAAGTCATCTTCTTGGAGAGCCGTTATTTCCTGTGAGTGAAGGAAGATAGAGGCAAGGAAATGTGCTGCAGAGACGATGGGGACGGCATAGTGGTTTTGTTGAATGTTGGTTCACAGTCAGTGAAGGAGTGAACAGTTTGGGATAGCCTCCATGGACAGGTCTTGTCCATACCTACCACTTCATGAACAAGAAGTAGAGTAGCCACGTTCATGCAATGCTATGCTGAACTTACCCCCACTCAGGAGTAGACAACCTGATCTTCTTGAGGAAAGTCTGTTTAAACTAGTAATAGATGTGGGTGGGGAGTGTTTTTTTTCAAAATGAAATATTCCAGAAATGCCAAAACTTTACACGCCAACATTTTCTGAAACAGCATTTTTCAATTAAAAATTGACCTCCATTGGAGGGAAACAAACAAACAAAACGATTAGCAATGGCTTAAAAACCCTGAAAATGAAACCAGAGTTTTAATGTTTGGGTCAGAAAGAGCAGAGACAGTAAATATTGAACAATATCTTTTTAATTTAGACCTGAGCTGCATGTCCTTACCTCCCCTCTCCGCACAGTATTATACTTTACTTTGACTTTGAACTAAAAACAATCCAATATTTTCCCAGCAATGCTGCTGGGGGTAGGACATGGAAGATGTGATGCACTATGCTCACAGAAGTCCACTTAACTCAGCCTTGCTGCCTGGCATGTTAAATCCTGGCCACTAGCATCAGCCACCTCCAAAGGACTGGCTGTTTCCTTGTGTCAAGTAGGTTGCTCTTTCTCTCATACCTGTTCATACTGATATAAAATCTCCCCCTGAGTGACTGCTCCTCAACACAAACGGTGATGCTTTCTGAGAAGGGATGAGGCAAACATCACCCAATCAGTTCAATTTTTTCCCCACCTCAGCTTGCAAAGCCAGAGAGGCAGAGAAAGGAAGCGAAAAGGAGGTTCTTGTAACAATCTGAATGGATGAGATAGTTTAAGAAGTGGGGAAGAGGGAAGAAGGGGTTATGGGAGGTAAATAGATTAAATATGACAAGAAAGAAGGGGGGGATCATATTAAATAAAATGTTAAGTGGCAGAGATATTGTCCCTTGAAGGCTTTTTTTATCTGCTAGGAAACTGAATAATGTTGAATGCTTCTTTGCTTCAAAGACTTCACCCTAACCAGACTGGATGCTGAGGTCGGCCCATGCCAATGTCATTTTTCAGCTTGTTCTGCGTTTTGACGCGTGAGAGCCTTGAGTGCTCCCTTTCACTGTAAAAAACGGACGGCTTGCACTCTTAGCAGCATTCATCCTAAACCCCATAGCTCACATGAGAAAGAAAGGACAGGCGTTTGGATGGGGACGTGAGAGGCCTGAATTCAGTCCCTGCCCCTGCCCCTGCCACCGCCCCCCCCCGAGGCAGCTCACCTAGGGCCTGCTAATGTGATTTGGACTTGCAAATGCAGAGTGGCAGCTCTGTAATTGGGTCCAGGATTTTGGGATGGTTTAAGAAGTTGCCATTGGTGCTGCAGCCTAACCGTGGAGAGTGGGGCTGGAGCCCCCAGACCGGCAGGGGCACCCAGAGCATGGGCAGAGAGCAGATGCAGAAACGGGGAGACCCCCCACCACCACTGCTGTACGTGCAGCCTCTGCACACAGCTGGTACCTCCAAGCCGGCAAACCTAGGGAGCCAGGAGGAAGGGGGGACCTCCTGCTGTCGCTGCCCCCAGCAGAACCTGGCATCTCCTGAAACTGCACCCTGCTCCCCCCAGCGAGAGTAGGGTAGGAGCAGCCCTGCAGCTTCCCCCATGCCTGGGTCTGCAGGGGACAGCAGTGGTTGGCAGGAAGGTCCTCTCCTTCCTTTGCCTGCTGTTGGGCCTCCAAATACAGGCAGAAGCTATGCAGGATGCCAGGTTTGGTCAGGGGCAGCAGTAGTGGAGGTCAGTCCACCTTCCTGTGTTTGCTCTGTGCCCCCGTTAATTCCCCCTACACACATACAAACACCCCTGCCCCCAAAATCTTTCCCCGGCCAAACTGGGTGGGGAAGAGCTTATTACATTATAAAGTAAAAACAGGGGGAGGGTGCAACAGCACTGTTGCATCCTCCTGGACCCAACCCCGGGCAATGCCTGGGAGTTACCATAATACCTACATGCACTGGGCACCAAACTCCCTCTGCGATCCTCTTTAATCTGGGAAGATAATGAGCAATCACTGATGGCTGCAGCTGGTGCAAAACCCACGCTTTTTTTTTTTTTTAAACTAGCTATTACCTAAACAATTGTGCGAACAAGAGGGAACAAACATGGAAAAAATAAAACAGTAATTAGAGACTCAGACTAATGTTCCCAAACACTTTGTGCTATTCTCCCAGCTGTAGGATCTGATCCCAAACTCGTCAAAGTTAATAGGAGTCTTTCCCTTGACTTCAGTGTGGTTTGGATGAGGCCCCCAAGAAAGAAGAATGCTGTCAAGTTGTTACTGCTCAGTAGGCAGAAAACAAGGATGGTGGCTCGCAGCAGGCACATAAAGGATAGTTTGTATAAGAGTGACCAGGTTCCTGTTTCTCCTCTTGATTTGTTGTTCTGGGGCCTGGCAATGTTTTATGGTGATGTATCAATATACCATGACACTGAGTCAAAATGATGCAACAGAACAGTGCAATGTCAGGGTGATTATCTTGTGGTTCCACTCAGTGATGAAGTGGCACTCCAGTTCGCCAAGGCTGAGTACTGCTGCTATAGATATTAGCTTTCTAGCACAAGAGCCACTATTCAGCTTCACTTGCAAGGCTGTTTTCTTACTCGGGGAATAATATTGGCTTTACCTGCAAAGACAGCTGGTTGTTCCATATGCCAAAACCCTGCAGCATGCAGCGATCACCTGAGAACCACCAGCTAGAAACAAAAACGGGACTGGGGAGCACGTTTTCATCACCGTTGCCTTGGAGGAAACAATATCAAATGGGGAAAGGGCACTGGATTTGTAATGCTCTTCGTTTTAAGCAGCAAAGGGAACTAAGGGAGTTAGGCACTCAGTTCATACTGACTTCCAGTGAGATTTGGATGCCTTACCTCAGCTGCTGTAAAAATCCTGGCCTTGACTGGTCGGGAAAGAAAACATGTATGATGTGAATGCCAGCTCTTTTTGGTTTTTTAACTATCAAGGTCTCTTCATAGAATCATATTTTTTCCCCCTCTGCCTCGATCTGCCCCCTCCTTTCTTTCCCCACAGACTTACCTGCTGGCTGGGGGGGGTGGCGCGTGGTAGATCTTGGGCTGCTTTTAATTGCCAGAGGTGATTTCCTCCTTTAAAAGGTTGAAAACCACTGCTCTAAGCTCTGTAGGTTGCACTGATAACCACTGACCGGATGTTCAGTTTGTAATTGGGAAAGACACAAACCCCAGCCAGGAGGCAGAGGAAACTAGAGCGAGAAGGCAAGGGAAACGTCAGCGCCTGCCACAGAGGTGAGAGGGAAGAAGTCCTGCAGACCAGGTGCCTGTCCATGCCTTGGGTCCCCCAGCCCAGGGTAGCCCCAGGGAGCTGAGGGGAATTCTTCCCTTCCCCAGTACTGACCCCTTGGCTTAGCTGCTATGAGTCTTAGGGATAGCCCAGGGAGCAGAGGGAAATTCCTCTGCTCCCCTGAATTAGTTTTGCCTCAGACTCACTGCAGCTACAGCAAAACTGGCTGCAAAAGAGCAGGATTTCCCTTCGCTCCATGAAGCTCTCTGAGACTTGCCAGGGCTGAGGCAAGCAGCAGTGCAAGTTCAGGAGGGGAAGTATATAAGGGGTGTGCATCAGGATCTGGGGGAACGCTGCTCACGAGAGTGACCCAAGGGACGACAAGGTCCAATGGTCATAAACTTCTCCAAGACTGTTTTAAGCTGGACATAAGGAAAAGTTTCTTTACTGTCCGAGCCTCCCAAGGCCTGGAATAGACTTCCTCCAGAGGTAGTGAAAGCACCTACTCTGGCGTCTTTTCAGAAATGTTTGGATGCTTATCTTCCAGGCGTCCTTTGACCCTAGCTGACTTCCTACTCCTGGGGCGGGGGGTTGGACTCAATGATCTTCTGAGGTCCCTTCCAGCCCTAATGTCTATGAAATCTATTCAATTTATGAAAGAATTCCCCAGGCTGGGGGACCCTGAGCTGGAGAGGGAGGGAACGTCCCCAGTGCCCCCCTCCAGTGCAGCTCCCTCCACCCTGTGACAGTTGCTGAAGCAATCAGCAGCTGGGATGGGGAAAGGAGAGAGACCTGCCAGAGCCTAAAGAGCCCCCGACACAGGGGGGGCTTTCCCTCCCCCCACGTGCTGTGTAGACCCTGGCTAGGGGGGGCTGGGGGTCTGTTCCCCTGCTCCCCATCCTTATGGGCTGATGAATGCAGGCAAGAAGGAGGCTAAGGAGCAGAGGACAAGGCAGTCCCTGCTCCACTGGACCAGACAGCATAGCTCAGGGCTGCAAAGCATCTTGGGAAGCTGGGGGACTCTGAGTTAACGTAAATGAGGAAGGATCTGGGACAGAAGTGTCATGAAATGGTTTGACCTAAATCACTGTAGTCTGATACTCTATCCAACCAGGTTTATCTTAAACCAGTTTGGGTCATTTTGAAAGCAGTCTTTGTGCACTGAACTTCTGTTCTGTTACAGGTTTAAAGCAGTTTCTGATCACTTAAACTGGTGTATGTGTAACTTCTGCCCCTAGTCAATGAGTCTACCAAAAGTGGGGGAGGGGAGGAAGGGGGTGGGGATCAGAGCCCTCACTGTTTTCATTTCAGCAGAGTCTTTGTCATGTAACAAGTCTTTTTTTTTAATATACTTATGTCTTTTATTGTTATGACAGAATCCCTTTGTGTATCTTTTATGCTGCAATTAATTCTAATCATCCTTTGCTTATAGTGAAATATTGTCACTGAGACAGATTATGGCAAATTTCTCTCCCTGAAAAAAAGAAAAAAAAAAATCTCCAGCTATGAATTTTCTTATACCAATGTTGTTATTTTTTCTAGAAGGAATGAAAGTTATGCAGAATTAAAGAGAGATGTCAGGAGTGTCGCTAGCCCAATGGTGGAAAGTAGAAACATCTCACTAAATCTGGGGTTTGTCTAGGCAGGGACACTTGGCTAAGTTAACGGGAAGTGAAAGTGCATAAATTTAAGCGAGTTTGTTAAAGAGTGCAGTTGCTTTTTAATGGGTCTTCTCTTCACCTGCAGTTTAGATAGCTTCCATACCCGCTGGTATCTTTGCTTTGTTGATGTAGTATTATTTTAGCAAAAGTATCGCCTTCTAAACGTGTTCCCACATCTTCCTGCCAATTCAATTCAACACAAATTGCAGCAATTGTTAAAACCATTAACAAGTCTGATGATCATTGCAGTTCCAGGTACCATATTTTGATTTGGGTTCTTCTGTTTATCTCTTCTCATCTGTAGCCTTTTGATTTCCAGATATACTGGGGCGGGGGGCAGGGGTGGGTTTTTTGGTTTGTTTTTTTGGTTTTGGGGGCGTTTTTTAAGCAACAAAGTAAAAGAATAGCTGTGTAACACTTGGTCAGGACTTTTGTTTTATACCTCCCTAGCTACCAAGAATATTCTACAGGCTTATATAAGACACAGAGAATATCCCCAAGACACCTCCAAAAAAAGATGTTGCAGACTGATTTAAAAGACAATAGCCAAATAAGAAGCATCTATTGCTCGCTGCTGTCATAGATGGCATACAATATTACATTAATTTTGCTGCTAGACCAGTATAGCAATTTCTGCATGCCTAAAAAAAACCCTGAAAAATTATTCTGAGCATTCAAAAGTGATTTAATTTCCTCTTTTCCCTACTTCTAGGGAGGAGAGATGCAACCATTTTGGAAACTTTACGTGTAAGCAGAGCTTCCCATCAAAATCCAAACTGCCACTATCTTCATCTCCTTTAAACCTCCTGTACCATGATGCCTACAAGGTCACTGCTACCTCGTGGTGGTTTGTTCAGTGGCCACCAACGACAACCGAGACCTACTTGAATTTAATATTATCGTGTCTTCCAGAGCCAAACATATATTGAGCTTTTTTATTAACTGTTGGGAATGATCAAAATCCTAAATTAAAAGTGGTCTATAAAGTACCTCTCTTTGTGTTCCTTGTTTTATATTTCCATTGTCATATGGTAGAATCGATGCAGGCAAGTAAATAACTAGAATAATTTACCTGTCAGATTTTGCCTGCTTCGATCCTTCTTGTTTGTCGATGGGGCACACGGTTCCAGGAATCACTAACTGTTTATGACTATCGGAGGTTTTTCTGTACTTTTTATGCTGTGTGAAGAGCTCACTGATTATTGAGATTCTCCTGAACAACATTGTCTTTCCTGTTCTGTTTCTGTCCATTGTGCAGTGTGTTAGAAACAGAAACTGGCCTTATGCCTCTTTTCTGTGTTGCTGATGGAAAAGGAGCTAAATAAGGGTTGGGGGGAAAAGGAGAGAAGAGAAAGAGGGAGAACACCCCAAAAGAAAAAAATTATTAAGTGTTTTTTTTCCAAGTAGTGTAAGAATGGTATTGTAGCCATGATAGTCCAAAAATCCTGTGAGACACAAAGATTTCTTTTACTGGACCAGGTGTGTACATGGGATAAAGTATGTTTTCCTGTTGTGTGGAAGTTGTGGAACGGAAATAGGGTCAATAGGTTCCTGTGACATCCTCTCCAGCAACTCTTTGCACAGAGGGCATGTCATACATATCAGGGCAGGGACAGAGTATAGGTTGATTGCCAGTTCCAGTTGGTAAATGGCATTTTGAGGACTTCTTGCAACTGGTAATATTTAAAGCTGCCGACTGTAGAACTGTTCAATGAACGAGGACTTCCGCATGGTCCCTACACACAGACATCCAGTGGACAGCGAGCAACTAAGCACATGATATTTGTCAGTGTGTGTTCTAATAAAGGTTTCTCTTCTTGGACACCAAAAAGATCTAGATCTGGATGGGAAATATTTTTCGTAGCCCGTGAGAAAATTAAAAAAACGTCCTATGCTGAACCAAGGCAAAACGTCAAAATCCCGAAAAAAATGTTGCTAACTAATAAGTGAAATAAAAAAACCCCAAAACCCTAAGAGCTCAATCAAAACGTAGCATTTAAATGATTTTGAAACATTTCAAAACAGTTTTAAAACATTTGACTCATTCCTTTTCAAAGTCTAAGACTTTTTATTATAAATCGCCTAAAATTTCAACTTCAAAATTCCTTTTGAAACCAGAAATGGAAATTTATAATGAGGACCCGTGGAAATGAACTGTTTTGACAATTTCAGTGTCAATGTCTCTCTCTCTCTTTCTCTTTCTTCCTCATCCTTCCTTTTCTGTTTGTCCATTGGAAAAAAAAAAGAGTGAAAAGAGTTGATAAATAAGGAGAGAAGAGAGTTAGGGGAAGAGAGTGATTTGATTAGAAAGCACTTTTTTTTTAGGAAACATGATAGATAACTATAGCTCCAGATACAGATCTGGACATAACCCACTAAATATCCATCACTGCAATCACTGCAAAATCAGGAGTCACTCCATCAAAGCCAAAGAAACGACACCAGGGTGAATACGAGGCTGCATTTGGACATTTTTGGCTTCCAGGCATGACTGAAATGGTGCATGTATCCCCAAGCTCGGGCAGTATGTCGAATCCTCCTTTAGGAAGCCATAAGGTATCAGAGTTAAGCTGGGTGGATGCTGGTTAAAGTCATTGTTGTAGGCTCTCTGCATACTCAGGGAGGCATTATTGATATTTGAGTCATGGTGTCAAGCTCGCTTTGCAACAAGGCTAATTGTTTTCTTCCTAAGATGCCGACTGCACTCCATGTCCCCAGGCCCCGAGGCACGGACCTATATTCCCTAGGTCTTCATCGAGCCATGAACGCAGCACAAGTGAAAGGAGAATTGAGCCCAGGAGCTCCGACAACAGCTTTGTGAGGTGCGTGACTCCCCTGGCCCACAGCTGTGGTCTCCTGAATAGTCATGCAGCTCATCCTGCCTTGAACCGTGACAGCCCCAGCCAGGCCCGCACGCTACCCTGTGTTTCCTTTTGTCTGTTTTAATTAATAATTATCAACATGTCCAGATTGCCCCCCTTCCTTTTCTCGCCACTCCGGCTGCCACCACCAACCCTCTCATACAGATGGGAGGGGGAGGAAGGGGGGGGGGG
>JAGPOW010002514.1:55305931-55329585 GCA_030014935.1 Caiman crocodilus | reverse complement strand
ATCAAATTATATATATATATATATATATATATATATATATATATATATATGCGTACACGCACACATACACACACATATGTATGTATGTATATGTGCATATATATGTATATATTGTATATATGCATATCATGTACGTATCTATGTATATACGTATATATCTATATATTGGGGGTCTACTGAGTATTTTGGTGCAAACTGATGGCATGAGTCTTCTTGTGGAAATGATGTTCATTAGTCATCCAGCCTTGAAATGCCCGTGGATTCTGGCTTCCATCCTATGAAATCCTGGTAGTGAAGGTCCTCATAATAAGAACGTGAGATGGCATGTCAAGAAGGCTACTTTTCTTTGGCCAGACACAACTTAAATGACTCAATGCAGAGGTAACAGTGTGAAATGCTACAACCTACATTATGCAGGAGGTAAGGTTAGCTGATTTATTGATCATTTCTGGCTTTAAAATCTGTGAATACCTTAGACAGCCTAGGGTCATAGCTAGACTGATATGCTGCAGTTTGAATGGCCTAGCAGGGATTCGTTGTTACAGCATTTCTGAGCCGGCGTGTTTATTTGTGTTACTTCAATGCCTTCCAGATCCTAGAAAGTCAAACTTCATAGTGATATGCACAGCGCGTGGCACTAAAGCTCTCCTCCCAATTGCCAGCCTGTCATTGGCATGGTCTGGGCATTGCTTAATGCATGCTAATGAGCATGTTGTGCTCCTTCCCTTCATGTACATCTTGCCATGCTGTTTTCTCCTTGAGCATACATTTGATCTTGAAGGGGCAGCCAGCTCATGATGAATGCATCTTTTTCTGAGCCTTCTGCTCAAGATCCATAAGGAAGCCAAAGCTGTGTCTAAGACATCAACCAGTGGGCATACATGCCAGCTCTGAGCACAGGCCTGGCTGAAGATATGGGTTGTGGCTCCAGGTTTCCATTGCACTCAATGTTTCTGCCATTTGTGCACTCAAGAAGTCACAAGACTGCCATTTCCTATAAAGTCCTCCTCTCCCCCACAATTCCAGTCACAGCTTCATCCTTAAATAGTGGTGCAATGATATTAATTTGATACCCAGATACTAATGATACCAAGACTTCCTCTTCAGCAAATAGTTTCCACTTACTCCCACACAGTTATGAATTATTTAGCAGGTCACCAAACTTGGGCAGTGTCCAGCCACAGCCTGGCAATTGAGGTGGGAGGTAAATAGCTATTAAATTCTGGAACCGAACACTGAATTTTGACATTAAGGTAGAGTTTATGGGATGCATCAAGAAGCCACTCCTCTACCAGGATATTTTCCCAAAGCTCTTGTTCTCTATTTACAAGCCAGCAGCTGCTTTAGGAGTTCCCTTGCAACACGTCTGTGCTGCATTTTAATTTAGCTTTTCTTTCTTTTTTTT
Source organism: Caiman crocodilus (assembly GCA_030014935.1). NCBI lineage: Eukaryota > Metazoa > Chordata > Crocodylia > Alligatoridae > Caiman > Caiman crocodilus. The sequence goes on along the minus strand of JAGPOW010002514.1, from coordinate 55,328,180 downwards.
TTCCTTTCCCCTCATCCTTTTCCTATGTTGTATAAGTGCTAATAATAATAATTCAATTTAATAACATCAATCCTTGCAAAGCACTGGAGCCCATCTGCTCCTCAAGGGCACCTAACCCTTCACGTCCTCAACTTGCAGCTTCTTTATCACACTTGAAGCACCCTCATAAACTACATCTTCCCCAGACCTTGTCAGAAAGGGCAAGTCCAACATCATGGAAATGAACGGAGAAAAATACAGCCTTCCACTCTTTCATCTCTTGCTACTATTATTTCCTGGCTCCTTTCTTAGGTCATTAGTATGTCTTTATTGTGAACCCGGAGAACTTAAAGTATCTTTGCTGTAGGGCTCTGAGGAGCTGCCTCCCAACTTTTTTTCCATCCTGCCACCAAATGCTTAGCTTGAGAGAAGTGTCCTCCTTTTGGGGGCTCCGGGGAGTCCTCTGGGTTCTCATGAGGTTGTGTGTGTTTCTGGTGGTGTAGTTCCTCTTTTGCAGGGCCTGATCCATCTTACCACCTTTTCACGGGTCAGTCCAGCACCATGGCTCAAGCTTGCCCTAGGAATGAAGGACCATCTCAGATGTTACCACCTTCTGCTCCAACTGTAAGGCACCCTTCACCCTGCATTTTATAATATAAATGTAGAGCAGCCTGTCCACTAAAAAGAAACATGTAAAAAACCCAAAAGCAAAGTCTAGGAAAATGAAATATTCTACAAATAACCCTCCTTTTGGGGAGAAGTTGAAAGAGAATGAATAACGCCTGACAGATGTAAATCATGTCAATGAATGCACTGCTGAAAGGCACTCCGCTACAGCAGTGATGAGGGCAGTATAACAACCTGTATGAAATACAGCAGAGCAAAATAGAAGGTATATTTAGGGTGATGCAGACCAGGAGACTTTCAGTGAGTGCAAGTCTGCCCTTGGAAATAAATCATTTCCTGACAGGGAGCCAAAGCTCGAAAGTAACCAGTGATATGGAAGGTCTGCTTTTTGGGATTCCCAATGGGAGGCACTTGAATAGAGTCTGTTATTTCAGAAGGCAAGTGCTGTTTGTAACAATCAGGCCACCCTGAGGTGGATCAAGTTGTCCTCCACGCAAAAGCAAAGACATTGAAAATCATTAGTCACTGAGTAAATCTTGGCCAAAGGCTATACAGAAGTGCATTGACTTCTATGTCATCCCTGACCAGTGGCTTGCTCCATGTAATTAATTTCTAACCATTTAAAAGAGAAGGAGATGATTAGGGACAGTCAGTCTGGATCACCAAGCGCAAGTCATACCCGACCAACCTTATTGTCTTCTGTGATGACATGACTGACTTTGTGGATATGGGGAAAAGAGTGGATGTGATATGTAGCCTCTGGCCACTGTGTAATCTTGGCCAAAGGAGCACATCAGAGGGGTGCTGTAGAAAAGGAGGTCTTGGAAAATTTGTCCCAACATGACAGAGCATACCGTCTATGAGATCTGGCTCAAATGTCCCAAAGCAGAAGATCTGGTCCTACAAGAGCAGGGATGAAAGTCCAGCTTAGAAGACAAGGTTCCTTGGATGAATTTGATATATTTTATTAGACCAACCCAAATGGTTGGAGAATAGTTATTAAGCAAGCTTTTGGGTTCAAAAACCCTTCGTCAGGCTAAGGAAGCTTCAGCAGTTGGTGTCTATAAGACATAATTCATCCATATATAGGGGAAGGAGGCAACTTCTTTCAAAGGGATGAAATTCCCATCCCATGCCTGCTCCTCACCTTGTATTTGAAAATACTGTGGCTTATAGCTTCTACCTGGTAACTCATATTAGAGACAGGCACACTGGTCACATTCATTGCCTAGCATCTTTAAGGTTTCATAGACTGGGGGGATCCTACATCTATTTCACAGTAGAATGAAACTGCATTTCTCTGTATCCTACCCTTGTATTTTTTCCATTGAGTCCTGGATCCTAATTCCTATGCTGTGAGAAAACGAATTGCCAGACGTTCCCAGATGGACAAAACTGTTGCATGACTCATATGTGACTGGTTATAATATACTTGTTCTGCTGTTGAAAATTCAAAGTAAATCTCTCCCCCTTGAATGAGCCTGACATACGGCAAGGTGTTCAGGGCACATCCAGATAGTATTCACCTGCTGTGCTGCTGAATGTACCAAGTACACCCAGCGACAGCACACCTGCTGTATCGCTGACTGTACTCACTACTTCCTAGCATGTGTCTGATCTATCCAGGATACTCCATAATAGCCATCAGTAGTATAGGAATAAATAATTTGAAGGAGCCCCTCCCAGGGTCACTGAGTTCAGGTCTCTCAAGGAAGAGTCATCCCTGTACAAGTGACTGTTTAACCTGTTCTAAGCAAAATGACATGCAGAACCCTTCCACACAACGCGCAGGCTGCGAACTCTTCTTGTGCTCTCCAAGCAACGTGCATGTTGGTCTCCTGGGCTTCCAACTTCTGCTTTTCACAGCACACTTCAGGCATTACTACTCCCAGATCATCCCTGATCATGTCTATCTAGTACAATGCCATTAATATGTCTTCTAATTTCTAAACCAAAATTATTCATGGTCAGTTTAGCCTTTTTTAGCTTATGTCAACATTGACATTTAGCTTAGACAATTCTCTTCCTTCCCTGGCTTTTACCCTCCAATTGATTTGTAGAGAGCAATCATACCCCCCGCACCTTGATCATGCAAAGGTAAACAAACCTAGCTTTTCTAGCATCCTCTCATAAGACCAACTCTCCCATATGCCTTATTATCCCTATAGTACTTCTCTGGAGGTCTCCTGGGCTTCCAGCTGTTGCTCTTCACAGTGCACTCCAGGTATTGCTATTTCTATGTCATCCCTGACCAGTGACTTGTAGTATGTCATTGTTCCTAATCACCTCCTTCTCTTCTAAGTGGTTAAAAATTAGTCAGTTGGGATTCACCAAGGGCAAGTCATGCCTGACCAGCCTAATTGTCGTCTATCATAAGATGATTGGCTCTGGGGATGTGCGGGGAACAGTGGACATGATATACTTTGACTTTAGTAAGGCTTTTAATAAAATATCCTACAACATTCTTGCAAGCAAGCTAAGGAAGTACAGGTTGGAAGAACAGACTGTAAGGTGGATAGAAAACTGGCTGCGTGTTTGGCTCAAAGGGTAGTAATCAATGACTTGATTGGCATAGTTGGCAACTGGTATCATGTGGAGTGCCCCGGGGTCAGTCCTGGAGCCGGTTTTCTTCAATATCTTCATCAACTATCTGGAAGATGGGACGAAGTGCCCTCTTAGCAAATTTGTTGATGACACCAAGCTGGGGGGAGTAGTAGATATGCTGGAGGGTAGGTTGAGGATTCAGAGAGACCTCAACAAATCGGAGGATTGGACCCAAGGTAATGTTATGAGGTTAAATAAGGACAAGTGCGAAGTCCTACACTTAAATTGGAACAGTCCCATGCACCAGTACAGACGGGGCTGACTGGCTGGGCAGCAGCTCTGCAGAAAAGGACCTGGTGGTGACAGCTGACAACACACTGAAAATAAGCCATCAGTGTGACACTGTTGCCAAGAAGGCTAATGACATAGTAGGCTGGATTAATAGGACTGTTGCCAGCAGATCAAGACAAGAGATTTCCCCCCTCTATTCAGCACTGGTGAGGCCACAGCTGGAGTACTGCATCCTATTTTGGGTCTCCCACTTCAGAAAGGATGTGGACGAGCTGCAGAGAGTCTAGCAGAGAGCAACAAAAGTGGTTAGAGGTCTGTGGCACATGACTTATGAGCTGAGCAAACTGGGTTTATTTAGTCTGGAGAAGAGGAGGTTGAGAGGGGATTGAATAGCAGCCTTCACCTCCCTACAGGGGGTTGCAAGGAGGATGGAGCTGGACTGTTCTCCATGGGGGCAGATGACCACTGAACAAAGAGCAATAGATTTAAGATGTAGAGAGGGAAATTTAGGTTTGATATTAGGAAAACCTTTTTCATGAGGAGGGTAGTAAAGAGCTGGGACAGGCTCCCCAAAGAGGTTATAGAATCCGCAGTCTTAGAAGTTTGTAAGAGTTAGGTAGACAAAGCCTTGGCTGGGATGATGTAGTTGGGAGCAGGTGGTTGGACAAGATGACTGCCTGAGATCCCTTCCAACCCTAATTTTTTATGATACTAATGATTTTTTTTTAGTATTGCACTGGTTTTGTATTTTAGTGTAGCAAAAAGGGAGGTTCTTCTATCTGTCTAAAAAACTTGCTAGCTAACCTACTCTCAAGCTGCCCTGATACCTTAACAGCTCCCTACCTTAAGGTTTTACACTGCTGTCTATCAGCGTAATATCCCAGCACCCTTATTATAAATCAAGAGCAATAACAAAAAATACTTCAGGATGACTCTTAGGTCAACATTTTGCTCTTCTGCTTGGGATGGAGTTTTTTTTGTTTGATTTTTATAGATTTTACTAATTTCTGAAGGAGCAGAGGGGTGGGGGCAGAGGAAGTTGATTGGTTGGTTGAGGTTTATGGATAAAAGATGTTGTCAGCATTATTGTTGCCTAGTTTATGTAAGTGAATAGGAAAGTTTGGTAGTTTTTCCTAAAAGGAGTAAGAATCTGTGTTCATTTGATCTCCTCTGGAAGACTGTTCTGTGGGCCACTCGTGGCATTATTTTGTCCCGGGTTCTCTAAATATGGGGAGTTTGTGATCTATGTTGTCCCAAAGTACAGCTCTTATGATATTTTGTAATTGTCCTTTGAAGATGGTGGAGCTTGATTTTTTACACATCTCTTCTCACTGCCTGGCTTACAATGGGCCTTCTAACTTGGACTTACGGACTCTGCACTGCTGCTAGCATCTCCTGGAAGGAAGTTGTTTTCATTGCTGATGTGTTCTAGGGTTATCCTACTGATTGGGAGTGTATGCTTAAGGGGTGCTTTGAAGAAGAATATACAAGATCATAGCCATATATTACTATTCCATTGTAGGCATTGCAGCAATATCTAGGAGCTCCAACAGAGAGAGAGGCAGGTGCCATACAGTTTCATAGAAGCAAAACCCAAGCTCCAGGTCTTATACTCTAAAGAGATAAGGCAGACAAAGGGCATCACAGAGAGAGATGAAGCAATATTCCCAAGAATACCCACTAGGTCAGTGGGCGAACCAGAGCAGGACCCAATTTCTTGTGACTCCTCCCATCCTTGACAATTAACCACATTTAGTCTTTGCAACCCCCATCCAATGTGCTGTCAGCAGAGGAAGGGAACACTTGAAGAGACTGAGAGGTTTAAGATTAAAGAGTTGGATTTTAGTAAAAAGGACTAACAGGATTGGTAAAGCTCCTGACACCTGGCAAGAGAGAGGGTGGCAAGGTCCCTGCGGCCACTTCTGACTTAATAGTTATCACTTCCTTGCTTACCATCAGTATGCAGAACGTCATGGTGGCCACTGGGCTCAAACCCTGAGCCTTCTGCTCTAAAATTACAAATCCATTTAATGCAAGCTGAGGAAAGTTGGCTGCATAGGATACATCACACCTAGCTGTGCAAGTCTGATTCCTGAATTAATGATCAGTGCTATGCCTGCATACCAATACTAACCAGACCATTCAGTAGTTTGAGGGTTAGAGGGGAAAGGTATAGGCCTTGAAAAGTTCTGTAGAGTTTGGGTGAGCATAAACCTGACAGCTCCTCTCTAAACATCACCGGAAAGTGATGGAATGCTTAAATATTAAGTAAAACCCTACATTTCTGTGCATGTGTTTTTCCATGGGATGTCTGTTACTTGCAGGTACCAGATTAAATTTCCAGCAGATGCCTGGCGGGTCATTTCAGTTGTCAGCCCCAAGCAGGTAATGAGAATTTATCAGCACCTCGTTCACATTCACAGCTGATCTCTCGCCCATGCATTCCTATAATATTGCTCTTATTTATCTGGCTACATTTTGAATTAGCAGCTTATTTTATTTCATTGTATTTTTTGGTTTTTTATTTTTTTACACAGGCAGGCTAAATAACCAGACCAGTGTTTATAACTCCATCCTCGCAAATGCCAGCATGAGTTGAGACACTGGCGTTGCTGATGCCTCCATTGACGTCAACAACGATAATTGCATTAATGGTGAGACATGGCAGCCTCATCGGAAATTTGCCCGGGAAACGTAACAGGGGAGCTGAGAGCCATTGTTTTATAAAAAATAAAGAAACCTATAATTTTATTGAAAGCAGAAAGGCACAAAAATGATATTGTTTAGAAACTACTCGAAATAATAGCCATCGTGTCACCAGACTTGTCAACCTTTATGTCAGCCAAAGAAAGCTGCAGGAAAAAAAAAAATCTATAAGTGCCCAGACAATTATAACATTGGAGTTTAGAGGTTACACCGTGTCTTACGAAGAATCTTAAAGCTTCTATGTTTCCACAGAGCTTTTCCCAACCGCGTTTATCGTCAGGCGGTGGAGCCGGATAATTGATTAAAAGCTACAGAGACGTGGACTAAGGAGAAAGACTTTACACGTGTGCACCTTAGCAGGGTGTTAATAGCAGAAAACACAGAAATTATTCCTAGATTACTAGATTCCTAGATGTTAGAGGCTGGGAGGAACCGTACAAGATCATCGGGTCCAGCCCCGCCTGCACTTGGGCAGGAAAGGCTGCTAAGGTTAGATAACCTCAGCAAGGTGGGCATCAAGACCCTTTTTGAAGATCGCCAGGGTGGGTCACTCTGAATTCACAATAAATTTGGCTGAAAGATTCAGGGAATTTGTAAAAGCTTTAGATAGGCTTAATTTATTTTGAAACATTCAATAAGGTATGGGCAAACGAAGAAATTGCTATGAGATAAATGGCAGCAGAGATTTCCTGAGCATCAACTGCATGGTGACTATCTATATGCACGTTCTTTCCTTAGGGGGAGTACTAGGTTCACTGTGGTAGTTTGTCCCTCAATGAAAGAGGCCAAATTTACTGTGGTTTAGCTTCCACTTCCCATGGGGTCAGAATGTCAACAGGAGCAATAACTATGGAGCAAATTATGTTCATTAAGTGCTTGCCTTCACTATAATTGTCCATTTGTCCATAAGCTTAGACCAAGGCTCTCAACCAGGGAGTTGCACTATCCTTTAAGAGTGCGGTGCAATATTAGCAGCATTAGGTATGCAGACACTTGCACATAATTCATGAGATGAGCCCAGAGATTTCAAATAGGAATCCATAGCACAAAAGCATGGTGAGCCGTGGGGGTCTATCTGAATCCTTTGTAACAGAAAAAGTTGTTCTAATGTTTCTCTATAGTCAAAAAAACAAGTGAAAGAAAAGAGTGGGCATTTTCTGAGGGGTTGCCTTGAGTCTAAGAAGGTTGAGATCCATTGCCTTAGAAGAAAAACCAACTTGAAGCATCAAGCTAATATCTCCCTTTCCTTTCCAACAGTGTCGGAGTGGATGAGGACTGCGAGGGTCTATGAAGGGCTCACGTTAGTGGAGTGGGAGTGATGCATTTCAGTAGGTTTCGTCGTAGGAAAGTAGAAGTGGTACAGAGCTCCTGATTCAAGTCCAGTCCTTGCCTAGCACAAGCAACTTCATAACCTCAATTTTTAGAAGCTGTTAGGTTTTTTTCTTTTTGTCCCCACTAACCCCTGCAGGAAGTTATTTCCAGAGCCTCTGATTTTCACAAACTTTCCCTTTTCCAACCTCCGTCCATCACAGGAGGAGCTGAGCACAATAGGTCTCTCTTTATGACCCGACAGCAGATACCAAATTCTCAGTAACATTTACATGCCTGGAAATACACGCCAGGAAATCAGCATAAAACTGAATGATGGCTGCCATGGAACTGATGCACTGACGTAAATCAACAGCAACACCAACTGTAATAATGACATGTCATTTTCAGTCCTCGTTATTAGAGCTGTGTCACCGCAGCCGCTGAAACCTCCCCCGGGCTACGGAGGCTCCATGAATTTCTGCTAATTCCATTTTGTAATGACACTGGGATAAATTTAATCACTTCAGAGGCTGAGGATGGCAAAACTTTGTTTAACCCAGAGGCAGAGAGAGCTGTGCACCATAGATTCGAGTCCTCCAAAAAAGCCTCTGTATCCCTCCATCCAAACTGTGCATCCATCTGTCTGTCCCTCACCATTCCTGTGGAGGCACAAAAGATACAGCGCCCAAGAGACTCTCTTGTCCGTTGTCCTTTCCCCCAGAAAAGACCAACGTTTGATGCTTCAGAGAAAGGTAGACAGGCCAACCGATCGAATTGTTCAATATTAGTCTTGGGGGAGAGGAGGAAAGGAGGCCTTTTTTTTTTTTTTCCTTGACACCATCTGGTTAATAGCTCATGACCCGGAGCATAAAGATTGAGGTCTCCTGTTGTTTTATCCTTGCTAATCTCACTTTTTCAGGGCTGTCGAATTTGTCATGATGCTTCCCAATTGCAAGATGACATTAACAGCCAGATTTCCTACCCTCTGTCTATCCCTCGGGCTAGACTCCTCTCTGTGGCTCTAGTAAGCATCAATGCCCCCGTTAAGATCAAACAAGAAGAGTGATTTGCCCATGAACACCAAAAGTAGCAGAGATGGGGCACGAACCCCACACTTCTGAATGGAGCAGGCTGTGAAATGGCTTCCCTGTGTTATACACTCTCTAAAAATATTTTCTCATTCTGCATTGGGAGGAAGTGCAGAATCAACGCCATGTTACCCAGTGATATTGGGTGGCCTCTGGAGCTCTTACCACCTCAATTGTCTGCATGTTGACATCTGAAATTAGTTTTAAGCACTTGTCAGGTGGCCCAAAGATACCCCACTTCAGGGCAGGATTGTCTCTCATCTAGTTTGTGTTGTGCTAAGGGGTAGCCATATCAGCAGAGGGACGGGGTGGGGAGTAATCCCAGGGTGGCAGGGGGTTAGGATGAACTCCAAGGGGTGGGTGCTAGCCCCAGAGATGCAAGGGGAGTGAAGGGTGAGTAATTCTTACCATTCAGTCCTCCAGGCTCCTGCTGGCCTGAAGTGTGACTGCTACAAACTCAAGCAAGCACTAACATCCAGCTACATTTGTGCACTGTAACATCTAACAAGGCCCTTAGTAAATGCTTCCATGAAAGACCAGCGAGAAAGAGAGAGAGAGACTCATCTTACAGTAGTCAGCAATGTGGTAGCTGGGACACTTTCCTAGGAGGTGGATGGCCATGGGAAGAAATTCCATCCTGGAACTAATAACCTTTCCAACAAGCATTGTGTTGACAAGGAAATATTCCCATGTTGTGATGGAACAGAATATGCAAAAAAAAAAAAACCCCATATTCCAAAAAATCCCAGCCGGCACGCCTCCAAAACGCTGCTACATCTAGAATTCAAAGCTCCCCAACTTGTTTGTGAAAAGCAACAGGATCCCTTCAGGCCTCAAGAAAGATGTTGTATAATCTGATTTCAATGGAGCGGTGCCAATTTACACACGTTGGGAATTTGGGCCAGAGTAATCATGTCATAAAATGTGTTAGCAACATTTTTAGAAATAATGGCCCTTATTTTGTTCTTGTGCCAATGTAAAGCAGGAGGAATTGGCAGGTAACGAAAAGCAGGTGTTGATGAGAGGAGTAGGAAGCCTAGTGAGTGGAGATGGGTGATACTTTCCAGGAAAAGGAGCAGTTTCTCAGAGGTAAAAGGCTGCTTCAGTGACACCAAAATATTTCATTAATTCATTCTAGGTTTTTATTTACTTATTTATTTATTTATTTATTAATAGAGAGAAACGGGTCCATTTGACTTGGATAGAATTTCTATGACTTCAACTCATTTAAAAGTTTGAAAAATGAATCTCTCTCATATTGAACAAAAATGAGCCTCATATCATGTAGGGAGCGTATTGACTGTATTTACTTTACATCTACATTTCCCCTGGAAGTATGAAAAAATAAGAGGCATTGTCTTTTAGAGAACGGTAAGCTCCCTTGTGAGAGTGGTTCCCATCTGTCAAGTAAAGCTCGTCCTCACTTATTACACAGGTTAATAAGTATTGACTAAAGAGTGATGACCTTTATAGAAGAAAGATACCTCCAGAACACACTGCAGCCTGGCATCTGAGTCTTTACTCCACACAGGCATCACCGTGACTTCGTCTTCCCAATCATGCCTCTTTGCACAGCCTTTGTAACAACAAAAAAAAGATTGCTTCCCAAAATCTCTGCACAGCTTTAAACAACCCTTTGGCAATTCTTAAACAGGTATGAACTTGGCACCTGCATTCTCCACTGCTGCTAAAAACTGCAGAGAGTGTGTGTGTCTAATCGAGTATAATGTCTTCCTCTCTAGCAGCCATTGTCTTCTTTTTCTTCTTCCTGTGCCCTAGACTCTGGGTTGACTCCAAAGGGAAAGGTGATGCTACTGAGTCTTCACAACTTCCTGCATGAGTAGCATTACCCAGGTTTGCTCATAAGAACCGACAAGAACATAGCATTCAAGTAAAAGGGCACCTACAGGCATGAGAATCACATGGGAGATTGACTAAATACAATGACAGCGCTCACTGACCATAGGGTCTGTTGCACATATTTTTTGCCCAACTTAATAAAAGAGACTGTTGCAAATATAAGTTTTTATGCCTCTGATTGTTGCCTTGAGTAAGAACTGAAATTGTGGGAGAATTCATACAGGCAACCTTCACATGGGGCAATGGGAATTTTTGATTATGCCAGGCATCAAATTATCACAGAAGTGGAGCTATATTTGAATGCTATGGAAACAGAATTGTAGCAAACTAAAGTTGGAAGGGACATCAGGAGGTTGCATCTAGTCCAACCCTCTGCTCAAAGCAGGACCAGCCCCAACTACATGATCCCAGCCAAGGCTTTGTTGAGCTGGGTCTTAAAAACATTTAAGGTTGGAGAATCCATCACCTCTCTGTGTAACCTGTTCCAGTGCTTTACTACCCTCCTGGTGAGAAAGTTTTTTTCCTAATATCTAATCTATATATACAGAAAAGAGTATAGTCCAGGTTTTTAGTTATACGGCAAGTATTTGAACTTCACAGTCTGCATGGTCAGGGAGTTATCCTTGAAGTGGCAATTTTTACAACTAAATTGCAGTAGGTACAGTAGATTTAGGCAGAGAATCAGGAAGATTTATGCCAGGCTCTGAGACATTGGCCCTGCTCACTTTAAGGGACAAGGGACAGAAGGAGAGTGACTGTTGGTTTCTCTTTGTACATCAGATTTTACCACTGATATCATCAAGAATAAAGCCTGAGTTATGACCTCTTGGTTTGTCTTATCCAAGCACTCTTTCAGACTCACTTCTTCCACAAGTCCACAAGAAGTGAGAAAATCATCCTCCCTTATTTATCAATCCCTCTGTCTGCAAGTATGGATATCCAGGCTTCTAATTAGATGTCTATCCCATCTGTAATGTTTTATTATGCTCACTTATTGCATCATGTCTAAAATAACATGAGTTTTGTTGGGCACGGACCACATCTGAACTTATCTACAAGGATGCACCCTTTACCTAGCAGACCCAGTCTGCTTATGGGTTTGGAGATGGCAAAGTTGCTAAGGATTTGCAAATCCAAATTCTTCTTGTTACTCCCTCTACTTAGGTTTGCAACACCTAAAAAAAATAGGTGCCCTGAGCTGTTTCAAACTGTCAAGGTTAAGAGCCTGGGATTCCCTTTAATCAGAAGATGTTCAGGCTCACCAAAAAGTCAACTAGAGCAGCTCAATGTTGAACAGGGAAGTGCCGTCAATTGGCCAATAGAAGTACAAGGCAGAAGACTGTGAATGATTTCCTCCTTTCATCTTAGGCACCTGACACAGCCCGGTTCATTTGACAACTTTGTACAGAAGTTAAGCACTTCCATCTGGATTCACTGGATCTTGAAATGACAGCCTTGAAGCACTTTCACTCCAGAATACAACTCATCACAGCTGTGGTGGTGACACAGCGTAGTCTATTGGGAAAAGCAGTTGGTTCATATATGTAAGAACCTGGTTCTAAGCCTTTCTCCGCATAAGGAGATTCAAACTCACATTTCTCATTTGCCAGGAAAGTGCTCTTATTACCACCACTTGGGCTGAAAGATAGTCATTGAGCAGACCTTGGGGCCCAAGGGGAAAAAGCAAGAGAGTACTTAATTCTGTTGCTTAGTGGTAGGGTCTATCGCGTAGGAGGGAAGAAGCTCAGGTTTTGGTTCATGTTCCCAGGAATAATGTTCCCTGAGAAAGAAACATGCTGCATGTGGGCATGAATACTTTCTGGTTGATATGTTTGAGAATCTCTTCAAAATGGCATTAGTTTTGAGTTCAGTAGTGCTATGAACAAAGTCCCCAAGCTACGGCATAGCTTATGGGAAATGTTGCCTACGTGCTCTTGTTTCTTCCTGTGGGAAATGATGGCCGCCATCTCAAGATGGATCACATTTAATCTATGGATATCTCTACCAGCTTAGGCTACCCCATTTTATGTAAAGCATGCTTGAATATACCAAACATGCCTGTGGAAAAGTTCTTCCCTATAGACATTACTACCTTCTTGTCATGAGATGCATCTATCACAGTGTTCAGATTTTCTTTAACCAATCTAGCTGCTGAACACACTAATTTGACTGTAAAGTAGACAATTGTTGAAGTATTTGCATGTACTCTGTAATAACATTCTGCAAAAACCATCCTAAAATAATGAAACTAGGCCTAAATGCAATGTCTTACAATGCCTTCATGGCTAATTTTTCTTGTCCTGTTTTATATTTAATGTAAGACTCATCGAACCATAAGGGCCTCCTATTGCTTCAGGTAATATCTGAATAGAAATTTAGATGTCTTCTTTGTATCTATCAGGTATCTATGTGTTAATATTTTATATACTCAAACAGTACCTTCCGGACATACAATTTGTTTACAGAGCAAATGAACGAATAGCATTTCCTTTCCAGAGAAGGTGTTGTTTTTTGGGGTTTTTTTTCCCCTCTGAATAATTTTCAAGGATGTTGGGTCCTTGTTATAGACTTGGGTTGTTGTTTTATTCATGGACAGAAACTGCTATCACATCAGTGTGGCATAGATTTCCACCCCAAGCCATCTTCCTGACTGTCCAAGTGTTTGCTTCAGTCACATATCATCAAAGGACAGGAAGCATCATTTGGGAAAAATAAGAATGCTTTCTTTAATGCATAGGCATTTCTCTAGCACCCAACTCTATTTATTCTTGAGGACTTCACAAGCATTAAAACACATCATTCATACCTCCAGTATAGACCTCTCTTCCCTTCAATAGACCTCTCTTCAATAGACCTCCAGTATAGATCTTCCTTCATTAGGACTCCTATCCTAATGAGGAATGGGGCTGGTAGATGATTCCTTCATTCTTGGATGTTTTTAACCCAGGTAATGTTAATTCTTATCGACTGAATTTGTGATGTGGTCTAAAGGCAATAAGAATTAGTTCGGACTAATCTGGGGCAAAACTAAATCCCGCTACTAGGGGGCATACATGACTGAAATGGTAACCTGGACTTCTTTGGGATAAGAGTCGTTGTTTCAGAGTAACTGATATGGTGGAGGAAGGGCAAGAGCAGCACAATCCCTTAGGTAAATGGCCCTAACCAGGCAGCTGACCTCTCCAAACTTAGCATCCTTGAACTGCTCAGAATTCAAACAAGAGGGAATGAAGAGCATGGATGAGTCCTACCCATAGCAGGCTACTCAGGCCACTGTTGCTGAAACCCTTGCAAATTCCTTAAGTCAGACTCAAGCAGAGTGCATTGCCATACTTCAGTCTGAAGGAGATAGATATGTAGGTTACTAAATCCTTACTCAAGAGGAATGAAAATAGCCAGCTGGAGAAAATGGAAGGCATTTTTGGCCACTGTTGTCTCTTAGAAGAATGACATTTGAGCAAAACTGTACAATGCAGTGCTTCCTGAGGCAGATGCTTTTAATTGGAGATGATGTCACCTTTTCACCAGTTCCTTCAATCTTTGTCCCTTGAGTTCACAGATTCACAGGAGTTTAAGGCTGGAAGGAGCTTGTGAGATCATCACCCCCCCTCCCCTGTTCTGGGCAGGAAAGACTGCTGAGGTCAAATAAACCCAGCAAGGTGCGTGTCCAGTCCCCTTTTGAAGATCTCCAGGGTAGGTGTCTGCACCAGCCCCGTAGGTACAAGCAGCATGGATTCTTTCTTGCTCATACTGAGATTTACCATATTTACTTACATACAACACACATTCACCTCCTCTCCCCCTCCAAAAAGCTTCTGGAGATTGTAATGCAAATTACATTGGAGAATTACGGTAAGAAGGTTCTGCTGGTTACAGTCAAAATTGGCAATCAAATGTGCACAGGGAGCAGAACGATGAACAGGAATAATCTTTTTGGTCCTTATTGTGCCTTTCAAAACCAGGTTGCATATCTTCTGAGATGTTTGGTATGCAAAACAATTATATATATATATATATATATGACATACTTTTATTCTTCCTCCAGACTCCCAGGGAAATTCAAATGGTTGAAACAGAAATGGATATCTGACTTTCATTTACATGCTCTTCATGTCTTCTAGGATGGCAAACAGCTGTTGAGTAGGAGAAATCATGAATCATTTTATTTGTGGCTACTCTGATGAAGAACATTTGAGAAGAGTCCAGCGGAGGGTAATGAAAATGGTTTGGGGGCTGAGGAACATGACTTATGAGGAAGGGCTGAAGGAACTGGGCTTTTTTAGTTTGGAGAAGAGAAGACTGAGTGGGGATTTGATAGCAGCCTTCAACTCCCTGAAGGGTGGGATGGAGCTAGACTATTCAGCGGTGGCAGATGCCAGAACCAGGAGCAATGGGCTCAAGCTGCAGCAAGGGAAGTTGAGGTTTGATACTGGGAAAAATTTGCTCACTAGGAGGGTAGTAAAACTGGAACAGGTCACCCAGAGAGGTGGTGGAGTCTCCACCCTTGAAGACCCAGGTAGACAATGCCTGGGCTGGGGTGATGTAGCTGGGGCTGGCCCTGCTTTGGGCAGGGGGTTGGACTTGATGTGCCCTCCTGAGGTCCCTTCAACCCTCATTTTCTAGGATTCTCTGATTCTATAAGAGAACAACTTACCATCATCCGTACATCTATTCCCCTTTGTCCAAACCAAGTGAAGGTTCAGGCATGACAAGTAACCATGGTTTCCTGTTCTCCTTTCATTTTCAACTCTGCCCTTCCAAACTTGAAAGTCTGAAAAAGGCTGCTGCGGTTTCTGTATTAGTGCTGGTCTGGTTCCTGGCAGAAACTCAGATTTTCAGTTCTGTGAGATTCAGAGTTCAGCTAAACTTCAAATGAGCAGCTAAACATCTGGGTGTTTATCTGAATTGAACACAAATTACTTCCTAATTAGTATGTGTGCGTTTTCTCTCTCTATAGCATTTCATGTTTGTAAAGTCATAGATCCATAGAATTTCAGGCCAGTAAAGATCATTATGATAATTTGGCTATCCCTCCTGTATAACACAGGTCGAATAATTATACCAAGTGATTCCTGTATCAGGCAGGTCACTTCTGGTTGTTCTGGATCATATCTTCTGGAAAGACATGCAGGTCTCACTGTCACCCTTATTCCCAAAGGCTTGCCACAGCATGTCACATGTCTGACTCCCTGAGACTTTAGCAGGGACCCTGGAGAATCAGCAGGGAGTATTTTCAAAGTCTCACTGTGGCAATGCTAGACACTCACAGCATGATTATAGCTTCCAAAAACAATGACACAGACAGCAAAGGGGAAAAATAAAACCTCGGTCCTTATTCACTGAAACTCTTGAGACATAAATATTATGTCCCCGAGTCTGAAGAGCCAGAGATGTAATTTAGCATGTATCACTCCCAGGAAGGCAAATGACTGAAAACTAATTGGCTTTCCCATTACGGGAAACTTCAGCGATTGTACCAGTGTCAGTTTCTTTCAGAAAACACTCAAGACAAACATTATTTGTAATGTGCAGCAATAATAATAATAATGATATGTTGCATTTATATAATGCCATTCATCTCGAGGAATACCAAAGTGCTTTAAAATCTTGATGATAGGTCCCTTTAATGTAGCGTGCACATCCCTGGGGTATCTGGATTACAAATTGTGATGACTACTTCTCATTATTTAAGAACTGTGCATGTCTTCTTATTCTTTTTTTATTAACCTGTCTCCTATAACCCTTTGCCAGGCCTTTCTGTTTGTCCCCTTCATGATTTGTCTTGTATTTGGGACTATAAGGCCTAGATTCTCAAAGGTAGCTAAGCACCTCATGCCTACCTAGGTGCTTAATAAACAGTAGGAGTTAGATATCTCAATACCTTTGAGGACGTGGGCACAAGCTCTTTGGTGCCTTAACTCTGGGAGACACTTAATTCAATGGCACCTTTCTTCCAAGGATCATAAAATGCTTTATAATAAATAAACTTCCTAACAGCCTCTAGAAGCAAGCACTCCTTTCATGTATGATGAAAAGGAGTCTACCTTTGGCTGGAATGTATCAACTGTTTAAAGGTCTAATATTAGCCAACAGACATTAATCAGGAAAAAAAAAAAAAGTCCAGTAAGTTTAGCAAGCAACATCAGGCCGTAATGTCTCGAAGTAATAGGTTAGGACTAGAAGGAAAAAGAACCAGTATGCATATTTGGATTAACACTTCCCTTCCACAAATGTTATAAGACCTTTACAACCAGATTCTGGTCTACATTTTGGGAGTCTAACTGGGCATCTGAAGTGCCAAGGTGCAATCCCACGCCACCCAGTTCGAATTAGCGTAATGTCCCGCTTGAAGAAAGTCATTAAGACTGGTTAGCCTGACTTCAATACGAGTTTCCCACACTTTATGCTGCACATGAACTCCTGGAAAATGGTGCATAACTTGAATTCACATAAAGGGAATCCACTTTACAATGTAACAAATAGGTATATGATCTAAGCCCTCGACTGCACTGACCACCCGATCCATTTCTACCACTTTTACAAAACAATTTTGGCACTCACCAACAGCAAGGTAATTTTTTTTTCTTATTAATGTACACACAAGCACGGGGCACTATTATAATGGAGATGACAACTACAGAAACACGCGTCGCAGACGGTGAGCGAAGAGCACAGATCCACATAGGAAACTATTTTGGTGCGCATCACTCCCACAATGCACCGCACAAAGCAGCTTCCACCACATTAATCTCATAAGTGTAAATTTACCTTGTATATAACACATTTTTTATATAAAAAGGGTCATCACATAAGAGCAAATTTGCACATCCAGAACCTGCATAAAGTGAGGGAAGCCTTTCCCCAGGAAGTTGCTGAAATAAAGTAAGAAGAGCTTCCTTTGTAACTGTTGAGAGGAGGAAGGGTGGGTCACAAGCAGCCAACATGGATTTGCTAAGAATAAATTGAGCCAACACATTTGGTCTCCTTCTGTGACAAAATAACTAGCTGGGCAGATGAAGGGAAGCCGATGGATATACTGTGCTTGGACTTTAGACAGGCTTTTGACAGTCCCACATGGCCTTCTTATAAACAAACTGGAGAAAAGTGGGCTAGACAAAACTATTATAAGATGGACAGAAAACTGGCTTAAAAGCTGCAAGCAAAGGGTAATTATAAATAGATCAATGTGGAACTGGCAGAAAGTTTTAGTTCCAAAGGGTTCAATGTATTTATTAATGACTTGGATGCCAGAATAGAGACTTGCTGGCCTGGTCACACAAAACTGTGAAGTATTGCAAACAGATTGTAGGAGGGGAGTAAGATCTTCAGAAAGATCTTGAAAGACTGGAAATCTGGGCTGAAGACAACAGAATGAAGTTCAGTTCAGACAAATACAGGGTACTACACCTAGGGAAGAGTAACTGGAAGCGCACATACGGGGTGGGAGATAACTGTCTGGGTGGCAATACTCTTAAGGATCTCAGGCTTTTGGTGAATCAGAGACACAGCATGAGTCAGCAGAGTTTTGGGCTTCACCAACAAGAGTATTAGATGCAAGACCCAGAAGGCAGTGGATGCTACTTAGATCTCATCTAGAGTTTTGGGCACAGTTTGGGGTTCTGCATTTTATCAAGTGCTCAGAGCACTTAGAGAGCATTCAAAGACAGGTGACAGATATTATAAAGTGCAGTGGAAACAGGCCAAACAAGGACAAGTTGAGAGAAATAAGTATGCCTAGCTTGAAGAAATGGTTAATAAGGAGGGACATGATAATAGTTTTCAAATATCTGAAGGACTTCCATAACGGATAGGGAAAACAGCTTTCCTCCTATGCTGCAGAGGGGAAGATTCATGGCAACGGCTTGGAATTGCAAAATATTCAAAATATTGGAAAATTGCATTAGATAGCAGGAAAAAAATGCGTTGTTCAAACTGAGGCAGTGAATAGAGTGCCTAGGGACGTTGTGGAAGTGTCTTCACTGGAGGTTTTCAAGAAGAGGCAGAATAAGTAGGGGTGATTTAGGAATATCAGTATCTGGACTGGGCTGCGAAGAGCAACAGGTGGAAGCCCAGAAGGCATCTGCACACACATCACTTAGAGACGATAAAAGCCCTGCAACTCAAAGCACATGAAATTTGGGGAGGACTATGATCAGCAAAAGGAGAATAAAACTGAGATCTACAACCACTTTGGTGATCAAAGAAGGATACGTTTATGGAGGGGAAAGGATGAATGGAGTTGTCTCCCTAGTCAAGGTGTGAGCATGGAGGCATGGAGCTCTGTTTGGGCCCTCCAGTTGCAGTGCAGAGCAGAGGCTGTTTGGTTTTTCCCATGTTTTGGGGCTCAGCTGGTCACCAGGTAGTGTTGGGAAGGAATGTTTCCCTACCTATTGCTCCTAGTGTTGAGGGTTTATTCGGCTTATTCAGAGTCAGTTGTTATTGGCTGCAGCCAACGCTGGGGATTTGCTAGGAATTAAATAAAAAAGGAGGTTTCTGGTTAGAGGGTCTTGCTCCTTCCCTCAGTGTCAGACCAATTGTCACATTTGGGACCAGAAAACTTTGACTCACAGTCAGATTGGCATGGGTTGTTTTGCTGGGGGAGAGGGGGGTGGGGGATGCCTTTTGCTGTATATGGGGAGGGGTGTGGGGGTGATCCTTGGATCTTTTGAACCTATTTTAACAAACTACTGCCTGGACTTCCATTAGAAGGACATTGAAGACACCCCTATTCCCCTGCTTCACCTGTGGCAAGCTAGAGCTAGGTGTTTCAGGCATTGCATCTAGTAGTTGTGTGAGAGGGTCATTCAGGAGTAGGGTAGACAAACGCTTGTCTAGGATGGTTTAGTCAGGGGTGGTCCTGCTTTGAGCAGGGGAATAGACTAGACGAACCCCCGAGAGCCTTTGCAGCCTTAATTTCTTATGAAGCTATAATTGTATAAATCCAGGAAAAGCTACTTTTTCAGCATCATCTGGCCATTCAGACTGAGTCACAGAAGGCAGTGAGGAGGAGCAAGGCCCACCTTTAATATTAGCAAGTTTTCATGGACTGGACCAGGACAGAACAGAATTGTACTTAGGCATCCGAAGTCCACCTGTGTGATTAGTAAATGGAATAGAAACTGGCCCATAACGACTACTTGTGATTAAGAGGTGGCTTTCAAACCCAGTCCAGAAGGCAATACCTGTTAATACCAGGTTGGTTTTGCTTTATCAATGACTCTACGTAGATAAGTTGCACACAGAGTTCTTGGTTCTCCATTTTCTCAAGAGGAATGAGATAGGCTATAGCTGGAAGGTAGCAAAGCAAAGGCCATCTGGGTAGAAAGCATCTTCTAAGTCACGCAAAACTGATGTCTCTCACTTCTTCCCCTACCATCCAGAAGGGGAGACCGACTGTTGCACTGTAGTAGGTTCAAGCGTCCCCTTTTCTTGAAATGCTGGGGAAATAATTGCAGAACGGTCCCTAACCATGGGGCTAAGTGCTGATCATGCACATAGTGAGATAGCCTCCCGCCCCCAAAGATGTTCATCCTTACAAATGGTAGGGGCACTGAGTTATTATCACCCCCAGTTTTCAGATGAGGAATTGAGGTATGGTGAGATTAAGGCTCTGACCTGCAAACATTTATGCACCAGCTTAACTTTCTATGCATGCTTAAAATGAAGCAGGTAAATACGCAGTGGCAGAATCACGGCCTACCCAAAGAGCCCTGCCAGCCTAAGTAACTGGGATTTGTTCACCCAGGAAGCCTGTAGCAGAATTACAATTCAAAACGACCCCTTTGTGCTCCTCTCGACTGCCTTAACATTAGCCTGTCCCTCTGCAGTGTGGACTGCAGCTTCCAGGAAAATCATTGGAAGACAGAAAGATCGTTACTTGCCAATGTCTAAAGAAAAAGAAAGAAAGACACAAGGTGGAATAAACAATGAGATAAATTTTGTTTTCAGACCTATTGGGCTTTAATAACAGCAGAACATAAACAAATTAAGACCTATTAAAGAAAAAGGCACAACTTGAAACCAAAATCCATTAGGCACTCATGTATTTATTTTGTTTTGTTTTGCTTTTTTTTTCCAGCGAACATTTCTGGAGTCCAAATTTTAGTTAAACGTGTTATTGTAATAGTTTAAGTCTTGAATGTGAAATGTACAATTTAGGCTGGTTAAATGCACTGAAGCTTTCTAGACATCACTGCCAGAGCTTTGAATAGAATTAACAAGTACATGTACAAATTACATCTTATTATTCAGCAGATGAATTTCTGCAAGGTTGAATTTCTGTTATCAAGGGTATCTATCTTTCTGCCTCGGCTGCGTGTGATGGGGATAGAAAACCCTGTTCCAAAGTTCACATGAGAAAGTCAAACACCTCCAAACCCAATCGCACAGGAAAATCGTGGTCTTGGATTTTCCGGATGTGCAGCTCCAGTTTGAACTGCAAAATCAGAGGTGCTTTTAAGTTTGCATCTCAAGGGGTGCGTCTATATGAGACATTTGCTGTGGAGCTGTCTAATTAGCTCTGCAGTAAATTCTCAGCATCTATACGTGTGCCCCTATTAGGCCACAGTAAACTAATTCACTCTGCTGTAGTTTAATACATGTAAACACAAGTACTATCCTATGACAGGGTTTTTTTTATTGTGCAGAAAGATATGTAGAGGCTGATGAGGCTGGCTAGAGCACATGAGTGCTTCAGTACTGGGGCTGCTTGCTGGCTAGCCTTGCACTGGAGCTCCCTTGTGCCCTAGACAGCCCCTCTGCACCATGTTAAGCCAGGTTGAAACAGCTCCAGGCTAGCAGATTGACCACCCCCACTGTCGCCCCGGACCCTATGCTAGCCGAGGCTGCTTTGACCTGGCTCAATGTGCTATGGTCCCAGGCACACACATAAATGAGGCACCCAGGAGCAATAAACTCTAATGTTATATTCACCAGAATGTATTCATTGCATTCGTTTCACGTGTAGATGCACCTCCTGAAGGTAGGTAAACAGCACTAGATCAGAACGTAGATATTTTATTTCACCGGGAGCTCTGGCTCCTAGCTATGGAAAAGGAATCCTGGAAGCTCTGAGAGTCCCTCCTCAAGATGCTCTCTGGGCTCGAACACCCCCTGCTAGAGCCAGGATCCTTGCAAAGGTATAGGCTGTAGCTGTGTAGGTCTGGGGACGTAGGCAGACAACGTTCTTTGAGTAAATCTGATATATTTTATTAGACCAACTCAGATAATTGGAAATGTTTTTCTTTGCAAACATCCAGGTACAAATACCCTTTGTCAAGCTGAGGAAGCATCTCCAGTTGGTCTGTGCTTTTTCTGGGTGGATTGAATAGTAAGGAAGCCAGAGGCTGGTCTGCATGCATACTAGGAGTGTACAAAACGGGTCCTATTCAATTCAGATTTGGATCCAGTTCGAATCAGGGACAGGGCTTTGATTAGTTGATTCGGATCACTGTCCCCGATTCAATTCAGCCGAATCTGAATCTGAAGATTCAATGCTGATTCGGGGAATGAACGATTCAAACATAGACACAACTTTAAATGTTTTTTCTGCAGATCTTAAGGAACCAGCGCAGTTTGTGATCGCTGTGATGCCAAGGCAAATGGAGCACCCCACAGGAGAGGGGGAGAGAGAGAGAGAGAGAGAGTGTGGGTGGGTGTGAGTGTGGGTGGGTGTTGGGTGTTGGGCGGGGGCACATGCTCAGCAGCAAACCCGGAAGCGGACCCAAAGTACTTCTAGTTCACTTCTGGGTCCACTGGGGAGCACGTAGGGGAGCCCCCTCCACTCCTGCCCACCACCCACCAGCTTGACAATTGACCAGAAGGGGACACCAGGTGCACCCCCC
>JAGPOW010002514.1:55286994-55301344 GCA_030014935.1 Caiman crocodilus | reverse complement strand
ACACACACACACACACATATATATAATGCGTGTGTGTGTATCCTTTCTGACCATTCAGATTATCAAAAAGCTGGATTGCTAGTAACATTATTGTTTGTTACAGTAGCATCTAAAGTCTCCGAGTCCACACAGCACTTGATGCTGCATATACAGAAGACTAGAGATGATTCATGCCCTGAGTAATGTAACGGGAGAGATTTTTGTTGCTGTTGTTTTGTTCTGTTTTAAATTTCACCCTTATCATATAAACAGACATAAACAGATAAAGGGGAGAAAGAGAAACTAAGGCACAAAGCAGTGATGTGGCTTGTATAAAGTCAGGGAGAGTTTTCGCATTGTTTCATTGTGTTTTACATCTCACCCTTATCATCTACAGAGCCATAAACAGGCTAAGAGGAGGAGGAGAAACTATGGCATGGACCAGTGCTGTGACTTGTGTAAGGGCACCGAACAGAGCTGGGATTAGGATGAGTTTTCCTAATTTCCAGACTGATACACTAACCGAGACCAAAGTCACTGTCTTCTGTCACCACCGCCCACACGCTCATTGCTGAGACCACTTGGTTTTAATAACAAGTCAAGCCACAAGAGAGATGGCTTATTTCTAAACTAGCTGTAGAAACAGATAAATATACATTTAATTATTCAACCTAGGGGGCAAAAGAAGATTTAATGTTTGAATAGAAATAAATCTGATTTCCTTAGTCTATAAAGGTGCAAATCTACCATGCCTTCTGCCTTGCTCCAGACTGACATGACTAATTGCTCTGACTTGAAATATGTGATTCGTGCTAGGACCCAAAAGATGGTGAACTGTGCTTGGGCAGGGCGAAGCCAGAGGATAGGCGTGGTGCCCTGATAGAGATTTGGGGGGCTGATACCAACAGCTGAATTTTAAGGAAGCATATTGGTTGATATCAATCTGATTTTTGGTACAAGGAGGGTCACTGGAAAGGGGCTATGGTAAATTTTGGTGTGGCTGCAGCTCCCAGCCCCACATAGCCCCCTACCAGCACTGCCGTTGTCTCCCCTGGATGCAGTGTATCCCCTAGCCCCAGCCCACAGCTGCAGCCTGCCTGGCCCTCCCCGCACAGATCTGGGGGTATGTGCTCCCCACAGTGCCCTTCCTGATGAGCAGCAGGAGCAGCAGCAGGAGCTGCCAGATGAGAGGGAAAGTGATGAATGAGCCACCAGATTAATGGCTCCCAGACGAGTGGCGGGCAGCAGCACGAGCCTGCCCCTGCTACCTGTGCACAGCCTGGGTGAGCCATGGCTCCGTCCTGCACCCACTCTGCCCTGGCTGGGCAGCACCTACCCCAACCCCAGCCCCAGCCCCAGCCGCAGCCCAGTCCCTCCCTCTGCCCCCCATGCCCCTTTCACCACAACAGACTTACTAGCTGCATGCAGCTCTCCAAGCTGCCATGCTGTGCTCCTCATTGGCTGCATGCTGCACTGTGATTGTGCACACACACGGCCATTTATTGGCCAAATTATTGGGCACATCAGGCCGATTTCCAATATGGTCAATTTTCTTTATATCAGTGCCAATCCAATTTCAGACTGATGTATTGGTACACCTCTAATTCATACAACATTTCCCAAATTATTCCTTCTATTTGTTTTTATTTTATATTTTTAAATAGGTAAA
This sequence comes from Caiman crocodilus, assembly GCA_030014935.1. NCBI lineage: Eukaryota > Metazoa > Chordata > Crocodylia > Alligatoridae > Caiman > Caiman crocodilus. The sequence continues at coordinate 55,299,696 of JAGPOW010002514.1, read as the reverse complement.
TAATTTGCTTGACTAGGAGTTGGAGCATTTAATATTGTACGTGTGCATGCTTTTTATATTTATAACATGTATTGTGTATAGGTCTCTATATACCTATTCATACACGCTAATCCTTCAAGCAACTGTATGAAAAAATATTGCTTCTCTATGGGCTCAGTGTAAAGTCTATGTGATGTAGAATGGAGGTGCATCTGCATGTGTGCTTTAAAGTGCCTTAGCCTATTTTAATATGCATTAAAGTGGCAAAAAAAAGGGGGGGGACTTCTACACATGTGTGTGGAGCAGACTCGATTAATTGAGCCTGCTGGAGCAAGCAAATTGATGTGCCCCAGCAGACCTTCCACGACACGTGTATCAGCGTCCCCATATGTCTCCACACTAAAATAAATTGTGGCAGGGTGTTTTGAAATAAAACATGTTCAATTAGCTTTAGTTCAAAGTTCCCCACCACCATTTTTTTAGCACAGGGACATGCACGGATGCTGATACACGTGATGCCTGGGCGCTTTTAATTAGCACAGCTTGCTAATTAAAACCACTTGCCTGGCACCACATCCCAACACATGTAAAAATGTCCATGCTCTTTAGCTAATGCTAATTAAAATAGGTTAATGCACATTGTTCTAGTACCTCACCATGGAGGTACTACAGTTAATGCACATTACCTAAAGTGCATTAGTGAACATGTAGATCTACCCTGAGTGTATTTGTTGGTGTCAGTTGTAAATCAATGCCATATTTAAGGCTGGCATATGAATAGCATCTGGGAAGTTAGGTGGCAACTACTACTTTAATTTCAAAGGGAATGAAGTAGCAATATTTTTAGACTTCTTTGAACACCCAGAACAGATGACTAAATACAGATTAAGGAATACAAATTTGAACAGCCAAGTCTAAAGAGGTTGCCAAGCCAAGCAAAGCTCTGATTAATGCCAGGATCTGCTAATCCAGGCTGGCATGTCCATACAGAATGGAAATCAAGTCTGCCTGGGTGAAAAGATCCAGGTTAATATGTCCTAAAGCAGGATCATGCCCATGTTTGTAAGCTATGAGGACACTGGATAACTTTTTCAAAAGTTCAGTGTTTACTGCAGATTTTCCAACCCATCATCTTCCCCTGAAGATGCTCCAGGTCACTCACTCAACTGGAGGACACTGACTAAAATTAATATGAAGGGTATCGATTGGGGCAATTTGCAGAAGTGTTCTATGGAAACATTATGAGAATTATCCAAGAGGGAAGAAAATGGCTTTGTTTAGAAGCTCACATGTCTCTGAGATACCTTGTCAGATTAACCTCCAGCTTTGCAGACATAAAGAACTCTGTCATCTTGAGAACTTGCATGAGAAACCAAGGAAGGAAACATGGTGTTATGAATAGTTTGCAGACTCTGTGTGTGTACTTAGGTACTTGGGCAGGCATTCAGAATTAGCTTCATTATGAACAGCTAGTTGGAACTATGATGATGAAGTCACCACCACAGCTCCATAGTTATATTAGGGATTTGGAGTCTGGATAAAATAATTTACTGCAAAGTAATGGATATGGCTATATTTGCGCTTACGTGGAAAGGGCCAAGTCAGGTTTCTATTTGGATGTTTGTCTGTGCTTTTGGAAGCCAGATTCATTAAACGTCCATATGCCCTGTCTCTTGTCATTATTCGAGGGGGGCGGGGGTTCATACTTTAAAAAAACAAAACAAAACTACACACTAAAATAACAACTTAAAATCACTTTCTTCCTAAACCAGGCCAGGCCAAAGGAAGATGATTCCTGGCTTCTTTACGCACCAGGGTTAAGGTTGAAGGAGGCTACATTTCCACAAGGGTGACTAGAGTTTAGGAATAAGCATGTAGTGGAGAGCTGGACGGTTTACATGGGCAAGTTACTATTGAGTTGGCCTTGGAGACATAAAAATAGGTCATAAGTATCTTTCTGCAGCTGGATGGAGACAATTCTGAGGGCTTTTTTATTAAAATGCTCAGTGCATAAAAGAGGATACAACAATGTGGATATTTAGAAGCTGATAGTCATACTCTTTGAAGTCAATGGAAAGACTCCTATCAATGTCAATGGTTCTTGGATCAGGACCTCAAAGGAAAGCTGCAGTATTTTTTTTCTTACACTTGAAAGAGGTAATTAAAATAATTATCCTTCTGATGGCCTGAATAATCAATTATTTGCATAGTTTGAGTGGTAGCATCTACTTGCTAGCTAATTTTTTTAGAAGTGCTATAAAAAAGATTAAAAAAAAAGTAATATATCAAAAGCTAGAGAGCAGCATGTCTGAGAAAGCACAGCCTCTTGGTCCAGTTCACACAAAGCATTTGTATAGCAGCAAACAGAACAGAATCCTAGGCCAGGAGTAGGTCTTCTGCTGGTATGGCAATGCGAATGAGAAAAGGTGTCTGGGTATTTTTGGGGTGCTTACCTGGAGCTACTGAACAAAAGGAGCTCTGATTTTCAAAAAAAGGGATAAAGCTCCAGACTTCAAGAATGAGGACCTTTGAAAGTGTCTTCAGTCTAGCAGCTTAAAAATGGGGTAATAGAAATCACTAATCAGCTTGAAAAATCTTGACTGTCAGCTTCAAGACCCTTGACGTGTTTGGTGGATTCTGCTGCTTCTTCCCAATTTGCAAGAGTGAATTCTTGAAAGAAATATATCCATAAAGACACTGGAAAATGAAACACTGGTTTTCAGGCCAGGAAAGAATTTTCACCCTACCTTTGAGTAGCAAGAACCATGCAATTGCTTTTGGCTTCCTCCGTAGCATGGGGCATGCTTATGTTCTTCTTCCTAGGTCGTTGGAGCCTATTTTAATCTAAAATTTTCCCTGCCATTGCAGAGGCCCTTGCATTGTCATAGCACCTTTGTCTCCTTTTCTTTTTTTTTCATACTTATGGCACTTTTCATTATTAATTCATTCATTATAATTCATTTATTAAGCACTTAGCTGTTGTGGCATGCTGGTGGATCCCTGTGCATGCAGGGGACTAGACTAGATTTGATACCCTAGAAAAGTGATTCTCATCTGGGGTCCTGCAGCACCCTGGGGTGCTGTGAGTTCCTTTGAAGGGTGGTAAAAGTAGAGAAGCATAAACTCAGGCTAATCCCTGCCTGGCCTCTGCCCTGTTCCCACTGCCTGGCTCTTGTTCAAGGAATTAAGCACTGTAATATATACATTTTTGAAAGGTGATTCTCAATTCACACAAATTATGGAGTCTAAAAAGGTTGAGAACCACTGCCCTAGGAGAGCCCCTTTGTTCTGTATTTTTTAATCCTTCCTGCATTTCCCAATTCCTCCTGTCTTTTCCTCCATTTTATTTTTTTCTTCTTTTATTATTTTTTGGTGAACAAAGGTAGAACACAAAAAGATTTTCTCCAACTTATTTTCAATCTAGCTCTGTTTAAGAACAAAACCAAACCAAGTAATTGTACAAAATAAAAAGATTATATATACAAAACAGTTATACAGAAGTAGCTCTGGTCCACTTCCAGGTCCACTGCTGAGCACGTGGGGGAGATCCCCTCCATGCTCCCATGGGACGCTCATCCACCTCACCATTACAGCATTCACGAGCTGTGCCTGGTACCTTGAGAAAAATATATAAAGCTGGGTCTATGGCTGAATTGTTTAACCTCTCTAAATCTCTCCGAATCAAATTGGAGGCTTCTGATTCCATTCAGAGAAATTAATGGGTCTCCTGATATGATTCAGATTCGGAGATTTGGCCATCGAACCAGGCCAAATCTCCTCCGAATCAAATCAGTGACCGAAGCATTGCGCAGCCCTACTACATATTTTAAAAAGTCCATATCTTCACCTGGAGTGAATCAGTGTGACTCCATTGATGTTAACAGAGCTTAACCAACATATACTGCAGAAAAGGACCTGGAGGTGACAGGGGACAAGAAGCTGGACAGGCAGCAGTGTGCCCTTGTCGCCAAGAAGGCTAACAACATCCTGGGCTGCATTGGTAGGAGCGGTGCCAGTAGGTCATGGGAAGTGATTCTCTCCATCTATTCAACATTGGGGAGGCCACATCTGGAGTCCTGTGTCCAGTTTTGGGCCCCCACTACAGAAAGGATGTGGACAAGTTAGAAAGAGTCCAGAGGAGGGTAATGAAAATGGTGAGATGGCTGGGGGACATGACTTATGAGGAAAGACAGAGGGAACTGGGCTTATTTAGTCTAGAGAAGAGGAGACTGAGATAGCAGTCTTTAACTCTCTGCAGGGTGGTTCCGAACAGGATGGACTGAGATTGTTCTCAGCGGTGGCAGATGACAGGAAAAGGAGCAATGGTTTCAAGTTGCAATGAGGGAAGTTGAGGTTAGATATGTGGAAGAATTTTCTTAGTAGGAGGGTGGTGAAGCACTGGAATGGGTTACCCAGAGAGGTGGTGCAGTCTCCATCCTTGGGGTTTTTTAAGACCTGGCTAGACAAAGCCTCAGCTAGGATGACGTATTTGGGCCTGGTCCTTCTTGGAGCAAGAGGTTGGATTAGATGTGACCCCCTGAGGTCCCTTCTCACCCTTGTTTTCTATGGTTCTATGATTCCATACCAGATGTTACTATAGTAGGTCTTATCTTCAAGGGTATTGTCTTTACTGCAGAGTTAGTTGGTCTAACCCAATTTTTCTCTCAACCCTTTCCAGCCCATATAAAACCTCCCCAGAGTTTAGTGATACCTTTAACCCAGGCTACCAGGCATTGCATTGGATCATGGGTTCTACTTTGACTCAAGCTGGGAAACCACTCACTTTGTAGTGAAATGCAAACCAAAGCACTCAAGTAAGCATAATCCTCCACTGCCTTTCTTCAGTTGCCTATATGCACCTGGACAGCTGTTCACTCTAACACATTTCACTGGTGGTTCTGTTTTCTGCCTCTTAAAAAATGTGGGATTTGAACCTAGATGTCATAGAGACATCCAGCACCAGGGAGAATGGAGTGGCCAAGGGAAAAATTTGCAAGTGTGGCTGGTCCTACCTTGGTTAGACTTTAGGCCAACTCTAAAGTGAATAGACACCTGTCAGGACAGAATCTTCAGATGATCAAAATTGGTAGAGCTTCCTCCAAAATTCATTTATTTTTTAATGAACAAGTTTCCATGAAAAATGTGAAACTAGACAGTGTGGTTTTTGGATACTGTGGTTCCCCATTCACAGTGGTTTTCATTTTTTCAGTCTATTTTTCTTGTGAATTTTCTTGTGTGTTATTGCAGTCCCTGACAAATAATTTTTAAGGCCATATAGGTACTCAAAGAATGATGAGTTCATTAGCTTAGAGTTGAAGTGAGCTCATTCAGCTGAAAGTAAATCCTGTCCACTTATCTGCACTTGCATCATTAAAAAAAAATAATAAAACAGTTTATTCAAGAGCCTGTAACACTTGCTGGATATTGTCAGTCTCTGCTGACCAGATCTGCCATAACTCACAAAGACTCGTAGAAAAGGTGTTGCATTAAGGGGGTATTTTTTCAGTGATTATTTCTGAATAATAATGAATGTCCTGCTTTGAGCAGGGGTTGGACTAGATGACCTCCTGATGTCCCTTCCAACCCCTAATTTTCTATAATTCTCTGAATCTATGCAGTGCAATTTTTCATATAGCTCTTGATATTAGTGTCTTTTATGCATCCCCAAAGCACAGGAAAGCTAAAGCATTTTGGGGGTGAGAGGAAGTAACACAAATGAAAGAAAGATTCCCAGTTAGCCATAACAATGGAGTACACAATTATGAGGGGTCGATTGAGCAGAAAGAGAGAATTCAAGATTTTTTTCTTTGTACTGGATTCAAAACTAGGGGTCCATATTTCTCCAGTGGAGCAGTTCATGCATCTTGAACACTCTGGCCCTACTCATGAAATACAATAATCAGGTCCCTGACTCAGCATCTTCCCTGGATACCAAAAGTGTCCTAATGGGAGAAGGATCCTTGTTAGCACGGCCTCTTGACTTCAGTGAGTTGCGTGTGGATCCTAAAGTCTATGCTTGTAGATCACACTGTAAGATATGGGGAGAGCAGAGGGTGTGGTAGCAGAATAGTTAAACTATTTTTCTGCACATTTGGAGTGTGAGTTTCTACTCCAAGTGCTGCAGTCCCAGGTGCACATATAAACGCTGCACCTGGGAGCATCTGACTCCGGTGCAAACTGTGCTGGAGTTTATTTCATCATACAAATACACTGTATAGATGCAGCCAGTATCACCAGGATTCACTCCTTCCTTCTGGCACTGTCTGCTGTGTCTGCAGCTGAAAGCACAGATCTCAGATTGACCTCTTCGGTCATCTTCGGACTCATCGGTGGCTTCCCTGTTTACTGGGAGAGTGTCATCCTCGTATCGAGATTGCTGCCACCCCCACTGCCGCCACCGGATCTCTGCAAAATACCACCTCTAGCTGTGAGCAGATGACTAGCAGCAGGCTCAGAAACAAAAGGTGAGTAGATGTGATGATGTGAGTACATCACTACCTTGTGTGCAGTTGGCTGCAGATATGGACGCACATTCACAGCACTGGCCTGATAAGCCACTTCTGCTTGGCATGCACCTTGGACTTGCATTCTTCCTTATAGAATATATCCTGATTGCTGATGCCACAGGAAGTTCTGTTCTTGCACCATTGGAGAATAAGTGATTTGGGGAACTGCCTTATAATAAAACATCAGAGTAAGGAGTAACAGTGCACTTGTTTGACCTCAAATGCCCTCGCAAAACTATAGAGAACATCAAATATACCAGAATATCCCTTCTTAAGCAGCAGATATGACTAATGCTTGTAACATTGCTTATTGCATTCCCACTAGGAGTTCAGAGACCAGGGTGGTGGGCTTGGTGTGGGAATCTAAGTGGAACAGGATGAGAAAGGGAGAGAGGAAAGATTGCTAAAAAAAGGAGGGTGGGGGTGGGGAATTAAACTTGTTATCATTTGTTTCACATATTTTAGGCTCAATTAACACATCTTGAGGATTTGTATGACAGTGCCAACAAGAATTAATGCAAAAGTTATGCATTCTACCTTTTATCTCAATTGTGTTGCATGAGTCTCGCAAAGTTGAAAAGCTGCTAATTTAGTAGTCAGCAGTGTCAAATAAAATTTCTAAACTGTATGTCTATAAAAGAACATCTTTGCAATAAGGCATAGCAAATATGCTTGCAAAACAGTTCAGTCAGCAAACCTGTTTTAGGTTTTGAAATATCTGGCAATGACATTTATTAGAACGAAACTATAATATATCAGTGATATAAGGAGCTGTCTCTTCATCACTGGCGCTTTATTATAGGCACTAATTTTGTGCAAAATCCTTTAGATTCTTTGCAAAACACCTGCTGAACTTAAAGAAATATGGTTACTGCTTGTGCTGAGACAGATGTAGCTTAATCACATAATACTGAATTTGACTTTTCAGTGCCTTACAATAAATGAACTGAGCCTGGTAGTGCAGTAGGTTTAAATCTTGCTCCAATTTGTGTACAGAGCTCAATGACTGGAGACTCGGTGGTGAGGCCCACTTTCCCGGTTCCCTGAAAGTAAGCAAAGTAAATCCGTGAAACCCATTCCCACTCTGTCTTTTTCTCTAAAAAAAGAAAAAGAAAAAGAAAAGAAATTAAATTAAATCAAATCAAATTAAAATAGATAGCATACTGAAGGTGTGAAATTACTCATTGTGGTTTTTTAATATCCTGTGTTTTTTAATCTGCCAAGCTAAGTAGCTGTTCAGCTGCCTCTTTCTACCTAGTCTATCTATCTATCTGCCCTTTCTGTGAGGAGGAGGTGGAGATGTTCTTGCATACCTTCCTGGACGTCAACCGCTCTTTTGATGTCCTCAGTGCCCACTTTGGAGTCTTCTGGGAGAAAATGTATATTTTTTCTTTGGCCTATGCCAAGTAGCCAAGGGGAATCTGATCTGCCTAGCCAAATTCCTGATAGACTAGGCAAGATGGTGACCCTGAAAAATGAGAAAAAAAACAGATCCCAAAGGCCAGCTCTGGCAACAGCTTCCACTTTTTTCGGTCCATAGTCCAGACACATGAACTGCTTTGAGTTCAGACACTGTGGCCCCATTTGTGACCCTGGGCTATCTGGGGGACACCCTACCCTGTGAAAGATGGTGCGCTAGTCCTAAATATAGTAGCAAAGAAAGGGTTTTGGGGAGGAGGGGAGGTGGTTTCCATCTCTAGCTGAAATGATACTTTGTTACTAATGAATTCTTCCATGCTCATCCCCTCGGGGAGCTCTGTCTTGGGACTTCCACCTTTTGTTTTTTACGCTTCTATAACAGTTATAAGAAGTCAAAAGTCTGTCTGTCTCTGTCTATCTAATCTGTCTGCTTCTTTTCTTTATTCCTCCAGCGTGCTGGAAAATGTCATGTTTATAGAGAGCAGATATGATGACCACTATGAGATGGAAATAGAATGACACGACCTATTTTCTCACCCAATCTTCAACAGCTCATGATTAGCTTCATATGTTGATTGATTTTTGGTGGGAAGGAGCGCTCGGGAGATTTTCAATGAATTTCAGTCACCCAGGCTTGGCCAGATTAAGATCCAAAATGGTTTATACTTTTCTCTGATTGTTCCCTTCTCACACATAGAAGTGCTAGTGTGTGTATATGTGTTCACCGGGCTTGCTTGAGTGTGTATCAAGCTTCTGTGTGTGCATGTGTGTTTGTGTATCGCTAATGCATGCATAGCACACCAAACTGTGCATCAATCTCTATATACTTTCTTTATATCTAAACACAAAGTACACACCATCTATACATAAACACACTCACACTTATTTACAGAATATATATCATATTATTGTGTATCTGTTATTGTCTTTCTCCATTGGATCTTATTTACCTTGTAATGTTAAATAATGATACTTTAATTTTACTTCTTCAGATAAGCTGTGTGCTTGAGAAAAGCCATAAAACAATGAAACCTCATGAATATTTATATCAATGGCTACATAGCATTATATTCATAATCTCTGGAACTGGTTCTCACCGGTTCAGAATTAATTATCAAGTTCAGTTTTAATTGCATTCTTCTAAATTACAACCAAAAAAAACCAAAAAACCCTATAATGAATTAGCTCGCAAGTCATCTGCTGGGCTTGGAAAGTCTGGGAGTTTCATGAAATCCCATTCTTAACATTTAATAATGAGCTGAAGACACAGGTGATCCAAGAGTCTTTCCTTAATGCTTGTCATTTGACATATTTTGAACGGTTAAGGCTTTCCCCTCCACTTTTAAAAAAAATAATAATTTATTTTGTGAAAAATGGGTTGAGTGTTTCAGCTTTCTCTGTAAGCCTTTCTTGGTTTGTTAGTTTGTTTTTATTAATTTTATGTGTATCTCGTTTGTTGATGTGCGATCATTTTGTGCTAACAACTAAGGAAACTTGGGTGAAACTCTCTCCTGCACAGCAACCCATCTTCAGTCCTGTTCAGAAGTTATGTTTCCCTTTAAGCCAATCATCTTTAAGCTAAATTGTTTGGGGAATTTGACTTCCCATGGCTCTCTGAACCAAAGAAAATGCAGAGGCAAATACTTGGTAGAATTTAATGAATGAAGATCTTTTGGTTTCCGACAGCTAAACCTATTTACAACAGCAAAAAATCCTGTCCTCACATTTTGCATAGCAGCCAGCGTTTAAAAAAGAAATAGAAGTGAGTGAAGGTTTGCTGATAATGACTAACTATACTCTTCTCCTAACAGCTTAACTATATTGCTGGTTTTAGGTTTGGGTGGATGGGACTGGAGACCAAAGCCTTAGACACAGCTTGGACAGCGATCTACTGTTTTCTGACTTCACAAAATACTTAAGCATAGACCTAACCTTTAATACTTGCGATTAAAATTATGCTCACACTTAAGTATACTGATACTTTGGGGCAACAGAGGATGAATCAATTACTGTGCCCACTTAAGATCTCCTGCCCCCTCCATAAGATCAATACAGACTAGTTCTAATAGCCTGATTACCTGTGTTACTGCTGCTGTTGCTGCTACTGTCCATTTTTAAATGGCCACATGCCTTTAAAGGGCTGGGATTTAAATATTCACTTGCACTTGCTTGTGCTTCTTCGGGTTTCATGATCATTTTATACTTAAGATTTTGCTCACCCTCAATCTGGGCTACGTTTGGATTTTTCCCATGGAGTGATTACTTGAAACAAGTGAATTTCAGAACTGTTTTTAATGTTGATTTTCATTTTTAAAAAAGTCTTTGGTTTCTAGCTTATTTATTTATTTATTTATTGTAATAAAAAGGAATCAGGCTTTGTTTAGCAAACACTGGGTACATCTACACATGCAATTACCCTGATGCAGCAAACTCTGGCACAGTATGTGCTGGACTCAGCTGCTCCCGGGCACAGCATTTACACGTGCACCCAGGATGGCAGCAATTCAAGCCAGGGTGGAGCAGCCCCAGGCTGGTAGGGAGTTTGGAGGGTCAGTCGTGGGCTCCAGGTGGCAGTGTTGGGGGGCAGAAGGACTGGCTGGGACATGAGGGTGCTATAGTGTGGGGCTATCCACTAGGTAGCCCCCAAACTTGAGCATCTTCATGTCCCAGCTTGTCTCGGTTATAGTGTGCACATGCATTTCACCGCACATAACTAGCTCACTGTAAGACGCTGCTGTCCTGATCCTACAGTAGAGTTAATTAATTTGCTAAGCCCCAATACTGGTGCATGTTCAGACTGTGATGCTTTACTGCAGAGCTAATTAGTCAACTTCAGTAAAGCGCACATGAAGATGCACTCACTGAATAGTTTTGTTTTATTTTTAAATGCATTTTTATCACAGCAATGTCTGCAAATATTTGTCAAGTTTCTCTGCTTATAATACAAATTAGGAAGTATCATAGGATATGCGTACAGGAGGGCCATCTTGTTATTTCAGGTCTATGCCGTCCTGTCTCCTGCATCCACCTTACATACATTTTCATAAACTTATCTGGCTCAGTTTTAAACCTGGGTTTGTTCTTTGCCCCTGTTGGTCCAGTCGGCATGCTCTTCCACAACCTCTAGCATCAGAGTCACTTAACAAAGGGAGGAACAGAGATGCTGATAAGCGATGTGCTTGCAGTCCCTAAGGCATTCTCAGGCCACATGAAGAAGAGAAAACTATCTGAAATGTTATTCCTACGCTATAGTCACACATCTCCCTGCTGTCCAGAGGAAGAACACAGAGCCCTCCTCCATTAGATTTATCAGCTCCAATGTGCACACATGTAAGTGCTAGGAGAAATCAAATGTATTTCTGGTTCCTTCTGGTTCAGCCATCCAGCAATCCTGCAGTTTGTTCCCCAGCTGTGTAATCACAGAAAGTGTACTATTCTCATCGTTCTTGCAGATGAAGGGCCTCAAAGCACTTCAAATTATTACCTTGTTCAGGCAGAGCGTGACACGGAAGATAGAAGATTCATATACTCTTGTCGGCATGTCTACGTCTTCATTAATGCCCCCTGGTTACTGGGGTCTACTTTGTAGCCATGTTGGCCTGTGACAAACCCCCCCCCAAAAAACAGAACTCTAAAGTTCTTGGTTTAGAGGTGATACCTTTCATTAGACCCACTAAAAAATAGCAAAATAATATTCTTGGACACATGCACCCTTCTACAGGCTGAGAAGAAATCAAAGATTGTCAAACTCATTTTACAGTCTTTTACCATCGTTGTTTTTTCCTCAGCCTGAAGAAGGGCACATGTGCCTGAAAACTTGCAAAGAAAGATTTCTCCCCCCTGTTTTTTAAGTTGGTCTAATAAAACCAGAGGTATCACCTCTGAATGAGCAGTTTTAGAGTTTTGTATTTCCCCTAGTTACTATGTATTTAGTTTAGTACTTCTTTAATGAAATACTAACTGAATGTGCAGTGACTAGTTACTGCATAGTAGCACTGAAGTACAGTTATTTTGTCACACTTACTGTGCATTAAGCTAATAACACTGCACAGTAGGCTATTAGCACAGTACTGCACACTGGTATTAAACTAATGCGCAGTAAGCATCTTGTGTAGACGTGTCCAGCGTGTGCTTGCTGATCTGCATCCATAAGTGTTGCAAATGATCTTAGCTGGGGTCCATTGCTTGAATACAGAGGGGGATGGAGAAGAATTTGAAAAAAAGCAAGCAATGAGAAAATTTGGATCTTTCCTCTCAGGATTGCTCTTTTCTTTGAAAGACAAAAACTCTGCTCTGCACAGTCAAACTCTTAAAGATCCCTGTGGACCAAAGCACTTATCATTGGCAAGTTTTTAGTCACATCAGTATCCCAAGGAAACTAGGGGTAGAAAGATTAGTGCCAACAAATCCTCATTCAGGATTAAATTAACTTTTGTGGTGAGGGGCACAAGAAATCCAATCCAGTCTCCAGCCGTGGTGTAAGGACGTAAGCAGGAGTGAAGTGGTACACAGAAGATGGGCTAGCTTCCTGCTAGGGAGCATGTCCCAGAGATGTAGATGACCACATGCCTTTTCCTTCCTGAGACAATAAGTATTATATTCATGTATTTATTATATATATATATATTATTATCTAACAAAGTAGGTTGTTTCCTAAAAAAGCTCATGCCTCTCTGAACCAGTTAGTCTCTAAGGGCATTTATACACATGGTCTGGGAGGGACGCTTTAATTAGAGCAGTTCTAATTAAAATGCCAGGAGTGGCTTATTTATCAGCATCCCCATGCTTCAAAATGGTG
>JAGPOW010002514.1:55255584-55270648 GCA_030014935.1 Caiman crocodilus | reverse complement strand
CCTAGCTATTTTTTTTTTTAAATAGAAGTCAAAACATCTCATGCAGTCAGAGTGAAGTATGTTATACAAAGGAAAGCTAAGTAGATGGTTATGCCTAGCTTTCTTGCATTTTGATTGATTTAAACAATTCTTTTGCATGATAACTGTTACCAGAGATCTTTCCTAGAGGATGTTTTACTGAGTTTTCAGTTCTTTAGACATTTAATGTTCTTTTTTTTTTTCACGTATAGGGTGAGGGAGCTGAGACCATCAAATACGACCCGCGTTGACTTCACAGTTAGCTCAAGATATATGGTACGATATTAGGATGTGTCACTTACTTAATCGCACTCAAGAGTATTAATATTTTGTGACATGCCATGAATGATAAGATGCCATAACTCAGAAGATGCCTTCTGTCACAACTGTCAAGCAGGACATGAAATCTGGTCCCACCGGTAAAATTTACTTATCTACCTACCCAATTTAGGACCCATACTACATTGTGCTGCTACTGCACAGTCCTAGGGAAGTATCATAATAATGAGGCCAACAGAAAGAGAGCCCCACTCATAGCTCCTTTCATTCCCCTTCTGAGTTTGACCCCGAGGTTCAGTGCTGCTCTTAAAAGACCACTAAATGTCCAGTTACTGATACATATGCTACTGCCTTATTCTCAATCATTTTAATGAAAAAAATAGTATGTCAGATCACTAACAGTCTAATCCCATCCGTCTTGAAGTCTACAGTAAATCTCCCACTGACGTCCATAGATGTAAGAGTACAGAAGTTCTTCCTGCATAAAGCAAATTGTATTGGAAATTCAGACAACAGGGTGAAGACCATGGGTCTCTGCAGAAGCCAGTTCTTCAACACTTCTCCCTCCCTACGTGCAAAGACCATGGCGCAAAGCAAATGATGTTCTGAGACATAGCTGCTAGTGAAAGTAATTAAATATTTGGAAAGTTTGGCTCTCTCCGAATGGCTGTGAAGTCTATCAGGGACATAGCATACACCTGGCCACTCAAGTAGGATTATGAGCAAATCACTTCAAAGACCCAGATCTTCAAAGATATGTAGGTGCTTAACTTTCATTGATTTCAATGGGAGTAAGGTATCTAAATACCTTTCAAGGTCTAGTCATTAGCATCTCTGTTACTCATCTGTAAAATGCATTTAAGATAATTTGGCAGGATGTTGAGGGTATAAATGCTTAAGACTTAATTAACCAATTAGGGATGGGACAATTTAATTCAGGCTGGTTTGATAAGGCATGTGTTAAGCTAGACAAGTGAGGACATTCTTACATCATAATATCCGTACTTGGCATCTATTTAGCATGTGAACCCAGTTCTGAATTTATTCATAGCTGCTTTCCTTCTAATGGTCCAAACTAAAAAGACCGCAAGGTTGAATAGCCCCCAGATTTGGAGGGATTAGGACATGGACCTGAATGTTGTGATCTAAGCTCATCTCTACTCCAGATACATACCGAATAATAGGAGGAGGTCAGGGGGCAATTATTCCAATTAGTCACCAAGGTCAGGACAAGAAGTAATGGGATGAAGCTGCAACAAAGGGGAAATTTAAGTTAATGATTAAGACAAACTTTATAACTATTAGGACAGTTAGAGCCATGGAACGAACTGCCAAGGGAGGTCATAGCACCACTTTCACTTAGAGGTTTTCAAGGGCGGACTTATAATCAGTCTAACAATAATGGCTTAAGGAAAATGAATTCAGTCCTGCCAGGAAACAGGAGCTGGGGCTACCCCGCCCTCAAGAATTCCTTTTCCAACCCTAATGATTTAGTCCTGAATGTGTGGGCAAAATTAATTCACCACTCCTATAATGCAGAAGGTTAGAGAGTGAAAGGCATTCTGATATACACATGAATGATATTAATTATGGTCACTTTCCGAGTGTTCTCAGCCATTTTAACAGGGTGTTACTATGCACAATGGTTTCTATAATAATATTAATAATAATGATTTGCACCAATATACAGTGACTTTCTCCAAGAACTTTATTAATGTTAACTTATGCTAGGTCTTGAAATAGGAAAATACCGTGAGCAGGTAATTATTGTGCCAAAAGTGGCAAAGTTATGAAACGCCTGGATTTATTGTTACACTAGAATAGAGTCTGCAGCAGTTCAAAGTTGAGCTGAAAGGATAATAGTATATATCAGTGAAAATAATACATTCTGCCTTCAAGGCTGATGGACAATTAGAAGTGAACACTTGATTTTTTGGGGTCAAGCCCGCAGAATTGTCTGATTTGTATTCACGGCCAGCTGAAGGGCTCTAAGTGACTTTTTACTTGGCCAATCCTTGGGCCAGCCAGGCAGCTGTTGCAATTCCCATGTACTTTCTTATATCCATAGATATTAAGACTAAGGAGACCATTGTTATCACCAACTTTGACCTCCTGAATAAAGTAGCCATAGGGTTTCTCTAAATTAACATCTTTTCCAAATACCAAAAGTATGTTGCAGTGGAGCACGTCTCTTAAAAAAAAAAAAAGCCATTCAGTCTCTAACTAAGAATTTCCAGTGATGGAAAATGCACTGTGATCACATGAAAGTCAGTCTAACTATTAATTATCCTTGCTGTTTAAATACGTGCTTTAAAAAACAAAAATCTGAATTGGTCTAGGTTTAACTTTTAGCCATTGTACATTGTTAAAACTTTGTCTCCTGTGCTAAAGAGTCTTCCATTATCAAAGGTCTGTTCCTGTGCTTATAGAAAGTGAACTGGTCACCTTATCAGTTGTCATTTGTTAGGCCAAAATGGATGAGCTCTTTGACTTTTTCACTGTAGGCAGGTTTTCCATTCCTTGAATCATCCTTGTGGTGCTCCTTTGAATTGTTTCCAAATTAGCAACATCTGTCTTGAACTGTAGACACCAGAACTGTAGGAAGCATTTTGGTAGTACTCTCATATTTAATCAAATAAAGAGGTATAACCTCCTTGCTCCCCTGTTTATATATTAAAGGATTGAATTAGCCTTGGGAACTCATATTCAACTGAGTATCCATTGTGATATGTGCAAACATTTGGGTTATTTGGTCATTTAAAGTTTATGACTTTGTGAAATGTTATTAGATGCCTTCACGTTCTGACCAGGCCTAGTACCACTGAAGAAAAGAGGAAACCAAGACACAACACTATTGAAGAAGGACACATTGATTTAGAAGAAGGGGAAAAAAGTGTGTGTGGCGGGGGGGGTTCCCCCTCTGTCAGGCCTGAAGAAGCCACAGGGAGAAGCCAGAGTGGAGTTACACCTTATAGACTAACTAAATCAGAGATGCATATGCGAACACCAGCTCACTTAATCAGATGCTATGAAAAGGTGTGCAGAGACTAGGCTGTCGAATAAAACCTACAGCGAAACACTCCAGTCCTCCCTGGATATTACATTGCTGACCTCAGAGTCGCAGATCTTAATTAACAGAATTTGAAAAATCATCTTGACTGTGAAATTGCAGAACAAGAAATCATCTTCAGATTGGATTGGATTGGATTGCATGTGATCTAAACAGCGACTGCAGAATCTTATCCCATTTCACGGATTTGCTTTTTTGCCTTTATGTGTTTGCTGCTTTGTTGTCCTCTGCATCCCCCTCTACCTCTCTCAGTGCTACCCGCTCTCCTTCCTTTCCTATTTTCTACTCATCACCCCTTCCTTGTCTTTTGAATTGATATAACTGTTTCTGCTTGATGATCTGTCCTTTCACAGCACCTGAAGTAGTCAACTGTTGCTCCCAAAAGCTAACATAGCTCTCATTCAGTGGGTGTGTCTACACATGCTTTTACTGCACAGTAAATTACTGTGCAGTAAGGTTATTAGACTGGCGTCTACGTGTGTAGGAGTTGCACCACAGTACTACTGTGTGTGCACTGACTTGGGAGTAAAGTTACTCCCAAGTCAGTCCACACAAACAGTCTTATTGTGCAGTAAGGTGTCTACACATGCCTTACTGCTCAGTAACTACTCAGGAGTAAATGTGATACCTGCATCATGCAGGTAGAAGATATACTCCTGAGTCAGCATAAGTCACCATAGTTACCATGCGATACTGGTGCACACATGTTGTCGCATGCCCTTACTGCACAGTAATTTGTGGTCACTGCACAGTAATGGTGCACATGTAGATGCACAATAATGATGCACATGTAGATGCACCCAGTTAGCCTATAAGGTGCATCTCTACACTGCCTGTCTTCAGACTAACATGGCCAAGTTTAGGGAAATGGGTGCAAGACATGAGCATGATTCATGGGAGGGGATGTGGGACTAAAATTAAGGGATTCATAAGAACAGCGAGGACTCTGAGGAAATGGTGCACAGGTGTTTGTGCTTTTCTTAGATTAGCATGTGTCTTCTTCATAGTGCGTGATGGGATCAGGCATTCCTCTGGAAAGGCTGCATGTTCTTTATTCAACTTTTCTGTTTCCTATAAGCTTTACGCTGTAAGCCAGAATACTCACAGGATAGGACTTCTGAGGATGGTGTGCTTGAGCAATGTGAGTATCTCAAAATGTCAAGACTGGTCCCCATGTCTCAGAAGTAGTAGGACTGCTATGTCCCATTCCCTAGAGAGATGGTGTCTACAGCCAGGAAACGCGAAGGGTTAGCCTAACCCGAACCAGAACCAGAGACTGTGGCTGCAGCCTGCCTGGGGACATCAGAAGCTCTAGGATCTGGCATGTGGGTCCCAACACAGTTGCTTGGTGAGTGTCCAGCCTAAAGAATTTAGCAAAGACTGATGGCATCCTCCCTTAACAAAGTTGTCAGGGTCTTTGCTTTCCAGAATATACTACTATAAGTATGAGCTGCATTTGTTTGCTCCTAGGTACAGGATCCTCCATTTTATTTAAACCAAATGCTTGTTGTTTGCTGCTACCCATACCACCCAATTATCTTGATCACCCTGTTCCAGTGACCTACCTGCCCCTTCTCTTCTTTGACATGCTCCCAATATTTGTGCCATCTCTACTCCATCGGTAACAATTTCCTTTTTCTTACAGGTCATTGATGAAAATATTAAATAGGGAAGGTCTCTGGGCTGATCCTTGCAGGACCTCTCTAGAAACGCACACACTTAGAGGTTCTCCATTTAAAATGACATGGGGGGGTATCATTTAAGAGGTTTTTAATCTATGTAAAGTGTGCCACACTGATTTTTTTCCCTATCATTTGGCTTTCTTAATCAAAATATCTTATGATACCAAGTCAAATGGCTTCTGGAAGTCCAACTATCTACTCTGCTCAGGGAAACTTGTAATCTCATAAAAATGATATCAAATTAGTCTGACAAGATGTATTTTCCATAAACTCTGTTGGTTAGCATTAATTTAGATTACTTTCTTTTTATTCTTTGCTAAATCAGTCCCTTATGAGCTGTGCCATTGTTTTGCCCAGAATTAAAGTCAAGCTGACAGGCCTATAATTACTTGAGTCATGCTGTTTACACTTTTTCAATATTAACACAACATTAGCTATTTTCCAGTCTTCTGAAACGTCCCTGGTATTTGCACGACTTACGGAAAATCAGCATCCATGGTCCAGAAAGCTCCTCAGCCATCTCTTTCAAAACTCTTGGATGTGAATATCATGACCTGGTGTTTTAAAAAGTGCAGCGTTGACAGTCAACTGTATGATATATTCCCCAAAGAGAGCAGGAATTCTGATCTCATGTACCATGGTGTGACTGAAGAGTAACTTCACAAGAGTCAGGTCAGTTCTGCTTGTGTCTGTGAAAGGGATTGCCTGGAATGGCCATTTGCGATAGCAGGAGACCAGACTCAGTAATCCAAGAGAACCTACACATACGCACACATACATACATACATACATACATAGATATATAGATATATATATGCATATTTCTCTTCTGAAAGAGAAAAGAATGGGCAATGGGGCAGTGCATGGTGACCTGGCTTAGATTTAATTGAATATGCCTTGATCCCATTCTCAATTGCACAATTTTTATGTTTCTACAGGGGCATACAATGCCCCATTGCCCATTCTTTTCTCTTTCAACAACTAAATAGCCCACTGCAGAGACCTCACTCATCCAAAAATGTGGCCAATACCCGTGGAACAAAATATATAAATAAACTAAGAAATTGGAACCAGCTGAATCCCTGTTCTCCCATAACCTTGTTAACCTACTGTCCTCCATACCTGTTTGGTGAACCTACCTGCTATTTCACATTTCATATATGTTTGTTCAATGCCAAGCTTGTACTTGAATACAGCTTGTATTCTTCAACTGGAGCACCTGCATGCTACCAGAAGATCAATTAAAAATATTATGGCACAACTTATCTTCCTTTTATGGGAACAAATTCACCAAGATCAGCCGCTGCCATTATGACAGGCAGTTTAGCGACACCAAAAACCGAGTATTTGAGATGTTGCACACCCAGGTCATATATATATATATACACATATATATATATATATATATAGATAGATAGATATAGATATAGATATATAATAGATATATATAATATACAGGGAATCACTGATATATATATGGCTGTATAGAGATAGATATAATGACTGTAAAGAGATAGATACAACACTGTTCTGAACCCAACAATTATGTCAACTTTGGGCGCCTAGACACTGACGGGCAATGTGATAATTGAATCCACTTTAGCCAACAAAGTGCTGCAGTAAACTTTCACGAGAGGGAGTGGGGGCAAAGAAAGAGGGAGATGGTCAATTTTATCACATTAGGATTGATTGAAAGATTGTTTGGATGCTACTTTCATTTTCATTTTAATATTATTAGGCGATGGAAGCATGTAACAGGCTTTGACACTGAATGCTACGCTTTGCACTGGTTGCAGAAGCTGCTTGGGGAAGCAGAGGAAAAAAATTGATCAGGTACTTTTTGAAGTGGGGGTGGTGGGGGGGCGGAATTTGTGTGACATCTCAAAGTCATCCGTCACCTGAAATACGGCCTGCAAAAGCTGTAGGACATGGTTCTGAATCCAGACATTTTTTTCAGTCCTTTTTCTTTAACTCACAAATACCCACCTTGTGGCCATCAGTTGGATGGGGCGGGGGGGGGTACTTTTGTGGCTTTCTATCTCTCTCTCTTTATGCTGCAGATTTCATCTGACATTCAGTATTCTGTTTTGCCATCTACTAAATCACTATATTGACACTTCTGCTCATTCCTCCATCTTCCATATCATCCTATCCATCTATTTCTTCACTTATCCATCTATCTAGCCATCCATCCTAGGTTTTTGGACCGTGCCCTGATGCTGGTATCTGATACTACTAATAGTGCACAGGCCTTATCTAACACTTTCTCTGCACAGAACTTAAAACACTTGAAAAACAGATTTCTTTTTTTTTTATGCTCCAGAGGAGACTCAAGGAGGTGAGGTGACTTGACAGTAGCTGCCCAGGAGATCAGTGGCAAAGCCGAGACTGGAACTCAGAGCTCAGTCTTATGTCTTAATCGCTGTGTTCTGGGCTAGGTGGAGAGTCCACAACCTCTGCTCAAGTGCTTTACTAGCCTCCTGGTGAGAGTGTTTTTTTTTTTCCTAATAGCTAACCTAAACTTCCCTCGTTGCAACTTGAGACCGTTGCTCCCTGTTCTGTCATCTGCCGCCACTGAGAACAGGGAACTAGACACCGTAACATCTAACTGCTAACACGGAGATCATCGGGGCTGGATTGTCACATGTCTCATTTGTCTGTGCAGAACAATACAGTCATATCTGTCCTTCTGCTTGGCCTTCCCTGCATTACAAGTCAAAACACAGGTTACAGCAGCAAGGGGGGGACAGGGGAGCAAGGAGGAGATTGGAAACTTGGCTTTGCCCTACCGTCCCACTAAAGTAACTGTCTGTCTTCAGTGGGGCCGGGAAGTTGTCCCCTAATAATGGGGCAGAGTAACTTATTCCTCTCCAGGAATAAAGGATCATGGGGCAGCATGGGGAATATGATATTTTGGGGATGCCTCTATAGTGTGTTTAGAAAGAGGTCAGCATGCTGCAGTAGAAATAAAGCTTGCCCGAACCCTCACACCCACACCCAGTCTTTCATGCCATAAACGTGCCAGTTCAGGAAAGCACAGAGTGGGCAGGGATTCGTTCTGTGTTTATGTGCCCTCTCTTGCTTCGAACACAATGCAGATGCCATCTTCGAGTGGCATTCCTGCCCTGGCTGGCACCTGGGATGTGGTATCAGTACACTACCTCTAGTTCAAGATGGGTTCATCTGCTATCTTGCACTCCTTGCAAAACCAGTGCTACTCCCAATGGCAATACTGTTGTTGGTATGCAGAGGGCAGGGTGAAAAATCAGCTGGCCTGAAGAGAGAGTATAAATGGACAGTCACATCCCAGACTAGAGGAGCATTCCCACTATAGTTGGATATGACTCCTTGGAAGAGGAAACATGTTTTTCTTGTCTATATGTGATGCTACGTTGCGACAGCAATGCACTACAAGGACGTAGCATCTGCTGGGGTCTACACATGACCAGCAGCTGCCTCACTATAGCGTGGTGCTCCCTCAGTATAGCGCACCGCTACGGCAAAGTAGCTGCTAAAAAATAACCATGTGCTTGCTATATGGTGCAGTACAGGATGTTATTGTCCCACTATTTACTTAAAGGAGGTACTAAATCACGGCACAATAACACCGTCGCCAGAGCGCCACGTGCAGCTGCGCCCTATCTATAGAAATGACATGGAAGCATTTCAGTTCAAACATTCAAACATTTACCTTTAGAAACGGTACTTGCCATAGCTTTTAAGCATCATTATTTGCTTTCCCAGTGTAGGTAAAATAGTTTGACAACAATTTACATTGTTAGGCAGGTGCTTGTGCACGTGCGTATGTGTTTCTAGATGTATTTACATGCATTTGTCTTGATCTATTTTGGAAGGAAATGTAATGAGTTTGGCATTTGGGTTTGAACATTGTTACCAAAAGGAATCGGTGGTTAGAGCTGTCTGGTCTAAGGGATACAGTCTGAAGAAATGCACTTGTCTGGTAGGGACTACATTTCTTTTTTCTTTTCTTTTCATGTCAATGCTGTTGTAATAATACCTACTCATCTTCAGTTACTTCTGTGCAACTCAGCCACTGGGTATTACTCAGAGCAGGGCTCAGAACTGGAGCCAAAAAAGAACTTAATTTGTCTAAATCCCATATAACTTCCACTCTGGGTACTTCGGGGTGAGCATACGTGGTACACTTCCTCTGGAATAATCTGACTTACTTCAAGCAGAGATGGACAAATGACACGTGACCTTGCCCTGGTGTAGGTCACTCCACTTTGAGTGACGTTCCCCCTTGGAAAGGGAGGAGTCACCATACCCTGATGTTAGCTACATCACCTAATCGACACCTGCCCAGGATGACCCTTTGCTCGGTGCCAACACACTTCTCCCCACTTAGTTGCCAGGTGTGATAACAGTATTGATTTCAGGCAGCTCGCTTGAGTGAGCTGGCTGTGTGTCCGCTCCATACTGCAGAGTAAATTTACTAGGATGTAAAATCTGAGGAAAATTACTTCTAGCAATGACATCGTGTGTCTATGCACAAAGTTCAACGTCGCAGGCCTCAGCTGCCCTTCGCCCCTTGCCCTCCTTTCCCATCACTCCCGAACCCTACAAGCCCCTAAACTCTTCGGCACTTATTTTCTTGATAACGCTGATGTTCATCCAGCCTGTTCAGACACAACTTAGTCTTGACAGTGCTTATCTCTTTCCTAATCCCTGTCCGGATTCACAGAGCAGGTGTCCTTCTGTCTCTTGCCAACCCGTTACGCTTTCTAACTGCATGCTGCCATAGGAGGTAGAGGCAGGGATATTTTCCCCTCTTTTGCTTAGTATTATCTTGCGCATTAAAGACTACTTGTCTAACATGTGGGATACCTAAATGTAATTCCCTTGTGGTTCTGTGGGGGTTCAAACCCAAATATGCCAATTCTATGAGTGTGCCTTGTATTTTAGCCAATGATTTAATGCAAAATGCAAAAACAGCATTGAGAGCAGGAGCAGAGGCAAGCCCTGCTTCTCCCTGAGCTGCATCAAGACTTCATCTGGTTTTCGTTCTCTCTCTTCCTGTCTTGATTGCCCAGTGTGGCAGCTTCAACAGGAGGTGCTGAGGGTGGTTTCGACCCTGCCCAGCCAATGCCCTGATGTTAGGACATTTTTTTTGGAAGGGTGGGTGGAGGACAGCCCGTTTGGATTTAACCCCTTTTGGCTGAGGGTCTAGAACATGGGTTTCACATTCCTTAGATAAATACCTGAATCATTAGATTACTGGACTAACATGCAGAAGGGTCCTTTTCCTCCTTGCTAGTCATATTTTTAATCTAGCTATAGTTTTGAGGACTTATAGAAATATATGCGTTTTCTCAGACAGACTTGGATACTAGCAGAGTTCAAACGGCTGGAACAGATCCCTTCTGGACAGCCTCAGGTCAGCTCACAGGACCCAGATATAAATACCACTTATTCATTTGCCTTTAGTTAGCTAGCTGACATTTAGACACATAGGCTAGGTCCGGACATTCAACAAGCCAGAGATTGAATCGATCTAAGTTAGGCTGTTTTCTGTAAGTGGCATAATTTAGATCAGTAGCAAACAGAGCACACGTCAACCCTTTGGTGGGAGGGCAAACCTTAGACCCGGTTCCTGCCATTTTTAAACCAGTTTGTGTGTGCCGAACTTCTGTTCTGTTACCGGTGTGGACTGGTTTCTGATCACTTATACCAGTAACAGTGTAATGTCTGTACCTGGCCATAAAGGTGGGATTGCACTTGGCCCATGTGGGCGCTATCTAGCAATCTCAGAGAAGACATCCCAGGTTCGTCTGTAAATGGGCCACCCCACAGGACAAGAAGGAAATGATGGGATCTGAACACCTCTGTTGCTTGCTTACTTGTATTCCTGGTCTGTTTTCACAGCTACATATTTTTTCCCCCACTCCTGCTGCTTTTCCCTGTAGAACAAGCCTCTTCCCTCAATTTACTCCCCTGAACCTCATTTTCTGCTATTTTAACTTCTACACTTAGTACTATCCATGCTTCATCAATAAATCTCTCCTACTCATTTATCTCCCTGAGTATCTCAGTTCCTATTTCTATCACTTTCACTCTCAACCAAAAATCCCTTTCTTGTTTGACATCCCAGCATACTCAATCATGGTGTGGAGCAGGGAGGTGCCTTCCCACGGTCTGGATTAAACCGCAGAGAGAGGAACCAGGTGCATGGAAGGGCGGCGTTCGAGCCTTTCCAATGATCGTTACTGTGATGCTGTGATTTATATAACGCCCCCCAGAAGCCTTGCACCGCTTTGCAACCTTAATGGGAAATCAGTGAAATCAGCAATGGCACCGTAGCTGCAGACACAAGAAACTCCCTGTTACGGAGGGACTGTCTTTTTACTGTCTTGATATATGGCATCAGAGTACATCTGAGGCAGGAGGCCGGTATTAAAGGAAACATTTACCTCTGCAGGCTTCGACACAGCTATGCCTACAGTCTTTTAAGGCGCTCCGACTCCAGCCTTGTTTCCTTTGCATGTCGAGGATCACACCTTGACAGGAGCTCTAAGGAGCATGTATAAATACCTTCTGACAGACTAACCAACTGCAGTAAACTTGTTATAGTTAGTACATACATATTCATCCTTCCTGCTTCACTTTAAACTACACCCCGACGTCTGGTTCTGTGCCTACCTTGCTCTATCAGGGGGGTAGGATTTGCTAGCCAGTTTGGACTGACTTTGCACAAATGTAAGTAACTTTTGAGGTGAAATGGGGTGGAGAACCGGGGCTTGTATTCACACACATGAGTTGCATGGGTAACTTCTAACCCAAAAAAACAGTCCTCTTGGGGAGAAAATCATAGTTTCTTAAACCACACCACAGTCACTTTAAGACAAGAAGTGAAAAATGGCAATTAAATCTCAAAGGGAATTTAAACAGGCATCTTCCAATATCCCCACGTTAGCATTTAGCAAGCATGCCATGGGGGATTGCCCCTGTTGTGACGCCAGCAGGTGATGTTTGACTGGGAGATTCCCTGAACAAATAGGAAACCCGCCCCTCCAGTGGCCCTTACCACTCGCGCAGCAGTAAATAGTAAGTCGGTGCAGTTTTGAACCTCTGAAGTACCGTGCATTTCTATAGTTCGCACAAAAGCTGCCACGTGCAAAGCCGTCTGTATTTAGCAGCGTGTAAAAACTTTTTTGTATTCAGTTTGGAAGTAAAAGCTGGTGCAAGAAAAGAAAAAGAGAATGTTTCTGGCGTTTTCACGAGAAACTTTATCATCTACGAGCAATTATTTTACTATCGTGACACACGGCATCACAGATTTTCTTGAATAGGAGGCCTTGTTTAGGCAAAGCAGCTGTAATTGCAGACACGTATAAGAAGGCCTCTGCACATCTCAAGCCCCAGTTTTGTTTCCACTGTTTACCAGGGAGCTCGGGCTGCTGGAGCTCTGTGCAGTGCCCAGAGACATCTAGTGGCTGAACACTATAGTGAAATAAATACACAATTACAGCTACTACGATCATAATAGATCAAGCCCATTTATACAATAAGAATTGCAGCCATCTTGACATGCAAAGGGTCCCTTGTTAGCCGTCTCCTCTTGCCACGTGCTAACAGTTCGCTTTATTACGACTCTGATTAACCCTGACGTTTCAGCACTTCCTTCCTTTGGTGGGATGAGAGTGGGAGCCGGCCGGTTTGGTTTGGAGGCAGGCAGAAGGCAGGGCAGAGTTGGTTTAGCGCTTGTTTTCTGTTTCCTGGCTCCGTGAATGCTGCTGGTCGGGCAGTCCTGGGGATGCGCTTGCAAGGAGTTTTAGCAAAGAGATGATTAAAAGGGGGGGAAAAAAGATAAAACAAAATAACAGTTGCAGGCTTTCTCTGGACCAGCAGCAAACAGGAAGCTTATGCCCTGTCCTGCTGTGGAGAAGCAATAGGGCTAAGGTTGTTTCTGCACCAATAACACCTTTTATTTCCTCTTCTCCTTTGCTCTAGTTGCTATTACTTTGAAACTTCCCTGGCATTTTGCCGTTAATAAAAGAGAAAATAAGAACTATATGGGGGAGGCTTTTCCACCCCCCTCCACCCTCTTCTTAATATTGCCCAGCTTGGCTGCTTAGCTTTTATAAAGCAAATGTGTTTGTTCACAGCATAATCTCACCTGTGCTCAGCGGGCTGATGATTGGTTTAACTGTGCAGAGTATTTATAATTAAGCCCCGCTCATTCTGCTGGCTGTTGATCATTTCCTAGGTCCCCTGCCATAAAGGGATCTCTGTCCAGTTGTCAGGGAAAGTACATGCACCTCGTCCAAGTGCCTGAAGAAGGGCGTTGTGCCCAAAAGCTTGCAAAGTTGCAATTTTTCCAACCCCTTAGTTGGTCTAATACAAGATACCACATCTACCCAATGATCCTTGTCTGCTGCAGTGTGTTCCTCTGTGTCCAGCAGCAAGTCCAAGGAATGGATGGGCCTGGTTAATAATCATCTCCTTTGAGAAATGATCCTGTTGGATCAGAACTGAAGCGGATTAGCGGGGGGGGAGAGAATAGTGGCTTTTTGCACTAAGGAAAACCAGGCTGGGTGGTGAGGAAGGGGAAAAATAAAGCAGAAACTATAGATAAGGGGGGGGGGGGAAATCCTCACTGCAAGTAGCAGCTGGCATAGACACATAGCAAGTTTTAGTCACGGCAAATCCCCACTTTCACTTAAAGCAAACAAACTCCAAAATCACTCAGAGCAAACACACTCCAGTACAAAACCAGTCAAGACAGCAAGCAAATACACTCCAAAAACACCAGGCAATTAGAGTCCCAAAGTCAGTTTAAACACAGACACAGTAGATCAGCAAACACTCCCTTCCCCTTAGGAAAAACAAACACAGAAAGCAGCCATGCAGACGCGCGTTGGCAGCACTGGCCATTTTTCACTCTTATAGACGCTGCAGCAAGACGACGGCCAGCTTCATTCCCACCGTCGCTCCCGAGGGACACGTCTTGTGTGTGGGGTGGGAGCGAGAATAATAATGGACTCCCCTTGCTATGATTACCATTTACTTGAATTGCAGTCGTTCTTCATGTACCAGCGGAGACAAGGGCGTTATGTGAGCTACAGCCCACGAAAGCTTCTGCCATATATAGAGAGAGAAAGAGAGCCTCTAATTACATGCGTATATATGACACGAACACCAACAAACTCTCCATATGCCTGAAGAAGGGTGTTTGTACCTGAAAGCTCGCAAAGAACATTTTTTCCCCAACTATTTAGTTGGTCTAATAAGAGATATCACATCTACCCAAAGAACTGCTATGTATATTTTTAGGGATGGTGGGTGGCACATAGCACCCTGTAGAAGGCAGTGCAGATTTGCACCCTCTAGACTAACCGCACGTGCACATGCACACATACACACACATTTTGATTAGTCTATAAGGTGCAAAATAACCTTGCCTTCTACAGGGAGCTATGTGCCACGCACCATCCCTATCTTGGACACTTTTATTGCCCCCAATTACTACATACTACCATCATTTTAATTAGTTAATCCTCCAAACATCACAGATTGATAGAATAGTGATATTAGATTATACAGAGGGAATGGAGAACAAATTAAACACCTATATCCAAAATTGTGATCAAGAAACCCCACATTATTTTTCACCTAACTGTAAAGGTGCCTAGCTCTATATGTTCCTCTGAGTTTGACATGAAGTTTTCCAGGTCCAAATCTTCCTCTTTCCCATCTTATGTGTTAATTTAACGTGAGGTTTGCCCTTAAACGATTTCCATATGAGTCTAGATAAATTAGACCCATTGAATTGCCCTTGTTTAAGAAGTCTGCTAGCCTATCACAGAGATATTAGATACTAAATTGGTGTAACATGGCCTTCCTTGCAAAAAAAAAAAAAGATGCTATTTTTCACCCCTGTTTCATGTAACTTTGATACATATCATATATTCCGTATCTTTGATGATATTTTACTTCCATGTCTGTTCTAAGACCTGACATAACCTTGTGATTGCCTTGATTTTTTTTTTTTTTT
>JAGPOW010002514.1:55242714-55255484 GCA_030014935.1 Caiman crocodilus | reverse complement strand
TTTTTTTTTTTTTTTACTGGTTCTTCAATGGTATTGTCTAATCACAGGTCACAATCCTTAAATTAGCAGCTGCACTGAAGCTCATTGAGGAACCCAGGGTTACATATTACCCCAGATTGTGTCTCTGACAGTGAAGAGACAATTCAAAAGAAAGGGCAAAGAGCCTTAAGCAGGTAAATGTGCAACATTTCATCCATCTCAGAAATAATCTTTAATGCCTCATGTGAATAGGGGATGCAGAATCAGGCCCTGTCTAAGCCTGTTGACCAGCACTCACTAGAAGTCCCAAGCGTGTTCTGAAGTCTATGTGACATTGTACCTGAATAAGAACTGTATTATCAAGCACTAAAGCAGGCAAAAATCCAGTTTTGCTTACTCTAGATCCTTTGATTTCCAGCCTTTGTCACTCTTGTTGCATGGCCAATCTCTACAACTCTACAGCTAGCTCAAGCCTCAAGTTTGAGTAGCCCCAGTCTGAGTCTTTTGAGGCCCAAATGAGCCAGGTCAGGGGAACTTGTAACCAATCCTTGCTCCCTCAAATAACCCCATTGGTCCCGTTGGCTTCAGGGCAGCCAGTTACCTGAGCTGGGTTTTGCAGGACCAGCTTTAGGATGCTTATGTATCCCAGCCTGCCTTGAACAAGGAGCTTTAGCATGTGTATGGCTTGAAGTGGGTCAATGGACCTAGCAACTTGAAGCATAATTATCACCTTAAGCCTTGAGTCATCCAGAGAGAAGTCAGAAGAACTACTCACATGCTTAAAGTGACATCCACAATGAAGTACTTTGCTAAATCAAGTCCATGGCAGTGTATTTGATGAGCTCAGGTGGTAGGGGGAGCAAGGGAAAAATTGTAAGCTTGGATATACAAAGAGGCTGATTTCATTAGAGCGTAGAAAAATACTTACTAGAACCTTATTGATTAACCAGAGAAAACATGCTCTTTCATATTACCATTTTTGATGTACTTCTGAGATAGGCAATTGGGGAAAAATGCCTTCTTAATTAAAAATATGGGTTTGAATCCTTGGCAAGTGTAGCTCCATGTATGCCACCTGAAGTTCTGTCCTATGAGGGTAATAATAACTAATATGATTTGTTAATGGTTTTATCAGGGTAAATTAAAATAATGTAGCCAACTTTTCTCAAAGTATAACTCCACTGCCTTCAATTGACTTTAAGCCAATAGAGGATTTGGTTCCCTGACCCGCCTTTATTATAGACTGTTAATGGAGATGAAGGGAGATTCCTGGGTTTTTTGGGTTTTTTTTAGCAGCTGAAGCTCTGATTCATCAAAGAAATATATATATACCCAAGAGCCCCTTTGAAACAGTGATGCTGGTGTAGTTTATGTGGGAAAGTGCCATTCACATTTGCAAAGCAGACTGTTTATGGAAAGGAAAACAGCAGAATGTGTGAATCATGATAATGATGCCTATTATTTTTAAGTGAATTTCAGAGGAATTGTGTATATTAATTACTGCAAAATGTTAAGTGGATAGCACTCACCCTTTCACAGCTAGAAAGTCACTTCAGGTGAGAAGCAATAAAGGACTTGCATGCAAACAAGTTAAGGGCAACACCATCTAAAAATGCCTAGCCCCTGGCAGGGAATCCAGTACTCTGAGTCAGGCATCTACAGTCTGCGCCGAGGTATCTCTGGAGGTTGATCCCATAACTATGCATCATTCATTGCCAATGGAAAATGCCAGGAACAGGGGTTCGTCTGAGCCCAGTGCCTCTCAGGAGCAGAGGTACCTGGGTCAGGGCTACAAGCATTTCTTCCCACTTGGGATCCAGCTCCCAGAACTGTCCCTTGAGGGTAGTGGAAAGAACTGACTAGGGTCTATTGATATAGCCCAAGGCTGCCCTGAGCAGAGATACTCTGAATTAACTCTTTTCACTCTCTTGCTGGAACTGGAAGCAGTATCACTGTATTAGCATGCAAAAGGGTTCAGGCTCATTAGTTTGGTTGAGAAACAGGGGCTTATTTAACCCATGTGCAGGGCTGCACTCATGAGGCTTTCCAGCTTCTACGGGTAGTAAGTGCAGAGGTAACTTAGGGTGTTTCTGCACAGCCCTGCCTTGCAACATGGATGCATGATCTGCTTCCTTTCGAAATGGGGAGGAGGTGGCCACTATCAATAGGTCAGTGGTTAGAGCATTCACCCCAAAGTGAGATGACTCCGGTCTACATTCTCCTTAGCTTTAAGGGCTCAAACCCGCATCTCCCACCAACCACAGGAGAGGAAGCTGCTTCAGCTTTACAGAAGAGTCTCTGGGAAGACGGGCATTGTCCATCCCTTCTGTTAAACCTACATCACTGTAGAGAAATGAATGTAAGATCTGTTGGCCAAGAAAGAGCAAACACAACATGGAGCATCATTTGATGGGAATGGTTACCTAGAAAGGGAGAAGCCCCGTGCTCTGTCTCTGGTGTCAGGGTCGTTGGACATTTTACATGAAAAAGCCAATGGTTTATAAACAGAAGCAATATTCAGAGTTTGTGCTTTAACCACTAGTCTGCTAAATCATGGCAATACTTGTGTTCTCTCCTCCTGCCCTTTGAGTCTTACATGCCTCTTCTGCTTAATGGTCCAGCTTCAACAGGAGGGCAGGACAGTGTCCCTGCCTGTATCCCTTATTAACTGAAGGAATCTGGATGGTGGCAGATGTAGACCTGAATCTTCTCAGGCTGTACCTGGGTATCCTACAAGCTGGAAGAGCAGGTACACCCTGAGGTCTATCATAGAACAGGTGCATTGTACCTCCTTCACAAGTGCATCCCATGAGGGTCTTGGTCCTTTCCATGTGTGTTGGGCAAAGCCTGCTTGGAAAATTGGGCTCCTCAAGCGAGTTAGGGTGGTTTGGGCCTAGTTGCTTGCTCTTGAAAGGGTTGTGAGCAGGTGGCAGGTGTCGTGGAGTTCAGCCTGGAGCAGTTCTAGTGCAGATGCAGAACAGTGGGTGCCTAACACATTTTCACGTTAAAGGAGAAGGCACTTAAGAAGTTTTAGGCACTTTCAGGGTTAGGAAGCCGCTGAGAAACCTGAATTCCTCCCAATGTGCCTAAATCCATTTAGATGCCTGAATCATTTTCTGTGTCTAGCATTTTATTCTCCTATGTAGTAGAACAGCCATAGAAAAAAATTAGGTTCAGTCAAGCAAAATGCATGGGATCATTCCACATATGAGACTTGAGCATGGCAATGTGCTGCCGGCACACTGTTCCTAAAGCCAGGACAATGACACATGCATTTTGCATAATTCAGCCCCATGACAGTGCAACTACATTTTCGTCCCATTTAGTTGATCCCATTTGTGTACAGCCCTATCTCTGACCAGTATGCATAAGTTTAGTAGGACCACAGACTGAAATGTGCACATTAAAGACATTGCAAAAACTCTCAGCGAGTTCACTGAGGGAAGCAGCAGAAACCAGTGGCTGTATACATCCTTGTTTCATCAATGTATTTTAGGGACCATCTTGTGTGCATTAAATTAAACAGAAAGCCCCCAGTAGGGCATTGGCTATTTGCAAAACATTCATTACAATGGTATCTAGGCCTCAAATACAGTAATTAGACATGGGCAAAATATCTGGGCAAAATGTACAGAGTTTTTAGACTAAAAATGCCCCTTTGACCAACATGTTCAGCTGTGTCCAAATGGTCCTTGAGATCTAAGTATTCTGGCTTATCTTCAGGAATAAAACCCAAAATCTTTTTTTTAAAAAATGACAGTAGCTTTTGTGTAATATCTAACAAAGAAACAAAAAATCCCCCAATGTATGTTGCTTATTCCAGTTAAAATTCAAATTAAAAAACCCCTCATTTTAAATTTATGTTTAGTTACTTTATTTTGTGGGAGGTTCTGGACTTTTCTTCTTCTTCCTTGTTTGTTTTTTGCTTTGTAAAGTCTGGCCTTGTTTACCAAATTGAAACATTTCAAACAAACAAACAAAAATAGGAAGTTTAAAGTTTTTTGGCAAAGTAAAACTACACATTCGCGGGGTGCGGGGAGAGACTTTTTAAACATATTTTCCTATTAAAGCTTAAAGGCATTTTTTTTATCATCTCTAACAGGTATCTAGATTTGTATGTTCTATCTTTCTATTGTGGTTCAGGGCTTTACTTCCTATTTAGTCTCCCTCCACCGCCCTTTTTCTATCTTCTCTGTGTGATGTGTATACTAGTAGCACCTCTTGTTGGTTTAAACTTCCTGTTGTTGCACCAAAAAGGTCCAGTCATGGTTTAGACCCCATCGTGTTTGGCATTGTTAATATAAGCTATGTCTACATGAGATGCTTACTGTGGAGTAGCTCATTACTACTGCGCAGTAGCATCGTGGTGCACGGACTGTGATGCAATGCTACTGCGCAGTACTAATGAGCTACTCCACACTCAGAGTCACCAGGAAGCCGTGCAAGGACACTACTGCACAGTAAAACCAGATATTGCGCAGTCATTTAGCACTTGGGCATGCAAATACTAAATGACGGTGCAGTAACAACTGCACAGTCAGTATCTCATGTAGATGTGGCCATAGAGGACAAAAAGCCAGTGATCCAGTAGTATCATTTAAATCCCAGAGGCAGGTTATGGGAGGTGTTATCTGCATAACCCTGGGGCTGTGGAGAAGGGCTGGGAATTTCCAGCTCCGCCAGAGCCACAGGGAGAGGTTTGCTGTGATTCGGGCTACAGCAGTAGACTGCAAGCCAAGTCACAGAGCATCTCCCTGGAGGGGAGGGAGGTGCAGAGCATGGTATGCTGGGATACCGGAGGGCACCACAGCAGCTCTAGTTGACTTGGGATGCGTACAAGCATGCATTCAAACTTTTGAACCCCAATTAATTGATGGTTCAACTTAGTCCAGTGAGGTGCAAGTTACTACCACCATTGTATAACTGGTTGCAACGCTTTGAATGCTGGCACACAGGGCATTTCAGCTGGTGGAACTGGTGGCTGGGCTGCAACACTGGACCTCCCCATAGTGCAGTGGTAGCCCACGTCTGGCATTGTAAAGCAAAATCATAATCTTGAGCAATCAGTTTTCCTTCCCCTCATGGGCTAGGTTCCTGGACGGTGCTAATTAACGTGAACTAAAACTATTTACACCATTTGAGGATCTGGCCCCCAGGTGTTTAAATTAGCATTGGAATTAACCATATTACACGTGTCCTTAATTTGAAATCAATATTCTGCACTCAACGAGCATTGCTGATGAAAGCACCATTAGGAAATAATAGCCCCGATGCACAGTTGGTTCAAACAGTCGTCGCTGTGTTGACATGGCTTGATCTACACTGATTTACACCAGGAAAGTATGTGGCCTGTCTCGCTTTATTTCAGTATCCCTGAGCAATGAACATAGCTCAGCAGCGTTTCTTTTTCTTTCTTTTTTTTTTTTTAACTATTTTTGCTCTGATATGACGATGAACCATGACAACACGGAGAGATCGATAGCAAAGCCACAAAACAAAAGCGCATTTCATAATGGGTTCTGAACTGATGTATCTTTTACTGTCAAAAACAAGTGCTGCTTTTTTTCTTTTTTCTTCCCGGTCCTTTTGCACTATTGCTTCATTACCACGTCTCCCTCTCTTTCTGTCCCCTCTCGCTCTTTATATCGGTCCAGAGCTGACGTTAGCTATTTGCTTTTTGGCACTGGAAGGGTTAAATTCCCCCCTTTCCACTCTGATCTCTCCCGAAGCCGAAGTTATACTCATCAAGGATCTAGCATGGGGAGGAATGGATTTCTTAAGACAGCCTGAGGGCTCCAACAGCAGCCTTCGCTTTCAATCAATGTCGAGAGGCGCAAGTGGAAATTCATTCAGTGAACAGTCGGAGGTCTTCGCCTGTCCACACAGCCGCCCGGCACACAATCCTAAGCACAAACGGGTGGCGTCTCAGCTGGAGCCTTGACATTTTGCCGAACCGCCGTTTGTTCGAGAACTGATAATTAAACACCCCCTTTAAAAAAAAAGAAAAAAAAAATCAAATCAAAATCAAATCAAATAAATAATAATATTAAAGGGGAAAAAAATTGCGGGGAACGCAGCTGAGTCTGTCAGCTTCCTTTTTGTCAAGGTCTCGGGTTCATGCCAGACACATTTTGTGCAGGGTTGGTCTCTGCTGTACAATCTCTGCTCCCTTTACCTGCGTGCTTTAGCCTGGCTGTTTTCATTCTGCTTGCCTCCAGGATGCTGCTCGCTCGGAGAGACCCGTGCACCGGCAGAGTTCATGAACTCGCCCTCGCAATGTGATCTTCGCCCTAGCCATGTTTGAAAACGTTGCTACGGTTTGTGTGTAACAAAAGAAGAGCGCGACTGCACTGAAACCAAAAAAAAAAAAACCACAAAAAGAAGGGGAAACCATTCTTCTCTCCCTATCAGATTTTATTCAACTCCAGTAGGAACCAAGTAAAATGCAGTGTATGACTAAGTGCTTTTGGTTGGTTATCCCCCTCCCCTCCTCCCGCACACGCCTCTACATCCATTGGCAAAGTGAGTAACGTTAATCATGTTTTCCAGCTTCGAGACCAATGAGCTAATGGGGTGGGGGCGGTTTCTGTCAAAGAAGTGGCATCAGAAACCCAGACCTCCAGTGGTCTGGAGAGCCTACCCTGCTATAATAAATAGGAGGTCCACATCCTCAAGCGGCCTAAACTGATATATCTCCAGTGATGATTATCAGTCTACATGAGACACTTACTGCGCATTAGCCTAAGCACACTGCACAGTAAGGTGGTGGTTAAAAACCATGCTAATAGCCTACTGCGCAGTGTTATTAGCCTAATGTGAAGTAAGCACCGCAAAAAATCCATGCGCCAGTGGTACTGCGCGGCAACTCCAGTTACTGTGCATTTAGTTAGTACTTCATTAAACAAGTAGCAAACTAAATGTGCAGTAATTAAGGCGCATTAATGATCATGCAGACGTGCCCAGTGGAGCTGTAAAGGTTTAAAATAGGGGAGGATCCAGTCCTGTATGTTCATAAAAGGGGCAATTGGTTGAGAAAGGCGAGCATTTCAAAGGCTTTTCAAAGTCAAGTAGAGCTTTGTGTTTAGAAGAGAATACCAGAGACAAGGATCCATAGCCCCAGCTTTACCAGCGGCCCATGCACGTACATCTTCTTTGTGTCACACTTACTTTCATTAAGCTAGAAGGGATCTTGCCTTAGACTTCTATATTATTTGCCAGGGGGTTGCAAAAGCCATCAGCCAAGACAAAAATCTCTGTCTCCCAAAAGGATGCCTCCAGTTCTTGGCTGTGGTCTGGGCATGCTCTTAGGTTGTATCTGCCTCTGAATGACAGATGGGAATGGCAGTGCCTGTGTTGTAACGGTTCATCGTAAAAGGGTCCACCAGGGAAGAAGCAAGCAGGGAACTATAAGCATTCTGGGGCACAGCAGAGGTGATGCTAAAAGTCATGGCCATAAAGGAGGTTGGTGTGAATTCTTTGCTCCCACCCAAGCTCCCAAACAGAGGACTTCTGTAGGTGTCTGAAGAAACCGGTGCTTTGTAATGCACTTTCCATGATTTTCACATATCTATCCCTTGACTCCTGAGTGCCAAGATGTGAATAGAGTCAGCTATGTGACTAAGCTCAGTGGCAAGAAATGACATCTTTAATCACACTGGCTGTGTCTACATGAGATGCTTACTGCGCAATAGCTCGTGATGACTGCTCGTTCATTAGCTTTGCGGGGTGCAAACCGTGATGTGACACTCCTACGCACCAGTAACAGGTTACTGAGCAGTAGTAATGACCTACCGCGCAGTCAGTGCCACCACGAAGCCGTGCAGCGATGCTACTGTGCAGTAAGAGTTGTTTCTGCACAGTCATTTAGCACTTGGGTGTGCAAATACTAAATGACAGGGGTGCAGGTTGTAGCCATGTTGGTCTACGGACATAAGCAGACAAGGTTCTTTGGGTGAATTGGATATCTTTTAATGCCTGCGCGACAACAACTGCACAGTCAGCATTTTTTGTATTTTTTTTTTTTATCATGCAAAACTCCATTTCCCCCCTCTACTGAGAGCAAAACTTGCAGCTGTGCAGGACCTAGACTCTGTGATGGACAGAAACTAGACTCTCCCCTGCCATGCACAGGCTCTACTTGCTTGCTAGGCACGTGGAGGATAACAAGCTACATCATTTCAAGGGCTTTCCCCTCGGAATAGGAGAGAAACTGTGCCTCAGGGGGGTCTCTCTGATGCACGGCGCCTCCCGGGGTTAGTCCCGCGGTAGTACAGCTTGCACACGACTCCTTGCTCAGGGCTGTGCCTTCAGGCCTGATCTAGGCTGTAGAGCCACATCCCATTACCCTCACTCCCAACCACTAGTGCCCTATTCTCCCAGTCGTTCCCCTTAAAATACCGGGGTGGTCTGAGGAGTAAAGCAGCAACACGGGAGGCAGAATCAGGCCCCAGCAAGTGGACAAATAAATAGTTTATTTCGAACTGATGAAAAGCCTTCTCATCATCGTCTCCCCGCATTTTCTCTCACTAGCTCCTGAAAGGGGATATGGGAGGTTCAGCACAACGCAGAGCACCTAAGGGCAATTGAATCCTTCCTCCCCCTCACCGCCTTGTGCTCTTCTCCTTGCTTCATCCCTTGTGCATGCAAACGAGTGCCTCCCCTCCCCGGTTCCTCGCGTGCCAGGCCGCGCGGCCGAGATCTCGCTTCAGCACCTGCGGGGTGGCCTTCTGGTTTATGGATTCCGACAAGGAGAAGGTTATATTAATACAGGCTCTCCCCTTCGGCCTCAGTGCCTCTTGCAGGCATGAGCTCCTGGCAGGTAGCTGTCTCCTCTCAGGTTAGCTCCGGCATGCCCTCGCTTCTGCTGTCAGACTCGGCCTCCAGCGAGTCGCCTTAGGGTGTGTGACTTTGTCAGGTCTCACAGGATAAGCAAGACTGGTCAGTGCTTGAAAGGGAGACCTTGGAGTAGACCCCAGGTGCTATGAGAGCTGGCTTTGATGGTGCACATGTGGGACTCGCACTGCCGTAAAGCCCTGGAACCAGAGCTCGGATGCAGGAGCATTAGGAAAAGTGACCTAGCAGATGAGAAATGAAGATGACATGGTGGTCAGCTGTAGCTGAGAAAGGTACCAAGGGTGCTTTGCAAGAATTAATTGTGTGACCAAAGCCCTACAGTTTCAATTGGGTACAAAAGGGATTTAAGACAATCACTCATCTTGGGCATACCACAATGTGGTGCCCCCCAAGCCCTTACCATCTCTACCAGGCTTCCCCTCCTCCCATCCCTGTGGTGAAGGCCCACTAAAGTCAACAAGAGCATTTCTGCTAAGTTCAATAGTCTTTGGATTGGGCTCTGTGTAATGGGCCCTGGCTGGTTAATGATCCTGCATTGGGAAGAAGATAGATTGGATGATTTGACAGATCATTTACAGCTTTAATGTCTATGATTTGATGAGATCTCTCATGCTCAAGTGCAGGTTAGATTCACTCAGCATGAGGGCAGGGAGAAAACATGCCAGCCAAACCTTAGGGTAGCAAATTGGGGTTTGGAGGACTTTATTTTTTTAACAAAAACCTGGGGGGGGGTTTCCCCCCAGAAAAATTGCAAAATGCTGTAACCAGAAGACAAAACAACAAACTTACTGCATTTCATGGGACAATTGGGCAAAACAAAGTGGCTGAGAACTGAAGATACTTCATTCAGGAATGCTGTTGCACTGCCTTATGGGAGATGGGGTTTGATTGCTTCAGACCGCCACTGTCCTTTAGGTGCGAGCTGGACCACGTCAGCACAGCTGGTGACGTCCACAATGCAGGCACCTCTACACATGCACTTTAATGTGCATTAGCCTATTTTAATGTGCATTACAGCGTTACTTAAAAACTGTGCCTTTTAGTTCATCCACATTAAGACAAGCTAAGGTACATTTTCTGAGTACCTCACAATGGAGGTACTAGTTTTAATGCACATGAACTAAAGTGCATTAATGCAGGTATAGACAAGTCCTGCCTATAGGTGCTCAGTAATAGGGGATGACCACCATATATAATAGGGACTTTTAGCATGTTCAAGAGCCCAAAAAATAGATAAGCATGGAGAAACAAGGTGCCTCAACTACACATGTTAGACTGGGCATCCAAGCAGTATTTCCAATTTGTCATGTTAAGTTTTAAACCCAAGTTTCTGACTAAAGACATAGGAGGGTAATTGGCTTTTTAGCCAAAAAGCACTGAAATTTTTCATGGGGCTGGGGGTGCATGAAAATTCTTCCTTTTCTTCCCAATGCTAATCATCCCTTTTATTGGAGACCTTCAAGTAAAATGTCACCGTGCCTCAAGAAGTGGTGTCTGCGAATTAAAATATGGGGCTCTAACCTTAGCATGCTAATCAAGGCTCCAGAACGGTGCGTGGGGACAGGCACTGGAGAGGTGCGCTCTTTTACATCAGACATGCAATCAGTGATGGCTATCTGCAGTCATTAAAGACAGCATTGTACTTTTGTAGAAATAGGATTCTCATTTTCTTGTCATGGCTTGAGTCATTAGATTCTTAGAAAATTACAGAGTTATCAGATTCTGATAAAATTCCTCCTAAGGCTTTACTTGGCTACAGTCGTCTTTGCTCTTTTGCAGTAATATGTTATACAGAATTGCTGTGAGCACCGTGGGCCTTCTCCTATGTTCCACACCAGAGCAGGCTGCATTTCAGAGCTGGGTAACACGACACCCACAGAGCCCCCGATTCAGAAAAGCTTCTAAATCAGGGCTTTGAGTCCATCCCTATATAGCAAAACTTTTAAGGACCTTCAAGCAGGGTCTTAAGTATTTGCTTACAATGATATTGGTGTTCAAAATTCTTTGCTGAATAGGAACTAACTAGAGATTTCAAGCTACAAAGTAAAGCTCTTAGGAAACCTTTAGTTATGGTGGTCATTATTTTACAAATCACGGGTCTGCCATGGGGATTAAAGGCGATTTCAGAGATTTTTCTTCCTTATTTGTTTATTTTTGCCATTTTCTGCAAACTCAAGCGAACCAGAGCTTCTCTGCTCCCCTTGCCCTGGGGGGATATATTCAAAAGTATCCCTCTCAAAATGTTCAGGTCCAAACTGCATGAAGATGCTTTAATGTAGGGGAAAAATAATCACGCTGGAGAGCAAGGAATGTAAATCCTGAAAATTACAACAATGTTCATTATTCAGTTGTGTTTCAGAATGAGTTGGCCTCTTGCATATACTTGCCATTAAGAATGATATAGCCATGTTGTTTGCTCTTTAATTAGTTTTCTAAACACATGACAAACTAAACTGAATAAATCAAACTGACCTTTAAATTCCCAGAATTACAGCCTATTTAAATGGCCATAATAAGGTAATAATAACCCAAGCTAATAGTTGCTCTACTTTCCATACTGTATGACTCTCCATGCGATACAGTGTGTTATTAATTTCAGTGTGATTACAAATTATTCCCATAGTTCAGGTTTAATACAGTATTGATGTTGTTATTAATATAGATTTGTCAGTAAAGATACAAAACTAAGCCAGACCCACTTAATGTCAGTTGCCAACAAAAAATAAAAAAGAAATCTTATGGTTTATTCTCCTGGGGGAGAAGGCAGTACAAGGAAAAAATAATGCTTTCATTTCATTAAGAGCGTACTTAATCTGAATTAGAGAAGATAAAGGGAAAGAAAATACACACAGCAAGGGCCTGTTATTGTTTCATCCTGCAATAAAAGTCTATATTTCCCACTACGGCTTTGTTCTTGCAATGGCCAGTGCCACAAAATCAGAGCGGTCTGTCTAGCGTGGACCAAATGACTTTCTCATCGTATTGCTATTAATGAAAGTAGCCACGGCTGCTACTCCGATTTTATATGGGTGTAACGGAGTTTGCCCCCACAGTATTGAGGATGGCATAGTTACGTGCTACAGTGGGTGCTGGGAAAGGCTGCAGCATCTCAGAGAGCAAACATCATACAGCCTTTGTTGGTGACTATCTTTATTAGCAGGAGCATTAGAGTCAAGCAAAAAGGTTCCCGAGGACTTCACAGAGCCAAGCACAGAATCATAGCGAAAGACAATCTCTACCCTGAGCTAATTTCTCATCCGAGTAGACCAAGCTAAAGAACTGCTGTGGTTTTCGTTTGACAGCTAGGGAGCTGAGGCAAAAGTGTTTTGGATGACTTGCCTAGAGTCTTGCAGGCAAACGATGGCACCGTCAGGACTGAGCCAAAAGCTCCAGTGCATAAGTCAAAATGTAGCCTTTAGCTAAACATAGGGACCTTTCAATGGGGCCAATGCAACACAATTGTGATTCCTATTGGAAGAAACATGAAGCCCTTTAGGGACATTAGCTACTCATGCCTCATACCATTCATGGTGGGGTAGATGCATGCTATACCCATCTCACATGAGCATGATAGGTATGATGACATACCCACCATTATAAGGTTTCATCCTAAAAAGTGCAGAGCTCATTGATAGTGAGGGTCTTCAAATGAAGCAGGGAGAACTTAGCAACTTGGATGCCTGCTCATTGCCTGGCCACAGAGAATCCTTTTACTGACTGATTTTTCAAAAACAATTAGGTACGCTCCTGAAGCATGCAAGGAGCCATTTCTCAAAATAACCCCAACAAAACTGTCCCCCTGAAAGCCGTGCACATTTAGAAATCTGATCTTATGCTCACTATCCAAGGTCAGAACCTACACGCGGTCAGTCAGTCCCGGTATTGGGAAGAGACCTCAGGAGCCCTGGCTTGCAATCCTTTGCTCTACTCACTACACA
>JAGPOW010002514.1:55196951-55242261 GCA_030014935.1 Caiman crocodilus | reverse complement strand
GTATATCATTAAATCAGCATGGAAGGCATTGGAGGTAGAACAAGGAATGTCCAGTGGCCATGCTTGTGTCACTTGACCTAGCGATTTTGCTTCAGGCCATTTGAGTCTTCATCTTGTTTTTGCAAACAAAACTTAAAAAAAACCAAAATAAAATAAAAGAACAAAAAACAGAGAGAAAGAAAGAAGGGAAAAAAGTCTTCCAACCAAGCATGAGAGCAGTACCGGGAGTTGTCTGGGGAGACCATGCCAATTAGCTTTGAACTTAAGGGGAATTGTTTGAATTGATGTTGGGCATGCACTGGATTGAAAAGAAATAATGAGAAATATTCAGACATTTCTTTTCTCCTCCTCCCCTCCCAATTCCACTCTCCTCCTTTACCCAAAAGATCACGAGCTGTTAGTGCACACAAAGTGGGAGCCAAACCACATGTCTTCTTAAACACTTCAGCACCTGCCACTCACTCCAAGCCCATAAACATTCAAATTCCCAAAACAAATACCCACGAGCAAAACGCCGAATGCGTTGCCGGCGCTATTCTCAGAGCTTGGAACAAATATTTTTCATGCAGAGTTTTTCCTTTATACATTATTCTATAGGATTGCACCATAAATGCCTCATTCTCTGTACAGAAGCTATATCTGTGCTGATGAGTCTGTGTCCAATATAATACAGAAGGGGATACAGGAGGCAGAAGTGCCTAGTAGGTAAAGCAATTGGCTTAATAATTAGGAGACCTGTGTTCTGTTCCCAGCTCTGGCCTACAATGCGACATTTGGCAACTCTGGGCTTCTTATTTCCTCCTCCCTTCTTTCTTTTAACACTGTAAGCTCTTCAAGCCCAGTACCATCTCTCACCTCTTATTTATACAGTCCCTAGCGCTATGGGGTTGTGCTCAGCTGGAATCTCCTACACGTATCAACGTGCAGCTCCAGATACTAAAAGCAGCATGAGTCTTTGTTTGGTTGTTCTCCCAGTGTGTTGCAGATTGGTGGTTTATCCAAAAGGCTGGAAATCTGGTACAGTAGAGGAGGCTTGCAGTTGCTAGACCATATAAACATGTGGAGCACCTATTTTCCCTCAAGCAGTTGTCTTGTCAACAAGGCACCTCATAAACTAAGCGGGCTCAGCTTAATCAGCATGTACTCTGGGCCAGTGCAAGGCTAATACACCGCTTACATCAGAGTGGACATGTCTACATGTGACGCTTTAATGTGCATTAGCTATCTACATGTGCATGCCCTTAATGCACATTACAAAAAGGTCAATTTGATACCTACAAATGCAAATGCAGATATTAAATTTAGGTGCGAAATGTTAAAGCTCATTAATGCATATGTAGACATCTTAGGCTTCAGGAAGGCCTTCGATACGATATCCCAGTCCATACTGGTGAACAAGTTAAAAGGTTGTGACTTGGATGACTACACAGCCTGGTGGTTGGCGAATTGGCTAGAGGGTCACACCCAGACAGCCGTGGTGGATCGGCCGGTATCGACCTGGAAGGGTGTGGGCAGTGGGGTCCCGCAGGGCTCAATACTTGGACTGATACTCTTCAATGTCTTCATCAGTGACTTGGACATGGCAGTGAAGTGTACTCTTTCCAAGTGTGTGCATGATACAAAACTGTGGGGAGAAGTGGACACACCAGAGTACAGGGAACAACTACAGACAGACCGGGACAAGTTGGACAAATGGACAGAAAACAATAGGATGTGCTTTAACAAGGAAAAATGCAAAGTGCTGCACCTAGAGAGGAAAAATGTCCAGCACACCTACTGCCTAGGAAATTACCTGCTAGGTGACATAGAAGCAGAAAGTGATCTTGGAGTCCTAGTGGACTCCAAGATGAACATGAGTCGTCAGTGTGACGAAGTCATCAGAAAAGTTAATGGCACTTTATCGTGCATCAGCAGGTGCATGACAAATGGAGTCATGGAGGTGATACTGCCCCTCTATTGGGTGCTGATCAGACCGCAGTTGGAGTACTGCGCCCAGTTTTGGGAGCCACACTTCAAGAGGGATGGGTATAACCTGGAGAGGGTCCAGAGAAGGGCGACTCGTATGGATAAGGGCTTGCAGGCCATGCCCTATGAGGAGAGACTGGGGCACCTGGACCTTTTCAGCCTCTGCAAGAGAAGGCTGAGAGGTGACCTTGTGGCTGCCTATAAGTTCATCACAGGGGCACAGAAGGGAATTGGTGAGGCTCTACTCACCAAGGCACCCCAGGTGTTACAAGAAATA
Source organism: Caiman crocodilus (assembly GCA_030014935.1). Classification (NCBI taxonomy): domain Eukaryota; kingdom Metazoa; phylum Chordata; order Crocodylia; family Alligatoridae; genus Caiman; species Caiman crocodilus. The sequence goes on along the minus strand of JAGPOW010002514.1, from coordinate 55,240,019 downwards.
ATGTCCACAAGCTAGCAGAGAACAGATTTAGACTGGACATTAGGAAGAACTTCTTCACAGTTAGAGTGGCCAAAGTCTGGAACGGGCTCCCAAGGGAGGTGGTGGTCTCCTGGGGGTTTTCAAGAGGAGGTTAGATGGGCATCTAGCTGGGGTCATCTGAACCCAGCAGTCTTTCCTGCCTATGCAGGGGGTCAGACTTGATGATCTATTGAGGTCCCTTCCAACCCTAACATCTATGACTCTATTAATCTGAAGTGTATTAACGCTGTATGTGGACTGGCTTGGGACTAACTTTATTCCCAAATCAGTCTACACACAGCATTAATGTGATTTAACACCGGCATATGGCTATGCCTGCCTAAACCCACTTAATGCACATTAAGATAATGCACATTCAATTTAGGCACACTTAAATGCATGAGTAGATGTGCCCCGTGACGCTCTCACCATAGGGCTTATAAGGTACATAGACATCTCCTTAAGGGAATGGAAGGAAAATCCTAGATGCAACAGGGATCTTTGTGGTGTTCAGTGATCACTCTGGTCCCAGCAGGTCCAAAAGAGATTATTTTATTTAGTCACACATGCCCCCATGTCTCAGTTTAACAGATTATACCGTTCTGCAGCTTCCCTTCTCCAGACCTGAAGCCAGATTCTGTTCCCCTTCTTAGGCATGCAAGTGGAATGAGAGTGCATCTACACATTCACTAATGCACTTTTGCTGATGTGCAATAAATTTAGTACCTCCATTGTGAGGTACTAGAAAAAAGGCTCATTAGTCTGTATTAATGTGCATTAGCAAAGGTGCAGGGTTTTTTTGTGATGCTTTAAAGCACATTAAAATAAGCTAATGTGCATTAAAGTGCATGTGTAGATGTGCCTGGTGGGTGCATCCTCATCAAGTCCCTGAAAAACTGTTAATACAAAAGGTAGATAGTTCCTCTTCCTCCTTCTCACTTCTTTTTTTGGGATTCTTAAGGGTGTGATACAACACACTGATGGATTTTCAGGGACTGGAACAGGGTTGCACTAAGACACCTATGCCTACTTAGACACCGAACAGATGGAACTGGATCTGGCTCTTCCTGTTTGGGAAGCTAAATGAATTAAAAGTATGATTCCCAACACGACAAGCGGTGACCTAATTTACGTGTGGCACACCTTCCTCCCTTGACTCAAGTGGCCCAACACTTGGCCAGTATTGACTCAAGTGCTCCTGTACAGCAGTTGGCTGAGTGGTAGTGTCAACTCTGAGCTCAAAACCAATAGGTTTGGTCTACAAGGATCCAGTGGACCCTTTCACCCAGTTGAGTGGGGCAACTAAGAGCAGTCTCCAGATGCGATCCACTTGCAGAGTGATTGGTCATGCTCGGTTTCATTATAACATTTGTCCTGGAGGAGATACAGCAGAAAACTGGGAGTTAAGGGAGGAAGGAAGCTAATGTGGTTTTAAGCTACCATTGTACCTTCCCACTTTTGGCCTTCTTCAGGCATTGGAAAGGGTTGTATGACAGCCCAGGAGCGCTGTCTAAGGGTCTGTGTATTAATGTAGTCACTGTTGTGATGCTGCTGTAAATATGTATGAGTTAGGTCTGATAGTCTTCAGTGCTTGTTCTCACAGTGGCTATCCTGTGGAAATCTCCCTTTGTCCTTACACAATGCCATGCGACCTCTATGACACCTCTTTGGTATGATAGAGCCAGAGCTCTACAGTATTGCATGGTGGTCCCACCTACATGCACCTTCATGCCTAAAATGCTTCCTAAACTGAGGCTTGAATGAAGGTATTTGGATGCAGATCTATGCTTGTTCTCACAGGCCACGTCCGGACAAGCATGGACGTTTGGTTCCCTGGGGATAAGTAGCAGTGACACATGTTGTGCTTCTGCTACTTGTCTCCAGGAAATGCCTGTGCCATGCATACTCTGACACATGGGAGGTTACCCAAGTAGGGTAGGAGAGGCTGGGGCCAGCATAGTTGACCCCAGCAGCTTTCCCTGGAGTCCATGGGGATAAGGAAGCTGCAGCCACAATACTCCTGCAACTGGAAGCCAGGCTGGCCGCCAGAGTGTGGTTCCAGCTGGCCAGGCTCCAGTTTTGGCCGATGGGCACTGCTGCCACATGCACTGCCCCACCTGTCTTCCATGTGGGTTTTTTTGACTCCAGGATCTCCCAGGGTCACTCCCTCTCCCCACCCAACTGCAAGGTAGCACCATGGCGAAGGCTTGAATGTGCAGCGTATGGTGCCGAAGACGGATCTGCAGTGCCGTGTACCACATGGCCATGCTCATCTGGACACAGCCACAGTGTCTGTGCCATGGAAATCTTCTTTTGTCTTTATACAGAGCCATGCAAGCTCTGTGATACCTCTCTAGCCCTTCAGATCTGCATTAAGGCCCAAAGCAGAGGGAAGGCTCTCACCTCTCCATTTATCACATGACACTAGAGTATTCTGTGCTAGGCAGACCACTGGTCTTATCTAGTATAATAATTACCATGTTTGTATACTGTACCACTTATATAGGCCCCCATTCAGGGAGATGCTTACTAAGACCCTAGAGGTGATAAATGCTTTTTGGGGTATGATTGTAACTGTCAGACAAAGCAAAATCCTCTGAACCAGTATGGATGTTCAGAAGACAGGGAGGCAGAAAGGTCTCACTGTCTCTGAAAAATCAAAATATACCTGACCATACTGGTTTACTTTTAAATGCCTATTTTTTTCTTCCCTTGGACATTTTGTCTTTGCATTTGTTTTCTTTTCTATTTTGTAGTTGAAAACTTTTGTGTATTTACCAGCATTTAGCATCCCAAAATAAAATTAAAACCACGTAGGTGCCAATATTTTCCCCCTTTACAAATGTGAGTCTAAATTAAACTGATTGACATTTTATTAATAGTCCACTGTTTGTTCCAGCAGAGTTAGGACTGTATTCAAGATCCTATTATATGAAGATATACTCTGGACCATCTGGTATCCAAACGATTCTGGTGATAAATAAGTCATTTCTGTTTATTATTTATATGGACTTTTTTGTTTATTATTCTAAAGTCTGGAAAGAAAAAAAAAAAGATCCGGGAAATGTTCTGGGTTTTATATTGCACCTTTCATAAACCAAAAATGCTTCATCAAATACTTGGTTGGGTAGCAGGAAAAATGCCCCTGAATATTCATTTGAATTAAAAAGCAAATTCTGACCTGACCTGACTTGCAAACTTTTCAGTTTTGCTTCCCATAAGCATTTGGCCTTATTGGAGCAAACGCTCACACGGAGCAAATGTTGAGCTCTAGTTTTCACTTCAAATGAAATTTGAACCATCCATACAGTTGTGCAAGTCAGAATCTGTGCTCTTGATGAGTTGCGTCAGCCTTGTACCCAGTACTTGGCATTCAGAGATAATAGCATAAGAGTGGGTGCGTGAATGGGGCATAAGCCCCAGATGCTGCCTAAAGGGTAGACACTGGAATGGGGCTTCTGGGGGTGTCGCACACATCTGTCCCCCATCCCCCTATGTCCCCTACAACCTCCACCTTCTCTGCCATGGCACCGGCCAGTTACCGGCCTCTGCTCAGACGTTGCAAGTGGGGCCGTGAAAATCATGAGAGTGACTTGAACATCATAGCTAGGTACAGACATTCAAAAAGTCCCAGGCCGAATCAATCCAAGATCCAGTTTTCTGTAAGCAGCATTGTTTAGACTGGTAGTGAGCAGAACGTGCATTTGCCCTGCGTGGGGGCAAATCTTAGACCGGTTTCTTCCATTTTTAAATCAGTCTGTATGTGCCAAACATCTGTTCTGTTATGGGTGTAGACCAGTTTCCAAGCACTTATACCGGTAAGAGTGTAATGTTTGTACTTGGTCAAAGACACTAAAGCAGTACATTTGGGTCCTTTAAAATTTGACTTTTGCTTGCTGAGGCTTTAGGTTGCCTTGGGATAATATTTTCAAGCATTTCTCTCTATGTAGGACAGCAAAAAAACCCTTAGTTTTTAATGAAAGCTGAGATTCTTAGGTAACTAGGTAGAGAATGGGGGATAGTAAATGAAATACTGCATTGCAGCTCAGGACACCTCAGTTCTGTTCCCAGCTCTTCCCCTTGAGCAAGTCTGTGCTTGCACGTGCCTCAGGTCCTCTGTCTGTAAAATGGAGATAATTATTCTGATCTCTCTTGTGAAGTATTTTGAGAAATGACTGATGAAAATTGCTATATATGAGGTAGGTGACTGGGCTGTGGTGCTTATTATTATCTGTCTCCCGGAGCTGAGGCTTTAAGTGAAACATCAAATATTATGAGATCCATCATAAAAATCATGATATTCAGCTATACAGGGTAGTCTGAGAAAAGACTAAAAGAATTAGTCACCCAGGCTCACTGAAATGGGAGGGAAGTTGAGCACCAATATTCCTTACGGGCAATTGCGAATCCTAGACCCGACGGATCGATTGGGTTGTCTGTCTGTCTCTAGTTAATCTTTTTGCTGGCACCATAGAAAAATCCTGTGCTGTAAAATTATAAGAGCTAAGATTATTATTATCCCCCGTTGAATATGGGTGGAATATGGGTATCCAACACCTTCACGTTCTTTGGAAAACCCCACCCTGGAGGCCCAGGAACTGAATGTGGACACCGTAGTAATATGGCCTATAGTGCTAAAGCCTTCAGCTGGCAGGTAAATTCCTGCCGGTGGGAATGAGGTGTTATAAGTTTCCAAAATTGCCTTGTAAACAGTAACAAATCCACTGAAGAGGCTTTCAAAGGCAGGCACGGGTTACCAAACAATAAAACAGAAGAAGCATTAGATAGGCAAAGGCAAAGAGCTTAGCTGGAGTTTTACAAGAGGGATAAAGTTTAAGAGATAATATTCTTCTGAGTGTGGAGGAATGAAAAACAATGTTGAGAAGTCAAATCTGCTATCGAAAGGGCTGCTATTCTGAGCCTGGTAAAAGAAGACATCACGGGCTCTTCCTGCAGAGAAGTATCCTCTGCAAACCTGTGGGAAAAAGACACTCTTCTTAGGTGAAAGCACTTGCTAGACCATCTGAACCCATATCCCTGGCCAGGGCAGGCATCCTCCTCTCCATAGAAAGGATGTCCCAAGTGAGTTCATACTACCCCTTACCTGACAAGCTTAATAGATCTTATTGTCAAGGAAATAGCCAAAGTAGTCCACTCAGTTCTTTCCTCCTTTCCATCCCATTTATGATCGGATATAATTTCTCTGCCCCCATTTTTGAAACGGGCTAGGATTTTGAATGCCTCGTGGATTTGAGCACTCAGTTGCCATTAAAATATTAGGAGCGATGCATCCAAGTCTCCCTGCAGGGAAACAGTCTGGGCATGAACGGGCGGACGGACAGTTGTGGCTTGTAGTGGAAACTGGGAAGCCAGGAGAGGGACTCTCAGAGCATCTTGCACCTCATTAGCAAGCCAAAAGGCTTCAGTAACTGTCTGTAGATCAAAGACTTGGCCCAGAGCCGGCATTAATGCCCCCAGAAAAACAATAGCCTTATTTCATATGCTCAACATTTCTAAACACAAAAATGGCCATCCCGTTTGATTTATTATATAGTCCAGACCATAGGACTTGCCTGAATAAATTAATGTTTGACTGTATCTAAACTTGATTAAAAAATTGGCAGTGAGAAAACACCCCATTCCTCAACCCTGCAACTCTTGGTAAATTATAATGGTTATTTTTCCTAAATTACCATCTTATTTCTGGTCTGAATTTGTCTAGCGTTCCCTTCTAGTCATTGGATCTTAATGTTCCTCTGTCTGCTAGCGTGAAGAGCTGTCTGCTACTCATTTTCCATTCTCTACATAGCGATTTACGTCCTGTGATCTCAGCTCGGCTCTTCCCATCCAAACTGCTTGAAAACGGCTCACACCCTGAGTGACTTATCCACTAGACAGAAAGAAAAGCAATGAGAAGGCTGGCGGGGAGGGGAGGACAAGCCCTTGGGAGGAGGAGGGGGGAAAGCATTGTGTTATGGGAGGGGAAGAATGAGGAACCCAGAGAACGGGATCGTAGCGGAGTATGGCCACGCTATGGCAGTGGGGTTTTTGGCCACTGTGCTCAGAAAATAAGCTCTGTCCATCTGCACCCACTCTGCATATTATCAGCCCTAGAAATGAGCAGTGAGGATGCATTGGGACTTCCCCAAAATACTGCTCTTGAGCATAGTGGAAACCCATGGCTTGAGTGCCAGGGACACCCGTCGGGGTGTCTTTGTAACCACAATTTGTGGATTGATGTGGATGGAGTGGGAGCAAGTAGCTGCATCGCTGAGCACTGTACTACTGTGATCCAGGCATAAGCACAGTGTCCACAGCAAATGGGTAGCAGAATGGGAGGGTGGCATTTTGGGAGTTGGTAGATAGGGGATGGAGACACGCAAGGGGCCATGGATGCAACGACCTTCGACTATGGAAGCAATAAAATGTGAATTCACATCAACCGTCCGAGCCTGTGGAAAGCATACCTGCTTATTCCTTTAAAAAAGAGAAAACCCTCAGAAGTGTTTAACACATTGCAAAGGCAGGTATTCGGAGAGTTAATGTCTGTAAGAAGTATGCAACACTGTACAGATACCAACCATTTCACGAGGTAAATGCAGGTGGCACCTATTCATTTTGTGGCTTCTCATTTTCAGTCCAAAAATGCAAATTGCCGAAGTGATGACAGCAAATATTATGGGTTCTTCCTACCCAGAGAGAAGCCAAGTGACCTCCTCTTCCCCTTGACAACCTAAAAGCCTTTCTAAATTGTGGATTAATCCATATATTCATAAAAGTGCTATAACATTTGCATTTGAACAAGAGAGAACTAGGTGTTCCAAACTGGCCCGCCCCATGGGGGATGTTCCCAAGGATTTAGCAGTGTTATTCCTCCCACCTCATGCCAGAACAGATCTTGCCTCTTCCCTGCAGAGCCAAGAAATGCATTTATATTTGTTCTGAAAAGAGAAATATTTTCACATAGATTATCTTCTTAAGAGCTCGCTTAATAAACTCACAATCAGGATTTTCACTCGGGACGCCAGGGACCAGGTACTAGACCTCCCCTTAGGACTGTGAAAAGCATCTCCATGCAAAGTGCCTACCTGAACATTTCCCTGGTCTCCCTTTATGACATTGAGCCCATATTGCTGGCCCTATGTTGACCTCAGCCCTGGCTGTAAGGGGTAGGAGAAGCAGAAGGAGAAAATGACTGTAGCACTATTGCATTTTGGGGAGTCCGGCTGCCAGGCCCTTCTTTGTTAGAACCAGCACCGTTTAGAGGAGTCGGGAGTTTGAACTATCCATGACTTAGAGGCAAAATGGTTTTCCATCCTCTTAAAAGAACACCCCCCTGTTAGCCTATCATGTTTGCTGAGCAGGAATCTAGCACAGCATGATGCCCGGTGCTTTGTGCAGGTAGGACTGACCTGCCCCTCTCCAGAATAGTTACCTTTTGATTTCACTGATGTAGTTCTACTGTCCCTGACAGTAAGATCATGCTAACAGATAGCAGATGTGGCATGGTTGTGCATATTTCTGCAAGCACGCATGGTAGCTTTGGTGCTGGCCTTACAATAGATAGCCAAGTCCCTGTATCCAGACTCAGAAGATCCGGGTTGAGTTCTGCAAAGTGCTGTAGACTGCATGTGAAGCAATGCTACTGCCTTGGAATAGACCTGGGTATGGGCCCTGTGCTCCCTGCCTTGGGTTTGCTTGCAGGTATGCTCTTTGGGCTACTGTAAGGAAGCCTAGTCACCCCCTTTCTGGCACCTGTCAAGCGGGGAATGGAGGTGGGCCATGTCTAAGGGCTACGGCCGCAGGTACAGCCCAAAGAAGATGGAAACATGCCCTTACGGCAGGGGCCGGCAAAATGCGGCCCACGGGCCAGATGTGACCCACCAGGCCATTCTATCTGGCCCGCGGGGCCCCTAAAAAATTTAGAAAATCAATATTTGTCTGCCCCTGGCTGCTTGTCATGCAGCTGGCAATGGCTTGCCAAAACTCAGTAAGTGGCCCTTCACCCAAAATAATTGCCTGCCCCTGCCTTATGGCCTCTGTGCTTCAGTTTCCCATTGACAAAATGAAGCTGATAATATTTCCATTGTCTGCCATTAAACTGCTGGCTCTTCAGATGGGAATGCCATCATTATAAGGTTGCACAGTGCATTGCATGATGGGGCTTACATTCTGACTGAGCCCATAATAAAGGCCTGATCCCAATCCCATTGAAGCCAATTGGGCATTTTGTAGCAAGCCCAAGATAGGCTTGCTTATTTTTGCACCGCCTTATAACAATAATACAAGCAACAGGCAATGTCATTTAGTTGCCAGTGGACCTGATCACACAAAATACAAAGGGTTTATTAAGGTCTGGGATGAGAATCTGGCCCCAGAACTGCATTAAAAAAAAAGATGGAAAGAGAGTAATGAGTTATTTTATGAGCGTTCTTTATACCTATGCATACTAAGGTTAATCAAATCTTCTGCTTCAGGTTGTGTAGTTGATTAGCTCATGGGTCAGGAAGCAATTTCCCCCTTATTTGGCATTCTCCCATCTGGTCATGCACATTGCAGGTTTATTTTATTTTATTTGTTTCAGAAATTTCCAGGGGTGGAGATGCTCACTATTGAGCCATTCTGCACTGGCAGGAAGATGAGAAGAGCTGGCAGATGCATTGTGATGCAGTGATCCAATATGGTAGATAGCAGTATAATGCATTTATTACTGTAAATGCCTGCCTTCCAAAGCACCTTTTTTATAACCAGGAATGAATTTCGTGCCAGTGAAGGGCCTAGTGCCCTTGTAGCTTTGGGTCTGTGAATACTGTTGTTTTAGAGATGATGGAACAGATTTACAGGGGACTTTTCTGTGGCTATGGAAAAGAAATGAGGGTGCAAATCTCTAGACTTTCCATTCTGTGTGCTAGTCAAAAACCCGGCCTCTGCTTGTTAGCTCGGCTATTCCACTGCCAACGTGTTTGCAGTTTCCGTACCGAATTCTGTGCACTTTCTTCTGCGCAGACTTTAAGAGGTGTTCAGCTAGATCCCCAGCTGGTGTATATAAATCTAGTCCCATTGACTTTTATGGTTTATGCCACCTGAGGATTTACCAGTAACCCAGGAGTTCAAAGAGTTAATGGTGTAAAGGACATCGGTTTGCACATCCATTGCTTTGTGTGAAGTTCAAAGCATGCGTTTGCCTAGATGATGTTATATGGGAGACAGGCACATAGGCCCATTCTGTAATGTCACTGAGTATCTCAGGAGCGAAGTTACTGATCTATAGAACACAACATGCTATATACCATATCATTCAACATCAAAAATGATCCACAAACCACTGGGAATTTGGTATATCTCTGCTTCCTATCTTGGGTCACAGGTTCAGTCTATCACAAAGCTTTTAAGTGTTTCTCGTGATTTGAAATGTGTAAACCATGACCACTTAAATTAATACAGAAAAGAAAACTAGACCACGACTAATATGTTAGCATTTATTATTCTGACCCTGGTGCACATATGCAGCTCCAGCACAATGTCATCTGTGTTTATGTATGTCTGAGAACAATCTCTGATTCTCCATGGGTGTGTCAATACAGGCAAAGTTAATGAACATTAGCCCAATTTAAGGTGCATTAAGAGCATGTGCACACCATTAATGCACCTAAAAATGATGATTTAAGGCTATTCAAGCCTTTGATATCTGGATAAAGCAGGTATCATATTTATGTGCGAATAGCTAAATAGCATTAGCAAATGTGTAGACACGCTGAAGTGCATTCATGCAGTGTGTGTCCATTGACTTGGGACTAACTTTAGTCCCAAGTCAGTCCGCACACCTACATTAGCATGCATTAGTGTTTGCACACGTAGACGTGCACCTAAATCACCTTAATGCATATTAGGCTAATGGCTTAGTTTAGGTGCATGTAAAAGCACATACAAACAGGCCCAGTTTGTTGTATCTGCTGATATCGGGGGATCTTGCACTTTACCTTGAACTAATTGTTCTAATCAAACAAGCATCTAATGGCATACATGTACTTATTCTTTAAATCTATGGCCAGAACTAAATAAAAGGAGAGAGGAGATTTAAAGAAGATTTGAAGCTTTATTTCAAACCAAGAACGGAGCCTTAAAGTAAAGCAATGTTTGTTTTTTTTATTTTTTCCTTTAAAATAATTTGTTTAGTATTAGACAAAAGCAACTGTTTTCATTTCATAATACTTGACTCTCATCACATGGTTCCCATCTACTTCATAACAAAAAAGAAATGATGATAACATTTTATAGGACTAAATCCTGCAGATAGTAATCGATGGAAACTTTCCAAAGGACAACGGGGCTTGACCCATAGCAAACTCTTCACCTCAAAGGATCCCAGTATGCTTTAAATTATGTTCCCTCATCTTTCCACTGAAATGGCCTTTGGGTTGGATAGCACGGATTTGCAGTGAGACTGTAGTGCAATGATGCCTGGTATCAGCTGGGGCCTTAAGACACTGTTAAAGCCTAAATAATCGTAATAAGCAGATGCATCAGACTGTGATGGGGTACCTAGAGAAATGAAGAACAGCGTGGCAGTGAGAATAGTGATATTCCAGATGTAACTCCTTGCACTGGAATTTGATCAGACCTTTGAGATTCATATCATGATTTTTAGGGGGGCGGGAATGTGGGAAATGGGACATTTCATGAGCCAAATTGTCATGGTTTTCCTGGTACATATTACCTAAAAGGAGGAGCTGCCAGAGCTTGACCTTTGCATCAATATTGGAAATTTCTAGTTAAGTTTGGGTAGTTTACTGTCATGCTCACAAGTCTCTTCCTGCATCAACTATGTTTGCTTCTTATTTTGCAATGCAGAATTGCACCTAATGAAATTACACTCTCAGGTTTTAATATATTACATCTCTGATTGCAAAAGAAGATGTGGAGGATTACTTTCTCACAACCCATGCATCTGCTTATGACACTTCCTCAGCTGTTAGGGAGAAGATGGAATTTGGTAGAGCACAGACTCATCTATTTTCCCTTACACCGGATTTTCAGAATAGCAATTTTGTATTTATTTATAATGTTTATCAGTGCTCTAATGCTAATTTAATCTCTTTGAAAAAAAAAAAATGTCATCAGGCTTGTAATGAATGATACATTGGGAAATAGGGAATTGATAATGTTTTGCCATTTCAGTATGGTCTGAAATTCTAGTTTAGATCTACACTTAGGAATTATTTATATCCTCTTATGTCATATCAATTTAAATAATATTCCACTCATCGAGGCATAAAGAATAATGTTAATATTAAAGTTTATATTTAAAAGTTGTTAATTGCACATAAAGGGGTTATATCTCCTGCATTCAGGGTTTTTTAAATTTAATTTTATTGTATTAGAAAATCCATGAGGTTAAGTCTGCAGAAATTATTGCTTTTAAATGTTTTATAATAAGAATCTTGCTGCTGTTATGAGCATTGAAAAATGTGCCTTCATCTCGAATAAGCCTTGTTAAAGCTGCTGTTCTGGAACTGGAAGGATTCAATGCCGGGCTTGGGCCCAATTCTGCTAAACTTTACTTATGTGAGGCGCTCTGTTGATGCTGAGGATGAAACAAGTGCATGCTAGGGGGTACTCTGGGATCAGGCAGTGCCTTTAAGCAGGGCTCTGAACTAGGGCTGGTGTGTAAACTACATCCTCCAAGAATAATGTCAGGGGGGCATTGTGCCTACTCACCTCTTAACTGGGGTGGGGGGTTATGCTGCAGGACCAGTGCAAGGGATGGCACAGAGCCACGGAGCCATGCCCTGCTCCCCATACCATCTGATGCTGTAGAAAGTATCGTGCTCTCTTGTGCCCCAGGCAGGGGCTGTGATCCGGCAGATATAAAGTGTCTACACAGAGGCCTTTCACCCTCCCTCCCCACCGCTGCATGCGAGCCCAGCACTTTGTCAATAAAGGTTTCCTGGATGTAGCCCCTTAGAGCAAATAGCCAGAACTGGCTTACGCCTCTAGGAAGGAAAATTATTAAAGGAAATATCAAGCTATTGACTGCTGAAGTCATCTGGAAAACTCTCATTGACTTCTGTGGCAGCAGAAAACGGTCCCAGGTGTCTATAAAACTCACAAACTTAAATGACTGACACCTTTCCCGTTCCAAATCCAGCAACAAATCAAATTATTTTGATCTTTGTTTTAAGTGTAAAGATGCTGAGCTGGATTCTCCTCTAATGCACGCTGCTATAAATCAGGGAGCTAGCCAATGTAGTCGGTGTGATTAGAGCCGGGCCATTCTGACTTGGCGAGAAAATCAGTCCCACGTCAGCAAGGGACAGTATAAAACTGCAAAATGTCAAATGGTCTTGATTTCAGAGTGGATGGATCCAGGTTCTGATCAGGAAAGTCTTTTAGCCTCTGACAATGGGTGGACATGGGTAAAATCAGCCTTTCATTTCAGATAAACGTGCAGACTTTTGTGTTCTTATCCAGACTTTGAACCATTCGGCTTGAAATCACTGCAGGGCATAGAAGTGGCTACATGGCTCACGCTTGTGGTCCATTTGGTCTAAGCTCTTGTCTCTGACAGTAGCTCAGACCTGATGCATTAGGTGACGGCAGATGAGTCCAGGAGGTAGACAATTATGGAATAATTTGCCCTAAGAGAAATGTCCATAGGTTCAACTGATTTCCAGCCAGAGGACCAAGACGCCCTGGGATGCCTTGAGATCCTTTTTGAAGTGCTGGATTTCCAGTGCATCAGAGCAGCTTCAATTGATCGAGTCTCCAGGAGAGTGGCAATTGCCGCGCTCCGCCAGCCTCCTGCATCGACTATATCAGTGTCCCCACACTTAAAAACAATGGCAGGGCATTTGAAGTACAGCTCATTCAATGAGCCCCTGCCATTCGATGAGCTTTAGTTCAAATGCCCTTGCCACCATCGTTAAGTGTGGGGGTGCAGATAGAAGCGATGCGGTGGCGCTTTAATTAGTGCAGCTCTTGGGGCCCTTCTAATTAAAGCACCACCACCCCCAGCCCTGCGGCACATGTGAAAGTGCCCACATAGGTTAGCACTCTTAGATTTACAAACAGGATTCACAAGATAAGCCCACAGGTTTCAAATCCATAGTTGTGATCTTTCTAAGCTATTTACAACCGGGGGGAAAAAAGCTGCTCCGTTACTTTTTTTCTGTAGGCAAAAAAAGCGTGAAAATGAAGAGCTGACATTTTCCGAAGTGGGGCTCAAATATAAAAAGGCCGAGACCCACTGGGCTAGTGTCTTAATCCCTGAAACAAGAGATGTCATGCCACTTCTAAGTATACATCTGTCCTCTTTAATGTAGTTGTGGATGTGTCCATAGAGAAAGGTAGTTCTTTTCTGAACATTACGGTGCTGCTGATGGTGGACAATAGAGTTTCTTGTTGTCGCCAGATCAGCTGGAAAGCATGCATCAATTTAGACTTGAGGCGCACACCACTTCTACCCCCTGATTTCCCCTTATAAACTAGCTGCTTTCTGCAGTTGAAGAAGTGGCTTTGTATGGATGAAGTCAGGAAAGTCTGACAGATGCTAGGATATGCGATTAAACTTGTTGACAGGGATGAGACAGCTGCAAGACCACGGGACCCTCCAGCCTACGTGGCTGGAACTCGTCAACGAGCAACAAGAAGGGAGCTGCCCCTAATGTGCTGAGCGGCCCTGAATGAAACGTGCCGGCAGACTGAGCAAACATGAATCAGCATCTCCTGAAAACAGTAACTAAAAGCCACGGGACTAAGGTGTTAATTTGGCATTTGATTGGGTCGGTCCCAGGCCGAGCATGCAGAGAGACCACGCTCAAGAAAGGGCATAACCATCAAAGCATTGTGTTTGGAGCTGGGCCCTCTATGTGATACCTGCCGAACCATCTGGAGGACCACCGCTGACAAAGACTGAAAGCCTGGCCAGCTTTGCTTCCCAGTAGTCGAGACCCGTCCCGTAAGACTCTGCTTCGCTATTAATCTTGTTTTGTCAGTTAATCAATAAGCCTCTCGCAATGGTGGGGATGACCCAAGGGTCCGTTTGAGTTTTTCATCCATCCACCTTGTTTAAAGTTTGTTAACAGGTTAAAAGGTCATCTTTCCTCCCCACCTGGAAACAACTGGCAAAGGAAATAAGGAGAGCCTGAGATGCCGATAAGAAGAATTTGTGTCTGTTTCATAGTCTTGCAATCAAAATTGGGCAAATACCGACAACAGTTATCTATTAAACTGTCAGTGACATCCAAAAGGAACCTCACTTTGATCCTTTTTCTATGCCTGCCCTAGATGCTCCACAGCAGAAATTTTGCTCAGAAGAAAGAAGGCTATGAACACTTTGAGACCACAGCTGGCATCCCTTGCAAACTCTGCCTGCCCTTCTCCAGGGACGAATTACCCCTCCAGTGCAAATTATACACGCAGATACACACACAAACACACACACCTGCAGTCACTCACCAGATGGAGTGAACCGAATGCTACCACTATTAAAAGAAGACAATGTTTGTATTTATCGTGAAAGTCAGGGATTCAGGAGGCTGATTCCAGCCTGGCTCTGTCCCAGACCTTGAGTAACTTTGGGTGATACAAAATCTCTCTGCCACGGATTCTATCATCTATAAAATGTGAATGGTAATATTGAACGGCATTGCCAAGCTATTGAATAGCTTCACTGCTGCATACAGGTCCTCCTGAGCTCTGCAAATGAAAGACAGCATAGAAGGGCTGGTTGTTAGCTCTGATAATTATTTGGGGTAGGAAATTTAAGTTGAGATTGGAAAGCACTGTGAATGCTTAGCCCTATGACATGGGGTAGAGTAGTTTCTAGTAGTCCAGACCAACCAATGAAGTGTAAATTCAAATTAACAAAATGAAAATCCCTTTTGCTTGTTGTTCAAACTAAAAAATTGGGATAGGCAGGAATGTTTTTTGTTTTTTTTTTTCACATAGAACTAGAAAGACACAATGTCACGTCACGGATTTCAATATGGGATGTTGGTTGGTATCTTTTTTTTAATTTTCATTTTTAAAAGATGGTGCTATTTTTAACTCAATTCCACATTGAAATGCCACTGGAGTGGGAGGGAAGGGGAGCGTCAAAACATTTTATTTCGAAAATGTCAACATGAAATATTCACCAAGCCTGGCCTAAGTTTGTGAATAGCTTTTTTGACCCCCCAAAAATGCATTTTTTGGTGAATACAAATTCAACCAGCCCTAGTGGAAAGCGGCAGGCAGACATGATAACCCCTGTAAATCCTGAGTTGGTGAACACCTTGGAGTGGTACGCGACAGGGGAGGAAGAGGAGAATGATACATCATTTTCCCCGATAAGCACTTCCTGAAAATTAAGGATGTGGACAGGTGAACAATTATTCTGTGGGGGGGAGGGTATGTGTGTGTGTGTGCGCTCGTATGCCTGCACGTGCACAGAAGGGAAGAGGAAACTTATCTCTCACAAGCACACGCCAGCTGCCGTGCTATAACCTTTTTAATCTGTTCACTCCTATTGTAGTTGAGCTTCCATTTGCCGTGGGATAGAGCAGTCAGACAAAACAGCTGCAGACCATTCAACTGAACGGCAGTAAGTCCACCACCTGCCCTCTCTCCCTCCCCTCTGTTTGCAGTTGGTGCAATTGTTTTGTCTGTCTCTGCCCTAAGCCTTGCCACCCTATCTTGTCACCACAGAGGTCAATGGGAATTTTTTTTTCATCCACTTCAATGGGACCTGGAGGTCAGTGAACATTATTAGCACTTCTGTCACTTGTCCAGCGCCCACAAAGCATAGTCATAGTCCCCGCTCTCACATGGCATACAGTTATCCCGGTGGCTTTCGGCATACAGCTCTGCTATACAATTCAGTGAGAGCTCTATGAAGTACGCTGAGCGGGACACGCTCCCCAGAAATCAAATGCCCTCTCTGACTTGCTCTTGTTGGTAAAGTTTCAGTTATCAAATATTCTAATGCAAATTCTCGCCTGGATTGAGAAGTGATTTATTTTAATGGAACAGCATCAAGGCCCCTTTCATCCCCTTCGCACACCTATGGAAGAAAGGACATCCTTTTTCTCCCTCAATGAGCCTGCAAATCACTATTCCCCCTGGAGTCTGAATATCTATTCAAAAAAAAAAGAAGCTAACTCAGAATCTGTTCTCATCTTCTAGTTCCTATAATTAAAGTTTTAAATCCTCAGCTGCAGAGGTCAAACAGCACACACCGAACACTTGCACGGCAACTTGCTGACTCTTCTCGTAGGGCCAAGTTCTCAAGGTGTTACTCAGTTGCAACACAAGCACAACTCCCCCTGGACTCCATGAGATTTCCATTGAACAAGGACAGGACCTAACCCATTCCCATTTTGCAGGTGGGAAACACACAGAGGATCAACAGCTTGCTCTGAGTTTTCTGCCAAGAAGAGCTGTTGAAACTATTCGAAGTAGCTTAGCTGTCAGCCTCCCTAGCCCCTATTCTCCTAGCAGGGCGTGTGTGCAGAGGACCGGTGATCTTCCAGGCAAAGCACTAGATCAGTAGTGCAAAAGGTCCATCCTGCAGGCCAAATCTGGCCCACGGAGCCATGTCATCCTACCTGTGGGGTGCCCTATGGGGTCCAACCATTTGGTGGCAGCAAAGCAGTGGCAGTGTTAATTGTTACAGCCCTGGAAAAGCTTCCAGTGTCACAGCAATGAACAATGCCATGCTGCCGAATTTCCAAATCACCTAGTGCATGGGGTCATTTTATGGCTGGGTCGAGCATGCTGGGCCAGGTCAGCATGCAAAATTGCACCCACAAACTGGCCCTGAGTGTGCATCCCGTGCTGGAACCAGCTTCCAAATGAATTGCACCCACAAGATTGGGCCCGTGGGCTGTCCCTCCTCTGGCTCATGGGGCCTGCAGGCTAAGCACCACTGCACTAGACTGAAGCTCCGGAAATCGGGGTTTGGTTTCTGACTCTGTTGAAAAGCCACCTCATGAGCTTGTCTGATCCTGCCGGAGCCTCAGATGCCATGTGTGAAATAGGGACAGCGCTGTTTCTGATCCCCTTCGTGCTCTCTGCACCCCGTGCAAGCTGAACCAGAGATTTTCTTACCAGGAATAGATACAGCACCGAGGATGCTGGGGTTCTCATTTCTGCGACTGCCATACCGTAACCCCTAGACAAAGAACTAAACTGAGACAGAGTGAAAATGGAGTAGGCTGATCCAGGGGTTAGTGCGGAAGACATTACAGATTGCTAATAATTCTTGCATGTACCCGCATTTTAAACCCCAGAAACTAAGGACCCAGGTTACCCTTAAAAGGAGCATGAATATGTTAATAGAGAGAGGGCAGAGTTAAGGAGCTCAAACAACCTGAACTCTCTTCAAGCCCATTCATAACATCTAACAAAGTAGGCTGTCCTCTAGAAAAGCATATTCCTTTCAGAGTGAGGTAGGGTACATGCAAGTATTACATTTAGATGGAGTTAGATTGGGTCCATCCATAAAGTCCTGGCTGGGATGACCTGGTTGGGGCTGGTCCTGCTCTGAACAGGAGGTTGGACTGGATGTGACCTCCTCGGGTCCCCTCCATCCCTTATTTTCTGTGATTCTAGGGTTAGGTCCACCTAAACCCCTACTTGTGCAAGTGTTTGCAGGATATAAATCAGCCAAAAAAATGACGCACCCTATCTAAATTAGTTCACCTTAAGAGAGGGGTGAAGGGGTTAATATGATCTAGCAAATGCCTAAAGATATTCACAGTCCCAGGGCTGGGAAAGCCCAGCCATACACCCCTGCCCCAGGGCTGCGCTGTTCCTGCCCCCTCCACCCTGAGTGGGTTACTTTAGCCCCCTACCTCCACTGGGCAACCCCCACCCCCTGCAAACCCACCAAGCCTTCTGCACCCCTCGGACCCACTAGCATACCCCTCCCATCAATGCGCCAACCTCCACTCTGATTAGTCTTTCCGCTTACCCCAGAGGGTTGGCACCTCAGGGTGTCTGCACCTCTCCCAGCAGTGACGAACACAACACCCGCCCAGTGCCACTTAAAGTAAAGCTGCCTAAACCTAAACTGGGTGCAGCGAACTTTTGCACAGACCCCAAATCTCCAAGGCACCACGCTGCCCTGCCTCCTTGCTGCTCTGTAGCGACACACTTGCAAGGGTAAGCCACGCCTATCATTTATTAAAGACACATTATGCTGTTTTATTCTGCGTTTGGACGCGTCTGTGTGCGGTTTTCCATTTCATTTCAACATACGGTATAAAATTGCAAAAAAAAAAAGTCCCCCCTTGAATCAAGTTTCTACCATCACAGTCCAAACCATCAGAGCTGCATTGACTTCGGCACGTGACTGAAGTGAGATGCGATGATGAATGCTGCTGAGGATCTCCCCTTCTCAAGCCTCTTACGGTTTTACCAGTGCTTCCTCTTGTTTCTCTCTCATTTGCACTGGAAGCGCTTTGGGGCGGGGGCTGCCTTTTTATTCCTGTGCGGGTACTCTCTGGGGAACACTGGCTGGGATAAATAAATAATAGCCCAGGTCCTGTAAATGGGCTGAGTTATGATTTATACCCTCTGAAGATATGGCCTAGTAGGTATAAGTTTTGATTTTCAGCCTGTTCTTCAGCCGTCCATCATGTCGGTAGTACAGTTTTGCTCCTCCAAACAATTGCATCTGCACTTTTATATCCAAAATGAATTGTGAGTGCGAATGCTAGACACTCCAGGTGGAACTTTCAAAAAGCACTTGTCGGCGGCCTTATTCTGCTCCTCCTGAAGTCAGTGCTAATGCTCCTATTTGCTCCTGTGGGGCTGGATCAGGCTCCCAACTCTGACGCTGCTTCTGGCAACTGCACTTCGTTTCAAGGGGGAAAAAAAATGGAGGCAGAACTGTTGAGACAATCTACAGAAATCAGGCCAGGATTGGATTAACTAGTGCAGGAAAAAAAAAAAAAATACAAGGCATCAGAACAGAAATCTCAGAAGAAAAAAAGCTTTTGAGTTCACCGTTAAATAAAATACGCAATGCTGGAATTCATTATATACATTTCTTTTTTTTTTTCCCAGGCAAGTGATAACACTTCTGTTAGACAAACAAAGGAATTTGTAAGGAGGAGGTTACAGTCAATACAATCAATATCCATAAGTAAAATTTACTTTAGTCATATATTTTATTTTGAATTCATATGGAATAATCTATTTATTTCCACCCAGACGCACAACAAACATCATAAATAGGGGAAACGTGCCACCTTCCTTGTTTGCAAAGCCCACAGTGAACGGAAAAAGAAAATTGACTCATCACACACCTAAAAAAGCACATCAAGCCTTTTTCCATTCTGTTCTCTCCCAGAGTTCAGACACCGGCACTACTTACAAATGGCCCAAATAAATCTAAAAAGTTTCCTCCATAAACAGAAGTCTCGATTCCTACTTCCTGCTTGAGTTCATTGATTAAGCTATTTTATAAGATAATAAAAAAAAGGCATGCATACGTACACACGTACACACACACACACACACACACACACACACACACACACAGGTAGAAAACATCACTTGCCCTAAAGGCATAGTAGTGGCTCACACTTCAACAGTAGTTCATAAGTCATAACTAGAGGTATGCAAACACTCCTGGGTCTGACTTACACAGCAATAAGTAAACTAGATTATTTGGCATCTAGGGGCTTCAATTCAAACCCAGGCTCCATTGTGCCACACACTGTAAAGACACCTTGGAAGAAATAGCTCCCATGGTATGTACACTTATTCACTTAGGCACAGACAAAAGTGACAATTTTCACCTCATCTGGCCCCTGAAAGCGCTCTTCAGCTGCATCCAAACACAAGTGCATGGTTTTAGAGTGCTTTAAAAGGGCCCAGTCCCAGAACAATCTGAGCCCTCATTGCACAAGGATTCAGATGAAGATGTGCCACAATGGAGCACCCTAGTCACTTCTGTTCATGTGTTCCAGGGGTAGGGCTCAGCTGAGACAGCTCAGCCCTGCTACTGGTGCTGTCTTCAGAAGTGGGGAGGGAAAGGGGTCAGAGGAAGTTTGCTCTGGGGTTTCCTTTAGACCATGCTTGAGGGTATGACAGGTGGACTGGAGCCCCGTCAAGGTCACCCCACCATCTAGGCAAGCCCCAAAATAAGTTCCCTCTTCTCTATTTTCCCCCTCACTTTCTGAAAACAGTACGGGGGCTAGGAGGGAGAAGGGGCATTGCTGGGGGAGAGCAGCTGAAGGCTCACAACTGCTCTAAACAGCAGCTGGATCCCCCAACCCCTGGGCCCCAACAGTAAAGACCTGTTGGGTCCAGGGGATTGTTGTAATTCATGGTGCTTCCTGCAAAGCGCCATGAGTTACCACAAACATATGCTCTTCTGTCTGCAGCTATAAATTCAAAGGGTCTGATTCTGGATGCACTTAAATATACACAGTGTGAGCAGTCTAGTTCTATTCAAGACCATCCACAGGGATCTTCAGTGTAAACTGTACCAGCTCTGCTATGCAGTCTTATGTGTGGTCTTAGTCACATAAAAGATATTCACCATTCTGCCTTTACCCTTAACAGTATGTAACTATGGATTTGGCCAACAAGGCATGAAGTTTAATACATGTCTAATTCTTTCAGGATTAGAGCTCAAGCAGACAACACTTAATGAGGAAGTAGTATTACCCCCATTTTACAGATAGAGTACTCAGCAAAATTCTTTAGGAGTTTTCCCACTGGATGTTTTTCACCTGAAAATGCTGATTTTGCCAGAACAGAACTTTTTTTTTGATAGGAAGGGTCAGTTGGGATGAATTTCTGGACCTGAAACTAATTCTGAAAGACAAAATTCAAAAGTGGTGGAAATGTTTTATATCCATATTTTCTAAATGAAAAAGAAAAAAGTCTGTATGGTTCAAATATGGGCTTTTTTTGGTAATACATTTCAAAATCAAAACATGGTCACAATCCAAATGACATAAAATAAAATCTCTCTACCATTTTATTCCAAAATTGATATTTAGTATCACATTTTCCTTCCATCTCAGGACAGGAAAAGTGTTTGGAATATGTTTTGTTTTGTCTTTTTCCCCCATGTTGTAGGAAAAAAACCCAAACTATTCCCTGCCTAATTTGGGGAAGAAGATGCGGAGATATGAAGTCACATCCCCAGCATTACCCATAAAAGGTAAAAAGTTTGTTCATCCATCATATACTCTGATTTGTGATCTGCTGGGATCCAAGACAAGTGATATCCCCCTCCTTCACAATTTAGGTTTGAGATGAGCATGTGTTTGTATTTTTATTATCTTATAAAACAGCTTAATCAATACACCTAAATAGGTACTAAAATCTGAGACTTATGCTTACTGCAAACTTTTTTATGTATTTATTTATTTTATTACCATAATTGATGATGTAAAATCAAGTGTCCACCCCCACAGAATATCAAAACAGCTAGTTTCCTACATCTAGAAGATGCTTTGCATAAACTCCTCTTAAAAATGGTTGAATTGATATATTTTTCTCCCTCCTTTGAAAAATTATTTCACGAATAATCATAGGGCGCATCTACAGATGCCACCCACTGCGCAGCTGTTACTACACAGTGTGTCCGAAAGGGACCAAAGCCTTGAGAGCTGCTCGAGGTGGCTCAGGTCTCCAACCCTGGTGCAGGGCCAGTTGTTACTGCATAGTCATTTAGTAGTTGTATAACCAAGTGCTACATGACTGCGCAGTAACCAGCATAACTGAGCAGTAGTGTCCTGGCACAGTTGCTCAGTGATGCTTACTGTGCAGTAGCTCATTACTACCGCGTAGTAGTGTCGCAGCACAGTTCATGCCTGGCGACACTACTGTGCAGTAGTAATGAGCCACTGCACAGTAAGTGTCTCATGTAGACATGCCCAGAGAATCATAGAAAAGGGTAATGTTTCCCTCCATTGCTTTTTAAATATTACTTCTAACAGAAAAGAAGCTCTCCTTGCCTTTTTCCATCAGTGCTGTCATATGAAAATATCCAGTGTGCTGTTGAGGACTCGCGCTTATTTTTGGTAGCATTGAGGTGATGCTGTTGTTCTGATGGTCCAGGAGATTTGAGAAAGGCAAGAATACTAGTAGATGGTTTCTTTTATTAATCCAACGGTATAGTTGGTTTACACATAGGCAAGCTGTTGAGTATCGCAGCACTCTTCCTCAGGTCTCCAAACCTATTTTTAACACCCCAACACAGAAGAAGTTTGATAATTTACATCAGCTGAAGATCAGTCTCGACTTAGCAAGAGAAATTCACTGCTCTGCCTCAACCACACAATACAAAGTAAAAGGTGTTACATGGCACGTGCACACATGGTGAGCAAATGGTAGCTTTCTTTCCCACATCATGGGTTTGTGCTGGTAGGTTGATATTGATGGCCTTAAGTCATGAGAAAACATGGATGTGACTGAGGAAACCAAAATCCATTCCTCTAAGGGAGGCACCTCCTGCCATTTCAAGGTCCAAAGTGCCCCTAAAGGAGGCTTCTCCTAATAGCCAGGGCCAGGGCACAGTGATGGGAGCAATGAGTTTGAATCTTCTGGGGGTGAAGAAGGCCTACAATCCAGGTCTCCCTCTTGCTAACCAGCAGCTCTTCCCACTCGGCTTTGGGTGTCACTGGCTGTGTTTTCATTGAGCTGTAGGTATTCATCCAGCATCAAGCAGTTGATAAGCGTGCTCTGACCTGGCCTTGTGAACATTTGCAGTAGCCCAATCCAGGTACCAAGAGATATGCCAAAATGGGGGTATCTAAAACATCTACGTGCCAAAGCGAGTGTGTGATCCACAAGCAGGGTCAATTTGGATGTTCTAGTATAAGTGTGGCAGCTTGCTGGCAGCCACCTGGTCTGCTGGCTCAGAAAGGCTCTGGGAAGTTGGTGGGACCTTCCCACCAATCAGGTGATGGAAAGGGAGAAGCTTGCCCCACCCCTACCTAGAGGCAAGGCAAAGAGCTGGACCTGGGTAAGGGGCTAACCCCCTCCCCCTTGCTCTGATTGGTTCATTTCCAACCTGGGGGGTCTGCCCCCGGGGGGAATAAAAAAGGAAGCACACCCAGCACACGGGGCTTCTGCGTTGAGGGACGTAGAAGAGGGCAAACAAGAGCTGGCCAGAGGGGTGGAGCTGTCGCTCCTAAAGAGCCTGAAGACTTTTCTCTGGACAGAGAGTGGCAAGTGGCCACGTCCCCCAGCCCCGACCTGAAGGAGTGCAGCAAATAGTGCACAGCCAGGGGATCCTAGAGGGACCGAGACCTTGGGAGCTGCTCAAGGTGGCTCAAGTCTCCAACCCCTGGTGCAAGGAGGTCATTGCACAGCCAGTGCATGGGGGTCCGAGAGGGACTGACACCATGGGAGCTGCTCCAGGTGTCTCAGGTCTCCAGTCCCCAGCATGAGGCTGGGAACTCAGTGCACAGCTGGTGCATGGGGGGTCCAGGACTGGACTGAGACCCAAGCTGCCTTGGTACAAAGTAAAGCCGGTGCACCGGTGCACAGGGCTCGGAGCAGGCTGGCAGCCAGAAGCGGCCAGGGCAGCTGGGGAAGGAGAGGCCTTACCCAGGGAGATGAGGACAGCCTCACCGGGCCTCAGAGTTGTGAGTTGCTGGGGAAAGGGATTCCCATAGGGTAGGAGGGATCTCTCCCTGGTCAGTCGAGACTAACCACTGGAGAGGAAACCCTATAGGAAAGGGGCTCCCCGGGCTGGTGCAGGTCCCTTTGATGGTTATCCAGGCTGGGATTGTGCAGGGCCTGAAGGGCACTAGGGATTATTTCCCTTTTCTTATCTTTAGGGTCCTACTATTGCTCTGGGTAACACAGGTTATTCTTCTAGTTTCCATTTGTGTACCCAGACCCCTGCATCTCATATTTTGTGAACCCTGTGCTTTATATTTTGTTAACCTGCACCTCATGCTTTGTAGATTAGTATTTTAGTACAGCATAGGATTGCGTGATGGTTTAAGGAGGCTCCTGCCTTGACCTTTCTGACCCTATGGCTGTGTATACAGTATCTGCAGTAACCTGTATATAAGCTGTCTATGACTCCTATGTTTTATTTGTAAATATGTTTAGATGATAACTTTTATATAATATGACATTTGTACATAGTTAAGTCTTATTGAGTGTCCTGGCCTGGCTCTATAGGGGATGGAGGGAGCTGTGCGCAATAGGCAGTTCACCCCATAGTGCACGTGACCTGCTAACATGCCCTTCAATTGGAGAGGGGAGTAAGTAATTGGGATCTACCCAGGCTACATATGTATTTCCTAATGTCCCCCGATGTCCTGTTGGATGTCTCAGCCAGTTAGGATCTGACTCTCTGTTGCTGGAAGGTATGGGAAGTTTTCTCCTTTTCCCCTTGGGGATTACTCTTTGGGCATGAAAGCACCTTTTTTATTAATCCTTTGCCATTACAATGAAATTCCAAATGGGTGTGCAGAGTAGCGCTAGATTTGTTATAACATGGGCCATTAGTGCTGATGGGATGGAAAGGGGGGACTTTCTCTCATTCCCGTACCCTCGCAGCTCAGGTTCAATTGCTGCCTTTTCATCACGCCAGACCTTTGTTAGAAAGCTGCCTGATGATTTTGCTGTGTTTCTGCCTGAGCTTTGACCCCACACTTAAGAAAAAAAACACTGATGGAAATCTGTGCAACTCTGCTGACATCCCTGAAATGCTTCCCATTGACACCCGCTAAGGATTTGGTCCATTGCTAGAGCCATGGCTGGTGCTAGGGGTGGGGGAGGAGACTATCCCAAAGATGTTGCCTTGCATTTGAAGATTAAAAGTTTTTCTCACTATCTGTTTTATTATTATTCTTTTCTTGGGCTATCCAATTAAAATTGCTATTTCATCAGGAAAGCTTTTAACAGCTCACAAAAATGTGAATTTGCCTTTGTCCTAGCTCCTGCTCATAGCAGCTCCCGATATGCCCTCTACCAGCGTCTCAGAAGGAAACAGCCGCACTTTATTTCATCAGAGACATTTTTTCTTCTTCTTGAGATCTTTAAATTACCCGATTGTACAAGCCGAGGTGAGGAAGGATACTTTAGACCCAGCGTACTGATTTTTTTTTTCTTCCTCTCTTTAGCTACCTTCACCTTTTCAACAAATTAGCGCTTCAGAATTTAACCTTCGTTTCTAATCCATCTGAGGCTCCTTCTCATAACTCACTCCTGGAGGAACATTAGCGGATGTGAGTTTTCTCCCAGGGATACGCCATCCTTCTGTTTTAAATCAAAAAATGCTTTTGCAAATTAGCCAAAGGAGACTGGCTTTAAGCCTTCTGCAAAAATCCTTCAACATGCCCTCTGGATTTTTATTCTCTTTTCTCTGAAGCCGTGTGGGGTGCAATGGACATGACAGAGAGGGAATGTGATGGGCAGAAGATGTAGCATATAGTGACCTCTTCACAAAAAAAAAAAAATCCCAAACAGAAAAGGGATAGTTTTCTTAGTCATCAGTCATTGTCACCGATAAAATGGTCAGTTTGACACTAAAATAAAGGGGCGACAGGGCCAGAAAAGGCCAGCTAAGAGAGCATATACACCCTTTTGTATCCATGCTGCTGGTCTGGCTATAGTTTAGGGCAGCAAAAAAACGGAGTTTGCTTTGAAAAAGATGAAACTCCTCCTACACTTCAGTGGGTTTTGGATCAACTGAAAGTTGTCATAAAGTGACAACAACTCAGGCACCCGTGTTGACTCAGTTTATGTTCGTGGTCACCTGAAAATCCTGACACCTCCAAAACACTGGGAAATTAAAGGTTGCAGGGGCAAACGATGCTCAGCAAAGTACCGTGGCTGGTCCAGGGTCACAGGACAGGGATGTGGCAGAGCTGTTCCCTAAGCAACAGAAGCACGGAGTCCTCTTCCAGTTCTTTCTCCCCAAATTTCTCTTTTTATATAATGGGATCAGGACCCAACCTCTTCACCACTGAAATGACTGCCCCCGTGCATCGCTTTCAGCAAAAAGGCCAACAGCTGAGCGGGCATGGAAAGGGAACTACAGTCCTTCTTCAAGGGTAGTGTGTGTGGGTAGGATGGAAAGTGGCACTTCCCTTGCCTGTCTTCTACCATCTCTGGTGATTAAATAGGAGACTCCACAAGATAATCAATATGACACTTTGGTGCTAAAATTTCCTTAAACAATTTAAAATGCATTTAATAGGAGGGGGAAAAAGAGCTCTAAAATAAAAATTAGATCATTATTAGGAAATCTATGGAGATTCCTTCTGCTAATGAAGGCTATCTGATTTCCTACCTTTATTTGCTGTCACTCAATACCTTTTGCATAACCTATTAGGTACTGATAAAAGGCATGGGCCAGCTCTGTCTCTGGTGGAAAGCAGCCTCCTTCAATTGGAAGTGATGGAGCTATGTCAATTTGCATCACCAGAGGGTGCAGCCACCGAGGTGTCTTCTCTCAACTGCTTTGCAAATAGGAATTATCAAATGTCAAATAGTGTGAGAGATGGATAATACCACTTCCAAGGCTCAGCCCTCAGCTGCAAAATGGCCAGTTTACGAGAGTTTGTGACAGCAGAAAAATCCCCTTTCTTTTCCTATTTAAATATCCTGGATGTGAAATGAGGGCTTGCTATATAAAGGTAGAAGGATACACCTCCTGGGGCTAAAGTCTGGTTTCAAAACTTTGACAGCATCTGGACTCTTTTGTTGATGTTTTTGGAATGAAAATATATCTCACTCAAGTCAACGGCCTAATAGTGTAAGTGGGAAATCTAGTTTTGATCAATCATTACTGACAGGACTTTCAGTGTTGATGGCATATGTTCTTTCATATCTTCTCATTTTTTCTCCAGTGATAGATATATAGATAGGTGGATGGATGGATTGATAGTTAGATGGGTGCTGTACATAGGTAGATAGATGAACTGGTGGGTAGATAGATACTATAGATAGATAATTATTTTCAAGTTATTTTAGTTCTCCTTTCTTTCTTTCTTTTTGCCTTGTCCATCATGGATTTTAGGGCTGGTAAAAGGTCAAGAGAAGGGAATAAAATAAGACCCTTTAAGAAGGATAGAAGTCGAAGCCTAATAGTAAAGGGAAAGGACAGCAGAAAAAGACCAAGAAAAACTGAAGCCAGAAGTGGGTTGTACTGATTTGGGTCAAACATTTAACAAAAGAGTCATGATGGAAGACACTATTAAAGAAAACCTGAAAAGTAAATGGCTTCAGGGCGTCAGCTGGCAGAGACAGCAATGTCATAACCCTGCTGACAGTGAGAAGAGGGGAGAGGCGAAAGCAAACTTGGTTCAACTCACCATAGGAGACAACTCTAAAGTGCAGGTGTAAGGACAAGGAGAGACCAGAGAGCATCCCAGTGCAAAGCAATGGAGGGGCAGCTTTGGCTGTAAACAGATGTACTAACAAAAGGCTCAGCTGATCTGCTTCATTGGGTGAAACAGGCATCATTGTCTTGCAGGCCAGGGCCCTGCAGCTCCTGGGAGTGGGTGTGGGACAATACTCCGGCATGCCTCTGACAATGAAGGAAGCCCAGCATTTCCCCATTTGCAGAGATGCACCTCCCTGCGTGCAGAGACGTGCACGTCAGTGCAATACACAGGCTTGTGGAAACCCCTGTCAGGGGACTATTGGGGCAGACCTCTGCAAAGCAGGGAGCTCAGGCAGGAGTTCCCAGGGGCTTCAGGAGCCACATGCCTCAGAAATTGAAATTCCCAAGGCATGCTGGACTGGGCCTCTAAAGTCCAAGGAGCAGCTTCCCAGGGTGGCTGGAGAACAGAGCTCTTCTGCCACAAAGCAAATAGATGTCTTCTGCAAGAAAGTGGCACCAATTTGCACCACTATGTTGCAGCCATAAATCTTGGGGATTTGTGGTTAAAAGGGGCCTTGATGTAAATTTGCTTGGCCTTTGTGAGGCCACAAAATTATTTATGGTCACACAAAGGTGACTTCTGTTTCTAGTAGAAGTTCTCTCTCCTCACGATCCGCCATAAGGGGCAGCAGAGAAGCCTTCACCCCTTTTGGCCTATACCTACTTCAACTCTGCTCTGGAGTGACCACTTCTAGGGCAGACATGGTGACTTAGTCTCCATATCCACATAATGACTCTCCTTTTTGACTGCTTAGGGGTGGGCAGAGCTCCTGGGGTGATGGCTCTGTGCAATGAGTTCCTGCTCCTCCAGAACTGGAACTAAGATCGGCAACACCGATTACCAGTGACATTTGTGGTGGACAAAAGCTGCGGTGCAATTTGAGTAGATAGAGAGGGGTTATGTACTTTGCTGGTCATCAATGGCTCTGTCCATTCTTTCTGGTATTAAGTCCAACTCAGCAATGAAATTCAGATTTGTGAACTTACGGTCGAAACACGGGATCTCCCTAAATCTTATCATGGAATTTATAGTCATGGGCTGGACTGATCGTGTTGAATCTACTACAGGACTACTATATCTAAAGGTGTATGAGTATAACAAACCTTTCCCCCTTCCCTCCCTTTTACCTTATGATTACTTATGACTGGCATTTATTAGGGGTATGGGCATAAAGGGGAGGTTCATGGTGTCATGGTGTTTCCTTTATTGCTGTTATTAGATTACACGCCACCTCTCAGTTGGGTCTTTGGGGGTTTATTAACATGCTTCAAGGGCAAACCAAGGTACCTGGGTCATACACCCAAAACACTATCTGTTCCACATAGGCTTGCTCAGCTGAAATGCTTCAGAAAGCTTTGATAAATACGTGGACCGGAGGGCTTCCCTATACTGCTGCAGTGGTGATCCTTGGCCAAGCATGCCTTGCCCACCCAAGTCTGGGAGCAGGCTCCAGACTGAAAATATATCACTGAAGTTGCTTCAGGCTCATCTGTCTGGTCCCACTCTCAAGCCCTTGGACTTAAATGGGTCTGAGAGCAGGCATGCACTCCTGCATCTGGTGCATGCTCAATGGACATGGGTGAATGGGATGTGGGCAGGGCAGTCTCATCCTCATGTTCCCTGGGACCCACCACTGCAGTAGTGTAGAAGAGTCCTAAGATTTCTGAGAAACCTCAGAGAAGGAGAAAGGGGGAAGTGACCTGGGATATGTATTTATCTTTCAGGAACAGTTCATTTTCAGGTACACGCATTTTCATTGAACCATAGAAAATTCAGCCAGGAAATGACCTGAGGAGGTCATCTAGTCCAACTTTCCTGCTCATGGCAGGATCCATCTCCCACATAGATTTCATAACCTCTCTAGATAATCTATTGCATTACTTGGCCACCCCTCATTTTCAACCCATAGAACTTCATGCTCGTGATACAGATGGCAAAACTGAGGCACACAGAGCATGGATGAGATGTTGTAATGTCAGATCTCCGTCTTCTTGACTCCTAGACCTTTCCCCTAATTACTGGAATGCACTATCTTTCCCCAAATAGCCATATTTAGCTTTAGAGCCCTGTATGGATCTAGAAGTGGATAGGTATAATCCCCAAGGAGCTTGCAGTCTTGATTACTGGCTGAAATCATGGCCTCTCTAAGACGGTAATGAACAAGGAGAGAAACTGGGACAGTGAAGGGTTTTCAGGGAGTCTGTCATGTTTTTAACTTGGTCTTTATGGATTCCTTTCGTGGAATGGTTAATGATGGGCTGCAAATGCTGGAGACCTCTCTAGCTAGCTATTTGAGAAATGACTACAGCAGACATCACTGTGTTGTGTTAATCCCTCCTAGATAAATCCTGCATCTAATCATAGCCTAATTTAATTTCTCTCAAATATTTTAATTAATCTATCTAGGCTAGTCTTGATCAACAGGTTTAAAATAATAATAATCATCATCACCATCATCAGTGACAATATATTTTTACTT
Organism: Caiman crocodilus; assembly: GCA_030014935.1. NCBI lineage: Eukaryota > Metazoa > Chordata > Crocodylia > Alligatoridae > Caiman > Caiman crocodilus. Next base: position 55,210,163 of record JAGPOW010002514.1, on the reverse strand, counting down.
AAAAAAAAACAAACACTGAAGACTTTTTTTTTGAGTTTTTTCCCTCTATTTTTCTATCAGAAATGTTGAGAATACAGCATAGCTGATTCTATTCCTCCCCTGATATTCTAGGCTTCATTTGTCAACTCTGACTTAGTTATTTTTTTTCCTGTTTCATGTTTTGATCTATTGTCTTTGTTACACATTGCAACAGTTTTTCAAAATTGAAACTTTTCAATTCCAAGTGCTTTGAACATCTGAAGACTCTTTTGAAAATTTAGGAATAGAAAAAACAAAAAAACCCAAAAAAACCCAAACTCCCCAGAATGTTAAAGAAATCGCCAAAAGTTTAAAACATAAAATGAAATAAAAACTACAAGCCCTTTGCAAGTTTCTTACTTCTCCAATACCATTTTTTTGTTTCATTTTGTTTTGCTTTCATGTCATTCAATTAGCTGTCCTCTATACATTTAGGAAAGGCTCCCAGTGACTTCAGATCATGCCTTTCTATTGCACTCCTTATGATAGAGCATGAGGAGCCAGTTGAAATGCAATGTTTTAACTTTGCAAATCATGGCTGTCCTCCATTGAGGTCTCAGGAGTTAAAATGAGCAGGGAGGAAGAGCGTAGATGGTATTAAAAGCATTGCCGGAAATCTCTAGAAGCATGTAAAGGGAAGCAGAGGGTATGGCCTTGGGACCCTTTCCATCCGTGAGACGACATTTAGGTGGAGGTTTGTGTAGGTGAAGCACAAGAATGAAACCCCCATTTGGAAAACCTTCATCTCCGTAGTAGATGTTCCACGTCCGTGTTTCATAAGAAATCCACAGCTCCCAGCAATCCGTCCTAGTCTTTTAACCCCAGGACCAGAGAATAATGACTTTGGTGGGAAAAGTCCCCAAATTCAAGCTCTGCTGCCTGTCTGCGTATCAGAGGTGGGCAAAATACAGCCTATGGGCTAGATCCACCTCACCAGGCAATTGTATGGGCACCCAACAGCTAATTGTGCCTACCCAACCCACCCTCGTGGGCAGAAGGTCCAGGCCCAGACAGCGCACAGCTTCCAGGCAGGGCTGCTGCTGCCACTGCTGCAGCTGCCAGGGGACCTGCTTGGCTTCCCCGGTGTCCCACTAGCTCTGGATGCCAGCTAGAGAAGAGGTGGGAGGAAGGGAAGGGGCTGCAGCTGGGCAGGAGCATGGAGTGTGGGGCTGGGGCTCACAACAGCACCTGTGCCCAGGGGGAAGGCGGGAGTGCGGAGATTGGGTGGGCAGGTTGTGGTTGTGAGGGAGGGTGGAGACCCCTCACACACTCCCTGCCATGGTGCAAAGTCCCCAATGGCAGCAGCAGCAGCCCTTCCTGGTGCAAAGCCAACGGCAGCAGCAGGCAGGGATGCTCGGGGCACTCGTGACCCATGCCGCCCAGCGACACGCGGCTCCAGCTGGTGCTGCACATGGTAGCAAGGAGTGCAGCCAGGCTGGTCTGCCTATATCATGCAGGGCTCCCCGGCACATGTGCAGCTCCTGACACTACTCACCACCTGGGGAAGCCCTACATGATGGAGCCGGTTGCCTTCACCACTCCCTGCCACACAGGTCCTGGGATTCTGCCAACACTCTCTGCCAGCAGAGTCGCAGGACCTGCACAGAAGGGGATAGTGAAGGTAGCTGGCTCCATCACGTGGGGCTTTCCCCAGTGATGCATGAGTGCTGGGAGTTGCACGTGCACCACATGATAGAGGCGGGCCAGCCTGACTGTGCTCCTCACCACCACGTGCAGCGCTGGTTGGAGCCACGTGGCACCAGACAGCAGTGCCTGTGCAGGCCCTGATCACCCCGAATACCTGTTGCCTGCTGCTGCTGCCGCCGAGCATATGGGGCTCCTATGCACATGCAGGGAGAGTGCTTCGATATGCTGTAATTACTGCACATTTGGGTAGACTCCAGCGTCATGTGTATCAGTGTCCCCACTCCGAAAAATGGTGGTGAGGCATTTAAACTAAAGCCGGTTCAATAAGCTTGAGTTCACGGTGCCTCTGCTGCTACTTTTCAGCATGGGGACACTGATTCACGTGACTCTCCGCGCACTTTTAGTTAGCACGGCTCTCTGAGCTGCGCTAGTTAAAGTGCCTCCCCGCGCCTCCCGGAGCACGTCTATAAATGTCCATAGAGTCTCTGTGCTCCATCAGCATTCAGACTCATGATCTTCTATACATTGTGACAGCTACTGTCACAAGCATCAGGAATCAACTACGTAAACTCCAGAGCCAAATGCAGAAACCTTTACAGGTCAAGCACAAGAATATGACAATAAACCCAGTGGCTGTAGGAAATCGCATTTCTGTGGATGGCAAATAGAGGGTGTATACAGCAGGCAGCCCAGACCAGTGCATATACAGTATTACTGCCAAAAGGCAGCGTGCAACCTCTGTTCTTCCTACACCTCTAATTTTACTAGCCAGACTTTACTAATGAAAGATGATAGATCTCCCCTAGCATTTATTGCTGATGATTCCTTGATGGTCTCTGTCCTTTGGTTTCAAGCACCCTTTCCCCTTCTTCCATCTCTCTTCCTAATATGTGGTTATATAATTGCTTTTAAAAAAAAATCAGCCTTTATTTCTTTAATAAAAAGCCCCACTCTCATATATTGCACAAATAGCTGGCTGCCATGCCATGCAGAAGGTGTTATCATCTGTAATGGACAGTAGGTTAATGCTCTGACTTCTCATTTATTGCGGATGCATTTTATCTTTCGTCCAGGAATAAAAAAAAAAAAGCAGCAATAAATAGATGTTTCTGGAGAGTGACAATGTACCGATGAGAGAATCTGAAGGAAATTATTCCTAAGTGGTTTAGGTCAGTTTTTTCTTTGTATAGGATGGTTTGGGTAGGGATTATCCTGCCTGAGACAGGGGTTTGGACTAGATGTGACTTCTGGAGGTCCCTTCCAGCCCTGTTCTCTATGACAGGAGGGTGCTCAGTGATGACAGATGACAGAAGAAGGAGCGATTGTCTCAAGTTGCAGCAAGGGAGCTTTGGGTTAGATAGTAGGAAAAACTTTCTCACTAAGAGGATGGTGAAGCACTGGAATGGGTTACCTAGAAAAGTGGTGCAAGCTCCATCCTTGCAGGTTTTTAAGGCCTGGCTCGATAAAGCCCTGCCTGCAATGATCTAGTTAGGGATGGTCCTGGTTTGAGGGGGCCTAGACAGCGCCGTGAGGTCCTTTCAAGGGTGCTGTTGGGTGCCCCGCAGTCTTAGCACTCTTAGGCTTACAAACATGATTCACAATAAAAACCCATGATTCAACTAGAATCCATAGTTGTGTCCTGTCTGAGTTTTTTTGCAACAGAGAAGCTGCTCAGTTCCTTTTCTGTAGAAAGAGGAGTGAAAACAAAGAGCTGGCATTTTCCAAGGGCTGCCTCGAGCCTATCCGGGCTTGCTTTGAGCCTATCCAGTGGTGCCTCCAGTCTGAAAAGGTTGAGAACCACTGGTGTAAGGGAAGGTCACCTACCTTTAAAAGTCCTGTGTGAACTAGTTAGCACATGGACTTGAGTGGAATAAAAGAAACAGATACTTTTGTGCTCACAATTGCCCAATGGAAGCCTGTTACAGCGAGCAAGTCTTAGTCCCCCCATAAAACCGCAGGACTCCGCTGTCTACACCTGAGCTGACATCTCTTCTTTTATTCAGCTACTTGCATAGACAGTGAGCTTCAGCACTCTTGCAGCAATGTTGCTCACGTATTTCCCAGTTGCAAGTGTGCAAGGAACGGATAGAGCTCCAGCTCCAGACCCTCACTTGCTGACCAGCACAGATGAAGCAGCAGGAGGATTTTTGTCACTCTCTTCCCATGCACAGGACAAAAGGAAGATTTGTGTTCAAGAAGGATGGTGTGAGGATCTTCTTGCTCTGACGAAGCACAATCCAGCCCCCCAGTCAGAGGCATGCACAGGCAGGAGGAGGAGGTGCTGGGAAGGAGAACTGGCACGTGGGCTCATCGTCTCAGTGGTGGGAGCAAAATCAGGAGCCTCTTTTTTTCCATCCCTGCCCTGAGAAGTCTCTGGAGTTAGGAACTTTGCTCCAGGAATTACTCAGCTGGGCAGGTGCTGAGTTACTGTCTCTCATTCTCTAGGTTAGGTTTGCAGAGCAAAATAAGTGCGCAGCATATCTGTGTCCATGCCACCAGGCTAGCACAGGTAACAACAGCAGTGCAGAGGTGCTGGCACACGCCAGCGTCCCTGGCGAGCTTTCACTGTGATCACTAAGCCACGCTGCAATGCATGCCTACTGCCGGATCTTCGCTGCTAGGACGTGTTATAGTGGCACCTGCATTTTGCTGCATACGCATACCTTATGTCACCAACACATACCTTATGTCACCAAGGCAAAGGCAGAATCCAGCCCTAAACAGGAATGGATGAAAACACCATAGAAGAGCAAGGCTGTGCAGACTTTAGATCAGAGGACTGACTGTTGGAGATACCCATTTTCTTCCTGTTTCAGCCACGGACTCACTTTTCTGCAGGAGTAGAAATAGGACAGCAATGCCTGGCTCACTCACAGGGGCCCAGTGATGTTTAATGTACATAAATTACCCTAGGCTCAGAAGCTCCCTGCTATGCCGGCCTGAGACCCTGCAGCCTCACCAGAGCCGATCTGAGCTGCTAGCACATGAGATGTGTGAACGCCTGTCCCTGCGTGTGCAAAGTACTGTACGTGTGAGGGAGGCACCACCGGCCGCCACGCATGGATCCTAACATTTCACTCTTGAGTGCGGCGCAGGCCCCAAGCTGGAGCGTGCATTCACAGGGCGGTTTTGTACGGAGCCAGCACATTGCAAATCAATTCCATTGCATTATTGCATCGCAACCTGTGCTGACAGTAAAGTCACAGATGCTTGTCTAATCATATCAAAACTTTTTACTGTTCGGATTATGAGTACTTTGCTGCCTTTTTAAATGACTTCTCCCCATTATCTCAGCCTTTTTATAAACTCCACCATTTTACTGTACGTTTCAGAGATCTCTTTTTTCTAATTTGATGCCATTCATTTTGTACTTTTTTTTTTTTTCCTGGTTAACTATTGTGGCTAATTATACGGTAGATCCAAATCTGCATGAATTTTGCAGGCTGCTACTTGTCTCTCCACTCCTTTAATTTTCTATTATCAGGCAAATTACTCTACTGTTGATTGTTGGTCTTTTCCCCCTCCCCTCGGTGGCCTCTTACGCAGATTGGTATCAGCTGAAGTCCATCTACTGGGATGCTCTCGAAATCCTTTCCTATAAGACACTGCCTGTTTTCTCAGATGACTTTCCATTTAACTATTTCCTCACTGTCCCTTGGGTCCAATGCCACCCAGATGGTTTTGTCAGAAAGGGAAGGAAACGTTTTGCCTTGGCTTTCACCTGAGTCTGCCCACCTATTCTGAGACTATCCACTCAGTAGGTCAAATTACATTGATTAGGTCTCCTCCCTCCCGCTTCAGTATTATCATCCACAATGAATGAATCACAATGAGCTAATGATGTTGGGTATTTTAAAAAGATGACCTCTGGGATGCTAGTGCTGAATGCTGGAAAGGGTAGGAGAAGAGGGGCAAAGGACAGATCAACTGGGATCTGTCTTTAATACTCTTTCCCTTAAACCCAACGCCTGCTACTTGGAGGGATGGGATAGACGGAGCTGTGGTCTGACCCAGTGTATAGGCAGCTCCTATATTTATAGGTGTTGATTTTCAGACCGGTAGCAGACTCATTCAGAGAAAATAACTGAATACCAGGTTTTACTGTGATCCTTGGGAGGGGACTGAATATGCCCGATAAAGCGCAGCGCATCGCACCGTGATGCCAAAGCAAGGGCTACACGACAGTCCAGGAAAAAGCATGGCTTCTATATAAAAAAACTAAACTACAAGCTGATGCCCTTTTACCTCTTTGCCATTCACTGTGTGCATCGACTCATGATTTTACTGTGCAGTTGACTAATTAACCGCACAGTAAATATCTTGGTGCCTACATGTGTATGGTAAATCTCGCCCATTTTTCTCAGCCTCTTCTTATTTACAGATGCCCATTCCCAGCCCCAGCAGGTTGCACTCCCAGCTCTCTTCCACACCTGAACTGATTAGCAGTGGTCATCACTGGGTTTTAAAACGGATGCACCAGATCGAGGGTGTCTGTTCCCTGGATAAGGGGTTAGTCCCGTTAGGGATGTGTATCTGTGGGCCATTCTCACGGGGATCTTTAAACCTCAGGGAAGGGAAGCAAGCTAACGGGGTGGGGGGAGAAGATTGTGCAGGGTATTATGCTGGGGGAAAAACAGAGAAGAAAGTGGCTCTTTTCTTAGTGTCCAGTAAGGGTGGACTATTTTGGTTTCTTTTGGTTGTGTTTGTAGAGACTGAGACTTGTTTGGTAGGAACTAAAGCTCCTGAGAAACTAATAGCAGAGCTAACTGGCCCACAAGAGGCATCAGCCCAGGTGTGGAAGACAGCTGGGAGTGCAACCCCCTGGGGCTAGGAATGGGTACTTAATAACTGGCCTGCAAAAGGCATTGGGATAAAGGACCTACTTCCAAAACCTGATCATACTGATAATTGTTTCAGGCTCTCTGCAGACTCAGGTAGGCAATGAAGCATTAGTTAATGCCTCATCCTCATGCTAGAGTTGATTTCAAGCATTATTTCACCAGCTCTCAAGGCAAGAAATCGACTTAAAATAGTTTGTCCTGCCAATACGTTTGTGTTGGACAGCATACATACGTATACACGTTGCGAGCTGGATGTGACATGGGCCAGCTATTTAACATCCCTTACAAAACAAACTACCTAGCAGACAGAAGGCAAAACGTCCTCCTATCTAAGCAGGCGTTTTCCTATAAAAGCTTCACATATGATTTCAATAGTTCATCAAGACATTAAAAAAGACTTTAGTGCCAATTTACCTCTATTTTTTTTTTTTCCCTTTCAAATGTAGTGCCCATGTAAGGTCTAGGATTCGGAGTATTCCCTAAGTAGGTCTGATGAGGCTAAAAGCAGCTTATTGCCTAACCAAACTGCTTCAGCCTGGAAATTAGGGCTCAAAAGCTGGCTCCCGGATTGAGGTAGCACTGATTCTGAATGGAGTCGCATGGATTTACATCCACTGGAGAGCTGACACCAGGGTGAACTGGACTCTCCCCGTACATGCATGTCCGGTCCCTGCTAAGTTCGCTGGCACTGGTGGTTGGTTTGGTGATACATACACCTGTCTGGCAGCAACAGGATTGAGACTTGCAATGAAAAGCTGATAAAAAGCATAAGCCAGAGCTTTCTCGTTCCAAAGAGGTAAATTCTCAAATAAACAAATTGTAGGGCTGGATCAATGCAGGGACCCATTATCCCTGACAACAGACCAGTTGCCTCCAGCCAATAAATTTTGGACCCACTCAGAAGCTCAAATTACTGTAAACGGTAGGAAAAAATATATCATGTTGGCATTTTACAGCTAATTCTAGGCTTGGCTATATAAAGTTTACAAAGGGTGAAATAAACCCAATGTACAAAGTTAAAATGAGTCATGCGATGGTTCATTTTTCTTCCAACCCCAAATATATTATTGTCAAGGAAGCCAAATGTGTTGTGATGTGCACATGTAATACAAACCCCTGCAGGATGTAACTACATCGCAGTGAGAAAAATGAGAAGCATGTTATTCCCCCCATAAAGTCCTTACTGAAAGAAAATTGTCCAAAGTGCATATAATCAATGTGAAAGCATAGTTTACATTGGCTGTTAAACATGTCAAGCTCTATTAAAATTGAGCCTTGTTTCCCAAAGCTAATGGAAAGAGCAACTTGCAGGGCCATTCTTGAGATAAATAAAAAAGGGAACCTTCTCTCTACATAGGCCCCTGCCAGCCTTATAATGCCCCAGGGTATCATGAATATTGCAGAGGATGTTGCCTAGTCATTAGGATATAGGAAGGGGTTGATCAGATCTTTTCTTGGCTGTGTCACTGGTTGTCCTATTATTATATGGGGAATTGAGGCATTACTTTATGGTTAGGGCTGCCAGACTCTGGAATGGGCTCCCAAGGGAGGTGATGCTCTCCCCTCCCTTGGGGGTCTTCAAGAGGAGGTTGGATAGATATCTGGCTGAGGTATTATGATCCCAGGACTTGTTCCTGCCCAGGGCAGGAAGTCAAACTCGATGATCTGTTCAGGTCCCTTCTGACCCTAGAAACTATGTAACTATGAATTTTCGTAATATTGATGTGACTCAGTTTCCTACTCTACTGGGAGACAAGGGGATTGCCATCTGATGTCTATGGGTACACTGGAGCCTGATTTTCATCCTGCTTACCCTTGTATACCATGGTAACTTCACTGACTTGAGCTGAGTTATTCTAAAGAGCTGCTAAGAGACCACAACTGTGTGTGTGTTGGGGGGGGATGTGGGCAAGCAACACATTGGATTACCTCTGGACCTCTCTGTACTTGACAGACACAGTCCTGTGGGTCACCATCAGGTTTAGTCTGAAGCCAGGCCAAAGATAAGGCAAAATGACACCTTCAAGACTAAGCAGTTTAAACAGTCACGAGCATTTATATGCAACTACCTGCTTCACCAGATGCTACTCTATCTGGCCCTATCTTGTCCTATCTTCTACCATGTTTACAATAAAGTTGAAAAAAACCCACCTGTGCTTTATTAACACTTGTGTCCACCACAGTTAGCACTGACAGAGTTTCACTACGGCTGCATTAAAGGTGTAAACTTTTCTGATACAAACACACACCCTGGAAGGAAACTTCTCTCTGATGTTTTCGCAAGTTGTGGCGGCAGATCTTCTGCAGCTGTGACCTGGTAAGGCCCCAGTAACATCAGTGCTGTTGTTCCCATAAATTTTCACCAAAAGTTTGGACAATCATGCATTTTGATCTGAAACCATTAGAGGGGGGAAAGATCCAGTGTGGCATTTTATGGGGGCAATGAAAAACAAGTGTTGTATGAGGCAGTCTCTGGAGCTTCATCCATTCATGAAAGAGTTTATAGGGCAGGTTTGTCTGAAAGAATAGGGGACTGGATACGATGATCCCAACAAGCCCTTCCAGTCTTACATGCCTATGTAGTGGGAAACAGGAATGTGGTGGGAAATATTAGTCCATTAAATGCAATCTGATTACTTTTACAGGGCAGTATGAGAAGATTCTCCCCTTTTTACTGATGGTAATTCATGGTAATTTTTGCAATGAAACAGTGCATGGATTCCAGAATTCTTATAACTCGGTTTTGATGCGCGTCATGCCAAAGATTGAACAATATCCTTGCAAGTGGAGAGGAGCCCCCTCTTTAAAAATTCAGAAGAAGCCACTGTTCAGGTTAAGGGTTTTTTTGTTTGTTTGGGGTTTTTTTTACATGGTTTCCTCTCCTGCTGTCACCATGTTCATCAGATATGGATCAGCCCGTGATTGCATGACATCTGGATTAGCCTCTGTCAAGAAGATGTGCAGTAAATACAAACTTCCCTTGTCTCCTGAGTGCATCTGCTGAGATGGAATAAAGACGTTTTCACTCTGTACATACATTTAAAGGTTGGGGGGGGTGCTATTCACTAAGGCCTTTTCATGCCTTTGCCTGATAGTAGCCTGCATTTATAATGCTGAAGGGTGTGATACAAGCAGGAGACCAAAATCTTCTTTTGCACTTTTAACAATAGGTAATAGGCTTAAGTCTAGCATCCTGTCCAATTCCCCATAGAAGTGATGTTCTGTTTCCTGAACCCTGGGGGTTATATCTCTCACCACTCGCTGACTGTCTACAATCCCAAACACCTACGGCCAAGGTAGGGAGACACTTAGCATTTATAGTGGTATGCAAAGAGATCAGAATTGGCCCCTTGGTGCATACAGCTGCTATGTACATAAGAACAGAAGAGCTGCCATGTACTGGGTCAGACCATAGGTCCCTCTTGCCCAGTCTCCCATGTCACACAGCAGCAGAGTGGATGCTGGAAAGGAGAGTGAACAGGGTTTTTGTTTTGTTTTGTTTTTTTCCAGGGTTTCTTTCCCACTTGTGGCCTCCACCATTTATCCAAATCCTAGGCCTGTCATCAGAGTCAATGTACATGTGGCCAGGACACAGTCTTCACTCTGAGGCTCTCTCCTAGGTGTCAAATGACAGCATGTCAGCACTTCTGGGTGGAGGTGGGATGCCGAGGCTTACCCCCACCCAGTAGGTTGAATGAAATGGGCTGGTGATGTGCCCTGTCCCTGATGGGCTCGGGGATCCCTCCTGGGGATGCTTTTCGGGGATCCTCTTGGGGAGGATGACGAGGAGGAGGAGGGATCTTTTGCTCCTCCAAAGTCCTTCTTTTGTATTCTCCTTCACTCCTGATGACTCTTAATCCGTGACTATCACCATCTGTTCTCTCTGTGTGGTTGTCTTATGTCCACGTAGCTCATCCCATGCACACGTACTAATTTGGTTCTGCTGGGCCTTCTCCTAATTTGATGTGTTCCCCCAAAACTGGGAATCAGGCCCCCCCTGCTCTGGGGCCATGTTAGCTGGTGCCACCTTATCCCGCGTAATGGAACAGTGTGGTACATGCCCCCAGTTTCCCAGGCTATGTGTATATCCATTGGCCTTGTTGTGTTTGACAGCCTGTCTGCTTCCAGGGCTGTGTTAAAGTGTGTATGTGAGACCCAGGCTTTTTTATAACTCAGTTAATTCCTGATGCCCATCCTGAACCATTCTAATGCATATATATCAGTCATTTCCCAAAAAGCAAATCTCTAAATGCTATTCTTAAGGCAACGGGGAGGGGGTGGGGGGACTCAGCCCACCAAAGCCAGTGGAGCTACACCAGCAGGCCTGCCCCAATAATACCCCTAGCAGTATCATTCATTCTGAGAACTGACAGGGCCAGATCCCAGCAGCATAGAAACATGTCCACGCACTCCGGGCAGCTGCTGTAGAGGGGCAGCAGTGGCTTCCAGTTGCTACCAGTTGCTGCAGAGACTGCATAGTACGTGTTTTTTGTTCCCTTGTTCCTGTCAGTGCCCACGGAGGGCAAGGGGGTTGCGTCGTTAAGCCACTACCAGATGCTGGTCCACCAGTTAGCCATGTAGTAGCCTTAGGCACCAAAGTATGAATTTACTGCACCTTGTAAAAGAGTGCATGGAACATATAGGTAGGTCCTCCTCCTCCTCCTCACTGTTTTTTGTGTGGCTCAGTCAAGAGTAAGATGCTGGTGTATGACAAAGGTAGATGCACTGCTGGATTATCAGGTATTTGAACAAGGTAGAATAAAGTTGCATTTAGTTGCCTATGTCCACTTTGAAATCTATTAGACAGCACAAAACCTGATCCAAGCCCTTTCCACAAATGAACAAGAATTACAGGGGCTTCAAGGGTATTTAGATGCTTCACTGCTGTTCACTTCAATGGGAGTGAGCATGTCTAAAGGCTCTTGAGGTCTTGAGGCTGCATTTAGTCATGCTGGTCAGGAGTCTTAATGTGAAATATACATCCACCAAAGTCAGTCCTGAAACTCTAAACAAGGTGCAAGCTATGGCAGTCTCATTGCCCTGTCATCTCTGCTCTTCTTAGGAGTGATAATACCAGCGCTGGCTATGTAACAACTCTGTACAGTTGGTCAACTCTGTGAAATACCAAATTAAACCAAAAGAACAAAAAAAACCCAACGCTAAGAGAAAGATCAGTTTAAAGGCTCACGTAAATAAACATCTCCCTAAAGTCCCTGAGAATGCAAAAAGAACAGTTTTATGTGCTTTTATTTCTTTTTTTCCATCTTGTTTGATCCTATCGTTGAAATCTCATTGCTGCTTCTTTTCAGTACCCCATTAAGAGCTATCAAATCTAGTCATGTTATTGTTCACTTTTCTGCTGTCCACAATACATTCCCTCTTCCCCAATGATCCCGCTTTAATATTTGCATTTAATATTTGCAGCTGCTGTTCAGCCTTCTTTTTATTAAGCTGATATATATTGACTTTTTATCTCAGAGACAATAACAGTAACATCTTACTAGCTTCCAAATAGAAACAGAGTTCTCAAACCTTTGACAGCAGCATCTGTTAGCAGACATGGAAATTTTGGTTTTAAAGTAAGAAGGGATTTCCACTCTACTAATTTAAACACCTACTATTTCCCTCTAGATTTTTGTGCTATGTTCGTCACAGTAGCATCAGAGTTTCTGACACTTTTTTTTAATAGAAAACAGATAGGATCTTGAATTATTTTTTATCTTTCTCAGCTTTGCTTAGCCAAGGGTCCAATGTACAGCCAACTGAAACCTGTCAATGACTCCAGTAGCTTCGGAGCAGGCCGAATGGCAAAGAGGAGATTTCAGTTTTATGGGATTGTTCTCAATATTAAGCAATAATTTTGGAACAGGGGGTGAAAACCTGGCATAAGTGGTGCATAGGTGGTGCATAAGCTGGCACAAGTGGTGCCATCAACTTTCCAAGGATCAGGCTTTCACTCATGATGTGTCAAGGCTTAGGAGGATCAATTTTAGTAGAGTTTATCTCAGACTTTAGGGCTGCATTTTAATGTTCAGACTGTCCTAAAATAACTTGTGTTGTGTTTGTCTAATTTATGTCCTCCCACATTGCAGGCACGCACACACACATACACGCACGCATGCACACTTTTTTGTGCTAGAGGAGAAAAGCAAACCAGTGTAAGCCGTAATGGAACTGCTAATGAGCTGATGCTATCTACCAACCTATTTAAAATTCTGTTCCTTTCCTGTTTTGCATTTGAGGGGTTGTAATTTAAGCTTGCCAACGCCGTCTCTTGTCTGCTCCTTGGTCTGTGCCCTCCGCTACTCGCTGATATTGCTCCACCCAACACCGTACTCTCACACATCCCATTGCTCTGACCTGTAGGAAGTGGGTCTATGTCAGTGCTCTGGTATTTTGCTCCCGTTTGAGACCCAGGGGGACTTTGCTTTCTGAGATGACAGAAAGTGCAATATCTGTTGGAAGCAGAAACAGACAGCTGAAAAGCAAGAGGCAATGCGCCGGGGGGGCCGAGGCAGAGAATTATTTTGGAAGGGTGGGAGAAGGAAAAGCTCCCGGGAAACACTGTGGATTCAGTTCTTGATAAATTTAATTTAAGGAGAAGGTGGATACTGAAAGTAAAAGATGAGGCAGTGCATCTGCACACACTGGAATCCGGGCACCGAATCCATCCTTTTATTGCTTTAATAATTCTTAGCCAAATGAC
>JAGPOW010002514.1:55182910-55194557 GCA_030014935.1 Caiman crocodilus | reverse complement strand
AATGGGGGAGGCAGTGTAGTGACAGAGGATGCAGAAAAGGCTGCAGTGCTCAACGCGTTTCTCGCCTCTGTCTTCACAGGTGAGGGCAGCTCCCACACTACTGCACCGGGCAGCACAGTTTGGGGAGGAAGCGAACATCCCTCAGTGGTGCACAGGTCCATGGGGCTGGATGCAATGCATCCAAGGGTGCTGAGGGAGTTGGCTGATGTAATTGCAAAATTGTTGGCCGTTGTCTTTGAAAACTTCTGGTGACTGAGGGAGGTTCCAGGCATTTGGAAAAGGGCAAATATAGTGCCCATCTGTAAGAAAGGGAAGAAGGAAGATCCAGGAAAATATAAACTTGTCAACATCATCTCAGTCCCCAGAAAAATCATGAAGCAGGTTCTCATGGAATCCATTTGCAAGCACTTGGAGGAGGAGAAGGTGTTTAGAAATGGTCAGCATGGATTCACCAAGGGCAAGCATGACCGATCAACCTGGGAGTTGGACTAGATATCTGGCCCATTTAGTATGGGACCCACTTTCCCTCATCTTCCTCTTGCTGCTGACATACTTGTAGAGACCCTTCTTGTTACCCTTCATGTTCCTTGCTAGCTGCAACTCCAATTTTGCTTTGGTCTCCCTGATTTCATCCCTGCATACCGGAGCAATGCTCTTATACTCCTCCCTCACTGTTTGTCCAAGTTTCCACCTATATGCTTCCTTTGTGTGATTCGGTCCATGGAAGAGTTGCAAGCTAAGCCCTGCTGGTCTTCTGCCTTACTCGCTGATCTTCCTGTACATCAGGATGGTTCATCCCTGCACTCTCAGTAAGGTTTCTTTCAAGTACAGCCAGCTCTTCTGAACTGCTCTCCCCCTCAGACTGGCCTCCCAGGGGACCCTGCCCATCCTTCCCCTGAGTGAATCCAAGTCCACTTTTCTGAAGTCCAGGGTCCTTACTCTGCTTCTCTCCTTCCTTCCTTTCCTCAGGATCTTGAACTTAATTATCTTATGGTCACTGTTGACCAAGTTGCCACCCATGTCTACATCCTCCACCAGTTCTTCCCCTGTTTGTGAGCAGCAGACAAGAAGAACATGGCCCCTAGTTGGCCTCCCCAACACTTGCTCCAGGAACTTGTCTCCAACACTGTCCAAAAGCTTCCTGGCTTCCCTATGCCCTCCCAGCAGATGTCATGGTGATCTTCTCTGTTTTCTGCTTCATGGTCTATGATGCCTGTCCCATACCACATGCCATAAGTTGGTCACCCCTGCCTCTGGGCAGGTGTCTCTGGATTTAAACTGTGCATGTGGGAGCAGGTAGCTGGATATGATCATGCTCTGCTTTCTCTATGTACTGATAGAGAGCTCCGAGTTTTGGATTCAACTCTACCAGATAGGCAAGAAAGACTTTGGGGTACTTAACTAGTGTAAAGCATGAATGGCGTGTGCCCCTGGTGGCTGGGGAGGCATGGCTGCACCAGCAGCAGCGGGCGCATGGTGACAATGAGTGGGGAGCTCCTGCAGATGCCACTGGCACTGTCGGGGGAGGAGTGGCAAGTGCTGACCACAGGTCGGCGACCACCTACAGGCACCACCGGCAACATCAGTGGTGGCCAGGGGCAATCAGGGACCACCCGCAGATGCCACCAACAGTGCCGGCAATGGGGTGGCAAGCGGCAACCACCCACAGGTGCCACCAACAGTGTTGGTGGTGCCTTTTTGCACGGGATGCATCACCACATGTAGCACGTGCACATGTACCCGCATGCACCACCTGTGCATTGCCGCTGATGTAAATATTCTGCTGAGCACCTGTCAGCAGCAGCAAGGACCGGGTTAAATTTCAGGGTACCTCATAAATTATACCCGTGGCTCAAGCCCCCACTCAGAAAAATCTGGGACCACTAAAGTTTGCTGGGCTGCCCCGTGTAAACAAAACACCCTTTCTTGCAAGCAGTATGAACACAAACCGCCAAATTTATTACAAAGAATAAAACAAAACAAAAGGAAGCATTAAATATAATTTTAAAGCACTATTAACTACAGAGCAAAGTCTGTAGGTGGCACCTTCTTCGGGAGGCGTCACCCATGCCCAAGCAGTCTGGGACTTGGGGCTTCCCAATGGGTTGTTCTGGGAGCTTTGTCTACATACCTCAAGCTAGCAGGCAGCTCGTGAATGCTGAGATGTTGGGGTGGATGGAGCATCCCACAGGAGCATGGGCAGCACCCCAGCATGCTCAAGAGCAGACCCAGAAGTGGACCAGAAGCAGTGCTTGGCGACTGATGTCTCCTGGGTCTAGGAGGGCACCTGAGGTTCTCCCACAGCCAATCTCTGAGCCAGGGTATCACAGAGGGGTCCCCCGGCGTACTCCCTGTCAGACCCAGAAGTGGACTGGAAGTACTTCTGGTCCACTTCTATGTTCACTGCCAAGTACATAGGGGGCCCCCCACGGTCCTGTGGGACCCTCCATCTGCCCACCATTGCAGCACTCACTAGCAGTGCCTGGCACTTTGACATGTGTAGAAAAAACATTTAAAGCTAAGTCTACAGCAGAATCACTGATTCTCTCAATCAGCATCGTATTTTCAGATTCGAATTCAGCCGAATTGAATTGGGGACAGCGATCTGAATCAATTAATCAAATTCCTGTGCCCGATTTGGGCTGAATACAAATCAAATATGGCTCATTTCACACACTCTTACTATACTGCACCGAGGACTGAATAAACACCAAATATTACCAGGTCTCACCCTGGCTCAACCTGTGCCAGTCTTCACTCTGGCCCAAATTTGCTAGCTCAACCTATGGCTGGGGTTCAGCCACACAGCCAGGCTGAAATGCAATAACTGTGAAATAGTAAAGGGGGCCCAGGCCCATGGCTGCAGCCTGGACATCCAGTCTCAGCTACACCACAATGCTAAGACACTACAGCTCCCTAACACGGGGGCCTGTAACTGCCAGGACCCCTTCCTGGGCAACTTGCTCTGGGGATTAATATCCCCATGGTATTAATCCACATAAGAAAAAAAAAAAAGGGGTGAGGAGGAGGAAAAAGAGTCTCAGACTCCAAGATGAACTTTCTCTCCCTGTACCTGAGGCTTTCCCATCCCATAGCTTTTGCTTGCCTCTCCAGCGAAGGTGGGGTGCAGACCCCCCCTGCCATGGGGAGCAGTTTTTCTGGCTGTGCAGTTCTCAGCCACCCCAGGAGAAATTTCCGTTGAGTTGTTCTTATATACCTAGTGCGACATTACCCAAACCTTTTCCAATCAAGGAGTGCCACAGAACGGCCTCTCTCTCTCGCTCATCTGCCTGGAGGCTCTTCTCCTTCCTCTGGCTTGCCTAGATGCAGGCCCCAGCCTGCCACGTGCTGAGCATATGGCTAGAACAACAGGGGCCACCTTGCCCCCATGAAACACAATATATAACAACCAAAAGCACACATTATACCATACAAAGCCCCAAGTGTGTGTGGGTGTTACATTGGCATGTGGGTCCTTACACCGCTTCTCCAAACTAAGCCTTTGTTCTTTGTGAAAGGGACCGTATAAACTCCTGAATAATGATGTAGATATTTTCTTTACATTGCACTTGTCCTCATCAATTATCTTATTATATCCATACACTGATGTAGCCTCATGCTTTTAAAAGATTTATCGTTTTTTTCCCCCCACTCAGTCTCTGCTTTCCTTTCTGGCTTTGTGCATACATACCATCCCCTCCATCCCTCCTTTCCAGGCATTAAACCTCAGAAAGGTTCATAGATTTATAACAACTTTGTGATACCACCATGTCAATTTAATTTGAACCAATTTGACAACCCTGATACAAACACAGAATTGGAGACCACAATGATAGTACAACATCCGTCTCTTGTTAAGCCTCCTGCACCTGCTATTGCTTCTCTCTGTAATTGCCCTAGATCAAGAGACCGATTGTAAATGTGTTAAGTTTTGCTGACAACACAAAGCTAGGGAGAAGCAAGAACTCAGGCTTAAAGAGGCAAGGAAAATTCAACAAGATTTGCTGGGTCTCTGAGCTGCTATGCAGCAAATGAAATTCAGTATTGACAAACACACATTAATGCGATTGGCCAAGGGAAAGGGGGGGGAAAGGAGCAGCACTAAAAGGGAAAAAATGCTGACTAGGAAGAGGAATGTTTTGAAAGGGATGTTAGCATAATGTTCATCTCCAAAGTGGGAGACAAACTCTCTGAAGCAGGAAGGGCAGGGAGAGGTTTTAGGATGTGATGTAGCACTCTGTTGACTTAAGCCACTTACATGCACCCCTCTTCCCCCTGCTCCCCGTCCCAGCTCCATATCACCTCCATACACTCCTTGTTTTATAGACAGAGAAATAAAAAACTAAGTAACATTTTCAGAAGCTCTGAAAAGCCAGACCCAATAAAGATGTGGGCCTCTTTAGTGTCATTTAGATGAAATGTGTCCCTAAATTCAAGCAAGGTATGAAGAAACCCCCCTCTGCTTGCCCCTATTTGTGGTGCATCTTGCTTGTTCTGTGTATTTTGTTTCCTCTGGGAACGGAGAGGCCCATCTCCCATCCCCGCTTACTGTGTCCAGACCGTATGTCTTAAGTTTCCCTTCGAGGAACCTGTGGAACCAGTTTGGTGGTCCTGGCCACTCTGCCAGGGGTTGCTGCCCAATTTTAAAATGATTGGTCTGCATCAGAAGCATTCAAATAAAGCCTGATTCTGGTTGGGTCCAAGTGATGAGGTCAGAAAAATCAAACTAACTTGATTTAGTTAATCAAGAACTAAATTTATTTAAACATCAGGCCACCGGGTCTGCGAGGTCACTCCTTCTTCCTTCAACAGGCTTTTTGGAAGAGACTCAAGCAGTGAACCTCCAGAACAAGTCTCTCTGGATGAACCGGGATATATGCTTGAAAATTAGCTAGTAGATTGGATTGAGTAATTTAGATGCATGTTAAAAGGGCCATTGAGCCCAGGTTTGTTAGACTCAACTTATTTTGATTGCTCAAGGTGCTTTCTCTTAACTTCCATTGTTGTACCCCCTTCCCCATGTTCTCCCCCGATCAATAAAGTGATGTGTGGCTCAGCATGACTACCTAGTTATCTGTGTAGGGCAGAGGCAGGCCTTTTTCAGTCCCTTTCCTCAGCTCGCTAAGGTGGGCTTGGCTTTTTACTTCCCTCCAGTATAGGAGGTTACCTTTGGATGCTTCAGGGTGAAACAAGCACCCCAAAATACTGTTGTAGGCAAAGCACCTCTGAGGCTTGCAGGATCTGTGTACCCTGGGCTGCACAGAACCCTAACAGAGACCAGTGCCCAGGTGGTGGCAGCATTACCCCTGGCTTGCCAGGGGTCTCCAGGAAGGGGGGCAACCGGGCATAGGCTCCCCAAGAAAGACTCCCAGAACATGGTTTTGGGCATGGCACAGTGAGGTTGATGGCTCAGCACAGTAACGTCCCCTACTGTCCCACCACAGAAGGCATGCACACACATACAAGTCGAAGAGGCCTATGTGTAAGTCAGTGAAGTTATTTAGGGACCTAAACTCCTGCTTCTGAGAGAGGGAAGACTGCGTTTCCAGTCCCAGCTTCCCAGACAATTTATAAGTTATATCCAGTGGCTCTTTACTATGAAATTCATAAGTGGTTCCAATGTAGGGAGAAGAGCTCACATGCCTGCCTGTTTTCAGGGAGTGCCCATTTTTCTGAGCTGCGGGCTCATGATTTTTCTCTGGATGTATGATTCTTCCATCCCATTGCATAGCGGAGGTGTGGGGAGCCTACTGGTTAAGGCATCCAGTAGCATTACCACCGCCTGTATTTTAAAACGAGAATGAGCCAATAACCTTTATCCAAAGGGTTGAATTAGGTGCATGCATCCAGGGAAGCACTTGAGAACTCCAGTCTTATGTAGGAGCCTAAGCCCTACATAAGAAAAAGATAAGATTTTGGATAAACTGCACTGAGGACTGCCAGACTCCTTTCTTCTGCATTTGCTATTTGCTGGATTTTATGTCTTCCCCACTCAGTGTGCTGACTGTTGTAAGGCCCATTCCTAGGCAAGTAACTCTTCTCAGTCACACTATAAGGTGCTGAATATGAGTTAATACATTCTACACCCACTTCACAGTGCCTTGAGTGTCACCAGGCACAGCTACATATCGCCCTACGGCAACGTAGCAATACACTATGACAACGTATGGCGAGCTATGGTGATGTAGCAATCACATGGGTCTACATGTTGCTGCAGCAGTGTGCCCGTGCAGTATAGTGCACCACTATGGCAATGTAGCAGCAAAATCTAATTGTGCGTGGCATGCATGGGGCAGTATAAGCAGTTATTGAGCTGTGCTTTTGTACTTCCCAGAGGAAGTACTAAAGCATGGTGCCATAGCAACATCACCATATGGCAATGTTCAGATGCACCCACCATGACTAAGACCCTGGATTTCAGCCTAAATGACTTAGACACCTACCAAGTGAGATATACACTTCTGACCACTGATTTTCAATTAGACTTATATATCTAAGTCCCTTGTCCTGAGGTGTTGTGGTACCCAATCCCCTGGGCTCCCATGAAATGCTGAGCAAAGCGATGCCTCAATACTTGTAAAACAGCCTGTCAGGCTCCTTGAAAAATGAAGATTAAACACAGGTAGTACAGGATGTGAACAAACCTTCTCTATGATGCTAACCGGTGAACAATATTTCTTCTCCTTTCAAAAGGCTCTTTGTCTGTGAGCCAGTGTCCCCCATGCTTCTGTTTATGCTGAGTAGCCTTTTTCACTGTGTTAGACCCATTGCATGCCACAGAGCCACCTAAGGAGGATAGCACTGATCACAGATGGGAGCCCCTCTGAATTTAGTTTCACCGAGGGTGCATCTACACGAGACGCTAACTGCGCAGCAGCCTAACAACACTGCGCAGTACTATGCCAGGAAAAAACATGCTAACATGTTACAGCGCCATAGTATTAGGCTACTGTGCAGTAAGCATCACGAAAACCCATAAGACCCTATGAGCATTTTTGCATTTTAAAATGCAAGTAATGTGAATTCAGAAGCCATGAATGAACGGGGTTGAAATACTAATGAGAGCCACACCGCTTAAAATGTAAAAACTCCTGCTGTTCTAATCTGCAGATCCAACCCCAAAATGCTTCTGCATCTCATTCTATGCCGAACGGCATCATCCTTTCTTTCCTGCTCCAAAGTTTTGAACTTCTACCTTGCTCTGCATCTATAGCCCCAGTCTGCCCTATGGCACAGGTTTTTCTGCTCTGTTTTGGGAATTCCTACACAATTTTGTTTATGGCATTTTCCTAAGTGAGTCGCAGGTTTGTTGGGGTTGCTATATGCTCTTCTGTATAAATGGAGTACTGCTTGGGGCTTGCTTAGCACGCGGCCTCCTATAAATGTTGGTGAAGCTGGCTCACTGTGCGTTCTTCTCCTCTATGTGTTTTTGCAGCGTAAGCCTGGAGTTTGCATGCTATTTATTTTATTTGCCTCAGTGTCCTTGAATTTGGGCAAGCATGAAAGGGGAAAAATGATTTAGTATTGTAGCTTGAGTCTATCACAAGTGATTTGAGGAAACCTGGAAAGTGTGATTCTTATTGGCTATGAATGAAACTCCCCAACCCAAAGAGCAGTTTGGTTTCACCCCTGCAAAATTAAATGGAGGTGGCAGTGGTTTTGTAAAATATGAAACACACCTACCCAAGCCCATCCCTGTTGTCTAATTTACTTAACACTCACGGGAACAGGGAGCTATGAAACCAGGGTAAAATTCACATCCTAGTCAAGCACGTATCTCCAGAAGAGAGTGCCTATGCCAAGGTAAAATGTTGCCTCCTGGAAAGCTTATGGCCTATAGGTATGACTTGATTTGATACAGTAGAATATAATCAAGATGATCAAAAATGATCTTGTCTCTAGATGAGTGAGCTTGGAGTTAGGAGATATGAAGTCTCTTCTTACGTCTTCTATAGACTCCTTATGCTATGTTGGGCAACTCACTCAGGGACAGATTTTGTAACAGATCTTGGACTCCTGTTGTCTACAGTAAGTGTTAGGTGCCTAAATCTCTTTAAAATCCTGGGCCTTAATCACTCCATGCCTACTCCAGTTGTCAAATACCCATCTGGGCTGTGTACTAGATTGCAAGCACTGTTACAGCGTGTTTGTGCAGAGCCTAACACAATGGTGCCCTGAATTTTATCAAGATTGCAAACCCTGTAAGAATAATAATAAAAAAAAATCTGGAGAGTTAAACGTTCAGCCTGACTGCTTATACATCATCGGATATCAAATCCTTGTACAGAATAGGAATCTCTGCATTCATTGCTGAGCCAGAAGCACCCGTGCCGCACTTACCGTTTTAATGAACGTTGCTAACTTTTCCGTCACTTCCATCTTTGAAACAAAGTGCTGCCGAAGAGTTTAAGACAGGAAGTGCCCTCTTGGCAATGTGCTAGCAAGCTGTGAAAGTCAACTGGGTTATGAAGTAAGGACTTTGCTGTTGCACTTTTCATTTTAAATCACGGGAGGAGGTGAGGAAGCACTTCCCCCAGAACAGAGGAAGGAAAATTATCAACTTAATTTCTACTGACTGTTAAAAGAGACTACAGTGGCCTGTGGTTATTAGATACGTTGGCTACTAGTTAATTCCAACAGTAGGGAGGCTATTAACTGACCAGCTAGACTCCATGCCCAGCATCTGCTAACCAGAGAGCTATTATGCAGGCAATAAAAATGAAATTGCACTTGGAAAATGAAATATATTTTGTTTCTGAAACAGCGGCAACCCCCACAAAAGTTTCTGCCTTTAATTTGCTGAGGCCATACTTCATGATAAAACCCACTCGTCCCTTCTTTTGTCTGCCCATCTAGATATCTGTCCAGGTCGATTCAGTGTTTCCCAGTGGGGAGCTCCACCAAGTGAAAGCGGGGAGGAAACGAGGAGAAATCACTATTAGTAGTGGCAAAACAAAGGATGTAAATAAGCAGAAAACCTTCATCCTAATTCAGGTGTAGTTCCCAACAGGAAGAAGAGTCAATGTGTGTCCACTGATAGTTTCTATCAAGGTTTCGGGGCCTTTCTGATGGGACTTGACACCACCTCTGAGTTTGCACCTGTATGCCAAAAGGAAGTGCATGCTCACATGGCCGTCCATGGAGATTAACCAAGCCTTCCTGCCCCCAAACCATTGACATCCATAACTCAAGGTGAAAGGTTTCCAGTCACCTATAAGTTGCTACCAGAATAAGAATCAGCCATGGGAGGAGGCGCAGTTACATTTACTCAGCTAGAGCACTCACATTTCTGCAGGCATAACAATATTTTTTGAGGTAGAGTTTTACAACCCTCACTTCCCTATCTAATTTATGAACGTGTTTTGGTTGGGACAGCTGAGAAGTTTAAAGGTACCTAAACTGGATGCCAAAATCCCACTGGAATTCAACAGGATTGTAAATGATTTGGAAGCCTAACTTCTTAAACCCATAGCCTACCTACTTAAAGGCAATAAAATGTATGCACAATTACCCGCAGACACGAAACTGGGACACAACAGTTTTTTATGCTCTCTGGATGCCCACAAAAATTTTAAGGTAGATTTTTTGCAGGAGAGTTTGAATTTCAAACCATCTTTCTGCCTTACGCTAAGGATGTTGCTCTGCTTGGGTTTACTACTTTATTATATTTTTTTATGGATCATCATCTTCCTCATCACTAGCACTCCCATAAATGACTAACTGTGAATGATATGTAGGTTGTAAAGATCAGTAATAAAATTGTTAAACTTTTTTTTATACTAAAAAGTTTTTGTTGTTCTTGATGAAAAGTAGCATTTGTTTGTTTTCACAAAAGGGATTTGTTTTTTTTAACTTTCCACTGGAAAACTAAACTACTTCTTATTTTGGGGGGCAAAAATATAGTTTGGGTTGAACGGCTCTTTTTTTTCTTTTGGGCTTACCCAGATATATCTTTTTGTTTCACACTAAATGAAACATTTCAGTATCTTGCACATTCTTTGGTCCTCTTTCTTTCTCTTTTTTCCTTGGTACAACAAAGAAAATTAAAACAATAAAAACACAACCTAAACTTCAAAAGTCAAAATGTTTTACTTTGAAAGTTTAAAATAAAATGATTAAGATAAAAACATTCTTACATTTTAGCCAATAATAGTCCCCAAATTTTCCCCAAATCTGTGATTCATCTCTGTTCCCCTGAAATTATATTTTGATAAAAATATGATTTGCTTCTATCTATCTATCTATCTATCTATCTATCTATCTATCTATCTATCATCATCATCATAATAATAATAGTGGCCTAGATTAAAGAAAAATATTTTTAAAATTGTTAAAATGCTCCTGAGAGAACACACACACACACACAAACACACACACAGAGGTGTTTGTGTGTGTGTGTGTTGCGTGTGTGTATTCTCTAAGCCACTATTAAATGGTTTTCAAAAGTTTTGTTTCCTGAGAAATGGGTTTTCTATGAAGATAAATTGCCATAAGTGGCTTGTCATTTTGCAGGCTGTTAACAAATCCCAGCTCTGAACATCATGTGAATATCTGAAACTCTAGACTTCCATTTCTTTAAAAAAAAAAATAAAAATAATTTCCGCTTCCCTATGGTTGCAGAGAAATTTTTAAAAACTAGAAGCAAGTGTATGCTAAATAGCTAAGCAACCAGAAAAAAAAAAAAACAACCTTCTAAAGCATATTATGTTTAAGTTAGTCTCCTAATTTTAGAGCCTAACTCCTGATTTTTTAACCTTAAAAGTGGCAAACCACCACGCTCCTTAAAAATGTAATGTGAAAAGCTCTTTTTGTCGTTAGTTGTCACTAGTTGTAAATGTATTTAGCAACACACATCAAGCTCAGCTAGACTGAACTCTTATTACAGATGTGATTCACAAAGACACGCTGTAGCTGAGCATGTAGTTTAGCATTGCCAACGTAAAATGTTCAGAAACCACGAGTCAGACCCAAAAATAAAATCATGAGATTGGCTTTAAAAAACCATGCTGGCTGGCAACATTGCACATTATCACATTCCATGCAGGAATTACTGGTCTTTGACATGAGTTATACAATGGATCACATTATGTCCTGATGGTCCTTTCTGTACTGAAAACTGTATAAGCCCATAAGGACGGACAGCCTCTACCTTAAAGAGTTGGATACAACTTCACTGGCCTTCTTCATTATCTACATCCACTGAAGCATGGTCAGACCCCACCCCTCTCACTGCATAGTCCAGAGCAGAGGTGAGAGACAGTCCAGGGTGTGAAACATGACAGACCCTGTGAACTCTAATTTGCAAGATTCATAGACGTTAGGGTCAGAAGGAACTTCAACAGATCGAGTCCGACCCCCTGCCTAGGCAGGAAAGAGTGCTGGGTTCAGATGACCCCAGCTAGATGCATATCCAACCTCCTCTTGAAGACCGCCAGGGTAGAGGAGAGCACCACCTCCCTTGGGAGCCCGTTCCAGACCTCGGCCACTTGAACTGTGAAGAAGTTCTTCCTAATGTCCAGTCTAAATCTGCTCTCTGTTAGCTTGTGGACATTATTTCTTGTAACCCCCGGGGGCGCCTTGGTGAATAAAACCTCACCAATTCCCTTCTGTGCCCCCGTGATGAACTTATAGGCAGCCACAAGGTCGC
>JAGPOW010002514.1:55134296-55148443 GCA_030014935.1 Caiman crocodilus | reverse complement strand
GTTCATGATGACACCGGCTGAACAAAAACTAGACCAAGAGACTCACTAAGTCATCATGAAAGCCATGAAACAACCAAGGAACAGTGAGCATTTGGACTGACAATGGGATTGGACTAGAGCAGGTTGATGCAATGTTAGCGGGACGTTCCCTATCCACAACCAGCAGCGTTCTGCCTACGACCCGTCCTACCGCAATGGGGATAGGGGCGGGAGCCCTTTGTCTTCAGCCTACAGAAAGATGGCATGCAAACAAGCATCAGTCGAAATCTTAGCAATTGCTGGTTCTTAACTCATTTCCCATTTTCCTGTCTTACACCTGAAATCACCTCTTTTGCCTTAGTTAAGTGGGAGCATTTTAAAAAGGAATCCTGCATAAAGTTAATTAAATGCAGGTTGGTTTAATAGATTTTAGGGCAAGAAAGGACCATTAGTTCACCCACTCTGACTTCCTGTGCCACACACTACAGTATATTCCAGCCAATGTACCCCTGTTCTAAGACCAATAGTTTCTCTTTGGCTAAAGTAGATCTTTCCCCAAAGAATGCACCACTTCCCTAGGTAATCTAACCAGTGGTCATTCACCCTTTTAATATATAACAAAAAGTGCCTGCTTTCCAATTTGGATTTATTTGACTTCAGCTTTCAACCACTGGTTTTCCTCTGATAGATTAAAGAAGCCTTTAGTAGCTGATTTTTTATCCAAATGACAGCACTAGTAGAAAAATAACATTCTTCAAGGCTTCTGGACTTTTCACTGTTCTCCAAAATAAAAAAAAATAATATTAGTAGGGCAAAAATCTTCTCATTTAGGATACCTGGGTGGAAGTTTCCGGGACTGCTCATTTAAATGTATTTATCCCTAAAAGAAACCATTTAACATGTTCCTCAGTTATTAATGCACCATAAAGTACTTCATCATCTTCGTATAAGGTAAGTGCATCGGTCTGAGTCTTTTCAAATACAGAACTATTTTTGAAGACTTCTGTCTTTTTGTGCACCATTAAAATTATTTATTGTCTCCATCTAGAAAGATTTCTGGGCTTTTTTAAACACACATATACCTCTCTTACTATCCTTAACCATGTCCCCCCACACACAGGCATGCAGAATATATTCAGCTTCTCTTTTCAATGTTCTGTATTTCACAACTTTGAATTTATATTGATTGCCATCTTTTCTTTCCTCCTTCATTGGTTCTTTCCTAGACTGCTCATATTTTATTTTATTTTATTTTACTTTCAATTCATTATTAGGGACCTACCAAATTCACAATTTGGGGATTTTTGCAGAAATCATGAATTTGATAAGTTCCCTATGAACAAGCCCAGGTCCTGAGAAAAAGTGTGGGGACTGTGAAAAAATGGGAAAACAGCCGGGAAATGGGGGGGAAAGGAGGAGCTGCGAACAGAAGTAGGAAGCCCTGGTGTCCTGAAGCGTGGTGGTAGGGAGGAGAGGGGATAGACTGTCATGGCAGTGCATGGCAGCACCGCCCCCCTCCTCTGGTTGGCTGAGGAGCCCCAGAAGTCCCTACCCTCCCTGGAGATTTACAGGCAGCCATCTGTTAATCTCCAGGATTTCTGGAGCCCCTTAGCCAATCACAGGCATGGCGGGGTCACCCCTCTCCATTGAAAACATAGCACTCAACATTGTGCCGGAACCATGATATTGGAAGGTAGGTTCCTATTCAGTTTGGCTTGATATTACCACTTCCAGAGCTAAATTTGCCCACTTTTTTGATTGTGCAATTATGTTTTATTTTAATTATCCAATAAATTATTGTGAAAAAATTCCAGCTCCAATGTATATTTTTGTTAGCATTGTATTCTCCTAGATAATTTTGTTAACAATTTTCCTTCACTTTAAGAAGTGAATCCTTTTAAAGCATCACTGTGTATTCCATGTCCACTTGTATGTGCATGTGTGCATTTTTGTCTCTATGACAATATCTGTGGTTCTGAATGGCAATCACTTTTAATTTAAAAGTTTTATTACAGTTGGAATAATTTAAAGTGTGATCAAAATTAAAAATAAAAAAAAAAAGTAATTCAATTAACCTGAACTAATTTGATGATGATGATGATGATGATTCATAGCTACATAGGTTCATAGAAGTTAGGGGCTGGAAGGGACCTCATGAAATCATCGGGCCTAGTCCCACTGCTCTACGGCTGAGGTCAAATGACCCCAGTGAGGTGCATGTCCAGTTATCTTTGGACGACAACGATGATGATGATGATGACAACGATGATGATGATGATTTTTCCTTCACTATGATGAAATAAAAAATAAATAAATATTTTATCATTGCAGCCTTCTATGAAAAAATAACATTTTGCAAATTATGAAATGAATAAGATCATCCTCAAAGGGAGCTTTGGTCTCTGAAACCTCCAGAGCTCTGACAAAGCAGAGTAGAGCAACTTGTGTAATGGGAAAGAAATGATCAGTTCTACTTTTATGCCTACCAGTTAGCCACTGCTGAGCCAATCTATTATTTCCTTCTGCTGTACTGGTTGCACCAGCTCCTTTCTCATTTCCTAATACATCTTTTCCTGTAGCTGGTTTTGTCCCAACTCTTCCTGACAGGAGATGCTTAGAGCTGGCTCGCCAGCTCAGACATCTTTACAATTCCTGTGGCATTGGCATCTATGGTAAATTTGGTCTTTTGGATTCATGCTGTCATCTTGAGAGAGGAAAATAATTATTCATTAATTAAAAATAAGCACTAAAAATCAACACCAACCTGAGGATAAGCTCTGTAAAATGCTTAACAGAAAGTGGACATCAAAGGATCAATTACACTGCAAGTCAATTGTAAATTGTAATATCTTTAATGTCTACATCCTTCCCCCCCGCCCCCTGAAAAAGCCATGTGTAGAAATATCCCCCATACCGCTCAGATACAATTACAAGATTTCTAAAAGTGCGTACAGCTTATTTGTAGAATATAGATTTGTTTTACTGGCCTGCATATGGGCTACTAAATAAGACACGATATTTGTTTTACCAATTCAGTTCACACCCAAAAGGGTAGAGAACAGGGATATTACAAGGGCAGTTCAATGGTAAATCACCATTGCTCTTGCGAAGAGACATCCTGCTTCGTTCCTTCCTAATCAGCCCATTTGGTGTCTCACTTTGGTGGAAACCTGTTCTACAAACAGTTCTATTGAGTCAAATACAGACCTAAGCCATGGGAATTATCTACTCTGCTACTAATTAAAACGGGGTTACTTTTAAATGTGCCTTCCATCATGCACCAACAACCGCTGTCGTATCTAGAACAGTAAAACATCCCCAGGCTGTTATTTTTCCTCGCGGGTTCCAGTCTTTGATGAGGGAATTGAGCACAACTAACGTGCGGTGAAAATAAGGCAAACTACTTCCCATCTTTCAGAGTGCTTTCAGGCTGGTTGCTCCCATTTCTAAAGGGTAAAGAGGGGAAAGAACCTATTTATGATGGATTGTATGTATGGGTGATGCTATTTTCTGTGTAATTTAAACAAGAAAAATGACAGAAACTTGGTCTCCTGCCCAATTTTTCTGAAACATTGTTTCGTGAATTGAGCTCTCCCGCTTCTGTGGCAAGACAAAAGACCATTAACCTTATCACACAACCAACCTCGTTGCCAGAAGTTTTTCACAACTAGAGAGTTGTCTTTTGTCATCTAATCTTTTCCCCACTTCCAGTCAAAAGGAAAACCTCCATTTTTGCTACCATTTTTTGATGTTTCGATGAAAAACAGAATTTTCCATGGAAAACAGAATATATATCTATATATAAATCTGTAGCTATCTATAGATATATCTGTAGAGAGGTGTAGCTAGATCTATAGTATATAGATGCATCTGTAGAGAGATGTATATAGATCTATAGAAATCTATATTTATATCTAGATAGAGAGATAGCTATGTATGTATGTATGTATGTATGTACGTATGCATACTAACAATATATATATATATATATATATATATATATAGTCCCCCATTTAGGACTCTATTTACTCCAGTACTCCTATACGTTCCTCATCAATAACACAGAATTACCACTAGTCCAACTAAAAAACTAAAATAGTTGTCTTATAATAGCCTGGGAAGGAAAAGATATTTTGGCTTATTATTGTTACCTTTGAGAAGTGTCCCTCAAAGTGATGAGCACAAATATAAGATCCTGGATAAACAGGAAGATAGCAAGATGAAGAGGGTATCAACAAAAGTACAAGTTTAAGGAGGCCAGATTACATGATCCTTATTCTACAAGTAGCCCCATGGACTTTCCATCTGGCCCACCCTAAAGTCCCACATGTTTTTCCCAAGTTTAGACTTGAATCCACTCTCTTTGAAATCCAGAAATAAGTTTGATTAACCCTAAATGTCTCATTATTTTTCATGTCGATGGACCTCCGGACATCTCAAGAGCATCAGCAACTAAGTTTGTACCGAAATGTGATGAGGATGGATGAATTCAGCAATTCAACAAAATTGTATGTCACTTCACCTGTGAGTCACAGCAAGAGGCCTGGGATGGGATACTAGTAGGCTATATATATATATATATATAACAGTGGTTTCCTGGTATTTGAGGAATATTTATTAAATCTATATTTCATGTTCATACACTCGCCTCCTTGTTTGTCACACTGAATTTACGAGTGATGGTTTATTCAGTCTTGAGAATTTAGGCTTCAGAATGGAAAATGAGTTGAAAAACCTCTTTAGCGTTACAGGAAAATATAAATTTAGGACCCTTTGAGCCCCTGCAGTACTATATATATCCTGCCTTTGGTTTCTCTTTCTCCAGTGAATTTACTGTGGCCTATTACATGACAGTCCTGCCAACTAAATTACTAGAGCTCTCCATTAAATAACAAAGATATGATTGGTGGAGTATTTTGCATTCTCAAGGCAGTTTTCTAACCCCCCGAGTGGATAATTGCCAGTTATTGCTTTTAAACTGTGAGCCTTGCATGGCATTATTAAAAGTTTCCCTGATGCAAAACATTGCCGGAAAAACTGAAGCTAGGAGCACCACCCTGATGTCGGCAGGAGCTGGCTCCAAAATGGGTGGAAGCAAACACAAGCATCACAGCAACCGCAGGTTGGGTGTGTGCTTTCTCTCACATCTTGAAAAGTTTGGTGTGTGCTTTCTCTTGAATCTGCCACGCTACTATGGAAGTGGCAACTGGAGATACAGCCTTGTATTTCTGGACTTGGCATGTGCAATCAGGATTGGGTGGGTGGGGTGTGCAAGCCGCATCCCAGCTCGGGTCGGGGTGTAGGTACCCTGTGAATCTTAAAACGAGTCTCACTGCAATGCCACTTTTCCAGGCTAGCAATATGCAAGCAATGTGAAACCGAACGTGGTAGCTGTCCTGAGCCAAGGCAATCCACTAGAGCCCCATTGCTCAGGAGGCACAGATTCTCCACGGGCGCCCATGGACGGACTTGATGGATCGCTTTCATTTCCTGTCATTGTAGTGCCATCTGCACACCCAGACACCCCTCTTCTGTCATCTGGTGCTTTGGCAAATCTGCTTCCAAGCAGCCTGCAGCTCGGTTGGAGAGCACCCTTGTCTCCGCCGCAGTGGTCACAAACACTGCTAGTTGCCTTTCAAAATAACTGCTGGAAAATGATGGGCAGCCCCATGGACCTGCTGTAAAGCATATAAGCACGGCTTCTTCCTTGCTTGAGATAAAGGAGGCAGCACAGTCTTTTGGCCAGAGAATCTGACTGTCATCCATTGACCTGGGTCTTTGTCTTAGCTCTATCCTTGAGCAGCTGGGAAACCATAAGCAAGTCACCTTAGCTTCCCCCCTGTAAAATGGGGGTAATCAAAATGACCTACACAAACTGTGTTGGGTTCTGTGGGTGAAAAGGTATTACTGGAGCCTCCTTCCCCGTTCATTACAGGATCTGGGTTAATATTGACCTCGTAGGCCACGTCCCCATGAGCAGGAGTGTGCACTTTGCAGCTCCTCATAGGCTTTTGACATGGTGCATGTTAAATGTACTCCATGCTACATATTTGCAGTGCAAAATTAGATACTGGGAAATGCTGGTATTAAAAAAAAAAAAGCAGGGCAGCTCTGATGGTGGCAGCATGTGCCATCTGAAAGCAGAGCCTGGCCAGCCAGTGCCATGCTCCGGCTGCCTGCCAGGGTTGGCACACACAGGTTGCCACCACTGCAGCCTCAGGAGGCCCCCAGGACCCCAGGTAAGGCTGCTGGGGCCACTGGGGCCAGCCCAGCGTCCCCTACCTGATCTGAGACCATTTGCCACACGTCAGAGTGTGCATGAAGGGGCATTCCCCAGGGACAAGTAATAGCAGAACAACTATGTGTCACTGCTTTTGTCCCCAGGGAAATGCAGGTGCAAGCTTGTGGAGATGTGCCCATATTCAGTAATAGTGATCTTTTTCTGGGTTTATTCTAAACTGTTTCTAGACCATTGCATTTTTGAATTTTCCACTCGTGCCCACCCTCCTTTCAGCCAGATGCATTTCTTTTAGTTCGAGGCTTTGATAATCCTGCCAGATACAGGGCATCCCCATAAGCTTTTGCTCTCCCTTCAGCTACCATATGAAAACAGCTCATCCATTTACAATGTTTAATTCATCTCGCCGCATTATTGGCTCCAGGATTGAACTGAGTGCTGTACTCCCCACATTCCCCTCATGTTTGCTCTCATTTTTTAAATATAGTTGCAAAGCTCCTTAATTACTTAGGCTCCAAGAAGGCTTCTGTGATGTGATTTGCATTATTTTCTGTGTCCTTCTAGGATGGCATAGATGTTGCTTTGCTGCATGTTGTGGCTACTTGGAAACTCACAATAACGGCAGAACCTCCCATCTGTATTTATTGGCTAGTTGACTGAGGAAGGGTCCCTAGTAAATGGTAATGGCAGAAAGTCTATTTTGGGTACACATGTGTTGTTAAGTCACCATGTGACGTGTAGGTTTCCTATAAGCTTGAGTCATGCAAGCTGCATTTCCTTGTCCACCTCCTGTTTTTAGCGTGTACCACCACCTGCCGACTCGGGTCTATGCTGTGCTTCTTGCAACCTGTGTTTGTGCCGGCACATTGTCCAGGATGGACCCTAGTCTCAAACAGACCAGAGCTCTCTTAAGAAACCATCTGTTGTGTATTTGTGGAATAAATCTGTCTCGTGTCAGTAATCCCAAGGAAAGGAGTTATTGCATTCTACCACGGAATAGTTTCAGAGGCCCAAAATACTGCCCAGTTTTAGGTGTTGCTAGTGGAAAGCTAGTGAGGATTGAGGACAGCACTTCGTCCTATCTGAGCCCCCGCTGCTCATGATGTGGAGGGCTCTTGCAGAGACACAGGAAAAGGATTTGGGGGATTGCTGTTCAATGCTAGAGGACGAAGAGGATGGTGACGATACAGGCATGGTATATATAAAAGCAAAAATGAAAGAGTTAGAAAAAAAAGATACGTGATGTGGATTGCCACCCCATCCCCCAAGCTACATCAGCACTCTGGAACAACTGAACTAACATGGCATACGGGGGCCGGGGCTTTTGGCAGAGGTTGGATGATCAACAATGGCTCCAAAAATGTCACTTTTGGAAAAACCTTGTGCAAACAGAGCCCCCCCTCCCCCCATCACCCAATGACACAACAAATGCGTGCTCCACGTGATACAGAAGTGGATTGTTATTTACTTCTGGGACGTGGCTACCCCGCACTAACCTGAGAGTAGAAACAGAGCTTTCATTACCTGCCATCACTTTTGTGTGGCCATAAAAATGTTTATTTGACAACAAATAGACAACAAGACTGGGGTAAAGGTAGTAATAAATCATGCTGCTTTGTTGTGGTGTCTTGCCTGCTTGCTCTCGCCGTAAAGAAGAGCTGTCTGCGCTCTCCTGCCGCCCCAGGCAGGTGCTCCCTGGGCTTGAGTTTCTGGCCACCCTAGGTTTTCCCTCTTGACCTGGAGAGACCTGTCTTCTCAGGTCTGACAGTCCACCACTCAGTGGTTGGTGTATCAACCAAGACAGGATCATAGCAAATGAAGGTGTGAAGGGACCTCAGGAGGTCACATCTAGTCCAAACCCTTGCTCCAAGCAGGACCAACCCCAGCTACATCATCCCAGCCAAGGGTGGAGACTCCACCAGCTCCCTGGGTAGCCTGCTCCAGTGTTTTACTATCCTCCTAGTAGAAAGGTTTTCCTAATATCTAATGCAATCTTCCCTTGCTGCAGCTTGAGCCCACTGCTCCTTGTCCTGCCATCTGCCCCACGGAGATCAGCCCAGCTCCATCCTCTTTGCAGCCCCTCCAGCAGGGAGGTGAAGGCTGCTATTCAATCTCCCTCCGTCTTCTCTTCTCCAAACTAAATCAGCCCAGTTTCCTCAGCCTTCCTCACAAGCCATGCACCCCAAGCCCCTTACCATTGTCATTGCCCTTCACTGGACTTTCTCCACATTGTCTACATCCTTTTTGTAGCGGGTCCCCAAAATTGTGGACTCCAGTACTCCAGATGTGGCCTCCCCCGTGCTGAATAGAAGGGAAGAATCACTGCCCCTCATCTGCTGGCAGCGCTCCTACCAATGCAGCCCAGGATGCCTTTAGCCTTCTTCACAACAAGGGCACACTGCTGGCCCCCGTTCAGTTTATTGTCCACTGTAACCCTGTGTCCTTTTCTGTAAAGCTGCTGTTTAGCCAGTTGATCCCCAGCCCATACCAGTGCAACCATTAACATTGCCAGTAGTAATAATCATTATACCTGAGTGTGGTATCAATTATCCTCCTACCACCTAAATTCATGCCTGGGAAGTGACATTGTATATTATTTTCCTATCCACAACATTTATTGTTTTCCTATCCACAAGGTGGGTCTTTTAAAAAGAAAATTAACTGTGTCAAGCATCATTGCATGATGGAGTTACCAAATAACTCTGCTGTATCTAATACTCATGATTTATGAAGCTGGCTGAGTTCAGACACCTGGAAAATGAAAGTTGGGTCTTGTATGCTTTGCTAGGGCATTTGTTTTATTATCATTGCCACTGTTTGGATATGCATAGTCATGCTGTAGCAATGTTGCATATTCCTACCACGTGTTTAATTCATTTGGAGATACCAGCATAAGTTCATGAATTATAGGATAGGGAAAAAAGTGGAAAAGAGTCGTTTTGGTTCAACTCCTTGTCTAAGCCACTGCAAACACTTCCAGTGGCTAAGAACCCCTCTTGCAAAGCTCTGCAGGAATAAGGATGGTCCAAAGACTGCTGGCTTCAGGCTCAAGTGTTTTGTATCACAAGATCAGATGAGAGGTGACACATGTGAGTATGACCAAGGCCGGTTAAATGCTCAGGGTGAGGTGGCCCGTAAAGAAAACCTTATTTGGCAACACAGTGATGTGAGAGGTTGTTGTCTGCCAGCAGTCCAGAAGCATTTCTAATCCACTGTAACCGTGCATCTTCCAACAAAGGAGACTTCGCCACAGCCATGTCTTCATGGGACTTTCTTCTCACCACCGGCACAACTTCCATCTTGCTTCGGTTCAGTTTCAACGAGCTGCTCTTGGTCTATAAATTTATCTTGTCCAAGCTCTGGACCACGTTGGTATAAATGTTCCTAACCACCACCAAGATCAGCTTCCTTAAGGAAACCTGAGAGTAGGCAATCAAATGCCTAGCCCCCAGGGGAGCCCCCAGTGAAATAGGAACAAGATTTTTCCTCAAGACCATTAATGAATCAACTTTTTAAATTACAAGGTTATCTGCCATCTCCCTTAGAAGAGTATTCTGACTTTTTTCTTACTTCCACTAAATAGACACCTAGATGATCAACTTCACTGTTTTTTTCCCTTTTTGTTTGTTATTTTTAAATATTTATCCTCAATTTTCCCTTGGCCAGTTTAATGTCATTGCTCAAAGTTTTATTGCACTGTTCTCTGTCCTTTGGATTGTATTCAGATACACAAAGGCAGTTTGTGACACCACTGCCTTACACACATCTTCTCCCAGGCGCGCATGATTTTTGTTTCCATCCTTCCTCAGAAATTCACATTGAAAACCCCAGCTGCCAAAGCAAAGTTGTCCTTGACTTCTCTGGATGAGAAAGGATTGTGCGAATCTCGGTAAGTGCCCACTTGTGCTATTGCAAAGCTATTAGCAATTGCGTAAGACACTTAATGTTGAAAAGTTTGCTCACTTACGCAATGGCCCCCGCTGTCTTTTGTGTATATATGGGGGTCTAATTTACCCCTGGCGTAAATCTATGGGCTTACACAAAGGATGACTACCTAAGTCTTTTGTGTTTGCTACTGAAAGAAATGACACAAGAATAGAGCGAGTGTTTTCCCCTGCACATCTGCTTCTTTAAGGAATAGTTCACAAAAGATCGTGAAGAGGACTCCCACCTTTACAGCCAAGCATTGCATCATTTGTTCATTCATCATTCTCAGTTCATGCAAAGACCAGCTTCACCTTTCAGTCGCATTGTTGGAAAGGTCATATAAGACAGGCCTGTGCCCCTTTCAGTTCTACTTCTGTTGCCCAAGAGCAACTTAAGTTCTTGAAATAGCAACTAAGTTATTGAATAACAACTGAGAAGGGAATATCTTTTAGAAGCAGAGGAAGGGACTGGGCAAAAGTATTTTTGACTCTTTGCAAGCAATTTTTTTCCTCGTTCGACTCCTACCGAAATGGAAGGGAACAGTGGATACCTGTCTGAATTTCAACTTGAGCTTCTAGCAATCCTTGTGTTGAGAATAATTGCAATGCATTGGAAAAGGGTATTTTCTGGGTTCCCCTCTGGGGCCAGTGTGCAAAGGACATGACTTGAGGCATGACTTGATTCCTATCCATATTAGATCTTTTTTACTCAAGTTGCAGCTGTTTTAACTCTACTTTGGTCCCTGGCAGAGGTGCCATGATGTGACACCTACCAAAGGTCACTAATGAGCTGCCACACTTCAAGCTAACACTCTCTAGGTAGCGTTACAATAGACTCATAGCCTTTGTAAAGAGGATTTTGCCTCTAGACCAATATGGCTACAACCTGGATATCTGTCCTTTGTAAATCAAGCATTGGCAGCAGGGTCCAGAACACACTCATCAATGGTTATACCATTATTTGGTGCAAGGTTAAGTGCCCCAGTTGCACAGACTTTCAGTCCTATTATCAGTCCTACGGCGCAAACATACACATTTGTCTTACTGAACCAACACGTCTGAGGACACACCATATCTGTCGAAGCCCTCCTTACCCCCGGTCTGAAAATGCCATCCTTGCTTGGAAATGCCTTAATGTTTTCCTGCTCCATGTCTACAGTGTGTAAATCCCCTTAAACAGGAATGAGAAAGGGCAGGCTGAGTCCTGGTATTTGCTAAGAAAACATAGTCTTGGCACCAGGAAATATATATATGATCTTCTGAGAGGGAGGCTGTGATCTTGTATATAGATGTGTATACCCGAAAGCTTGCAAAGAAGATTTTTTTTCCAAATATTTCAGTTAGTCTAATAAAAGATATCAGATTTACCCAAAGAACCTTGTCTTCCACTAGGTATTTTGAGCTTAGAAGGCTTCTAGCATGGGGAGCTAAAATACTGGGCATGGCTATGGTAAAGTTAAGGGAGCAGAAATAGCCACAATTGTGCACACTCTCTTCTCTTTTAATGTTTAAAATAAATATTGCTTTGAAAATCTCTTGGTCTTTTTATGGGAAGAATGAACGTCATTCATTTCTGGAAATTGTCCCAGGACAGCTTTCCGTTCATAAATCAAATATTCCTGCTTGCGAACGACATTTCAATTTGTTTGCTCACAACTTCTCTCTTTCTTGGGACGTGGCATTCCCTCTTTTTTTCTGACCTTTGCTAGCAGTAAGTGATGTGACACTGGGGAGCTGTAACTGAGTGGTCTGTCCCTTTAAGAGGGAACAGCCAGCTGCATTCAGAGCATAGCTTTGTGGCTTTTGGATGAACAGGGCGGTCTCAGCAGGGCTTTACAAAGCTCCCAGGAGAGTAAGCAAGGGAGGAGAAAAGGAGCTGTGAGTAAACCAGCTTGCTGCATGGAGAGGCCAGGCTACTCCCAATTCTCTCTCAGTCTACTGTTAGGAAGCATGTCTAAAAGATAACTTCCATCACTGCAAACACCTCTGCTACCTGTGTAGCACCCTGCCCCAAGTCCCAGCCATTCCTAAGCCCTGATCTACAAAGGTCTGTCACCGAACCTGGTTTGAGGTTCAAGTCTATGCTGGAAACACTGAAGGTGGTACATTTGGTCTGGTTTCATTCTTTCAGATGCCAAGAGCTGTGGGCGACTGGTACCTCCCGAGTTTGTGGGGGTGCTAGATCGCTGATGGGGGGGGGCAAGGGGAGTCCTCCAGCCACGGATCACTAGGGCTGTGCAAGGCCTCAGACACAGCTTTGGATCTGGAGAAGCTTTGGATGCTTTGGGGTCCAAAGCAGCACGTCCGTGTGGAAGCGCTGGCCTCGTTCAGCTTTCTGAAGTGGTTTGGGGCTCCCAAAGCACTTCGGAGCTGCCTCGGAGATCCGACCGTAGGGCATAATGGGGAAACAATAAAATATCTAACACTTTGTTGTTTTCTGTCCGTTTTGGATGAATTTTCAGGGGCAGTAGACTCTGGAGAGCGCATGAGGCGCTCCAATTTTCTTGAAAATTTTCTTGAAAATTGGTGCAGCGGTTTGGAGGGAACGGCACCCCAAATTCTTGACAGCAAAACTCCTGTCACATCTATGTGTTTTGGCACGGGGTGGGGGGCAAAACTGCAGGGCTGGTATCGGCTATGAAGGCCACAAAGCCTGCCAAGTTTCAAGAAGATCAGTGCAGGGGTTTGGGGGAACTGCACCTCAAGCTGCGGACAAGCAAAATTCATGCCATCGGTGACCCTGTGCGTGTTACGGCGCAGCGGGGTGACAGCGGCAGGGACGCCTGCCAGCTGCGGAGGAGATCGGTGCAGGGGGTCCCTGGGGCCCTGCACCCCTACCTGCTAATGGACAAAAATGGTGCCATGGGTGCTTCTGGGACTGACTGTCTGCCTTGGGGTGTGGGAGACACTACGACAGGCCTGGCTGCTAAGCTCCTGTATTCCCAGTTAACTAACCATCATGAATTACTCAGGGACCAGCTCGATACACAGGACCTAGCTAATGTAGCCAGTTAATTGCCTTCAATTAGCACCTACAAAACCAGGCTAAGGGGAAGAAAGAATCAATACTGACAATCAATTACCGCAAGACAGACATGGTCAGTCCCACTAGCACCCATGGCACCAGTTCTGTCTGTCAGCACCTAGGGGTGCAGGGCCCCAGAACCGCCCTGCACCCATCTCCTCCACAGCTGGCAGATGTCACAGCAGGGGCTACTACCCCTGCCGCTGTCACCCCGCCGCGCCTTAACACACGCAGTGTCACCCATGGCACCGGTTCTGCTTGTCCACAGCTTGGGGTACAACTCCCCACAAACCCCTGCACCGATGTCCTTGAAACTCAGCAAGCTTTGTGGCCTCGGTAAGAGCTCCCAGCCCTGCAGTTTTGACCCCCTGTGTTGTAACACATGGACATGACAGGAGTTTTGCTTTCATGAATTTGGGGTACAGTTCCCCCCAAACCCAGAAACTGATCTTCTTGAAACTTGGTAGGTTTCATGCTGTTAGCAGAGGCTACCAACCCTACAAGTTTCACCCAAATCAGACAACCCCCCCGCCAAAGTTATAGATATTTCATTGATTCTCCCATTATACCCTATGGCCAGATCTCCGAGGAGGCTCTGAAGGTTCAGAGCCGTTTTGGCGGAAACCCGGTCCAGAGCTCCAGATCGGATCGCGGCCATCCAAAGTGGCTGGATCCAAAGCCGGACTGGATCGCTGCCAACTTGTACAGGCCTACTGATCACCGACCAGAAGGGGGTTCCCCCACCGACCGATCCCTGACCAGGGCCAGCAGCTGATCACCAAGCCGGTGGCAAAACCAGAAGTGCCAGCCATGCAGCTGGCGCTTCCAGGGGGTGCACAGCTGATCTCAGGGGGTGCGCACATACCCTATGTATCACCAATGCCAAGAGCCATGCGCAGTATCTAAGAAACAGACACAATGAAGGGTAACATGGCCCTTTCCTGGGTCTCAAAAATGGGAGATGGATACATCCACAAGT
>JAGPOW010002514.1:55117405-55134196 GCA_030014935.1 Caiman crocodilus | reverse complement strand
CACAGCTGGTGGGGGGCTTCCAGGGCAGCAGGGTGGGGAGCCTTAAACTCACATCAGGCAGCCCACATCCACTCCCAACCCATGCACAAATCTATGTGGCATGTGTTCTCCCCATTCCCCTCTACCTGGAAGTGCATGCAGCAGCACTGAGTCACCCCCCCATCCCCTAGATGAGGTCTATCCTGCTGCTCACCCCAGACCACATACACCACCCTGGTGGGGCAGTGCTGCTAGACTTATCCCCTGGCTACGTGCATGTGTGTGCATCCAAACACGCCTATGGTGCCCCCTGTGTCCTGGTCACCAATGCCATTGCAGGCTGGAACGCTGCTAGCCTGCAAGGGAAAACCTACTGTTTCCAACATTTGTCCACTGTGAATGGAAATCTTGGATCCCTGCAGGATTCTGGGAATCCAGGAGAAATACTGTCCCAGAGTCATGCAGCTTAAGACTGGAATTTGATGTTTCCATTTTGGGACTGTCCCACCCAGTTAGGGATGGGTGGTCACCCTATCCTCTATCCAAAGACTGCCAGGGCCCTCAGGCCCCCACGTACTTGGTGCCTATGTCCACAAGCAAAGTCTGACACCAGTCCAGTTTGGGAGATAATTGGAGTTTGGTTTGAAAATGATTTTTTTCCACACTAATCTAATGTAGGGTCACACCAAAGCCCACTGAAGATAATGAGAGGGTTTTTGTTCGGTCTCTTTTATTTTTTTTAATTTTTTTTTTCCTAGTCGACTTTGTACCCAGCACAGATCTTTGGCCCTGATTTACAGTGCAGTTGGTGGGACCAGAGAAGTAGTAAGAGCTACTTAGCAATACTTAGAAATAAGGGACACTTCATAAAACTTACTGGGGACATCACTATTGCTACTGATTTTAAGGAGAGGAAACTCCAATCCAATGCTTGGGTGATAATTGGGTAGTATAATATATACATATGTATGTAATATATCTGCATGCATGTGTGTGTGCATGTGTGTATTATATATATATATATATATATATATGAAATGAGAGAGAGAGAATTGCAGAATTAAAGTCACTTTTAACAATGAGTTATGAGACACTAAAGAGATCTGCATTAGCAAGGCCTACCATGAGATGATCCCCTCAGTGAATGTATCAGAGAGTTTGAATTCCCTAACCAAACTTTTGTTATTATCTGGAAATATATCTAAAAAGATGTTTCTCAAAGAAAAAAAAAAATAAGCCCATTCACTTACATTTTTTTGCTGACAAGCGGAGAATTTCCTCATATCGGATGCATTTCCCAGAGCTGAAACACATCACCCGAGCTAAGCAATTCTCATCAAGCCTATTACTCTTTGTTAAAAAAAAAAAAGTGCTATTGATCATAAACCTGCTGGTCCCTTTTTATTCCAAATTGTAATTGCTTCCAACAGAAAAAGAACAAAAAAAAACAAAAAAAACCCAACCTTCTCTTCCCTTTCCTTCTTGAGAAAAAACTGAAAGCATCAGACAGATAGCACCATCCGTCCATTTCCCACCTCTGGAAGTCCAGGGGGACTGAAATATTAGCTGCAAGTACTAACCCACCCTCCTCTTTCAAATCTACCCAAATCTGTTTTAATTGTTTCTTGCTAGATGGGACAAATCAAGTGTTACAAATTGAGAGGAATTTAACTCGGTTCCAATCACGATCTAAAATTGAATTTAGGTCAGGAACAAAGTACTGGAGCCTCGCTGAGATATTGAAATGAATCAATAGAGTCGGAATAGGTGCGTATCTCCTACAGAGGTCCAGACACTTGGGACAGCGGAGCATCAGGGCTAAAGAGCCCTTATTGGTTACCCTTCTGGCATGAAAAATCAAACACGATTTATCCATATTATTGGGTTTAGTCTCTGTCTGATTATCTGGTGCCACAAATATGTGACCCATGCCTACGCCTCTGTTTTTTAATAAACACATTTACTGGGTCTGATAGTTTGCCAATTTGTACAGTAAATTAGATTTAATTTGCCCTGAATGCCACTGGTTTCTCAG
This sequence comes from Caiman crocodilus, assembly GCA_030014935.1. Taxonomy (NCBI): domain Eukaryota; kingdom Metazoa; phylum Chordata; order Crocodylia; family Alligatoridae; genus Caiman; species Caiman crocodilus. Next base: position 55,132,182 of record JAGPOW010002514.1, on the reverse strand, counting down.
ATAGTTCAAAACAATACCAGGCAGCACAGAAAATAGCTGCAGTATCTCTGCTGCAGAAACCGGGCAGAGGGCAGGGCTCTGCACTGGGGTCCTCTCCACTTTGCTTTGTGGGCTCGCTATGCCTCTTCTACTTCCCATTTCCATAGCCTCTTCTTCCTCTGCCTCTCCTTAAATTTTCTATCCGCCTGCTCCTTAAAGCCATCTCCTTCCATCCTCCTTTTCCCTGTACCTCCTCTGTGCTCCCCCTGCACCCCAGCCCAGCAGGGTCCATTTCAAAGCCCACTGAACTTGAATCTTTCTGCTGGATGCAGTTGTTTCTACGGGCCTTGTTCCACCGTATGTTTTGAGCCGCACAAATGTTGGCCAGCGTGGTGCTAGCTTGGAGTTTGGAGCAGTCACACCCTTCACCTAGAAAGCTTCCTTGACCATTCCCCACCTGCACAGCTGTGACTTGCCACAAGAGGCCTGGCGAGCAGGGGCAAGACTAGGATCTATAGCTGAGAGTTGCCACTAGAGGCCTGGGCAGGCTTCTATCCCTGGTCTACAGGTGGGAAGTGAGAGATCCTGGGATACTGGAGGACTTCAACTTGGACCGCACATCTGTGGGGAGCAGTCACACCTTAATAGAAGAGGAACTGGGTAGTCTGGATCAGAGATAATGCTGTCCTGGAGTGGCATAACTTTAAGCCACATAAAAAGTACTTAAACCCACTTAAAGCCACTGCCCCTGCCACCCTGGTAGCTGAATCCTTTCTTCCTTCTCTTTATGTCTACACCCAACTCTCTTCACCTGTATTTATTTATTTATTCTTCCATGCCCCCTCTCACATGCCTTATTCCCCTATTCTTTCTGACTCCCATCTCTATCTCTTCTCCTCCTCTGCCCCTTTGTGTCTCTCCAGCTCCTTCCCGCTTCACCTGCATTTTCTGCTCCTTCCTCCCCGTTCGGCAGTCCCTCCTCCCACCCTCTTTCTGTAGCGGCAGGGGCACCATCACATGCTCTCAGAGCCCTTCACTGCTGCGTAGAAGGGGGCTTGCTTCCCTGGCCATCGTGAGAGTCTCTTTCCAAAGCAGTTGTAAGCGAAATTATGTCAGTTATAAAAAATTTAGACTAGGGAATAATGGTAGCATCTCACAGGATGGTTGCCTTTTCCTCTGAAATAATAACAGCATTAAAGTCTTGTCGGAGTGGTTTTTTGCCAAACAAAAACCCAAAGCATTCGCCTGGAATGAGGGGAGTGGGGGAAAATAATAACTAACCCACCCTCTATTCCTAGCTTATTTTGTCCTATAATTACTAATAACCCAGTATTAGATTTCAAGGACAAAAATAACTCTTAGAGCGTCTAGATATCAGATCAGAACTAGTCTTTTCCCCCCTGGCAGCAGTTTGGAAAGATGATTCCTCAAGGCACCTGAAGTCTATAATTGTCAGCATCGTTCATTCCCCTGGAGTAGTCCAGGCAGGTGGTATCTACCCTGTGATTATCTCTTTTGCTTTTTATCTGGTTTCCACACAGCCCCGAACTGTCAGCTTTTGGCACAGTGGACTGTCATCCTGCGTGGAGGAAGGGAAAGGAGTCAGAGGGGGTTAGCTCTCACTCAGCTAAGCAGCGCACGACACCATGCTTTTTTCATTGCCCATTTGCTCCCCCTTCTCTAAACCACTGTTCTTTTGCTTCTTGTATTCTCATTATTGCTAGCACACCAGGAGGTCCCAAGAGGATGTGAGACTCCATTGTGCTTGGCTCTGTACAGACGGGTTGAGAGACAGCTCCCGCCCTAAACAGCGTACAGTCAAGAAAGGAACCAGGCAACAGCTGGGATGAGACAGGCAGGGTTAGAATCATCTCCATTTTGCAAATGGGGAACTGAGGCACAGGGAGCAGGACACAAAGACATGCAGTGACTTTTCCAGAGCGATACCAAATACAGCCAGGCATGTCTGGCCTTGGAAAATCTTCATTGTGATTGTTGGAGCCCATCCACCAATCAGGAAACAGCAGGAAGGGGCATGCCCCACCCCTATCTGGGGCAAGGCAAAGAGCCCTGGACCTGGTTTGAGACTGCGCTCTGTGGTCTGGTGGGGGGCGGAGCCTCTGGAGAGACTAAAAGGTGCATGCCCAGCACCTGGCAGTCACACTGGGGGATGGAGAAGAGAGAGGGGCAGGAGAAGAGCTGGGGAGAGCTGCCCAGTGGTTGAAGCCAGTGCCCAGAAGAGCCCCAAAGACTCCCCATGCCAGTCTGATGCTCCAGCCCCAGCCAGTGCGCAGCGTGGCACACGTGGCCCAGACTCTGGAAGCCGTTTGAGGCGGCTCAGGTCTACAACCCTGGCAGGTGTGTGAGAAAGTGGTGCATGGCTCGGTGCATGTAGCCAAGTCCCTGGGAGCCATTTGATGCAGCTCAGGTGCCAAATCCTGGATTGAGGCCAGGCCCTCGGTACACGAGTGGTGCACGGCATGGACTGGGACTCTGGGAACTGCACCAGGCAGCTCGGGTCCCCATCTCCCTGGCTAGCAGCTATGCCTTTCAGTGCATGGACAGTGCACAGCCAGTCCTCAATGGGCCAAGACCCTTGGAGCTGCTTAAAGAGGCTCAGGTCTACAGCTGCTGGCATGGGGCCAGTGTGCTCGATGCAGGCAACACTGCCTGGGGGGTCCAGGAGTGGACCGAGCCCTTGTGCTGTACAAAGCAGCCCAGGCCTTCAACCCTTAGCAGAAGGCAGAGCCTTGAGTGTACACGTATTGGTAATTTAATAGAGTCTATAAATCGGCAGGGACCCCTTGCTGTCACTTCCTGTGTTTACCTGTCACTTACTTGAAACCCCCAGTGGTGGTGAACCATTGTAGAGAATAAGGTTTATAGTTATATATATCTGAATATATACTGTTATTCATATATATATCTGCACATATGTTTATATTTATGTCTATTTTGTATTCATTTTGGTATATTATTAAGTTCCAGATTGGCCTGGCCTGGCTCCTTTGAGACAGAGGGGAACTGTGAGTAGTGTGCAGTTTCACACACAGCATCCTGCCAGGTAACGATCCTTTCAATTGAAGAAGGAAGTATATACCCGCCGTGTACACCCAGGCTACATAAGCAATCTGTAATGGACTTTGTTTCCTATGATTCTGCCTTCAACGGCCAATGGGAGACCTGAATTCAGAGTTGGAAGGGACCTCTGGAGATCATCTGGTCCAACCCCCGGCTTAAGGCAGGATCATCCCTGTGCAAAACATCGCATGTAAGTCTGACTCATTCCTAAGACTACACAATCAACTCAGTTGCACAAGGCAGAGTCTAATCTGTCACAGGAAAGCTGGTGGACAACAATGGTCATTGTCCTACTGCTAAAACCACTAGACTTGGGGAAGGAGTCTAGAGCCTGGTTTGGTCTTATAAGAGCATTTTCCATTAGCATCCTTCTTCTAAGTGACTGCAGGGACTGTCACTAGCTTGGCGTTGCAATGACGGGGGTAGGCAGACAGGAGAAACTTTTTACTCACCGGCAATATGCAGCTCCTACAGTACAGAGCAAGTGTTCAACAGACACACGGCCAGGCAGTAGGCAAGACACGGATCCCACGAGGGGGTTTTAAGGTGGACAGAGTGACAGCAAGGCTGGGGTTAACAGTCATTTCCTCACAAATGAAGCAAAAAGCTCTTTAATAATGACAGACTAGGTGGTGCAATATACGGGCTGCGTGGGTGTGCATATAAGATCATGTCTCCCTCTTGCTGGTGTCACAGAGGAGATAAGTGATCAACTAATAGAGGCTAGTAGAAAGCTCCTTTAGATCAAAAGATAGTGGCCTGTGCTTTTTGAAGCTGAAAAACTGGGCCTCTGTTCTCAGCTTTACAATTGCAGACGGGTGATTTGTCTAGTAATTGTGTTCGCTGACTGCAGCAGATGGATTCATTACTAGAGCTGGTTGGGAATCTTTCAATGCTATGTTTTTTTGCTGGAAAATGATGATTCATCAAAACCGAAACTTTTCATGGGAACGTGCCAGCGTAGATGAAACTTTTGTCAAGAATGATTTCTTAGTTCCAAGATGGACTCTGCAGTCAAATACCGATGTGTGACGCGCTAAGATTCAGGTCCTTGCTCAACTGTGTCCAGAAACATGGACCTAGGCCTTTCCAGTCTAGGGTCAGTGCCCTGACTACGTGGCTATACAGCTAGTCTCTGACCCAATGCCATTTTCATTATTTACTCATGGGAGAATAGCTCCCAGAGAACAGACTGAAAAAGGAGAGTATCTATGGAACATTGCTTAAAGGATATATAACATTAGGTATTAGAGCTCTCTCTTTACCCCATATCCTTTGATGGGTGCTACAGAGGGGGAAATGACTCTCCCCTCCCCTAGTCCTTCACGTTCAGATCCACAGGTTATACATCCCTTACATCCTTGCAGCTGGGGAGGACAATATAATCCAGAGGCTGTTGCACAAGTAATGCCTGGAAGGCTCACATCAGCAGAGTAAGAGCAAAGTAACGCTTTCTGATGGAAGGAGGTCATCAGCCTAGTTATCTACTCATGTTTATACCCTCTAATGTCTTTTCCCCTCTGAATGTTTGTTTAACTTGTATATAAACTATCACAGACTCGATTGCTGCCTTTGGGAGCCAATCTTATGCATGACTTCCCCTGTGCATAAAGAAGTTTGTCTTGGACCTCCTTAGCAAATCCTTAGTCTAGGCTCTGATCAGCAGAGAAAGAGACACTTGGAAGTGGTGCTACAGCCAGCAAGAGGTCTATTTAAAGGGCAAGCAAGACCCCCAAAGTCTTCCCTAAATAGGGCAAGGCAGCTTGTTAATAGGGCTGGAATTTGGCCCTGGGGTTTCAGCATAAGGCATCCATGCAAATGACAGTCCCATAAGAGCACTAGGGGTAAATCAGTAGCATGGCATGGTCATCTGGGAACGATTTAAGGGAACACACCAAGGATCACTGAGCTTTAATACCTAGTCTGGGATTTATCTTCTAGACTCTGGAGAAGAGCAGGAAGGAAAAGTAGGGGTGGGGAAACCAGCACTGGAACTGAAGCCACCATCACTATAGCCAAGAGCTGCATACGAGTCATTAGACTCAACGGGGTGTTATTTTATTAGTTTTATGGAAATAACTCAGCTAGCTAGGGTCAGCAACAGATGTCCCATGGCCAGCATTACAAAGAGCTCAAGCCACATGTTATTTTCCATGTTATTGGCCATTTGGAGGACTCTTCCCATTGAGTTTCTGCTGCACTCCTTGAACAGTCTGACTGCTTTTTACTGTGATTACAGGACTGCTGCTTACCGTACTCTCCCTAATGGGAAAGAAAAATCTCATGCATCTATTCACTCCTAAAACCTAGTTGAAAAACCTTTAACAAGTGACCTTCCCCTTAAAGACGATCTATACTGTGCAAATGCAAATCCCAGCAGGCTACTCCCAAGGTCGGTTTGTATGTAGGATTCCCCAAATGTTCTAGTGTCAGAATTGCCTTTTCTTGGGAGAATACAATTATGCTAATATGATTTCATGATGACAGTAAGCAGCATTTCCCCTTCCGTCAGGTGTATTTCCAACCCACTCTTCCAGCCCCCAAAGCTGCCCAGAAAGAGCATGTTCATAACATTAGGAAAGCTGGAGTCTGCAAAGATGTTTAGGGTCATAATCTATTCCTTCCCTCTTCCATTACAATTAGTGCAGAGTCCTTCCCCAGAGATATATTTCCCAGTACTTTGTCCAGGTCTGAATGTCATCATCTATATAGCTTCCACCTGTATTAAATCAGCGCTGCTCCAAGTTATAGTTCAGGATAAAATCCTATACCCAACTCTCTTGTACCATTTTATTTATTTATTTTTGGAGCAACATATTAGTATATTCTGTCAGGACAAAACTTTGCACTGTTTGATCACTCCTAATTTGCATTTTTAATAGCCCCCATTAGACAGACTCTGAGCTAATTAGCCAAGCATCTGTAATAGAAGACTCCTGTTTCCTGTTTTCAGAAGTAAGAAACTAATGGCTGAAGCACTACTAAAACAATTAAGTAATAAGAAAAATACTGTGTTAAGATTGGCAATAGAGCAGCTGCCATAAATCACTGCGATAATGACTTGCAGCTCAAAATGCTTAATTAGAGATGAAAAGAAACATATAAAAATATTTCTGTGAGCTACAGAATAAAGAGGCTCCAGGAAAAAAAAAAAAAGAATATATATTATATATATATATAGGTAGATTGTAGAGAAAGAATCCAAATTCCTCTGTTCCTTTTCTGAAAAAAAAATAAAAATTAAAAATAAAAATAAAAACTTCCTTAACTGTAGGTCACCAATCCATTCAAACAGAAAAAATACACTCGCGCGAGCCCTCCACCCAAATGCCAATCATTTACTTCTTTATTAAAAAAAACCTGGCCTCTATAAATATGTGTGTACACATATACATATACTCCCTGAAGTGTCACTGAAAGTCAATGGGATTTATGCTGCTAAGCCCAGGTCTTCAAAGTTATTTAGGAACTTAACTCCTATCGATCCAAGCTCAGGAGTTAGTTTTGAAACCTGGGCCCAAAGTCAGTTAAATACCTTCTGAAAATGTTACTCTTGTGCGCTCACTCGCTCTCTCTCTATATATATACACTGAGTATATATGTATATACTGAGTACATATATGTGTGTGTGTTATATATATATATATATTTCCATCTGAAATGTCTGAAAGAGCCCAAAAGGCTGAGTTTTTCTTAAGTGTTAATATAGCTATTCCTTTCCTATGAGTAGAACATGATGTGACAAAATATTTGGCCCAGAGCATTGTTTTAAAAATGCATTATGTTTTGAGATGTTTCCTGAATTAGAGCAATGTACATCTCCTGTCATAAGAATTGAGGGAACTTTCTTGTAATGAATCAGCGGGCTAAAGATAGACCTGCTTGAAAAACAGAAAGACAATTTTCTGGGAAATTTCAGTATTTTTAAATCACGTTAGTCTCCAAAGAGACTAAGATGTTGACATTTCGAAATTTCTTGCAGAACTAAAAAAAAAAAAAAAAAAAATTCCAGCAAGATTGAAACAAAAGCTGTCAAAAAATGAACAGAGAAATCATTTTATTTGTATTTAATACCAATGACATCGCAAGCACTTAATCACTTTAAAGCATGCTAATGTTTTAAATAGGCTCTTCTGTATGTAATGTTTGTTCTCAGAGTGCTTTCCCCAGGTAAAATAAAGTAACAAGCTGACACTGAGAAAATCAGTATGAAATCATTTGGAAAAACAGCCTGATTTGAAAATGTTGCAAGAACAGCAACAACAACAAAAATCAGTTGTTATTTGTACTTACCTTTTTTTGCTTAGAGGGCAGAGAAAGAGAAGTTCTTTGTTGCCTTCCCTTCTGCATCTGCCTTTCCCCCTTTTCTGCCCGTGTAGAAAAAAAGCTGTTTCAAAACTAAAAAAATGAACCTACAATTTTTGAAAATGTAAAATACAGCTTAAAAATGTTTACATCGATTGCAAAGATGAACAATAATGTGATCTTCATTTTTTCTCATGAGTTTCTCTTTTATTTCTCATCTATTACTATTATTATTAATAATAATAATGACAGTGTTGATGATGGTGATGATGATGATCATAATAATTATAATAGCAGCATAAAAGAGGGAGTCTTAGTAAAATCATTTCAGGAGTGGTAAAGTCTGGGTCTTGCAAACACTTTGTCACATGCTTAACTACCTCCCAATTAAATTGATAATTGGGACGGATAATATTCTTAAAGCTAAATAATCTAATATTTGGAAAAAATAATCGAGCTACACAATTACTCATAGCTAAACATATGTGCAAGTGTTTTCAGGACCTAGTCCTATTATCTGCACTACCCCCTAGTATATGATCTGTAAGAAAAATAATGCATTTAAATGCTTTTAATTTAACAAATAGTATTGCCATATTAATTGCATGCCAGCATTAATTTATCACAAAACGGCAGTTTAAAACTCATTTTGCAGTTCACTTTTTTGGACCTCGAGTCCGTGTACGTTTCCGAGCTTCTTCAAAAAAATGTTTTAAACTGAAAGATCCCTTTAAAGAGCCGCAGATCCCCAAATACGTGATGTTATGCCTAATCTCCTGATCTCTGAATACTTTCCTTGCTGAACTGAGGAGAGTTCGGCGTGACTGGGAAAGGTGTTGGGGGGGGATCCTCTAAAAGTTACAGTTTGGAAAGATGAAGTAAGATCCTTCTCTTTTATGGCAGCCCATGAAATGTTCTGCCTGTCTTTAAAGCCATAGGAGGGGTGATAATCACGCCGCACCCCGATCTGGATCTTCTTGAGTGACGCCGGGTCTGGCCTGCCATACAGAGCAACTAATGCACTTTAGTCCTGACCTGCAGCTCTCCCCCACAAACCTTGCTTCATCAGTGCACTTGAATCCTAAACTTCATCGCCTTTTCTTTTTCCAGCCCGGTGCTCCCCACGCTCGTGCATCTCCATCCCGACCGCAGCAGGCTGTGCCAGTCATTACAGTGGCTCTTCAAGGTCCATAAAAAGAGCCCACCCTGATGCCATTTGCAGTTATGACCTAGGCCAGAACTGGCGCTTGGGTCCAGAGATGAACGGCTGGTGTACTGAGAACTTGTGCCTGCCCATTACCCAGCCTGGTAGGAGGCCGCAACTCCCCCCCAAAGCCTGCCTGAGACAGCCAAAAAAACCAGGAGACAGACACAATCCTGTTTGTTTCTTATCAGCAGGGAGACGGATGCTGCAAGCTCGACAGTGTTTTGGGCTCTGGATCCACTCATCAAACCCTTCCTCCTGCTCCATCGCCAAGTCGCTCACAGAAGGCAATTAACTATTGCACGGGCATTTGAGTGTAAACAATTACCAAACTCAACGTCCTGTAGCTTGGAGGGGGGAAAGCACCCCTCCTACACCGGCTGAGCTGGCAATCGGCACCTTTGACAGTGGCAAATTCTGGCTCCCAGAGACGAACGAAGCTGTCTGAACAATTACCCCATCCCCATATCCCGTCGCAAACTGCTTTGAATCAGGAGATTATCCTTTTTACAGTGTCTGGCAGGCAGCGAGGTCTAAATGCCAGGAGAGAACTGGCATGAAGCTCGGCCGTTCTGCTTGACCACTGCTGCCTGGAACAGACTAAGCGCTTGCAAAAAGCGCGTCATGCTGGGTGCTCTTTGAGGCTGACAATGAGATCAGAACCACGGTGGGAGGCGAGGGAATGAATGATGAGGCATCATCCAAATAGCCCATGTGGCTAAATTGTTCTGCACAGAACAGCACGCGAAAGATGCAATCCAGGCACTTCAATGGCGGGCAACATGGACACTTCACATTGACAAGCAGGAGCCTTGCTGAATAGTATAGCAACAGCCTTCGAATGCCATGCAAAGAAGATTTTGCAGTAGTGCCTTGCGGCACCATTCCCAGCCTCTGGACTGGCTTGAAAACACCCTTTAATACCATGGGATCTCTGAAGATGCACCCCAGATGTTCCTCCTTAGGAATAGCCCGGTGGAAGGGAAGGCCTGGAATGAAGTCAACATGAACTGAGACACTTCCACGGGGTTTGCAGCCCAGCATTCGAACAAACTCCTCCTCGGAGTACAATGATCTTTCATTAACCAAGCAGTGCAAAATCCAGCACCGGTTTCCAAGCAAGACATCACCGTCAAAATGTCCAGCTGTACTCCTCTGCAACGAAATAATTTTGCTCTGTGTTTGCACGATGCAGCTGTCTCCTGTTGATCTCAAAGCACTTTTAGGAGAGCAGAGAGAGCTGCACGGTTTTATTGGGTTTTTTTATATGCAGGGATCCTGCTTTTTTCTGATTCAAAATAATTCCCCCGATTTCTGGTTTAAAAAAAAGGACCCCCAAATCTACATTTTTCCATGATTAAACCCAAAATTGGGGATTCTTTTTAATCAGAGAAAACCAGGTTCCCTGCTTATAAGTGTGGAAAATAAGGCAGAGAAGGATTCTTTGATTTAAGGTCACCTTGTGACTGAGCCAAAACCCTCTGGGATCAGTAGAAAGACCACCCCCGTCCTCCATAGGTAGTAGATCAAATCATCAGGTTGGTGTCAGACTCTAGCTAGACCCCCCGAGTGAAACCCTGACACTGATGAAGTCATGGTAGCTTTGCCATTGACTTCAGTGAGGCTGCTAGTGCATGAAAATCTTCTATCTCCTACTCTTTAGATACTACTAAACAAACTCTTTGTACAAAAATGATTTAAAAAAAAAAATGCAATGTATAAAGAGTGACTCTGAGAGGTGCCAGCTGAACACTAGAGGGATGGAGGAAGGAGGAAGGACCAGAAGCTGTGAGATTCGGGAAAGTGGACTTGGTCTCACTTATTCTTAGAGAAGGATCAGGTAGTAACAGGCAGTCAGGCTTGGCCCAGACTGGGATGGACCAGGAAGACGGGATGCCTGGAGTAGCATTTAGGGGTGGCAGGTTCCTGATGAGGTCGTTAGATGCTGCTGATTGTAGATGGGGAATAAAAATGATCAGGATTTGTTGGCTAAACTCTAGTGTGGGGGGAAATGAACACATGAAACAGAGGATGGGAAAGCTGAAGCCAGGATGAGGCTGTAATGTCCTTGGTTTGGCGCGATTGTGAGACGCGTGCCAGATGAGGGGCGTCTGGAGAAAGGGATGCAGTGTGGGTCTGATGGAGCAATAATAAAGAGCATGAGGAAACACGCAATCTTCATTAATCCTTTATTAAGATTCACCTAGTACATCTGATAACATTAAGTAGCTGCCAATAATACATAAATTAGCATCCACATCACTGAAGTCAGAGCAGCTGTCTCAAGTGCTGCTCCTAGCAGAAATGGAAGGGGAAGCAAAGTATATTCAAAAAGCATAAGTTCTTTTTTACCCTGACTTAAAAAAAAAAGGACAAAAAAGCCAAAAACAAAATAAGGAGAGGGGTGGCAAGGGCTCTGAGCACAGCCTGACGGCTACAACATTGTGTACACATCTACACATTCATTAATGCGCAGTACTTACTGTGCATTTAGTTTAGTACTTGCTTAATGAAGTACTAACTAAATGCAGTAACTACTGCTATTGCACAGGAGTGCCGGTGCAGTTTTTTTGTGACGCTTACTGTGCTGTAGCCTAATAACACTGCACAATAGCATATTAGCACGGTTTTTGCCCAGCACGCTACTGCGTGCTGTTGTTAGGCTACTGCGCAGTAAGTGTCTCATGTAGACGTGCCCGGTGTTAGGAAGCAGATGCTGCACCTTCGAAATCCATGTAGCTAGCAGCTTGAAAAATGAACTGCTCAGCTGCAACAGGGATGGACGGCCTTGCAATCATTCAGATGGGTAAACCCTGCAAAGCCACTTTGATGGGACCACTTAGATTTGGTCCGTCCCTTGTCTGAAGTTTCCTGAAGCAGCCCTGAGAATACCCGTGTTAAGGGTTTAAAGGACCAGGGCATTCATTTAATCCCTTGTTTCATTGTAAAGAAGCTGAACTCCATCCAGGTATGCAGAATGCTTTACAGGACCGAGGACAACTGCTTAGACCATCTTGCTACTATCCTTTAAATTGAAGGGCCGGAAAAAGTTTCAGACTTGGTGGGGGGATGAAAAGGGGGTGCAGGAAATTTGATAAATGATCAGCTACCGTGCTAGTGACTCGTAACTGGCATTCTATTACCTTAACAGCTGCTTTTGGTACCATAAATTATATACCTATTTTGACTAAAAGGAATTGCAATGATGAGTTGTGAGGCTTATAAAAATCTAGTGAACATTACAGGAAATGTCTGAATGATAGACAGAGAGACAAAGTATAATCTCCATGATTCCCTGATGAAACATACACTGAGGCTTAACCTAATCCCTGAAGGAATGACAGCAAAAATAAGGTGAAAGACCAATTAGCCTTCTTCCATACTAATCCTGCACAGATCAGCTTATTCTTTTTTTTTTCTACTTGTGGCAGAATACCTAATGCCGTGGAAAATAAAGTGTGCTCTGGCCACACCTCTTCTTCAAAGTATTTAACTGTTTGTGATCTTAGCCTCCAAACTTTGCCTCCCATAGATTTGCCTAGTTCCCAGAGTGTGACATGTGTGACTTATACACTCTCCCTAGGGTTCGGATTTGAGAAGGTGTTTGCGGCACTAGGCCCAGATCTGCAAAGGTATTTAGGCACTTGATTCCTATTTGAGTTCAGTGGGAAACTGGCATGCAAAAAGGAATTAGGCACCTCAATGCCTTTCTGGTTCAGAGAGTAAGTGAATGAGATCACGGACTATTTCCTGTGGTTGAAGGGGGGTGGGATTTGTCATGTCACATGCTCTATAATCACTGTCTGTGTGCACTCTTAACTCATAGTAAGTGGCTAAATCATGGCAATTCAGCCTCCAGGAAAAGCAAGAGGCTGCTTTTGGGTTAGCTTCCACAGTCCTATACAATGGAGCAGCTGACAAGCAGTAAATTTTATCTCCACCCTCTTTCACTTCAAAGTAAGTTGGTCAGATGTCCATACCTTATGTCCATTCCCTAAATCTGATCATTGCAGAGCCTCCTAAAGTTGGCCACAGTAGTTTTTAATCATGGGAAGAGTAGACAACCTTTGGAATATGTTTCTATGTTGGAAAAGGTTCCTTCTAACTCAATGAGAGGTGTGATTTTTTTTTCTAAGATCTGCCTTTTCCTCAGACCTGATGAAGAATGCATTGCATTTGAAAGCTTGTCTAAGTCTATCCCAACCACGCAGTTGCTCCAATAAAAGATCCCACAAAAATCCTTGCCTCTCATTCTCATGGATTCAGAGATTATGGAGTTGGAAAGGACCCAATGGGTCATCGTGTCCGACCCCCTACCATTCCTTAAACCATCCTAGCTACAACCTCACCCCCAAACCACCTGCATGTTTCAGAGCAATTTACAATCTTAGGTCACCAAGTACTGTGAATAGAAAGTAAACATTACTAATCTTATATTTTATTGATAGAAAAATGGAGGCACACCCGGCAGAAAGCCTTACGCTAGATCACTCAACAGAGCAGTGGTGCAGACTAGGATACGGGTTCCCAAACAGGTGTCCCATAAATTAACCCAAAGTACGCTGTGGCAAAACACAGCCCCCAGCTTCTGTAAGCTAACGGAGAAGCTAACCTGGCGACAGGCTGCTGTCTACTCCAACTTGCACGTTTTCACAGATACCCTTGTGTAAACTCATCCATGACTCAAAGAGTCATGCCCAACTCTCACAATAAGCATCAGTAGAGTCCATTTGGACTGCCATGGTCACCAATGGTTTAATCTACAGAATCGCCATTCCTGGCGATTACATTTGACATGGATTGAAACTTGATTCTCAGAGCACAGAGTCAGTTGGGAGGGTTAGAAACATGCTTCTACTTTCCAACCTGGGACATTTGGGCTGAAAAATCAGAGAGATGACAAGGATGGACATCTACAATGTTACTGTTGGGTCCAAACTACAATACCACTGAGGCACCATAAAAGCATTTTTCAGTCGAAATATTTTGGGAGTTCAAGCCAAAATAATCTTAGTTTTGAGCAGTCAGGGTTTTTCAGTGGCAAACTGAAATTTTCTGCAGAATGCGGATGCATTTTTGTTAAAGATATTTAAAGATATGTTGAGTTAAGAAATAGTTTGGAAGCTGTTGTTGATGGCCCTTGCTCCTTGCACAGTCACATTAGTAAGAGGAGCAAATCAGGAAGTGAAATGTTGTTTTGAAATGATAATAATACTCTTGCTGCAGTTAGACAAAGCCTTAGGAGAAGGAAAACTATTTACAAACAGAAGGAAAAATATTTACAAAATTTAGCAATTTTTTTTCCTGCCAAATAAATGCCTGTTTTCCATGGGACTTATTTGTGAATGTTCTATTCTGTGTATATATGCATATAGATATAGATATGCATGTTTGTATACACACACACACACACACACACACACACACTATATATATATATATATATATAAAATATATAAAAATATACATACACATATGTGTGCATATATGTGCATACATACATGCATGTATAGATGTGCATGTTTATACACACACACACACATATACACATATATATAAATATACATACACACACATATATGTATGTATGTGTATATGTATATGTACGTGTGTATATATATTATACACACACACGCACACACATACATATATGCATGCATATATATTGATTTCTCATTTAAAAATCAACACATTGCAAAAGCTGCATTTTTTTTTCTGTAAAACCAGAAGAAAGCAAGATATGGTGTTCAAACACTACTTGTTATTTGCAGTAGTGTTAAAAATGAGCTGTGCAAAATAGCAATAAATAAAGCTCACCAAGTTTATTTGTCAGGTTAAAAAGTAGTGTAGCAGAGGTGCGTTAATTAGGAGAGCGTGGATAAAGCAGTTAAAAGTGCATAATAAAAGCAAGACGGGATCAAAGTTGTCTGATAAAAGCCCACGTGAGTCTCCCTTACCCACACTCATTCATGAGAAGAAAGGAAGAGATTTTACATTGCGGGCCCCGTTCTGTTCATCTCACTCCAGTAAAACTCCCCTGGAACTTAGCATCTTGCACAAATAAGAAGCTTATGCGGCAAGACACAATAATTTAGCCTTGATTCTTCATGACACTTGAATACATCCCTAACTCTAATCCTTATTAACATCCCAAGGTACTAATCACATTTAAACATAGGGACATCTTTCAGTATCTTGATAAATTGAT
>JAGPOW010002514.1:55090412-55117305 GCA_030014935.1 Caiman crocodilus | reverse complement strand
GTCGCGGACTGCCCTCCCCCACTTGAATGTAATGAGCACTATAGCTGTTCAACACCTCTCTGATTCATACCCAGAAGCAATCGTAGGATCATAGGAAAGTCAGGCTGGAAGGGACTTCACTGGACCATCTAGTCCAGCCTGCTGCACATGGCAGGATCAGCCCTAATTAAACCAACCTGGCCAAGTGCCTGTCCAAACTGTTTTTGAAAGCTTCTAAGGATGGAGATGCCACCACTTCCCTAGGTAGCCTGTTTCAATGCCTGACCACCCTCAGAGTCAGAAACATCCTCCTAATCTCCAACCAAAATTTTCCCTGCTGCAGCTTGAGTCCATTGTTCTTAGTCCTATGCCTTACAACTGCAGAAAAAAAAAGCCCATCTCCATTGTCTCTATAATCACCCTCCAGGCATTTGAAGACTGCTATCAAGTGAGTGAGGAAGTTCAAGTACAAAATAGTCCCATTTAAAAAAATGTCTTCTCATCTTCAGACTAAATAACCTTCATTCTTTCAGCCTTTCCTCATCATCTTGTCTCCCAGGCCCTGATCATTTTTTGCTGCCATGCACCAATTCAAATCAGTGGCAAAAGCTCCATTAACTCCCAGAACCAGTGGAGTTGAACCCGCAGAAGCAATGATAAAAGACCTTTTGAAACAGAGAGCTAAATTCCACTTCACCAATGGATCTCCATAGGTGTAGTCACTGGCAAGGTCCTGGCAAGGCCTGACAAGAAACAGAGAAGCATCCCACTTGGCCTGTGCAGACTCACGGTCCCCTTATATCTTCCATAGGGAGATAGCTACATCTTGTGTACCCTCAGAAGTGACCTGCCTTTCCTTTCAATTGGCAGCACTTAAATGCCATCAAAGTTGGATCTTCAGTTACCTGGGAAGCATGTGGCTCTCCAATCCAAAGGAAAACTTTAACCTGCAGTAAAAGATACCTCCATCCTCTCATCCCTGACCGCATACGGAGTATACATTCGAGCAAGACTGATAACCCGAGCAGTTGTAGCATGGCAGCAGGACCAAAATCCAGGACCAAGTCAAATCAAAACAGAACATGCACGGCCTTAGATTGAAGAAATATCACCTGGGAATATCTGAGCAGGCAGAGTAGGGACATATATATGGGTCTGGGACAGAGATTGCATAATCTGGTTTGAGCCAAATCAGGTCAGTCCGATATTCCATTCAACCAGGTTTCTCTCAAACCAGTTTCAGTCATGTTGTAAACTGGTTTATGTGCACTGAATGTCTGTTCTGTTACAGGTTTAAACTCATTTCTGGTCACTGAAACCAGGTTATGTGTAATGATTGCACCTAACCATTTAGTCCAGTGGGAGGGAAAATAGACATGGGAGGTATTTAGGTAGCTAGACACGATTCAGGCTGCTACATGCACAGCAGTAGAACATCGATGGAGGAATTAGAGGCCTGAAAACTGAGTAAATGACCCCTGGAAGTTAAGTAGACTTGTACCCAAAATGCTTCACAAAAAGAGGAGCAATGTGTCTCCATCTAGGAGATCTCTCTAGCTTTCAAGAACAATCCAGTTGCAAAGTAAGCATGCGTAGTTCCTTAACCTCAAGTAACTCAGGCCCGTGCTTTTGAATCCTGCCATCTAAGGTTCGTTTAATTTATTTTGCTATATTACCCAGAGGTTTCAGGCATGTATAAAGCACTTTGAGCCTTACCTAGTCATGTATCAGGCATTGTGCAAATGCAAACGCACACAATTGGAAAGCATGCATACATTCCTGTTCATACAAACCCTATGCAACCTCCCGTTTGCTGAGGGGAAACAAAGGAAGAGTCAATATTATATATGAAACAGTCAGGTAGTACTTCACTCAAGGGAACTCCTCCTCCAATGATTATAATTTATAAAACAAAATATCCTGAGTATGACACTAGTCAATTTAGTCTGATATAAAATAGGGCCTGTGTTTTCCTTCATTTTTATTTTTATGATATATAATGTCTTCATAATTTCCACCACTCCACATCAAAGCTGCCAACTGCTGAGCATCTAAATAAGTAGCATGTGAAGAAAATGAATGAATTGCTAAATGTCCCATTACGTCCATGGAGAATACCCTTGCATTCGGAGTCAGGAATCTTAAAATTGAGACGACAAATGAATGGTTTTCACTCCACTGGAGTGAGGGTTTTGGCAGTGGCAATTCTATTATGTTCTGTCTTTGAATGGAATAGGAAGGGAAAAAAATAACATTGCAAAAAATGAATTAAAGAAAGTACAGAGCCTTTGTACTATCCAAACTACAGAAGTAAAATGGCAGTTACTACCTGAGGAAGAGCAATCATAAAAGAAGGGCATGGAAAGAAGTGGGTGGGAACTCCAGCGACCCTCAAAGAGGACTGAGGTCATTTAAGAGAAAATGAATTTTAACAATTTATGATGTGTTTTCCAGCAAGGTTTTCTTTAAGAGCTTTTTTGAAAGGACCTCAAGCGTCTGGAATTCAGTCTGGGTTTGGGCTTGCCACATGGTGTAAATCTGGGATACTCAAGAGAAGAAGGATGCTCTTATGGTTTGGGCATTGCCCTGGGGCAATTAAGTTTCACTTCCCAGCTTTGCTAGGAGCCTTTTTTGTGATCTAAACAAATCATCTCTGTTACTTGTAAAATAGCAATAGAAATCCATCCTTTCTTTTTGCTTTTGGCAACCTTTCTCATTAACTCCCTGCTTTTCATTTTAAGGACGGTCTTTTCTGCCTATGAACAGCATCTAGGACAATGGATGGTCAAGTGCAGGTGGGGACGCTAAGCAATACTCTCATAAAACAAAAACAACTATAACAAAGTCCAAAAAGAAAGCTAATCTGGCTCCGAGCCAGGACAAGAATGATTCTGTTGAGTGACAGCAGCTCTGAAAATATAGCATCTCCCTTCACCAGACTAAGCTGCTAGGCCTGAGATCTACCACCAGACGTACCACCTCACAGAGGGCCCATCTATATCAGATGCGTTACTTGAAATTAGAGCGAATTACTGCACAGTAAGCATCACCGTCTACACGTGCAGATACTTACTGCACAGTAATTTGCTCTAATTGTGAGGAAATTTGTTGCCTGTAAATATAAGTAGCAAATTTACTGTTCTCCCTGCCCCCAGAAGCTGCCTGCTGCGGAGTGGGCTCCATCACCGGAGCCAGGGCAGGGACTAAGTCCTCCTACCCCAGCAGCAGGGAGCTCCCAGCCCCCATTTCATGATCAGAGAGCAGGGGCTGGAAGATCCTTATTGCCCAGCCTCAGCTCCACGATCATGAAGCCCAGGATGGACGATAAGGCTCCCAGCCCCAGCCACCAAGTCGCAAGGTAGAGGCTGGGAGTTCCCTGCTGCCAGGACAGGGGGTTATTGTCCCCACTCCAGCTCTGGTGGTGGCCCACCCCAGCAGCAGGCAGTTCCCAGGGGCAGGGAGCAATGTCTCAGCCCCCATCGAGAGACAGCTATTTCCTGGGCCTGTGCTCCCTGCCAGCTCCTGAACTAGCACACAGAGGGAGCCTGGAGCTCTCCCTGGCTGCTGCAGGGGACTGGTGCATGGCTGGTGGGGATGGGAGTAGATTCATAGTTTCATAGTCTCATAGTATCTAGGGTGAGAAGGGGCCTAGAGCAGGCCATCTAGTCTGACCCCCGCCAATGCCTGGAACGAGTGCCAGGGTCACAGGACCCCAGCCAAGTACCTATCCAATCTACTCTTAAGGATGCCCAAGGCAGAAGCAAGAACAACTTCCCTAGGAAGCCAGTTCCACGTCCTAGCCACCCTAACTGTGAAGTAGTGTTTCCTAATGTCTAACCTAAACCTGCTCTCCAGTGACTTGTGACCATTGGTCCTAGTTACCCCTGGTGGTGCCCGGGAAAAAAGAGCCTGCTCTATTTCCTGCCGATCTCCCCTCAGCAGTTTATAGGCAGTTTATAGGTTCAGGTCCCCCCTCAGCCTCCGTTTACTGAGGCTGAATAGGTTCAGATCCCTCAGAAGGAGACCTGAACCTATTTGCTGCTAAGAGCGGCAAATCTGCTCCCAAAATCCTGCATGTGTAGATGCATGCCCGGGTCAGTTTACTCTGGAGTAATGTACTCTACAGTTAAACCTCTAAACTGACCCCACATTATTTGCATATGTAGAAGTGCCCAGAGATATCCAACATGGATGATACCTCAAGGATCATGAAAATGTCATCACCTCTTTATCATAGACTGCTCTCTTCCCTCTGTAGTCTGGTATTGTGATTATATAGAGCCATAAAGCATTTGTACGCTTTCTTGCACTCCAATGGTGTGACTGTTTGCAAGAGCAGGGTTTCCGGATGCTTTAAAAGTCTTTCTGGTGTATTAAAGTAAAACCCCTCTGTTACAGCCCGCTAGGGCCAGGTTCTGGCGATCCAAATTCAGGGACTCGAGACGAGAGGATTCTATACTAAGGTTTTATTACAAGGATTGATCAAAGTACACAACACCTCAATAAATATTGTTAGTATGTATAACTTATTCTACAGTTAGTATAATTAAAGCTTTGCCATAGTAAAATTACTGATTGATCTAAGACAGAAACAAGAGGGAAGAAAAGCAAAGGTTAAAACAGAAAGAGAAATCAAAACAACAACGTCAGGCTTAAACTCTATGTCAGTTTCGATTGTGATCGTGCACACACAAGCGTACGGGTTTGATTCTTACCCCCGGATCTCGACGCAGCAGAGTGCTTGACCAGCTCTGTCCATCACGGTGCGGGCGTCCCCTGTCACACCGGGTAGGCTGCAAGAGTCTCCAGGCCAGCTAGGACTGTCTCCATCCTACAAATTGCTAACTAAACCAAAGGACTTTTATGCCTACTTTGTTAACAAGGCGTTTTCTGTCGATACCATCACTGATTAGTTTTTCTCGGTCTGGCAATAGGGGGCGGCGTCAACTCCCATCTCCGGGGAGATTGTTCAATCATCTTGTATCTCACACCTTGAGTCATCCCTGTGCCTTTCTGTAAACAATCAGTGTCTGTGATCCTCTCGCTTAGGACTGATGGTGCTGCTCCCAGCATGCCACTGTCCCAAACTCCATTGCGGGGGGGTCTTAGCATAACTTGGGGCTAGAGTGGGCAGTCACACTCCTCAGACATAGTTTTAGTTTAGTTGGACATGAATTAAAGCATCACATCCATAGATTCATGGCATGCAAACACAAGGCAGTCAAAGATGCATAATGAGACTTTTTCTCCACCAGGTGTTGATGTGACATTTTTATATTTCACCACTTTGAATTGCTTCTGCTTTCGAGTTGCTGCTGCTTTCTTTTTTCTTGTGCCATGTGCTGGCTCCCTGCTCCTTCACCTGCATGGCAGGGCATGGGGTGGAAAGCCCCTGTCAAGGGGGCCAGAGTGGGACCATCCCAGTCTCCTGCAGTGCCAGCTGGGGACCAAACTGAATTAATTTGAAAACCTAGTTTGTGCAAATGCTAATGCAATGCTCCAAAATAAACAATTTTAAATTTTATAAAACTATTTAATGTAATGAGGATTAAACCCCATTGTGTGTACAGGTGCCCATAGACTGCTGTTCTTTAGTTTATTTCATCCCTTTGAGTTCAATGACTCAAAATCTTGTCCTTGATAGGGACATCCAAGAAAAAAAGATCCCTTGTACCACCACTGTACTTGTTGACTCAGGCCAGCAACAAGAATAATATCATTGTACGTGATTTTCCGTGACAAACATTCTGCTCTTAAATAGCCCAGATATTTAATGGCTGCAGAATTTGACATCATTCCCTAACAATTATGTCCCACAAAAATGGCTTTGTTTTACCGTCTCTGTCCTTCCTCCTACAAGCAGAGAGATACCTAAGCAATGTAATAGCTACAGTTCTGCAGCATTGTGGAGAAGGACTGAATGGTACTAAGCCAGGTTCTGTGGGAAAACCCTTCCTCACCTATGAGTTGGGCCCAAAGGCAGCACTGGGGAGATGATCTGTCAGACTATGTCAAGCCTCTCCACATTTAACAGGGCACTAAGCAGTAGTTTTTCCCCAAGCTGGAGACCCATAAGAATCCAGTGCTGGGGTATGACTCTATAACTGAAAAGGTTTCCTATTGTAGCACAATACCATTGTGAGCAGATGAAGCCTGCACCTACTTCGTGGGAAGGAGATCCACACGTCTTTTTGCATGTGTTGCTTCAAAGTAGGTTATGGTGGCTTTCTCGATATGAAGATAAGTTCTTCAATAGCTCTGTCCTATTAAGTTATCACATATTCCATGCAAACATGCATTGCAACCCAGGTGTCACATTGCATTAAGATACCTTGGGACACCATGCCTTACACCGTGTCAATTAATGCAAGTTGACACAACACAACTTGCATTGATCTGTTTGGCTAATTTGAGGACATGCTGAGGTTTTTAATCTTAATCTCCCTACTCTTTTCTTTCTTAAAATCAGGAAATGACATGTGGATAATGAGTATTGTCCATTGTGCCATTACCATGATTAGAAGCTGATAGCAGTTATTCTGCTATCGGCGCATTTCTGGTATTGACAAGCTGATTTTGAGTTTTTATTTTATCAAGCTCTATTCTCAGTTGTAAAGTGTTGTGTACCTTGTGGGGGTATCAAAGCAGCCTTTTGCCAAAACGATAGGATTCAGGCTTAGCAAGATACTATACAGCACATCAATACATGCAGCACTTTCTTACTCACAGTTATTTTTATTTATTTGTATTTCAGTAACACTAAGATGCTCCACCTGAGATCAGGTCCTGGCTAGTTTTTGCATTTTAAAAACTTGTTTTAAGAGACAAGCCAAAAACCTGACAATCTAAAGCAGTGATTCTCAACAAGAGTGCAGCGACGTCGTTGTAAGGGTACCACACAAGATTAGCACTGTTAGGTCTGCAAACATCTGCACACAATTCATAAGATAAACCCAGAGATTTCAAAAAGGAATCTGCAGTATCAAAAACCTTCTGACCTACTGTGGTCTTTCGGGATTCTTTAAAAGAGAAGAATTGCTCTATTATTTTCCATAATCAAAAAAAATCTAGTATAAACTAAGAGCTGGTATTTTAGAAGGGGTGCCTTTGGTCTAACTTGGGCTGCCCCGAGTCTAAAAATCTGAAAACCATTGATCTAAAGAGACAAGACATAGAACAAGTGATAGGGAGACAGACACAAAGGGCATTTTTACATGTGCTCCGGGCAGCGTGGGGGGGAACACTTTAATTAACGAGCTGTGCTAATTAAAAGCACCCAGTTGCCACGTATATCAGCGTCCTCCATGCTGAAAAGTGGGGGCATGGCACATTGAACTAATACTCATTGAATGAACTTTAATTCAAAGTGCCCCACTACCTTTTTTCAGTGTGGGGATGCTAATACACGTGACACTGGAGTCTCCTGGAGCGCTGTGATTTCCATGCTCCAGCAGACTCAATTAATCAATTAATCGATTAGTCAAGTCTGCTCCAATGCGCTGGATTTCCAGGGCATTCGAACCGACTCCCTCACATCTATTGGAGCCTAAAGTGCTTTGCTCAGAGTTATACAGCTGGCCAGTAGCAATGCTGGGATTCAACAAATTTTCCCCCTCCGCAGATCACAGCACACTCCTAACTGTATTACATATTTTTAAAAGGGTATAATGAGGCATCAAGTGTGGTTGGTTTCAGTCATAGAGATTTCAGAAATATAACAGTAAAGGTTCAAACATCAATGCAAAGCTACAGCACACTTAGGGCAAAAAAAGTAAAGATCTTTAATAAAGCGCATGGTAAAATATATGAGAGGCCTAAAATTTTGAGTTTACAGGGCAAATTATTGTCCCTGCAGATGAAAAAGTAACCTCCAGTGGGCAATAATGCCTGGTGCTGAATTATATCCACTTTTTCATTCCATAAGTCAATAGCTTTCCACTATAAACATCAGCTCTAGTCAATATGATATGCCACATGCTGATATATTGACTAAAGGTACTGTTAAAAGCCCACAAAATGTTAACAATGGGGAATTGCTCCTGCACACACTCCTGAATTTCAGAAAATAAGGGTGCTGTGTGTAAAGTTTCAGATCTGTTAAAAAGATTTAAAGTCCTGGCCCATTGGGGCATGGTAGTTGAATTCTCCCCACGTTGCATTCTTAGAAGACAGAGTAGCTCCTAAAGAATTTAAAAACTTTTTTTTTTTTTTTTTTTTTATAAAACAAGCCTCTTTCATCTCTGAAGAAAGTTGCTCAGATAAATCCCTATCTCCATGAGAGGAAACATTTAATTAGCCTTTTTCTTCTTCAGATATAATATGTTCACAGTGATACGATTTTTTTTTACCCGCTATATCCAAGACTGTGACTTGCGTGTATTCTGTTGACAGTGTCTCTTTGAAGAATGGATCTTGATGAGAAAGAAATGAAAAGTAACCTTCTAACTTTACTGGAAGTGTTTGTTTAAGCAGTAATGATCAAAGCTCAGGCCAGTTCCTGGGGATTAATGAAGCGCTAGAAAGAGTAGATGGCACAGTGTATAGTTGAGGGCCGTTAACAGCAGCTAGTCATTAATCCTGGATAGAGGCCCTGCACTAGGGACACCATCACAAGTAAAAGCTGAAGACAAGCAGCACAAATGTTCTTAAGGGCAAGACATTTTCAGTTAGTTTGAACTGGGCATTTCTAGGTAAGACTAGAGTTTGGGCCCATTCGAGGAAAAAAAAAGAAAGGAAGCACCTTGACATGTTAGGTTGTCTAGTTACTTTCTAATATGTGAATGCAACTGCTTGAATTTTGTACACAATTATAACAACAGTCAGCATAAATCAGGGAAAAAAATTGCATGTGCAACTTTGCACCTGGTCCGATACACCCTTGAATCAGAATGTCTTTCATTTGGATTTTGTTCAGTTATGCAGTGTACATCTACCCATGGCTCTTTTAAGTGGGCTTAGCCGAAAATCACCTTTTTTAAGGCACATTAAGGGTACGTGTCTTCACATGCACACTCTTAATGCACGTTAAAAATGGCAATTTAAGGCTATGTGAGCCTAAATTTGATACCTGAAAACCAGGTATCAAATTTAGGTGTAAATAGCTAAGTTACGTTACAGTCTGTATAGGCACACTAATGAACATTAATGCGGTGTGCATCAATTTATACACACCACGTTCACGCACATTAGCGCATCTGCATGTACACTAATGCCACTTAGCTATTCATGCCTAAGTTTAATGCACCTTAATGCTCATTAGCTTGTCCGTGTGGAGACACGTGCCTAAATCACCTTAATGTACTTTTAAGCAAGCACAAGTAAATACATGTGTAGACGTGCCCCCAGATACCACTTCCCAGCCCAGCATTGACTGTTTATTTTGAAGGTTGTACGATATCATTTTTTGACAAGCTTAGAAAGCCTTTAACACTAAGGCACTATCCCACTGGAAAAAAAAAAGAATTCATTGCTACATTCTAAAAAGGGACACGTGTTTCAGAGCAAAAAATAATTCAAATAAACATAATAAAGAATTTAACACAAAGAGTGGACTTTTTGCGTCCATTTTCTTGCAAGTGACACTTTGAGTGACTGTTACAGCTCATTAAGAAATGGAACGCACTTCCTTCCTTCCTTCCTTCCAGAAAAAGCATGCTTTCATTTGTAAAGAAAGATGTAAAAATATGTCAACCACGTCTATTAGCGTCCCTATATTGTGACAGTACCCACGCATTTGAAACGTAATTGAGACTTCAGGATGCCAGTGACCATACAGCTAGATGCATCTACAGTGCCACCAACCTTGTGATTTCGCGTACACTTATGAATTCACTTCAGTGGGAATTTCCGTGAGAGTCGCAATCACCCAATGCCTTTTAAATTCCCTAACTGGGACCTTAAAATATTTAACAGAGGTAGTCAAAAATATGAACACATTTTTACATGAGACTATTTTGCTCTTTATACTTCCTCACCCTTCAAGCACGATGGACCGCCTTCTCATTGGACTCCTACGTGCCGCCTAGAAGCCCATAGCCACAGTGCATTTTGGGAAATATGGTTCAGTTGGGCAGTCCAAGCCAATAGAGAAGAATGGAAATATGACAGATCTGAACTATAATGCCAAATAAGTTTGAGAATGAGATTTTCAAACCGAGATATACTTGGTTTTCAATTAAAAACCTATACACACACACACACACACATATATATATACACACACACAATATATTTGGGGATATTAAGTTTTCTGAATATGCTGAAGTTTTCTCTGGGGAGTTTTTCACCACAACAAACAAACTCTCATCATGCCTTTTTGATGAGTTCCATCAAAAAGGCATGGAATCATTTTGACCAGCCATAGTCTATACCTATTTCGGATATACATTTTTGTATCAAACGTCACTTTATTCATCTCTAAACATAAGGAGACAAAAAATTGCAAACTTTGGTAACGGTATTATACGAATGATACTGCTTTTTGGATGTCAAATAAAAAAGAGTAGATACATGTAAAGTCTTCATAGTTGGTCTATACCTGTCCAAAGACAAATGCAGCCCCAGGAATTATTGTGCACAATATCTCATTTCAATATCAAACTTTTCTTATCAGCATGGTTTAAAAAATAATTATCGTAAACTTTAATTTTATTACTCAAGAAATATATTAAAAATGTAGATCTTTTATAATTCCTTCAATTAACAGTAGACACTTCTTGATTACTTTCTAATTAAATCATTTCACTCCAAGACTTGGTAATTACAACAAGAAGTTATTAAAATTAGAAAACATTTGCTAACTCAGTACTTTTGATTATTAAGCCTTTGTCGCTTAATATCGCCAAACAGTCTATGAAGATATATGAGCTTGGAAACTGATTTTAATGTATTCAGCTACAATAATTAACCACAGGTGTCCCAAACAATGCAATGCCTCTTTTCTGTCATACAGGTTTCTATGAAATCTATTGTTCCTGTCATCAAACAGGTTTTTCCCCCTATTAAACTATCTTCCTATCTATGATACATTAGTATTCCTACCACAGAGGAGAATTATACACTTGAACCACTCCAGTTATCTTGAAATAATAATAATAGTAAATATATTGTATGAATTAATACGTGTCTGAGCCTTAATATATGTGTGTGCCTCTTATATATGCATAACGATAGCTAGCTAGCTAGTTAGCTAACTAGCTACCTAGCTAGATAGAAAGAACCTTCTAATGTCAATGACACAAAGATGAAAGACATATGCATCTATATTTGGAGTGGAAAACAGAGGCAACCCACTACAGACATAATAATATGCAAAGGGGAATGACTGGACAAGGATGATACTGGAGCACTATTTGTACTTAAGTGAAGTATTATAGGATTTCACAGAAAAAACACCGCTCAGAACAGAAAGTCTGGTGGTTTTCCAAACCATGACCCCCACGTCTTCAATCAGTTTTGCTGCTTGGTATGCAATTTAGTGAGCTAATAATGAAGGATGAAAAACTGAATGGATGAACCCATGATTCAAATTTGAGTTTTTCTGGTTAGATCATGTTAAATTGTGGAGCCATTGATGTCAGTGGAAAATTTTCAGTTGAATTCAGTAGGATCAAGATTTCACCCTGATCATTTGGCATCAACCTTCATAGCTGAATTCTATGGAATAACACTTACTTCCCATCAAGAAGAGGTCTGCTAGCGAATTGGGATATGCCAACAATGGGATATTTTCCAGTTAACTCTTGAACTCTTCAAACTTCACTAGTTCTCTTGTCTTCTAGTTATATGATGGAAATGAATTGCCCGTGGAAACCTACTAAGGCTCCGATTCTCAACCAGCGTGCCTCACCAGCCTGGATTCCTTTCAGGGGTGCCACAGGGTGCCACACAATGTTAGCACTATTAGGCTTACAAGATAAACCCAGAGATTTCAAATGGAAATCCATAGTGATGGTCTTGCAGGGTTCTTTGTAGCAGAAAAAAAAAATCTATTATTCTTTCTATAGTCCAAAAAAGAGTGAAAACTGAGATCTGGGATTTTCTGAGGGATGCTGTGAGTCTATCCAGAGGGGTCTCATGTCTGTCCGGGGGTGTATGGAGTCTTAGGAGGTTGAAACATGCACAACATCCTCTATCAATTCCAGCCAAATGTTGTTTCTTCCTCCTTTGTCTTTTCCTCCAACCAAAAGAAAAGTAGGAAAAACAACTTTTGATTTAGAGCTGGAGGAGAAATGTGGTCTCCAGCCTCCTGGGGCATTTTTACATGTGGTTTGGGGGGCAGCACCAGGTGCTTTAATTAGCAAGCTGTGCTAACTAAAAGTGCCTGCGCATCATGTGCATCAGCATCCCCACACTTCAAAACTGTTAATGGGGTGCTTTGAACTAAAGCTCATTGAATGTGTTTTATTTCACAGTGCCTCACCACCACTTTTTTCAGTGCGGCGACGTGTAGAGATGCTGATACACGTGAAGTGGAAGCATCAACGTCCATGCTCCGGGGGACTTGGATAATCGAGTCTGCTCCAACGTGCTGGGTTTCCAGGATGATGGATCCAGCTCCACACGTCTTTAAGAGCCTCAAGAGTTTAAATAAAAACACTTGAAGAATCTAAAATTTCACCATCAGAGGCGTTGGTGGTCAAGAAGAAGGGATTACTCCAGAAAATGAATACCCAGTTCAGTTGGATTTAATGAGAAGACAGTTGGGAACGTTATAGGTGAGGCTGAGATCTGGGGGTGTTGTGCATACCCTCAGAATGAATCAGAACTGAATTAGTACCTACTGCTTGTCTACCCCCTTTATGAAGTACCTCGTTATCATTTAGCCTCACAACCCTCGAATATTGTAGGAAAAAAAAAACATCTGTTCCTCATGTACAACACTGAGAAGTTATAAGGTTTAATTCATGTTGACTATTTTAAGAATCTTAGATTAAAAGTGATACGTATGCCCATTAATGTCCATATTCAGTGTTCTCCAGGCTTTCCAGATGGTATGTGCTTATAGCCACATTGGTCATACAAAAGGCCTTGCATCCTTTCATTACTGATTGTTTCTATGCACCCCAGATCACATATACTTTCATTTCTACCTATTTAGCCAGTGGATATTGTCATTACAGTCTCAGTGGTTAAAATTGTCTCATTTACGGTCACACTTGTTTAGGGATGGTTCTACTTTGCAGAGTCTGCAAAAAAATGATTAAGTGATTCCCTTTCTGTGTCATCTCTTATTCATACCAGATCATTTGCAAGCAATAAGGTGAGGTATCAGATTCTTGCCTGGTATAAATCAGAGAAGTTCTACTGCCGTCAGTGGAACTATGGATTTTCCACCTGCTGAGAGCGAAACCTGATGCTTATAATTGCTAGCCATGCGCACTTTTACCAATCAAATTCTGGTCCTTCTTGTTTGTGCTGCGCAATCCAAAATCCTGACCGAAACAAGGTGTATTACAGGAGAATAGCTGGGAAATACACAGCTAATTTTAGTGATGTAGGAGCTAAAGGAGAATCCAGCTCTCCTTCTCCTTGGCATTTTGATTCGGTGGGACTAGGAGGAGAAACTGTATATAGAGGCAGAAGAACGGGCAGAGTTGCATCTTATAGATGAATTCAGAGAAACATAAGGTTTCATAGCATCTGACAAGGCCAGTCATTGCTTATGAAAGCTTATGCATCTCTGAATTAATTAGCCTTTCAGGTGCAACTCTTCCCTGCCTTCTGCCTATTATGTGATTATTTCAATATATATACATGTATAAGTACATTGGACATAATCAGTTGAGATGGTTCAATTATATGTGTATATATAATCAATTGAAACAGTCATTTAAATCAAACCATTCAATATAGATATGTATATTATATACATGTATGTAGACACACACACACACACACACACACACACACACACAAATAAAATGTTTCAATTTAAATTACTTTGTTTCAATTTTTTCCAGTATTATTTAAAAAAATAATAATTTTTAACCCCCCCCCTGAAATGTGGTATATTTTTGTGGACAAATATAAGGTTTCTTTTCTGGTAAGTGTAATCATCATCATCATCAACATCATCATATTTTTTATATCACTTCAATTTTCAAATATTTTAGATTTTTTTTCCATTTCCTGTTAACCCCGAATTCTTTTTCCAATTTGTTAGTATTGCAGGTGAACCAAAAAATCACTTATTTGCACAGTTGCAACTAGAGCCTCGTAGTTCAGAACCTGGCTTTTCAAAACCTAAATTATAACTATGTATACAAAATCGTTCAGCTATAGAAAAAAGTAAAGGTTTTGAAGCAGCTGTTATTTCTTCCAGTGTACTATCACATACCCCAGCTTCCTAGTGACAGATTGCATCACACAGCTGGAAATGTGACTTTGAGAGCCATTGAACGCGGACTTTCTATTTTTTTCTCTAATGAAGCACTGATATAAAAACACCTTCACTGAACAACTGGATCCAATGAGGAATCCACACAATAAGCCTCTAGCTTTGCCCTAGTAGCAATAAGGCTTGAGAAATGCAGTTTATGGGGGTTTGGTTTTGTTCTGTTTTGTTAACTTTTATACAAAGGCATGGATGCAAAACTTCCCTGGCTAATTTTAGTGTTGCTAGGAACATGCAATGGACTTGGTTTCTTCATCGGTTGCACATTAGTCTATTGTTCATGTAATTCTGATCACAAGATCTAAAAGAGGGATAGGAAAGATTTGAAGGAAGTCATGGGCATGCTAAAACAGCTTCATCTAAACAGCTGAAGAAGGACCTCCAAATTTTTTAGACGGTCTATTTCTTTTTCCTGCCTTTTTACATTGTGTGGACTTTGCTCTGGGAAATCACATAGGCCCATATTCCATATAGCTTAACCCCATTCCAAACCATAGCAGTGCTGTCCTGATTGAATAATACAGCTGATTTTAAATTACACTCATTTTTCAATAAGTAAATGTAATGGAGGAGGAAGGAAGAGGGCTTGCAAGAATATTGACAGGTTGGGGTATTCTTGTGATTTGCCAACACTTACCATGAAGACAAAAGTACAACAGGAGCAATGGAGCCTTTTTACTCACCTGTGCACTTGCTGGTGACATCTGAAATTGAATTAAGTGCTTGTAGGAAACTCAAAAAAAAAAACCCCTGAGCAATTCAGTTGACACGCAGATAAGCAATTGAGCATATAGGCATTTGTAGATGACTGAGATCTCCTCTCATCCCTCATCACCCACCCACCCACAGGACCCCCTTACTGCAAAATACCCTCAGCACATCTACCTGAGACCCGTTAATTCTCAGTAGACCAATTGAACGTGCAGCGCAGGTGTGCATCTACACGTGCACGCTCCTAATAATCATTAAAAATGGGCAAATTAAGCTAATTGTACCTAAATTTGATACCTGCAAATGCAAGTATCAAGTTTAGGTACGATAAAAAGCACATTAACTCGGATCCTAGTGAGAAGTGAGCAGTGGTGTCCCACAGGGGTCGGTGCTCAGTCCAGTATTTTTCAACATCTTTATTACCGATTCTGATGTGGGGGTGAAAAGAGCAGTGATCATGTTCATGGATGACACCAAGTTTTGGAGAAACATGGTCATGCTTGAAATAAGCTACAGATACAGGCGGACCTAGGCAGGCTACCAAGTTGGGCAGATAGGAATCTGATGAAGTTCAATGTTGAGAAATGTAAAGTGCTCAACCTGCGGATGAGCAGCCCCCAACACACCTACAAACTTGGTGGCATCAAACTGACCAGCACCATGAATGAAAGGGACCTGGGGGTAGTAATAGACCACAGTATGAATATAAGCTGGCAATGCGATGCTGTAGCCAGCAGGGCAAATAATAGTCTGGCATGTATCAATCAATGCATCTCCAGCAAAACCAAGGAGGTCATTCTTCCACTCTACTCAGCACTGGTGAGACCACAGCTGGAGTACTGTGTCCAGTTTTGGGCACCGCACTTTAACAAGGACACGGACAAGCTTGAGAGAGTCCAAAGAAGAGCCACCTGTATGATCAGAGTCTTACATGGTGAGCCATATGAGGAGAGGCTAAAGGACCTGGGACTCTTCAGCCTGAAAAAAAGGAGACTAAAAGGGGACCTAGTAGCAGCGTACCACTACACTAGGGGAGGACATGAAGGGCTTGGTGAACAACTGTTCACCAGGGCACCCAAGGGGAAAACTAGGAGTAATGGCCACAAACTCCTGGAAGATCGATTCAGGCTCAACATTAGGAGAAACTCCTTCACAGTCAGGGTGTCCAAACTGGAATAAGCTCCCTCCAGAGGTGATGCAGTCACCGACCCTGGAAATCTTCAAGGGGGGACGGGACAGTCACCTTGCTGGGGTCACCTCACCCTCATTTGTCTTTTCTGCTTGGTGCAGGGGGCTGGACCCAGTGATCTTCCAAGGTCTTTTCTGGCCTCACAATCAATTAATTTCTCTATGAATTTCTATGAACTCACATGTAGACATGAGCCAGCACTAACTTTAGTGCTGGATGTGCTCAGTTACTGGGGACACAAGGCAGGGCTGCAGGAACTTGGCACTAACCAAGTGTACTAACTTTAGTGCCAAGTCTCTGCACATGTAGATAGTTGCCCAAATTCATTTAATGCACATTAATGCACATGACATTTATTTGCTCTTAAAGAGGCTCCCCCTTGTCTCCTCCCTTAAGCTATCTCCTACCTAAGAGACAAAAGGTGCCTCAGTGAGAAGCAATGACATCCATCTCATCCATCTGCTACAGTTAATCAACAGAATCGTTTTATACATCTGTACAGTCTCTTAGCCCCTGACAGTCTTCCATGTAACAGTGTCATTAGTAGAAGTGAGTGGGAATTCTTCAAATATTTTTTATTATCGAACCACACTCATTCATTAAAAAATGGAAGTTTTCATGAAAACAGATCTATTTCTAGAAAGTGTTCTTCAGAAAAGATTCATTCAGTCTGAGATGGAATTTGTGGTCAGAGACAAAGGTCCATCTGCCGCGCACTGATTTACAAGGTGAGTTAGGAAGGCTATGTGTAGACGAAGCGAGGTGCACGAAACTTTAAAGTGAGTGAAATGCTTTTAAACCGCTTTAATGGTATTGGGGTTTGCACGTGTCAGCAGTGTATCGCGCAGTAATTCCAGCCGCTGTAGGAAATTCAGCGGTGCAACCTGCCTTAAATGACTTGAGGGGAAGTAAAAACTCCTCCGAAGAGTGGAGCAAAGCACTGGGCTCGGTGTGGCTCAGGAGCTCTGCAGAAAGCCCTGCAGGCAGCCTGGCAGCAGCCTGGGAAGGCAGGCTCTGCCCAAGAAAAGCAGCAAGCCTGAGCCTTTTTCTTCTGCCTGCCTGCCTGAGCTGCATGGGGGCCCGGCGCTTTCCTCCATGGCTGCAGTGCCCCCCAGGACCACCCAAGATGGGAGCCTGTGGGCAGGTACCGCCTGGGGCGGGGGCTGCCACTGCTGAGCAGGGAAGCATCAATCCCCACCCCCTCAGCCTAGGGACCACTCCACCTGCCACCCGCTCACCCTCCGCTCCCCACCAGAGAAGCAGGTGAGTTTGACTGTGGGCACAACACAAGGGTTTAAAGAGCCCTAGTGTGAAGCAGTGTTTTCAGAAGCCCACCACTTCAATTGAGGTCCCCCATTTCATCTACGCACGCCCTGAGATTCAAGTCTCTATCTTCCCAGCTCAGCCAACATCAGTCGGTCTGGGTCCCATGCACCTGTCCTAACCACTAGATGATTGGCTGTTCTCAGGTGACTCTTTCATAGGGAAAATGTTTCCTGCCAAGTTTTGGTCATAAATCTCTCTCAGGACTGAAAATAACATCTAAGTAGGTGATGCTTTCCCATCATCCCTGCTTGTATGGCAAGTGCTAAGCAGAATGAACAATAAGTAAAATCTTGGATCGAATCCTGAACTCTCTGCAAGATCGGGAGTAACTCCACTGAAATCAATATAATTACTCTGGATTTACACTGGTCTGGCTGGCAGCAGAAATCGGTTTCTTATCTGTAGATGTATCAGAATTGTCAATGCCTCCCAAGCGCTGAGGGACGGCGCGAAGTGACTGAGGCTACGATCATTGGAGTGAAATGAATGTCCTCGTGATTTATTACAGGATCCCCACTGAAATACTGCTCCCCAGCAAGGGGGCAAAGCTTCCTTTCATAATTGGGCATCTGAATTGTGGTGCTGTGGCCTCCAGACATTCATCAATCTAAATTATAGGATGCGATTTAATTAGTCCAATCAAAAGGCCCAGCAGTTCATATAACTCTGCCTAGGAAAGTGGAGAGTAAAAAAAAAACCAGCAGCGCTTTGTTTACTTACAATGTTGCTCCTGACGCATGAAGACACACCAAAATAACTGCTGTTTATTTTACAAGATGGAAAAAATATTGAACGCCCTCTGGTCATAGAAGCCATTTTCTTTTGGGATTACAAGTGCAGAGATGAATTAGGTACACTTAGGATCAATATCTGTTTCTCTTCTCGGCTCAAGATGGGATTTGTCAAAATTCGAGAGCAGCTTCTATTGAGTGTCAGCTACAAATCCTTCCAGTAGTGAGTCATATACTCATTGGAAGTTGAAATATAAATGGCAAAGGGTTTTTTCAGCTACAATATCTGAGGTCAGAATGCTAGATCACCTTTCTTCTCTCCCTTTAATGAGCTTTAGCTTGATGAAGTGACCTTGCAGCTCTGGAATCTGAGAAAGTAAAGGGTCTTTACAGGCTCTGGCCATGTTAGGTTTTGCCTAGTACACCTCTTGGAAGCTGAAAATACAGCACCAGGATAATGGGGGTTTTAAGACCTGGTCATTAGAGCCAATGTGAAAGATGCAGCAAATGTAGAGGAGACTTTAATTAAAACTTAAATGTGGCTTGAATACAAAGCGGGGAATTAGCTAGAGCTTCATGGTTTCTGCATGGTCAACACATGTTAATCAGCGACATGCCTTTGCTGAGTGCTGCACAGGAGAAAACAAGTCAGAGTAGCTGTGCCAAGAATATTAATTTCTATATGGGGAGCATCCTTACCCCCACAGCTGCAGAGTATGTTGGACCTCTTCTTACAAGAAGGCAACTGGGAGACCAGGAGTGGATCTCCAAGTGGATCGCTGCCCATCAGCTTCGGAGAATATTGCCCTACAGGGAGTTGTGGAAGGGCCAGGCTAGTGAATCTGTGATTGTGGGGCCTACCAGCTCATCATCACTGCTCTGCAGGTTGAATAGGGAGGAATCATGTCAGCAGCTCACCCACATATCTCAAAAGCCTGTTAGCTAAAGTTAAAAACCAAGCTTTTTTTCACAGCCCAAGGCCGTTTGGTAAAGAAAACACAAGTGAAAAATCAGCAAGTATGTCCCCTTGAGCAGAGGGCCAATGTGCATAAATGAGATTCTCCAGTCTTGCTAACATGAATTCTTTGCCACAGCCTCCTTTAGTGCTAATGTGAACAAGTGTCCTTCTTTGGATTACCTTGGCAATAAAGGAAGTGATTTTAAAGAGATGCTGTCTTGTTTTAAATGTGGTGCTCTGCTGGCACACTGATACCATGGTAATCAGTGAATGTGAGGAAACCTAGATGGATGAATAGGCAAATAGCAGGATTTTAAGACCAGAAGAGGCCATTAAATCATCTAAGTTTGGCCCTGTGTATAATGCAGACCATAACATTTCACCCACATATGTCTCTAGATAAAAAGATGGTAAGATGCTCCCTCCATACCCCCATATAGACACACCTGTGCAGAGGCCACGGTGTTATCAAAGCTAATATCTCACTGACCCTTGCCCATTTGGAGGGGATAGGAATCACATCTGGATGACTTGTGCGTCACTAAGCACTCAATTGTCAGAGGCAGCTAAATCTTCTCCAGATTCAGTAGGCTGGCGCACCTCTAATTGGCAACTTTGCTGCATCTGTGTCATGAACACATAGCATTATCTTATAGAAATTAACTAGGGAATTAGGATTGAAAGAGTTGATTCTTTCAGTTAAGTGGAAAAAATACTGTATAATTAATATTGAAGGCAATAACAATGCACAAACTAGGCTTCTTATCCTTGAAATTTCAGTGACTGGAAAAATTAGCCTCCTGCTTCCTTTCCTTTTTTTTTTTTTCCTCCTTTTTTTAATTATAACTTGCTGAGGCACTAGATAATACCCTTTAATCTCCTTTAATAACTACCCTATCCTAGATTTCTCTAAGCATCCCTTTGCACAGCATCCACAAATCCAAGAATGAATTGCTCTTAAGATTGACTGACTGACTGATCTCTGAGCTTGGCTGATTTACTGATCCCTGGCTCATTCCTGCAGCTCCAAAGATTCAGGATAAACTGAAGTGGGGGAAAAAAAATGCTTTATTTTATAGCCAGGCCACATGTATTCAGCCTAAATGATTAGCCATGTGACTCAAAGACACTGGAGACAGTCAACTGGCCTGCAATTCAGGTTGCCCTTGACATTCCCAGTTTGCAGAAGCAGAGTTTTATGCCTTGCCAAAGGAGAAGGGAAGATATCACAGAGGGATCAGAAAGAGAACTGACATTGCAGCCCTAGAGTCCAGATTGAATTCTTGCTTAGCAGATTGCATTTTACCTCCCTAAATTTCCATGGAGGTTTCATCTAGACACGCTGTTTGTCTTCACTTCCTGCACCCGCTCATCAGATAATGTCACGGAGCATTCTTAAATGGCTGTCAAATTCAAATGCCAAGGAGCTGCCGTCTTACAGTAGCTGAAGTGGCCACATGTTAGTCTGAGGGAAGGCAGAAGACAGGATAGATTTGTACCTTGTAGACCATCTCCATCAGAAATGTCTCAGGTAAGCTTTTGCAAGCAGCTTCCTTCGTTGGCACGGTAGATTCATACCTTATCGACTTACAAAAATCAAGGATGTCTAGGGTCAGCTTTCAAAAGCAGCAGCACGCTTCATCTGATGAAGCAAGCCGCTGCTGATGAAAGATGATTAGTAGTTAAAGAGCTATATTATACAGTTTTATATTTGTTATATATTTGAACTAACATTTTTATTAATACACTTCAGTACCTAGCATTCTTCACCTTTTTGTGTGTATAGCATCTCCTCTCTCTGCCCTTTTTTTTTCGTCCCTATCTCCTCTTTCCAAATCTCAGACTGTGTTTCAAGAGGCCTTGACTTCCAACCAAATTCTAGAGTGGATTTAGCTGCGTGAATCCTACATATTAGGGTCTGGATCTTATTCTGCCTTTGGACCTTCATCTCTCAGTTCCCTGCAAAATGCCCTAACCTAAACTCAAGAATAGCTTTAGAAAAAAAAAAAAATAGGGCAATGGATGCTAGGTTTTTGTTAAGTGACCAGACCTGAGGGGGGAAAAAAAAGAAATGCAATTAGGCACTGTCTGTCTTTTCAGGGATCATGTGCAATTAGGGAAGTATTCAATAGAGCATATGGGGAAAAGGAGGAAGATACTGAGATAGAAATGTAGTCCTCAGTGAAGAGACCCTGCTATGAAAGTATACCCAAACCTCAAATTTGGGGGGGATGATGGGCAATATTCACTCGGAAAAAAAATATAGCACTATATTCAGATCAAGCTTTGACCAAGTCTTTCTTGATTATCAATACGAACCAGAAATTTCCAAAAACAAGCATTGCAATTGTCCCTCAAGGTATTCTATATCTTAGATTTCATAGACATTAGGGCTGGAAGGGACCTCACAAGATCATCGGGTGCAGCCCCGCGCCCAAGGGGAAGGAAGTCAGTGGTGGTCAGATCACCCCAGGAAGATAGGCATCCAAGCACTTCTTAAAGGTATCCAGAGTAGGTGCTTGCGCTGCTTCTGGGGGAGTCTTAGCTGTAAATACGAAGTCATATAAACTATACATAACAAGAAGCTTCCAGGATCTTGAAAAAAAAACTGTTTTAAATGGACTTCTAAAGTTGATGAAGGCTCAAATGGAGGTCTTGCTAATAAATAACAACCTGCGCCAGAGGGTGGCACAGTCAATGCTGAGGGCCCGGACTGAAAAATAGGAGGGAGGAAGTGACTCATGGTGCAACCTGGAGCTGGTTGTTTCCCTGCTTTATACCTCTGTGTCTCCAAAGTGCCTTATGTATTTAGCTTGTCCCCTCTTCAAGAGCTGCCTCCCACCATGCACCTGTCCTGGTGCCTACCACAGCAGGACACAGCTTTTGGCTGGGGCCTCTAGAAACGACTTTGCTAAAAGCAAGAATAAAAAAGGAAAGGATACTAGAATTTCAGCTGCGATGGAGTGGGTTCAATGTTCTTCAATGCAATGCTTGGCTGCCTTATTATTAATTAACAAACAGCAGTGCTGTGTTCCTTCTTTCTTTTCCCCTCCTTGATATGAGCTGAAGCATCAAGTCAGCTCCTACCAATACCATTTTTTAATTTCATGCTATAAATTGGGGGTTTTACGCTAGTTAGCAATAAACAAACAAAGGCTTTCTGAGTGATTGAAATGGAGTTTCTGAAGGAAAGAGCAACAAATAATTAGACTTCTATATCACTAATTATTATTGGTGGCTTGAGCAAAATTATGTTTGTGGCCTATAGACTTTCTAACTGGCAAAGTCAGAATGTCATAAAACTATCCCTTAAAGCAGATTTGTGTTTAGATCATTAGCTCCCAATCACACGCTGGGATTTCAGACTTCTGATACTAGTTATCTCTGTTTCCTGCCTTTAAATACCTTAACTAGTATTACTCGTGAGTACTTATGTTGTGACAGCAGGTGGGAAATGTCAGGTGCCCATACAAGACCACGACTCCATTATGACGGGGGCTTTTACAGACATGCACTAGTCCCGGCTTTGAAGACACTGAAGAAAATAACAGATTGTTATGCCTAATAGATAAATTAGGAACCCAAGTGAATAACTGTTGGTCCTGTCCCATTCCACAGTGGAAGTTAATTAACATTGGATATACAAACACAACTGGACTTTGGATCTGTATAGTTTCACTGTAAGTCAGGGGGA
Source organism: Caiman crocodilus (assembly GCA_030014935.1). NCBI lineage: Eukaryota > Metazoa > Chordata > Crocodylia > Alligatoridae > Caiman > Caiman crocodilus. Next base: position 55,094,322 of record JAGPOW010002514.1, on the reverse strand, counting down.
TAAAAAAACCCTAAGCGATAGGAGGTGGTCGCAGCCTCCCAGATCTCATGATTTAAGACTTGTTGGCCGGGTGGAGCTCCTGCCACCACAGCTTTGCCAGCTGAGACTCCCCTAGTGAAGATATGGTGCGTAGTGTTTTTCGACAGCTTTGTTATACCACTTTCTGCTGCAGAAGACTTCTTCATCATGACATCTGCGGTCAGCTGGCATGAACTTTGGGCAGAGCTATGCTCTGAGATGTCATCTTCTCAAAGCTTCTAACCTAGCTCACCGTGTCCTCAAAACAATGTAGTGTGTTTCATAATTTCTAGTAGCTAGGGTCAGGAGGGACCTGAACAGATCATCTAGCCTGACCCCCTGCCACAGGCAGGAATGAATTTCAGGTTCACAAGACCCCAGACAGGTGATCGTCCAACCTTCTCTTGAATTTGCGCAAGGTAGGGGCGAGGACCACTTCCTCGGGAAGTTGGTTCCAGGTTTTGGCTACCCTAACTGTAAAATATTTCCTTCTGATCTCCAACCTAAAACTATTCTCCATCAGTGTATGACCATTGTTCCTCGTCACCCCAGGTGGTGCTGGGGAGAAAAGGGCTCTGCCTATTTGCTGTTGGTCTCCCCTGATGAGTTTGTAGCCAGCCACTAGGTTCCCCCTCAGCCTTCTTTTGCTGCATCTGAGTAGGTTCAGATCCCTCAGTCTCTCCTCGTAGGGCCTGTCCTGCTGCCCTCTCACCAAGTGGGTGGCCTCCTCTAACCCCTCTCCAGGCTGGCCACATCCCTTTTGAAGTGCGGCGCCCAATACTGGACTCAGTACTCCAGCTGCGGCCTGACCAAAGTTGCATAGAGGGGGAGGATCACCTCTCTGGACCAGCTTGAGATGCACCTTTGGATGCACGACAAGGTATGGCTGGCCTTGCTGGCTGCAGTCTGGCATTGGCGGGTCATGTTCATCTTGGAGTCAATATTGATTCCGAGATCCCTTTCCGCCTCTGTGCTTTCAAGAAGGGAACTCCCCAGCCTGTGTGTGCGCTGTGGATTCCTTCTCCCCAGGTGCAGCACCCTGCATTTGTCTGCGTTGAGCCCCATCCTATTCTTATCTGCCAACTTTTGTAGTCTGTCTAAATCTAGTTGCAGCCTCTCTCTCCCTTCAAGTGTGTCCACCTCACCCCACATCTTAGTGTCATCAGCAAACTTGGATAGCGTGCTTTCCACCCCCTCATCCAAGTTGCTGATGAAGATGTTAGCGCAGGCCCGAGGACCGAACCCTGGGGGACCCCACTGCTCACATCTCACCAGGTTGAGTACAACCCATCCACCACTACTCTCTTTGGGTGTGCCCCATCAGCCAATTTTTTACCCATCCAACTATGCAGGCATCAATGCCACGGTCACTTAACTTATTGATGAGGATGGGGTAAGAGACGGTGTCAAAGGCCTTCCTAAAGTCTAGAAAGACTACGTCCCACAGCGACACCATCATCCAAGGATTTAGTTACTTAGTCATAAAAGGCAACCAGGTTGATCCGGGCAGGACCTGCCTTTGATGAACCCATGCTGGGTGCCCCTGAACATGATCTCCCCTGCTGGCCCCCCACAGATGTGCTTCTGGATGATTCTCTCCAAGATCTCCTGAGCACCGAGGTGAGACTTACAGGCCTATAGTTACTTGGGTCTTCCTTCCTCCCTTTCTTGAAAATTGGGACCACATTATCCAGTGTGGCTAAACCTTAGACAGATAAGAAAGGAGGGTTACTCAAAATGTTTGGGCATCATTTCTAAAAGTTGGCTGCTTAAACTCTAAGACCAAATTCTTCTCTCATCTACCCTAGTGTAAATCTTGGGAAACTTCAGGTGTCCATAAAAGGAAACATTTTTTTTATGAAATAAACTGATTCTAAGTACAAATCTAGGACAATCCATTAAAATCCCTTGGATACTGCTTGTGTCCATTCGATTCAGCCCATTTTAGAGAGAAGACAGAAATGGAAATGGAAATTATCTTTGAAATGCCACCAAAAATGAAAAGTCCATGGATCTAATATCAGGCTTGGATCTCTCTCTGTTGTATACCAGTTGTAGGCAACCTGGAGAACTCAGTGCTATGGGAGAAAAACACTGGAGAAGGACTTTTTTTAGGAAAGTTAAACATTATGAGGAACGATGGCAACCTTCGTAGAAATATTGGTATTTCAAAAGTAACAATACTGCTTGCTCATTGTTTTCCTCTATGTTAATATTTGAACCTTGGGCTTAAAAAATGGGCTAAGTTAAGCACCCATGAAACTTGTAAGGGTATTTAACCAGCCCATTAGTTACCTTCCTCCTCATGACAAACAGCAGCAGTATGGCACAATGGACTAAGCAATCAGTGGATCCAGGCGTCAGGATCCCAACGGGCTAAAAGGGCTGATCTTTTGAGACAGTCTAGTGTATTTATGCTCTTCTCAAAGGTTAAAAAAAACCAAAAAACTCTAAATAAGTAACAGAAACTAAGAAGGGCCCCAAAGAAGGGAGCTTTCCTACAGAAAGGCAAGACAGAAGCAAATGCTTTCAGGCCAGGCCCACACAAATGACCATGCCTGGCTGTGCTACAGCCTACTAAACTATGGTAGAAGGTAACAAATCACCATGGTGTTTGTGACAGGCCAACCCAGCTAAATCAAGTTGTCATTTATTTTTGACTCATTCTTGCCCCAGGATCAGCAGCTGTTTCTTTCAGGTTGAGAATGGAGCAATTTGAAAGTGCAAAAGCCTATTAGAAAAATGGCATGAAGGGTTAGTTATAGCGTTGGCGGTTGCACTTTGTCATCTGTCGTTAACCCTCTTGCCCCAGGGCTTGGGGGATTTTCTGTATGGTTCATGGGTCACGCCAAAGCTCTGCTGCACGGAAGCATTTAATGGAGCGCCCCAAGATCAGAACTGCCACGCAGTCTTCAAATGCTATCCAGGTAGCATGTTAATATAAAGCAATACACAATGAAAGTGGAGGCAAATTCATTTCGAAAAATGCAGTAGCACAAAATGTAACCTATCAGGATGGAAGAAATGTGGACTCACTTAAGGACTTTGATATCAAAGCGTAGCCGTGCTTTGTTATTGCTCTTTATATTTCCATTGCAGTTAGAGACCTCTGCTGAAAACTGGATGTTGTTGTTCTAAATATAAGGTGAGAGAAAATGCCCACCAAGAAGAAATTGCAGTGTGCCTAGGCCAGGTGATTAAAAGAGGTGATCAAGGTCACCTGGCAAGCCAGGGACAAAGACAGAAGTTACAGCCAATGTGCCTTCCTACTTGTACATGCTTCTCCTTATCTCGCTCTGGATTAGGCCCATATCATGTCCCTGGCATCATGCAGTACCATGTATGTCACCAGAAAATTAACATAACCAGAGATGGAGCTCACTCCTGAAAGAAATAGTCCATAGCAGAAGGTATTCCAGCTTGTGCTATCTATAGATGCTCTCAGTACATCATAATTGCCCAGTCCTACTAAACCCTGGAGTCTCACTCACTCCTGTAGAAGACCTGATTTACCATTGGCTATATATTGGAGCTATATATCTTTTAATCTATTCTAAACCCTGTGATTTTCAATTTCCCTTTTTCTGGCAGCACTACTAAGAGCAAGTGTGAGCACCTGGCAGTTTCCTTTCTCCAATTTATTGTTCTGTTATCCCTTTTTTATGTGCCAGCTGATATAAAAGGCATCATGTCACACCTTCTGCAGGTGAGGCTGTGGGAACCGCAACAGCCCATGTTCAGACCATTGGTTCCTAGTCCATTTCTGTTACCAGGACAATCATAGTCATAGTATCATAGTACCTAGGGTCAGAAGGGGCCTAGAGCAGGCCATCCAGTCTGACCCCCCGCCAATGGCAGGAACGAGTGCCAGGGTCACAGGACCCCAGCCAAG
>JAGPOW010002514.1:55031176-55090312 GCA_030014935.1 Caiman crocodilus | reverse complement strand
TTCCTCCCCTTCTTAAAGATGGAAACCACATTGGCCACCTTCCAGTCCTCCGGCACCTGTCCAGAGCTCCAAGAGTGCTCGTATAACCGAGCCAAGGGCCCAGCAATCACCCCTGCTAGCTCCCTCGACACCCTTGGGTGTAGGTCATCCGGGCCCGCCGACGTAAAGACATGAAAAGAGCCTGCCTTATTTCCTGCTGATCTTCCCTTAGCAGTTTATAGGCAGCCCCTCTCAGCCTCAGTCTTCCAGAGGCCAACTTACTAAGGGTGCTTAGAGTGCCAGGGTGGGATTTGAACCTAAGATTCCTAGGCTCAAGCCAGCACCTCACCCCCAAGGCCAGCTAGCTTTCCTTTGAAAAGTGGCTTCTTGCTAGCTCACTCACTCTAAGTCACCCCAGCTGGGACCTCAACTCTGATTTTTCACATGGTAGGCAGAAACACTGCCACACAGCCACCACACTCCAAGCTAAACAAGTCTGTTCCTAATGTACAAGGCTATGCATATGTCAGCAGGAGGGCTTTTTAGTAAATGGAACATTTCCATAGAAGTTATTAATGCAAATAAAAAGAAAAAAATGGTCTCCATAAACGTGTTCCCTGGAAAAAGTTCAACACTTCATTAAAAACTTAAAGTAAAACACAAAAATCAGGATTTTGGCTGGTTTTTATTTAGTTTTGTTTTTTAATAAAAAAATCTATTCCCATGAGAAGCGCCTACATTTGGTGGAAAGAAAAAAAAGTTGTGGTCAAAAAGTTCTCCAACAAAAACATTATTGACTCATCAGGACACTGCTATATCAGCAGCTACAGTTCCATCCATAACCTACCCATGTGCCTGCATTCCTCCGGGATAGGGTAGCCCACAATACTTGGGATGAGCAAGTGAGAGAGGGAAACAGATGAATCTCAATCAATATGGTAGGACAAGATTGCAGAAGAGGTTTGACTATGTCAGAATCTGAGCTTTTACACGGTATAGTGCAAGACAAAGCTCCCCCACTTAACCGAGAAAGCAGGAATGGGAGGGAAACAGCTGTAGTAAGAAGAGCCTTCTCTTCCAAGGAAAGGAGGAGAGCAGAAGATGTGAACCCTGCTAGGAATATTGTCATGAAGACCCGATTTACCTGCAAAATGCTTAAAGACTACAATGATGAGCTACAGAAAAGCCAATGTATAGCGCAGTGATTTCCAATGGGGGTGTTGTACCACCCTGGGGTGTCTTGAGAACGTGCTGTAGGGAGCCACACAATGCACTGTTAGACGCGCAAACATGATTCATAAGATAAACCCAGAGATTTCAAATAGGAATCCATAGTGCTGAGAACATTTTGATCTGTTGTGGGCTCTCTGAGTTCTTTGCAATGGAAATAATTGCTCTAGTATTGTTTCGTAGTTAACAAAATAAGTGGAAACTAAGAGATGGCAGTAAGAGTTTCTATGGGCTGTCTTGGATCTATGGAAGGGTGTTTTGGGTCTATTGAGGGGTGCCTAATTGTGCATCTCACGTGGCCATGATTGATTCGTCTGAGACCACTTCTTTCTATCAGCAGTTCTAAATCTTTCTAGACCCAAAATAAGCCTGTCAGGAAATATATATGTAAATCAGAGGCCCCCACAGAATATTCAAGGTATATTGCAAAACAAGGATTTTATTTTTCTCACTGGGAGGATAGTAAAACACAGGAACAGGTTCCCCAGAAAGGTTGTGAAATCTCCATCCGGGGAGGTTTTTAGGACTTGGCTAGACAAAACCTCAGCTGGGATGATGTAGTTGGGGCTGGCCCTGCTTTGAACAGGGGGTTGGAATAGATGTGACCTCCTCATGTCTCTTCCAGTCCTAATTTTCTATGATTCAATGAATTGTACCAGCCCAGGGCACAGATACTGATGGCTTACAAATGGTTTTTAAAGGTGTGTTTTTTGGGAATGTGTGTGCTTGTGTGTGTGTGTGTGTGTGTGTGTGTGTGTGTGCACGCGCACGCACGCGCATTAGTATGATTCAGTTTGGGCAGCAGGGGTTAATTCATTTTTAAAAGCCTGGGTCACACATGCACAGTTTTCACACAAACTTCAAGGCAGAAAGGCTGTCCAATACAACAAAGCCAATGGATATACACACAGTCTGAGAAACTGGGGGCATGTACCATACTGCTCCATAACATGAGGTAAGGTGGCACCAGCTAACATGGCCTCAGACCAGGTGGTCCCGAGTCCCAGTTTAGGGGGAAAAGACCAAATTAGGAGAAGACCCAGCCAGACTAAATTAGTATATGTGCATGCAATGAGCTACGTGGACAGTGTGGTAAACACACAGAGAGACTAATCAGTGATAGCCACAGATCAAGAGTCATCAGGAGAGAAGGTGAAGACAAAAGCACAGACTTGAGAGTAACAAAAGGTCCTTCCTTGTCTCCTGCCTGGGTCCTCTTCCCTCCTCCCCATCTATCTCCCTGAGAGGGTCCCTGAGAGGGGTCCATGTCCCTGTCCCTGGGAAGGGGCCCTGAGGCTCCAATGGACAGAGGGCACACGCCAGCCCATCTCATCCACCCCGCTGGAGGGGTGGTGTGGGACTTAACATCCCACCTCCAGGCTGCTGACATGCTAATATCTGGCACCTAAGAGAGGGCCTCAGTACGAAGCTTGCATCCTGGCCAGATATATCCTGACTCTGATGACAGCCCTAAGATTGATAGCTATAGACTTGCTTGATTGTTTGTATTCTTTAGTTTCTGATATCATTGTGTATCAATAAATTTGCCTATTATTGAATGGAAAGGCCGTGGACAGTCTGAGGGTAGGTACCCCCCTGGAACGAGGCGTCTGGGTCCTAAATCCAGAGCCAACAATATTTCTTGCTTTCATCGGTGCTTTATTTAATTATATCTGCCCACAGATATCTGGGTGGTTGGTGGGAAGGAACTCACTATCTCTTTTTTCCTTTGCTCTTATCCTTGGCTATGACTAACTCTGATCCACATCTTGATTCCTGGGCTGTGAGTTGGAGGAGGCCAGATCATGTGCAGAAGTCTAGGGAAATGGTGTCCCTTGACACTATGTTTAATCCATCACTGAGTTGATGTAAACACATGTGCCTTAGCAGCCAGCATTTGAGAGAGGACAAAAAGGAATGGTTTGAATATTTGCTTATGCCTGTCAAGGCAATATGAGTAACCAGGATCTATATTAGGACTGAAGAAAGTGGACCCAACTATTACACTGTTTGTTTATTCAACATTTGTATGAGAGCACATGTCAGAAGGGCTTACCTTTATAGCATGAGTGTGCTATTCCCTGTTAAGGGATGCACTCTTCCCAGGGCCGCAGGACAATAATCTTTAGCAGTGTCAGTAGAATTACAAATGTGCCTTTGATTAGTGTTGTAGGGTTTTTTTGCATCAGCTTATATAAATCTGTTTCTCCATCCACTAACTCAGGACTCTGGGCTGACAGAGTTCAAGTACTCTGCACTTTCTTCCTCCTAGCATTCACTTCAGATCCTACATACCTTTATTGGGACAGTGTACTGGTCTCCATGGTCTCTTTTACACTCTCTGTTCTCTTATCTTCCTTTGAAATCCAGCCCTTTTAACAATCCTTAGGACTTTGAACACACAAGAAAACTAACACACGTGGACCCTTCTTTGACATCATGACAAGCAAAGGAAAGAGAGCAAGAATTCAGAACAAATCCACCAATGCAATTTGGACTTTTCTGAGATAGAGTTTGATGACAGTTGAATGTTTAAAGAGGTCTGTTGTTATCAAACTCACGCAGGACAACTTACAGTGTGTGTAGGCAAAGGACAGGGGAAAAGGCCTGCGTTACACAAGCAGAGTAGCAGCTGGCAATTTTCCTCTATTCCCTGATTATTTGTATGTCAGTCTACAAATATTTAATAACAAATGGTTTTTGCCCTGAAGAGCTTGCAGCCCAACTAGACAAAGTCTGTGAGGGAGAACTAAGGCGTGGGGAGGCATACTGGCAGACAGAAACATCCTCATCTACTAGAGCACAAATAGATCACATGGCATCTCAAAATGCCAACAAAGAGATCTGATGAGAAATAAATCATGGCTGCAAAAAATTTGACTTTTCAGACTTCACATGGGACTGGAAGGGACCTCTTTGGTCATTGAGTCAGGTCCCCTGCAACTATAGTCAAACACATTGTATAATCCATCCCATATGCATATCAAACTTTATTATAAAACTTAAATCCCAGCACAGTTCCCTCTATTGTACAGGGCTCCTTGCGGTGCATGTGCAGCTCCTGGCACTTGCACACCACCAAGAGAAGGCCTGTGCAATGGAGCTGCCTGCTTTCCCTGTCCCCTGCTGTGCAGATCCCAGGACTCCAGCAGGAAGCAGGAGGTGGAGATCCCCTCCACTTTCAGCAGAGACCTGAGCATGGTGACAGCGTGGGGAAGGCAGCTGGCTCCATCATGTGGGGCTTCCCCCAGTGGCGCAGAAGTGCTGGAGCTGCACGTGTGCCCTGTGGAGCCCTGTGCAATAGAGGTGGGCCAGCCAGGCTCTACTCCCTGCCACTACATGCAGCACTGGCATGAGTTGTGTAGTGCCAGATGACAGTGTCGGTGCAGGCCACAAGTGCCAGCTCCCTGCTGCTGCCTCCAGAATGGGCTTTGTGCCATAAGGAGGAATGTGTGGGAGTCCCCACACCCCACAAACCCCACACACCCACACCCTGCCCCACATATACACCCTCCAACATACCCTATTGCCCCCCCACACACAGCCACAACCCTTCACAAGCCCCCCACACATCCCCCACTCCACCATACACCCCCCCCCAACCACCATACTGGTACATGCAATATACAGGAGTAAGACTATTTTTGAGTTATTATGCAATCATCCTTCTATACACTATGCAAACACAAAACATGACAAAAGTATTTTTTTTCACTAAAATGACATTACAATATAGTAGGTGTTTGAATACTAGTATATGATTTGTTTCGGGGTTTTTTTTTTTGGTTCCTAGATGGCAACCCTCCTCTCCCAAAATGACTACTTCCAGGCATCAAGGGGAGGGAAGTCTATGGCAAAGGTCAGGGGTTAGGGAGCAGGACTTCCAATCCCAAGATAGCAACCAAGGGGTAGGACACATTGCAAGGGATGGGTCTATCATTGCAGCCCTCGACAGCTCACCAAAACTCATTAAGCAACCCTCCAGCAGAAATAATTGTCCACCCCTGATCTATGACATAAAACCCTTTTGTCAATCATCCAGTCATACTACATTGCCATCCATTAATCATCCCTATCACCAATCAACTCTCTCTCACATGTTGCCATTTACCCATCAATCACAGATCTTAGCAGCCACGGACTTCTGTATTAGAAGAACCACACAAGGCAGCAAATTGTAGGATTGGAGCAAAGGAAGAGGATGCACTTGTGGAGATGGAAGAGGACAAGGGATTGAGCCATGAGATCAGTGGGCAAAGGTTAAGCAAAGAAAGAGCTGGGACAAAAATAGGCAACAGCTAGGGCAGGGTGGCACCTTAGATGCTAAGTGCAGAGGGGCATGCGCTTTTGTAGGCAACAACCTCCTTTGTCAGATGCTAAGCTGAGAGTTGTGGAAATGCTTCAGGAAGTGTTTACTACAAATCAGCCTATTCCTCGAATACTACTTACTGGTCTTGGCAGTATTCATTTCAAAGCCAGTTGGGGCCCTGCTGCGTTAGGTGCTGCATAAATGCAAGATGGAAAGAAATACTATGGAACAACCTCTAGCCTAGGGTGATTATGACCCATGTAGACAAATGGTGGGAAGGGAGACATAGGCTAAGAGATACACATTCAGGTTACAGACTGAGCAATGGGTAGAATCCAGATGGCTGATTCCCAGTTCAGCACACGGTGCCTCTCAAACTGGGCTTCCTCCCCTGTTACTTGCTTCAAGTCTTCATGCCTCATACCTAGAAGGGAGCTGGTACCGTGATTAGCCACAAGACAAATAATTCTTTTATAGTGCTTTTCATCAGTAGATTTCAAACTGTTTTACAAAGGAGAGCAATAGCCTTCACCTCATTTCACAAATCGGGAAACCGAGGCACGGTGCAGGAAGGGTCTTACCTCTGTCAGTAGATGAGTGGCAGGGCGGAGAATAGAAGGCAGATATTCTGAGTCACAATCTAAGACTCAGGCCACTGGGCTATGGGAAATGTATCTGGAGAAAGCAGCAAAATGTGCAAGAATAAGAAAAGTGTCCCTAATATATCACTCACAATGTGTTTTAATAGGGTAAAACTATTCTTTAGTAATTGCCCTGTGTTGTCGACAAGGTCCTTCAAGTGCGAAGCCTGGAAACGTAAGTGCAGACAGTGGCAACACACTTCTATATCTGAACTGTAACTAGAAATCTGAGGGCATGAATAGGCCAGGCTTGCCTGGATGTTCAGTGCTGTGCAAAATAATTTAGAGGCCCCATCTACCATCTCAAGCTGGTCTTATTCACTGCGTGTTGACACTTGACAGTCATTCTGCATGATTTCTGCACTGCACCGGTATGTGAAATATCACATTTCATTACCTTCCCCTCAGCCAGTCACCCTCCATAAATGTAAGCATTTTTAGCAGGTGAATGCCAGTGTAAAACAGTGTCCTTACCTGCAGGAGGATGTGGGACAGCCAGGAGGAGGTTCAAGGTTGGGTGATTCTGTCCTGGCTCACTGCAAATTGAGAGCTTTCATTTGCACTAAAGCAATGTCCTTGTCTTCGCCATTTTTCTTTTACATGTCTCTCTGACCCTAGAGATTTGATGTTTGTGGTTGATTCAAGTTGGGTGTGCATGCACACACGCACACACACAGCATCTGAATCATCCAGGTGCTTAAGTCCACGCTTAACTCTGAGCACAAAAGCAGTCTACAAGTGTGCACATGTGCTTCCAGTTAGATCAACTCTTAAAACTACCTTGCTTAGTTGAGATATGATTATTCACAAGCTTACAGATGCTTTACACTTGTGTCCCCATTAGCTTTTGTGTGTTTGCAGTCACATTTATTTCTGAAGGTGGACCCAGAGGGAGTGCAATGGCATGGCTCACTCCTCTTTTGGGCTGGACAACACTGCAGGAGCCTCTGGGGATTTTTTCTTAACGTCCCCAAGGCAGGTAAGAATTCCTGCTCCCTATGCCTCCCTGCTCAGACATATTCCCACTCCTCCTCCTGCCAGTGCTGCTTTTGCTCATGTCTCAGGGGCAGGGGAAGCTTCAGATCCATTGCTGCCTGCTCCATCCTGGCTGCATGGGGGCTAGGCTCGGTTTCTCACAATCTGTGGGACATGGAGATGGAGAGTAGGTCTTCTTCTTCCACCTCGCCTTGCCTCTTGATAAAATGGCCATGTAAGGCACTTTAGTTTGCTCTATTAGTTTCCAATGGGGTGGCAGGGAGGGGAAAAAGTAAAGTAGAAAATTCCCAGTTAGTTCTAGTTCTCCTTCAGCACTTCTGTAATAAAGCTGCGGGAGCGTTAGCTAATAGTAGCAGGATGTTTATTGATCTATTATCTAGCCACTGTAGGGAGACAGAACACATTGATAATGGTTTCCCAATATACATGGAATTCAAGGGCTGGGACACAATTATTTCTGGCATTGTCTCCTGCTGAAAACAGTCTCCATGTAGAGGATCAGCCTGAGAGCTGATTGGGGATTTTTCAATTACACATCTTATCATCAGGGAATATCGATTCATTGAACCTAATTTTTTTCAGGGATTTGTGTTACTTTCAACCAAGCTTTTGACCAGGAAGTTTTCTCAGGTCAAGAGTGGCATGTATGATCAAGCAAAGATCAGGTCCTACTCACCTGGAAGGCCAGGATCAAACCACTTCCATAGCTGGCTCTGAACAGGGACTTTAGTGTGAGCTCACAAATCCCAGCCAAGTGTCTTCGCTGCTGTGCTAGAAAACCTGCCTCTGAACCAATGACTAATTGGTAAAACCATGCGGATCCAGGAGGAATCAGATAACCGGATGATTAAGTTGCTCACATGGGGTGTGGGAGACACAGTTAAGTTCTTGCTGTGAATCAGGCAGGATAATGCCCTATTGCTGGCCCTATTCCTTATATAGTCCCAATCCCTGCACTCGCTCCGAAGATTACAAAATATTTTAACTTCTTAACTGGGCTGATTTGTCAGTAGTTCTTATACTCACACACGTGCATGCACATGTACACCATGTGTATGAATGTATGTATATATGTATGTATGTATGTTTGTATGTATATCTATCTATGTGTGTGTGTGTACACTGTATATACACACAGAGTACACACACACACACTATATGTATATGTATGTATATAATGTGTATACAAACACACACACACACACGTACATACATATGGAGCACATCTACACATTGCCCTATGGCAACATTGTTACCGTGTCGTGCTTTAGTACTTCCTTTTGGATAACCATGTGCCGTGCTTATGGCACTGTATGGGTGGCTACTGCACTGTGTTTAGTACTTCCTTTTGGCAGTGTTGCTACGGTGACATAGCAACACATGTAGACACAGTCATGATGTATGAGTGTGTGCATGTGTTTAGGAGCTTTTAACAATCCATGTGTGCATCAATGTAAGAGTTACTGATGAGATGCGTGTGTGTGTGTGTGCTAAGGGGTGTATGCATGTGTGTGTGTGCATTCTCTTGCTTCGATCAAGAGTCATCACAGGATCAAACAGCAGCAAACTCACAGAAAGTGTTAGTCGTCCAGAATCCTCACCTCCTGTTTGCAGCTCAGTGCCTCTCTCTCCTCTGTGCCCATCATGTTGCCCTAAGAGATATAAATATGTGACCTTCTTTTGAAAGGAAAATCCTTCCTAGCTGCTTTGCAGCTCCATCACTTATGCATTATAGACTTTCTACTCAATTGCAGCGTAATCTCACAGGAATTTATTATGCATCCTGTATATAAAACAGTATGTACCCTCTACAGAGAACATCAAAAGGTAGTTAATAGAGATGTTAAATTATTATTGGTTGAAAGGAGCTGATGCCCTAGAGTAATCAGATTCCCTCTTTCTCCCACTCGCTTCATATACTGTATATAATATATACAATTAATAGAGCACATATATCAGTCTCTGAATATATCTCTATAAAGCCGACTTGAATGTTAGAGGAACTGATATATAAAACATGTGGAGCCATGCAAGGATGTAACGCTAGGGCACATTACAAATATCAGCAAAACAGATGATGAATATGGGGAAGGAGGAAATATGGAAGATAAGAGTCATGGAAATGAGTCTTTTTTGTTAGTTCCTATTTCCACCCTGCTTTTAGGCAGAAGGCCAGACAAGAGGCTGGAAGATATCAGTTAAATAACTAGATGTATTGCATTGGGTTAATGGTCATGAACAAGGGTAAAGAGAGTCCTGCTACAAGTTGATTCTAGAAGACAGGGAAAAGAGTGTGTAACAGGGGACTGAGTCCAGCCCCTGTTCGAAGGGTTCAGAAAGAGTGGAGAAACGTTAACTGGCATCAGACACACTCTGCTGGCCTCAAGCCTGATGACATAAGATGCCTGAAGGTGGGGGAAACCCTGACAACAGGTAGGTCTGCTGCCAGAGCTGTCACTGATTAGGAAGCAACCTGGAAGAGTGTGTTAAGAAGCAACTGCCAGTGAATCCGATTCCCAGTGAGGGGACTGAGAGAAGCAGATACAGTGAGCTGCTGCAAGCTGTGCAGAGGCCCAGGGAATCTGATCAGCTGCAACTGGAGACATCTGCTAGGTGAGAGAGAAAGTCTGGGCTGTATTCTGTTGGACCTGCAATAACGGTGGGCAATAGGGTTCCAGAAGCTGGAGTGGCAAGAGGATTTAACCAGCCATGGCCAGGATCCTTGGCAGAACATACTTATGAGAATTGAATGGGAAGGTTGTGACCTCGAAAACCATACTTGAAATACATAGGAAGTCTTTGGAAGGGAGCTGGGGAGGAAATTGAACCCTCCTATCCTGAAGGACTTTAACTTACCAGAGAGACAGAAAAGGGACTGGGAAGAGGGGCGGGGGTTCACTCACTGAAGGCCAAGCTGAGCTGTCAAAACTCCCAGCTAGGAAGGAAAAATTGGACCATTTGGTATCATTCAAATTGGACACAGGTGAGGTCCAGACAGGGTGCAAGGGGAGGTGGAGCCCTATGGCATATGGTAGTGCACCAGCTATCCATCAGGAAACTGTCCACTGTCAGCCTCTTTCACATTATTTCTCCCAAAAAGGCATGGCAGGAGAGTGAGGCTATCAGTGGCTAGACTAGCAGGCTTTGAGAAGGCCTACTGGTTGAGTTTAGACATATGGGCTTAACTGCTAACCCAGAAAAGTGTTCTCTGGGAAGAAGGAAATATGATACTTGGAACTTCAGATAGGCCAAGACTGCATTAAGCCTCTAGCTGATAAGGCTGTAAAAGGGCACCAACCTTCTAATAATCAAAAACAACTAAGGTCCTTGCTGGGGATGACCAGTTACTACCAAAAAAACATTCTCTGGTTTTCAGAAGTGGTGACACCATTAACAGATCTAAATGAGGGAGGGAAGAGGAAGGACCTCCAGTGGTCAAAATAAGCCCTAATAGCCTTTGAGAAGTTGAAGTTAGCTCTTTGTCAGAGCCCAATGTTATATACCCTGGACTTTGAAAAAACTTCCTTTTTGCAAACATGCCTCAAGAGTTGCCTTGAGATCAGTACTATCTCAAAGAGTAGGGGGAGGAGTGGTCAATAGCTTATGCTAATTGTAAATTGCTAAGCACGGAGACTTGGTACTCAGCCGTTTAGTGATCAAATGGGGCACTGAACTCTTTAGGTATTTTCAGATGGGGAGGAAGTTTATGGCAATTACAGATCATGCCACACTAAAGTGGTTGTGGACTACAGAAACAGATAGTGCAAGAATAATGTCTTGGGCCTTAGCGCTTCAGCCATTTTGTTTCTCAGTAGAACATTGACCTGGAAAATGAATGTGGCAGCGGACATCCCATCATGAAGTCTCAGAGAAGAAGAGCCATAGGAAAAAGGGGTACATGATTTGAAAAGATCAACAACAAAACACCTGGTGGAGGATTATGTGAATAATAAGGTTGGACCTCAGAATCTAAGAAGGGGGGTACGTAACAAGGGACCGAGTCAGAGACCTGTTCTAAGGGCTTAGAGAGAATGGAGAAACACCTACGAGTGTCAGACCTGCTCTACTGGCTTCAGGCCTGCTGACGTCAGATGCTGGATGGTGTAGGGTGGAGAAGGGGAACCCTGATGACATGGAGGCCTGCTCCCAGAGCTGTCACTGATTGGGCAGCAACCTGGAAGAGCCTGTTAAGAGGCAACTGCCAATGAGTGCATTTCCCCAGCAAGGGAAGTGAGAGAAGCAGCTGGAGTGATCTGCTGCAAGTCTGGGCAGAGGCACAGGGAATCTGACCAGCTGTAACCGGAGACATCTGGACCAGATTCTGTCGGACTTGCAACAGCGATGAGTCAACTGAGCAATAAATTCCCAAGAGCTAGAGCAGCAAGAGGAGTTAACCAAGCATGGTCAGGAACCTTGGCAGAACATACTTATGAGAATAGAGACTGGTCCATTTGGATGGGAAGGTTGTGACCTCAAAAACAAATGCTTGAGATACACGGGAAGTCTTTGGAAGGGGGTCCCCTGTTGCTCAGGGAGATGGGGAGGAAATTGAGCCCTCCTATCCTGAAGAACTTTAATTTACCAGAGAGACAAAAAGGGGATTGTGAAGAGGAGGTTCACTCACTGAAGGCCAAGCTGAGTAATCAAACCTCCAATCTGAAGAGGAGAGATTGGACAATTTGGTATCATTCTAATTGGACATGGGTCAGGTCTGGACAATGTGCAAAGGGAGGTGGAGCTCTGCGGCAGAGGCTAGAGCATCAGTTATCCATCAGCAAACTGGCCACTGTTAGCCTCTTTCACACTATTTTTCCCAACGAGGAATGCACAGGCAAGTGAAGACGTCAGTGGCTAGAATAGAAGGCTTCAGGAAGGCCCACTTGCAAGGTGGTTCAAGGCCTAATTGTTATTTTAGATTAGATTAGATTGCCATCATGGTCCATTCCAGAGATAAATGAACTGCAAATCAGTATAGCTATACTACCTTCTGCAACTGAAATGTTCTATGGCCTTGGTGAAATAACTTTATTTCTTTTTCTCATGTTCTTCGTTGCTTCTTAGACTCTAAGTTTTTTTCCAGGAATGGAAGGGATGCTTAGCATGTGTGCATGTACAGGAGCTAACACAAGAGGATCTCATATTCATTCAAGGTCTCTAGCCACTCTTGGAATACAAGTAAATCATACTTGTAATTGTGATTAAAAGTAGAGTGAATGGAGTGGGCTGCATAAGAAGTTAAGCATGGCATAAGGGGTAAACACTGGACCAGTCTCAGAAAGAGAAAATGTCATGGTTATAAAGAGCCCTAAAAACACAAACCCTGCAGATTTTTTAGGTTGATTTCTTGTCTTTATTTTAATTCTGTTCAGCTTCTTTAGTAGGAAAATAAGGGCAGGGATGAAAGGGTTAGGTTCTCATTCAGGTCTATTCTATTCTATATGGCATTTTGAGCCATGCTCATGACAATAATGTATGAATATCCTCCACCAGTGCATGAAGCATGGTGATGGACACCCATCTATTGTTGCATGCTGGCTTCTCTCATCCTCTCTTGAGGGGAGGAACACAATTTGCAGCAGCTTTTCTTGCCTGGTTAAAGTTTCAGGCTTTTCATTTGTGTTTCTGAATTTCTTTTTCCTTTAAGTTTTTACTATGAATGCTCCTCCATATTTTCATTAGAGAAGGCAAGGTCAGAGCACTTAAAGCAGGAAGCAGTGAGGTTTATGACAGTCCTTACTTCCTGAGGGAGTTTATTAGACAGTCCTGGACCAGCTTCCACGCAGACAAGCTTTACTTTTACGGGTTCTCAAGTTTCTAGCTAGAGAGCAGAGTCATTGAAGGAAGTCTTCATACCAGGGTATTAGGATGTCTTGTAGGTGCCTGTGGACCCCTTTGAATATAAGAACTGATGCAACTCTCAATGCTACATAGTTATTCCCTAAAGTCTGCAATAAGAAGTTAATTTGCTTCTAGATAGGCCTTGTTAAAAGAAACAAAATCCTGTCCCCTCAACCCAAGAAAGGTAAATATCCCACATATTAAACAAGCGTGATATGTCCATGCTAAAGGAAAGTTGGTATAATCTGTAAATTCAACCCCAATAAAAATGGTGAATGGCAGAATTAGACTACACATGGAAGTCTTTTGATTATACCAAATAGCCCCAGCACAGGAACCAATGGCTTTAATTTGATCACATTTTTATTGGGTTTGAACTTACTTTGCAATTCTAGGAGAAGCCACTGCAGGATGCTGAGGGTAGGTCCTTAACAAAGAACTTATCTTTTTGTTGCGTGAAGAATAAATCAGTGTTGCCTGACAAGTATCAGGGCCCTATCTCAATACAAAGGACAACTTGAGGGCCGGCAGGGTATGGGTGAAGGTTACCACCTAGGCTGACATGAGGGAATGGAGAGAGGGTTTCTAAGACCAAAAGCATAATTTCTAAAGTTTAAGATAAAAAAACACAGGGCTTCCTTATCAGGGCTGTACCGGAACCCATATCTTTTGCAGAATGAGTAGCAACGTAGGTCCATAACTCATACTTACCAGTGGAGTATGTGTGGTACCAGATGGAAGGTGTTATATCCCAGTGCCACTGGTAACCACCAGCTCAAGTCATTATATTTGAAACTGGGGCACATGCAACTGATTATATCTGGGAAGCAACAACAGCGGATTAATTCTTCCTCTTACAAACCATGCTACTGACTTCCATTTCACATGGTGTCACTTTCGAAAAAAAGCAAACAAAAAAAGAAACAAAAGAAAAATACTCTCCAGAGTTGCCAAGACTTCTGAATCATATTATAACTGTTTTTTTGTATAAGTAACATATGTTTGGTGTCTTTAAACACAATTACTTTTGTATAATAAAAGTGCTGATTTGATGATGCGACATTTTCTGCAAGTGTGTTTAAGACAGTTTATGTTTTCATAAGTTGCAATGAAACTCAATTATGTATGTGTAATAAGGCTCTTGATTGTTACACTTCTACTTTGCTGTATAATGAAGCCAGCAATTAGAATTTGGTTGCTGTATGGCTTAGGAAAACATACTTGTTTTGTAGACAAAAGACTCTTAATGAGCAGCTTTTTTTTTTTTTTTTAATGTGTTGGGGGAAAGAAAAAGGTCAATAACTCAAACATATAATTAGATTTCTTAACAAAAAGATTTGTTTCCAGACAGTACAATAACTTTAGGGGACAAACAGTCCAGATTGCGTAAACGTACTTCTCAGCGTGGACAATGAAATATATTGGAGAATGTTTCGATATTAAAGTTACGAACTCCCAAAACTGTTGCTCCACTTTACCCGGAAAATATACATGTCTGAGCATGGATCCATGATGTCACAGAGAGGATCCCCAGGCTTGTCCAGCCCACAGATTACTATCCCATGCTCCTTATCCATGTGGGAACAAATGACACGACCAGGAGCAATCCAGACCCATCACGCGTGATTACAAGGCTCTGGGAGCTGGGCTTAAAGGATTGGGGGCTGAGGTAGTTTTTTCCTCTCTCCTCCCTGTTGCAGGCCACAGTCCAAGGAGGCCAGAATGCATCAATGAGGTGAACCGGCATCTCCAATGGTAGTGCCACCAAGAAGGCTTTGGCTTTTATAACCAAAATGCCCACTTCAAAGACAGAGGACACCTGGGGAGAGATGGTACCCACCTCATATGGAAAGGTAAGTCCCTTTTCTCAGCCAGGATGGCTGATCTCTTAGATAGGGCTCTAAACTCAAATTGCAGGGGGATGGGGATGGGGAAATGCTAACTGGAGTTTATAAGGGGAAGCTCCATTGACAATGAAACCAAGAAAGCCACTGACCATTGGTCAGCTGACATTCCCCTTGTTGGTGTCCATGATGAACATTAAGGGTTCATCTAGACTACTATTTAAGATGACAGAGGCAAAAAACCCATTGAAGTTCACTGCCTTGTCCCTGCTATCCATCACTAAGCCCCTCTGCCTGTCCTGTAGGGGTCCTATGCTACCCTGAACACCCTTTTTGCTCCCAACATACTTTAAAAAGGACTTTTTATTGTCTTTAACCCCTGTCGATAGCCTGAGTTCTAGATCTGCCTTGGCCTTCCTGACTGACTCCCTGAAGGTGCGGGCCAAGGAAGTATACTCCTTCTTGCTAGCTACTCCCTGATTCCTCTTCTTGTTTGCTACTCTTTTGCCCTTAAGATATACTGGCTGACCGTGGTTAACCAAAGGGGCTTCCTGGACCCTTTGCCCCATTTCCTCTGCCATAGGATTGTCTCACTCTAAGCCCAAAGAATGGTATCCTTGAAGAATGACCACCCCTCCTGGACCCCCAAAGCATCTAAGCTCTTGGTTCCTGGTACCCTACTAACCAATCCCCTGAGCCTATTAAAGTCAGCCTTTTTCAAGTTTAGCACCTGTGTCCTGCTAGATATAGTGCCCACTCTTCTCTGGATAGTGTATTTTATCCTTTAGTGATTGCTGTCCCCTAAGTTTCTTGAATCTGCAGGTCCCCCACCAGGTCATCCCCTGTGGCCAACACCAAGTTGATCAAGGCATTACCCCTGGTGGCACTCCTTACCTCCTGTGTCAGGTGGAGGTCTTCAAGAGAAGATTGGATGGTCACCTGGGTGGGGCCGTCTGACCCCAGATGTCTTTCCTGCTCATGCAAGGGGATGGACCTGATGACACTTTGGGGTCCCTTCCAACTCTATGAGTCTATGGGTAACTAAACTTTTAACATACAATACTTCCTGAAAGGGTTTATTTTCTTACCAACAGGGTTTGGGGACTAATTAGAAGCCAAGTCTGATTGACAGCCGAGTCTCTTGCAATAAATCAACTCTTCTTTGGGTTGGAACTAGTGAGAAGAGCCATTTTCAATGGAAGGGAAACAATGGCTGGTTGGCCTAAGAGGCACAGAGAAAACAACTAGAGTCTGATTTCTGATCTGGGAAAAAGAAAACTCTGCATAGAGATAGTCTAAATGGGGAAGTCTTACCTGGAATGGGTTTGAAAAAATATAGATAAAATTCTATCGGAAAGCTGGATCTCAGTAGTATTACTTATTAGTTGGGTCTCATCACTGCTTTTCTAGCTGATAGGAAAACTTTTTACGTAAAAAAAAATTCTCTTTTCAAGAACGATTTTTGCATGAATTATGTTGTTGCTGATATTTTTTCTTGTCAATGTCTTTGCAATATTTTCTAGCCAACTACTTTTGGAAAATGTTTCTTAATGTGTCATTGGCCTTTTGTTCCATGAAAGATGCCTGTTTAATTTATTAGAATTCATTTTTTTTTTTTATTTCTTAGTTGGTCTAATAAAAGGTATCATCTCTAAACAAACAGTTCTAGGGTTTTGAATTTCTGTTGAATGATTGTTTTTTCTTTTTAAATAAATGACTCTTCTCAGAACTTATTTCAGGACAAATATTGGTAGGATAAAATTTCATGAAAAATTGAAAAAAAACAGCATTCTTTTTTCAAACCTGTGAATGTTGCTAAAATATACTTCAAGAATAATGAAGGAAGGAAAAAAATGCATTTATTTTGAGAACTGTGAAGTAGAAATAACGTCCTCTTCTTTTCTCTTCTCTTCTGGAAATTGTTTCCCCTTGTAGCACTGTCTTTATAGCGGTGCATGCTGGATTCTCTCTGTAGGGTATGAGACAATGGAAATCACTGATGCTAGAATTCAGGTGGGAATTTCTGAAAGTCCAGCAGCTTCCCAATGACTATTTCCACTAGAAGGCTTTAAATTCCCACAAATTTCATTTAATTTCTTATTTATTTTATTTATTTATTTAGACTCCTTATATGCTTGCTTCGGCCACTGGCATGCTGCAGATAAATTCAGCCCATAATCAAATAGAATATATTCTGCTTAAACTATAATCCTGAAAAAAATAGATTGCTGGATAAGTCTCTGATAACCAGCATAATACCCTTTGTGGCCTCTTTCCAAACTCCCTCAAAACTGGATTTATTCCTGTGAATAAAGCTACTCATGTGATTAGGTATGAGGTGTATAGTCTTAATTCTTTCCCAATAGAGCCAATGAATAACAATCAGTGCCCATTTAACCCGTTAGTGGGCCCTAGGTAAACAAACTCATGGGCTCCTACTTTTATTTCCCTCACTAATTATAATATGTAAAATAAGCACAGCTGGGCCCCTTCTTCACTTAGGGCCCTAGGCATGTGCCTAGTTTGCCTGTGCGTTAATCTGGCTCTGATGGCAATGCAGGATGACAGCTGCACCTCTAGCTCTTGGACTTTTATGCTGGGTGAATGGCCTGGAGCAACACAAAAGGATCCTAAAAGCCCAGTATAAAATGTGGAAGTATTCCCCTAGTGAAGGCACTCTGGAGACAGACCAAAAGCTGCCCTTTTAGGACCTCATTGCAAGCTCTCTGCTGGGGAGCACAGGTGGGGAAAAACGTATCCTTGCCATATCACAATGCCGAGTTTCCTGGAGATTTTGCAGCCCAGGGGTGAAGTCTGGAGCAATCAGAAGGGTGATTGCAGCAAGAGAAGACACACTTGATCCAGCTACCCTTGGTCCCAATACCAATGAAGCAATGGCAGCACAGACTCCCACTGCCAAGAATATATCCAGGGCCCAAAGTAGTTTTCACCACTATCAGCACTCATGCTAGACAGACACGAGTTAGGTTGAGTACATCTATGTTGCAATGTTGCTCCAAATTTAGTTGGGGCCTCTCCAGAATTGGATATGGGAAGATGTAAAAATGCCTTGAAACCTTCATATCCATCCCCTTTCCTTCAGCAACTGTGAGCAGTGTGCTGTGCATTTTAGGGGGATAGACTCACACAACATATCCTGTCTCAAATAAATACAATAAACAGAACACAGTTGTTTTACCGCCAGCAATATACAGGTGTAGCAGCTTATGATACTCTTGTGCTACTGTCTGCAATCCAGATAAAGCCCATGACCATCATTTTTCAGATAGGACACAGACAGTGCACTAGAAAAGAAATACGACAAACCATAACAGGGGAGAAAAGGAATGGTAAATATAGAGATTTAGAATTAAATTACAAGATTAATTATCAATGACTACAATGCTACAATGCTATCTACGGTGCCTCAGCAGTAGAATTATACAGCTGCAGCTTAATACAATTAAATGCATTGCACCTGGAAACATACATGCTTTTTATGCCATTTTAGAGAAAAATTCCATTTTCCATTTCCTTGCACTTGTCCAATTAAATATATAATGATAGTAGCATACAAGTATAAAATCTGTACGCAGATTCTCATTAAAGAAACATCTTAACAATATATTTTTTAAGAAATTACATCCAAGAGTTTGAAAAAGTAATATTTTATTAAGACAGTCTGAGGTTAGGTCACATGAAAAAAAAAATAATTACACTTCCACATACTGGAAAGGACACAGTCAAACAAGACTTAATATAAAAAAATTATTCATTGTTAAAATTGCGCTGTATTTCTGAGAAACAGCGCTGAGGTACTGTAATAATAAATTACTCCTTAGAAGAGCATCTGTCTTAAAAACCCTTTGAAATGTATAGTTCAGGAGAGCTAGAGACATGATTAAAATTGCACACACGCCAAAATTATGCTAAAAGAACATTATTGTGGTTGCAAAGTTAAGTGCTCAAAAGTTAGGACACGGCAGATCGTAGACTGTCTGTACAACCTGAATGCTACGTTACAACTTGGAATCGTGTTATGATAGTGTTTTTAGTTTCAGGATCACATGCTCTTCTCTTCCCTACAGAGATTCCTTCCTACATTTTCACGTTCCTAAACACCTCTAGACATGTGGCCTAAGCATCTAAGTCACATTGACTCTTAACCGTGGCCAACCTCCAGTGACTTACAATAGCGGGAGGTAAGCACCTAACCTGCGTAGGCAGTCTGTAAATTCAACTGCCCCGCTATCTGACTCTATAGACCTAAATACCGGTGTGTTTAGATCAACAGCTCTGGTTCAAGATAAAGCTTTCAGCATGCCCTCACCTTCAAGGACATGCTTAATATTATTGAACAGAGTGGAACAAAGTCAAGAGTAATGAGCTACTGCTTCAGTTGGAGTTGTCATCCTTATCGTAGCCATTCTTTGGCTCGTTCAGTCAGGAACCCAAGCCCAGGTCAAAGTCAGGCTTAGAAATAGTCTGTTCGAGTCTCGTGTTGACTTTGTAGACTGGACTGCCTTGACGGAGGCCCGTATGGTAAGTCTGTCTAGCTTCTGGGTGTGACTTCCAACTGCTGACCCTGTTGTCGATCTTCATCTTCCTGATCCTGACTCTCTGACCTTGACCTATACCTGACCATGTCTTTGGCATCTGAACTCCAGCTTAATTATTGACTGTGGCCCTTTCCTGATTCCTGTTCTTGAACTTAGGTTTTGGATTCTGGGCTTCATGTGTCCTAGCCACTCACAACTAGGTTGTAGCATCAAGCGTGTTGTTTAGATGCATTCAAGAACAGATTTGCTTTCCCAGACTGGAGTCGTTTTTCCTTAACTATCTCTGGGTCTTGTTCCCCATGAAAGCTAAAGTTAAGCAAGGGAGCTAATCACAAATAGCCTATGTAAAATTCCATTAGGATGGAAAATGACTTTTCTACATAGTGGGCTTTCTTTCTGTGGGTAGGACTGGAAAACAAAACAAAAAACATTTCCATCCTCAGGGTATGTATTCATTTTAAAAACATAACTCATAAACGCCCCCCAAAAATCACATTGTCTTTTTTGCAAAATGAGTTAAAATTAATACATTGGTGTTGATAGGTTTCAACTCTCCATATAAAGGGCTGCCCAAAGGAAGAAATCAATTGACTAATCAATTAACCGACTGCACTCTGCCAAACTCACCCCTTTGAGAGCTGATTTCTTCAATGACAAAGGAGACTGTTCAGACCTCCCAATGGAAATAAGCTTTATTAAGACAAACTAGTATAACAAATCTGCAGCAAACAGAGAAGGGGAAAAGAGTACTTGAAAGTCTGAGTCAAAAAAGTTTCCTAGCAAGGCTTTTCTTCTTCTGCTTTCCTTGGGGTAGGGGTGGGGAAAGGAGGAACAGAATATAGTAGCTGCAGAGCTGCATTTTCCCAAGTCTGTTTTTAAAAGTAAATGTTCAAGGCTTTAACTTGTATAGTGGATGGGTTGTTCAAGTGTCTCATTTTGTTTTAGGGTCCTTGAAAAGCAGTTCATACAGGTTCCTCAGTGATCCTTATTAGGGTCAGTGAAACGAGAGTTAACACTCTAGGGAAAAAAACTGGTGCCCGCCCAACAAGAAAGAGATCTCCTTATCTTCTGCTGGCTAACCCTTATTAAGAGGTTTTTAAATTTTAAATCACAACCCCTTTCCCCAGACAGCATACTCGACAGGCTTCACACTAACAAGACTCAGCAGTTCATGATCACTCTAGATCCTTTGTGCCCGCCATACTTACCGTGCAGCTTGCACAAAGGATGCTTGTCTGGAAACCAGAAAGTTGCTGAATATATGGGGTGCGTGGTTAGTGCTTCAAGCTTACCTCAAGAGCTCTCAATGCTGTGCAGCCTCGAAACAGAGAAGGTCTTTCAGCTCCAGGTCTGCTATTGAGAGGCAGGCAAGACTTTCTTACAGTGACGTCTTTCATGGGCCCACAGGTGTATTTGGGATAGAGCTGAACAAACTACTGAACGCAAGATAGTTTTTTCTCAGGTCTGCAGATCTGTCTTGCATTTGAAAGCTTGCCTAACTCTCCCCCAGCTACACAGTTGGCCCTGTAAAAAGATATCACCCTAAGAAAGCTTTCCCTCTTGCAATGCAAAACTCTACAACTCTTGGTTCAGAGATGATGCCTGTTATTAGACCAATTAACAAATCACAACAAAACTATATTTTTCTGCATTTTTTTGGGCCCCTCGCATACATTCTGGACTATCGCAGCTACAACATCACTCTTGCACTACCATGAAGGCAGGTCACTCGGAGTCACAATGCAGCGAGGTGCAAAGAGCTGAGCGGAGGCTGAAGCAGAGTCTGAGTAGCCAGGCAAGGAGGATTAATGAAGGGCAACAGAGGGCAGGCTGTCCCTGCCTGAATTAGCAGGTGGGTTTAAATCAGTTGCAGCAGTGCCCGTAATATTGAAATCAATTGGATTTGGCAAATGGCTGGTCCCAAGTACGTGATTTAAAGGTCTTACCTGCAGGCACCTACAGTGGTTTGAATTTAATGCAATATAACAGCACAGACCGTTACATAATGCAGTGGAACCGGGGTGGTTCATGGGGTTTTGCTTGGCAAAGCTGAGGGCTTGCAAAAAAGCTTGGGGCCCCCACGCAGCTGCAGCAAACAGCTACCGTGGGCTGGCCGAAGGGCTCCCACCGCTCTTTAAAAGCAAAGCCACAGAAAACACCCACACAAATCACGCCCTCAATCAGCACCTGCTGCAAGGCATTCAGGTTACCAACTGTCTGGGTGCAAATGAGCCGAGCTCTCCTGCACATCAAGTCTTATCAAGAGACTTAAAACTACAGCATGCCCCACACACTGCGCGTCAGCAGACTGTGTTAATATGGACAAACCCTTTCGTGTTGCTATTTTTATCACTTTGGGATTTGTTTGGAGAGGAAGGTTGGTCTTATAGTAAGGAGTTCTGCAACGGACTTCCTGGATGACCTTGGACGAGTCGCTTTTTGTCTGTATTCTTCAGCTCCCCCTCTCTAGGTCTTTTGGTAAGGGGGTGTAAGATTGCCTCTCTGTTAGGAGACTGCACAATTCATTAATGGGACTGAGGGACTCCTCTGCGACAAGAAGTGGAACCATATATTAACATACAGGGCTTTACAACATAGTCATCACAGTATATTTTTGCACTCTTCATGGCCTGTTTCCCACTCCCCAGGTAGGCAGTCAGAGATGAAAATGTAGGATGATCCAGTATCAGCCAACAACCCTGAATAAGATACCAAGTGCCTGGGACAACTGTGAGTAGCAGTTTCCTTTGCTTAAGGTATAAAACTCAAATGAACAACTGGGGAGAATTTCCTTTTACTGAACCATTTTACATTTTATAAGCCTCTCTCCCTAAACGAACATATAAATGACCCAAAAAAAGTGCTCTCCGCTCACTGTGTAAATTAAATAATTATACCCTCAAATAAATAAATGAATGAATAAACAATCATCCAAATCCCCTTATAACAAGTGACTGAATCATTAAGTAAAGGCCAAAAGCTCCTTAAGGGATCATTTCAGGTAAAGTGGTGTCATATCATATGTGTTTTATCTCTTCATCCATTATTTGACATTACACAGACAGCGGTTTGTGGGTTTTTCTGGAGTCCAGGTTCTCATGGCAGAGGAAAATGGTGAAATGGCATATTTAAAAATGGCCTTAGAAGTTGTTAGCCTGTACCCCAGACCCTGATGGCTCCTGGTCACTGATTCAGTAAAGTATTTACATAAGTGCTTCAGCCATGCTGGTGTCTATAAAACCTGCACCCAGTTCTTAAACTTGGGCTCAATTCATATTAAAGTCAATGAACTGAAGTAGTTGTGGTAGGGTTTGTGGAACTGGTGTGGCCTACAAGGTAAGGAGTCAATCCTGCCACAGACTGGGCATGTCTACACATTTGTTAATGTGCCTTAGTTAATAGGTTATTACAGCAATACTAAACTAAATGCACAGTGTCTGAGTCTGCAGTACCTAAAGATACTGTGCAGTAGCACCGGCACATAGTTATTTAGTGAAGCTTACTGCACATTGGCCTAAAAAAAACTGTGCAGTAGGCTCTGAGTATGGTATTTGCCATGATATGCACAGTAAGTATCTCATATCAAGACAGCCGCTGAGCATCTCCTGGTAGGAATTGGGTGCTGAGTAGAAGTGCAGATACACAGAATCACAGAATTGAGCTAGAAAATATGATGAGCTGATCCTATTCTAGACCAGAAGATAGAAGATGAACATGAGAAAGATCTACAAAGCTGGTCATTCACAAGGTGACATTATACCCTCCGAATGATCATTGGAAGCTCGTCACATCCCCATAAAGTGAAGCTGCCTCTATGAGTCCTCCTTTGGCCTTGAGAGGGGTGAACATGGGTAGATTGTACAATCTGCCTCTCCAGTATCTTGTGATCGAGGAACATACCCATCTAATAGACACCAAAAGGGCCCCAACAAGACTGGAAGGGGTGGGAACAACTCATGCACGTGTTTGCCTTCGTGTGTGTCTCAAAGTTCCCACAGTACCTGCTATCAGTTTTCAAATCAGTATTTGAATAAGTAAAGAAAGAATAGGTAAAGAAAGAAGAATTGTGCCGAGAACACTCAGAGTCAAAATTACCTCATCTCACATAAGGACATAATGGCTGCAGGGAGCATTATTTTATAATTATTTCAGGCTAATGTTCATGTTTAAAAGTTAGTATTTTAATGGAGGTGTTTGATCCTGGTGACACAGAGAAATTGGATGTGGCTTTTAAGTTGCCTTGCTCAAACACCTCACACTCAGACAGTCGATGGGCAGCATAATCCCCTCTTGGGCTTCAGGTACAAAACAAATCATTATATTTTTCCATGTATGCCAAGGTTAAATAAACTCCTGTAATGCTGAGTGATTTAAGTTGCTCCAAACACTGTACAAATAGTAGCTTCCCATCAGGATTCAACTACGAGCATGGCTACACAGGGAAATGAGGTGTAAACCCAATATGGGCACACTTACCCCTGCTAGCTTTAATCTTCATAGCCAAGGCAACAGAAAGAGTCAGCATAGCCCACTTGGGATCTAGGGTATATAAAACTTGGGTTACTAGCTCCTGCTGAAATCCATGCTGCCCCACCTATATTGTTAGGGTTAGCCATGATAGCTGGATTAGAGCTAGAGTGTTTGTGGGTGTGTCTACATGTGCATTTACTGTGCATTAAATTTACTGTGCAGTAAGTCGGTTTAGGCTGGCATCTGCACCTGCAGGCGTTAAAGCGCAGTAACACTGTATGTGGACTGATTTGGGTCTAAAGTTAGCACAGGTACACAGTGGTCACATCTACACATGCACATTCCCCGTGCAGTAACTAAAATTACTCTGCAGTATTTGAAAATTACTGTGCAGTACATGCGGCACCTACATATGCACACCCAAACTGCACAGTAATTACGGTGACTTATGCCAGCTTGGGCATACTTTTGATTCTTGCATCATGAATGAATAACTAAGATTAGTCCCAAGTCAGTCCATACACATAGTGTTATTGTGCAGTAAGGTGTCTACACATGCATTACCGTGCAGTAACTAATCGGGTGTAAATTTGATACCTGCATGTTGAAAGAATCAAATGTATGACCAAGTTGGCATAAGTCACCATAACTACGGTGCAGTATGGGTGTACATATGTAGATGCTTCATGTCCTGCACAGTAATTTTTAAATACTGTGCAGTAGTTTCAGTTACTGCACAGTAAACATGCATATGTAGATGCACTCAATGTGTACCTGTGCTACAATTACATCTTGGATTGCAAGGGAATCATATACTAAAGGCTATGAATTAACTTTTAAAGTAGAGGATCGATTCCCAGTGTGGACACTTGCTCAGAATTAAAATTCCCTTCATTCCATTTAACTTTCAAAGTGCAGCTAACTCAAACTAAGACCCTTTAATTCTGAATAAAAGCATCCATGCCAGGGTTTAATGTCATTCAACTAATCCACCTAAAGTCAGTGAATTCAGTTTAAATTTTCCCAAGTTTCTTGGCTAGATAAACCATCAGTGGCCTGTTTTTGTGTGTTTGGGGTAGGTTGTGAATCCTATGTTCCCACTGGTTATCACTGGGACAACTGCTTTTTAAAAGCTTGCTCTGCCTTCTACAGACATCAGTGGACAGCCTTACATTACATTCTACAGACAGCCTTACATTAATTTGAGTGTTATAGGATCATGGTTTAGTTGATTTGCTCCCATAGATGTTATCACCTGGAGAAAGGTTGTGGCCTGTTTCTCACCCTACTTATATCTCTTTGGTTTCATTAGTGTTGTAGAGTCACAGCAGCTCCGAAAGCATTTTGGGATAGACAACTAAGGCCTCTCCCGATTAAAACAATACAAATCCTTCTTTGGAAAGTTGTAGGAGATGGCATAGGTGTTAAAATTAGATAGGATCCTCCATGATCTAGCCTGTAGAAGATTTCAGCATTCTTTTATTTCAGAGAAGGTAATAAGGATTCAAGGGGACAGAAATACCACACTGATACACGTAATGTGAATACATACATCACATTATATTAGATAGAAGAATAAAACTGTAGCAGCTGTCAGGAACTCACACTCAGCCGAAAGGCTGCTTCTGGTAGACTACTTGGTTCAGAAAAAAAACTTCAGTAAAATTAAACCTACAGCCTTGGAAGTTCTGGTAGAGAGGAAAAAAGCTTGAATTGAAAGTGGTTGTTTAAAATGATAGAAAGCGGATAAGAA
Organism: Caiman crocodilus; assembly: GCA_030014935.1. NCBI lineage: Eukaryota > Metazoa > Chordata > Crocodylia > Alligatoridae > Caiman > Caiman crocodilus. The sequence continues at coordinate 55,064,693 of JAGPOW010002514.1, read as the reverse complement.
ATGCAGCCTTGAAGGAATACCATGATAACCTGGCTCATAAGCCAGCATTGAACAAGACCACTGCACAATGGTATCTTTGCTCTGAAAGCAGCTGTTGCACTCAAGAAGAATGACAATCTACATTTATCTTGTTTATAATGAGGTGGATTCCAGTTAAGTAGCAAATGGATGTAGTGAATGGATGTGACAGGTCAAGACATTTGTGAGACTTGAGCTGGGTAAGGAATTGCCCTCTTGTCCTGCAAAAGTTTGCTTGATTCAAACAACTTGCAAGAAACTTCTGAAGTATTTCAAATTAAAAAGGAAAAGAAGACAGAGAGAGGGAAACACACTCAGAATAGATACTAGCCTTGTCATTTGGGTTCTTCCCTATAAATGGAAGATTTGGGCGTAAGGCCAGAAACAAATCATTCTCATAGGGCGTGCATAGATGAAACGGGGGCTCTAAATCGAAGCGGTGGGTTTTAAACAACACTGCTTCAATTTAGGGCTGATTAAATCCCCGTGTCATGCACACACCTGATTTACCTACCTCTCCGGTGCAGGTGGGCAGAGTAGTCCCTTGGCTTTGCAGGGGCGCTGGTGCTTCCCTCCGTGGCAGTGGTGCCTCCCCAGGCAGGACCCACACATAGGCACCTAGCTCAGGCTGTCCTAGGAGGCACCTCAGCTGCGAAGGGAAGCACCAGGCCCCTGAGCAGCTCAGGCAGGCAGGCTGGCTCCAGGGAGGTGGGGGAAAAAGGCTCACCACTTTATTGGGCAGAGCCTGCCTTCCCAGGCTGCTGTCAGGCTGCCTGCAGGGCTTCCTGTAGAGCCATGGAGCTGCATGGAGCTTCACTCTGCAGCTGTAGGGGCAGCAAACTAAAACTCCTTCGAGGAATTTTTGTTTGCTGTGCCCCAAGTCATTTAAGGCCCATTACACTACTGACTTTCCTAGAGCAGCTGGAATTAATGTGCAATACACTGCTGCGGCATGTGAACACCGACACCATTAGAGCGGTGCAAAAGCATTTAGCCTGCTTTAAAGTGGCGCGCACACATGCCCCTTGTTTCGTCTACACACGGCCATAGGTGCCAAAATAGGCCTAATGTTTTATCAAGGTGCCTAGATCACAAAAAAATATGATGCAGATCAACTTGCTCTTGCATCTGAAAAACTGCATAAGCACCACATTCAATTAGCGCTTCCAGTTTAGCCTGCAGACTTCCCTGAGTACCCAACTAGAGCATGATCCTTTTTGACAGATAGACGCCCAACTCCCACCTATCCTCGGCTGAGATCCACAGTGGATCTGGGAGGAACTCACAACCTTACGATCATAGGAAAGTAGGTGCATGCGTACTACATGCAAATTGCTACAGCCATGTTTAATTTCAAGGTGATGGTTTTCAAATTCACTCCTTATTTCCGTGTGCTAAAGCAGGGTCTGATAGAAAGGAGAAGGGGAAGGGGCTTCTAGAGGAAAAAGTTGGGGGGAAGAAGATAGCAAAGGGCTACTTAACCCCCTTCCAATTTATCTTCCCTGCTGTAGCAGTGGGAAGGGCACAAATTCAAGGCAAACCTCTAATAATTAGATTCTATACCTGGAAAATGATACCAAACGTATATCTCTTCCATACATAGACTCTAATTATTGGGAGGTCATCTTATAATGAAGGTTGTCTAGGCAATTGGGTGAAAACATGAGAGGACCCTTGTCTTCAAGCCCTTGGTTTTTGCTATGATTTTGGGATTAGAGCTCACACAGGCATTTCTATGCAGAACTTCATACCTGTCCAGCATGCTCAGTAGCTGTGGGGACACTTGTATCCATGCTGTATCTAAGAGTCATAGATTGTAAAGCCAGAAGGGACCTCAGAAGATTATCAGGTCCAGCCCCCTGCACCAAGAAGGAAAGATAATTAAGGGTCAGTTGACCCCAGCAACGTGATTGTCCAGTCTCCTCTTGAAGATTTCCAGTGTAGGCGATTGCACCACCTCTGGAGGGAGTTTATTCCACAGTCTGGGTACCATGACTGTGAAGAAGTTTTTCCTAATGTTGAGCCTGAATCGGTTTTCCAGGAGTTTGTGATCATTGTTTCTGGTTTTCCCCCTGGGTGCCCTGGTGAACAGTTGCTAACCGAGCCCTTGATGTGCTCCCCGAGTGTAGCAGTAAGTTGCTACCAGGTCCCCTCTCAGCCTTGTTTTCCTCAGGCTGAAGAGTCCCAGATCCTTCAGTCTTTCTTGCAGTTTAAGACTCAGATCATATGGGTGGCCCTTCTTTGGACTCTCAAGTTTGTCCACATCCTCATTAAAATGCGGTGCCCAGAACTGAATGCAGTACTCCAGCTGTGGTCTCCCCGGTGCTGAGTAGAGTGAAAGAAGCACCACTTTGGCTTTGCTAGAGATGCATCAATAGATGCACGCCAGAGTATTATTTGCCCTACTGGCTCCAGCATCACACTGCCAGCTCATATTCATACTGTGGCCTATTGCTCATCCCAATAGATGAGCAACAGACCACGCTTACATTTAACAAAGAATCTATTCACTTTAAATTTCTCAACATTGAACTGCAGGTTGCAATCCGCCCAACTTGCTACCCTGTTCAGGTCTGCCTGTATCTGTAGCCTATCTTCAAGCATTACCACACTTCCTCATAACTTGGTGTCGTCCACGAACTTGGCCAGTGAGCTCTTCCCCCCCACCTCCAAATCATTAATAAAGATGCATATAGAATAAGATTACAATCTATGCATAATTTCCAGAAACATCAGAGCTTTGGCTAGGTAAGAGTCACTTGGACACATGCACGGTTTCGTAGGATTCTGGCTGGGGTATGCATGTGACATGAAAAAGTTATTTCTCCAGTTGAATGAACACGGTGGGATGAAGGTAATGGAGCATGATGCGAGTGGTGAGCGACCAGCGAATCCCACTTCTCTTCTCCGCTTTGTTTTATTGTTCCCTGGCCATCCCACTCCACCTTTATACGCTTTCCCTGTTTCCACCTTGTAGGACTTTTCTGTCATGGAGATCAATCTCGTTTCATATCAGAAAGGAGCATTGCAATGGTTTTGTCTAACTTTCTTGCCAACCCAAGCAGTCAGATTTTACCAAGCCGTTCCTCCACCATGCCTATCCCTTTAACCTGTAATAAAACATAACGCTTAGGGGAAGCATGGAGAGTCCTTTTTGGCAACAGCCATCTTCAATGTTACTTATCTGTCCAAAGCTCAATTCAGTCAGTTCATAGGCCCTTTCAGTGACCATAATAGTCACAACAAAACAGCACTAGGCCAGGGGTTCAGCTGATGTAAATAGTGGAGATCCATTGACTTCCTGGGGTCTGTGCTGATTTACATCAACCGTGGAAAATCAACCATTGACTATTTCCCATGTACTTTCTCTCTCTGTCTCTTACTTTTAGACAACTCTGATCTGACTGCACATTTTTATCCACTTCTTTTTATTTACCTTGGTGCTGGTAGCGTTGTCTAATTTAATGATCAAGTTGCTAAATTTTCCTGATTGGGCTGTATCTTCCCTTGATTTAGTGACGCCCTTCTCAAGTGTGGTTGTTGCACACTTTGCTGATTGAGATGCATAATTTAATTTAATAAATGGAGAGAGTTTACTATCATTTTTGCATATTTTATTATTAGGGAAGATTCATATTTTGCTGCTCCAGCTTATTCATTCCCCTTATTTATTTATTTTTGGCAAAGCCAGCTGCACTGGCAACACTTGTTCAGCTGCAAAACTCCGCTGACCAAGCTCGACAATTCAAGGCATTGAACTTTTGAATCTTTCCCTATTAAGGTGCACATTGTAGAAGTGGAAATTCCAGATGCTTTTGCCTGGGCTGCCTGAGCTTATGTATTAAGCTGCCGACAAATCTGTTGGGGATATCATTTGTTTTAAGACCATTAAAGTGCATTTTCTATAGTTTGGGCGATGGTTTTAGATTCTTTGATAAAGCAAATAAAGATGCAATCAGTTTCTTTGTAAATCTCTCTATTTTGCATATAGTAAGTAGCACGAGCTTTCCATAACCAGCAGCTTCAATCTTGGGAGAAGCGTTTATCCTACTATTTGAAAGAAAATCTAAGCATTTTGCTATCTCAGATTCTGAAGACACAGCAGGTTGCAAATACTCTAATTCCTGTTCAGTTTATTTTGCATAATATATTGGGGGAAAAACAAGCTAGAAACTGGACTAGGAAGCGCAGAATGTAATAGCTATATAAACAGTTATAATAGGAGGCTCAATCAGCAAAGAATGCAGCGTGATTATGTATAAAATTTCATCCACTAAAGTTCACAGCGTGATCAGAAAAGTAGGCAGCCCAATCAACAGAGCATAGAGCTCTACTGGCGATGAATATGTTTTGAAAACTCAGCTACCCAGAGTATTCAGTGGGATCAGCAGAGCTGTAAAAGGTGCACTTGGAGATTTGGTGAATTCAGCATGATGAGGTGGGAAGACTGGTGTCCTTCCATCACATCCTGCTTCTGATGACATTTTTAAGAGGCTCTAGTCAATGAGTTTGTGCCTTACTTTTTTATTGGGTTGGGTTGGGTTGGGTTTGGTTTGGTTGGGTTTGGTAGATACCACAATTAATCCAGTGCACCCCTTTTAGCAGACCTAGCCAGGCTGGCATGTTGGGCAGAAGGGAACCAGATGAGATTCAACATAGACAAATGCAAAGTGCTGCATCTGGGAAGGAAGAGCCCCCAGCACACCTACAGGCTGAGCATTGCTAACCTGACCAGCACTACACATGAAAGAGATCTGGGGGTAACAGTAGACTCCAGAATGAACATGAGCTGGCAATGCGACGCAGTAGCCACTAGGGCCAAAAATCCATTTGCTTGCATCAATCGATGCATTGCCAGTAAATCCAAGGAAGTGATTCCCCCTCCTTACTGTAGCTTGGTGCATCCACAGCTGGAGTATTGCGTCCAGTTCTGGGCACCACACTTCAATAAGGACGTGCTAAAGCTCGAGAGGGACCAGGGAAGGGCCACACGTATGATCAGGGACTTGAATGGCAAGCCATACGAGAACAAGCTGAGAGATCTTGGGCTCTTCAGCCTAAAGAAAAGAAGGTCGAGAGGGGACCTGATTATGGCTTCCTGCTGTATCAGAGGCATACATCAGGAGCTCAGTGAACATCTCTTCACTAGGGTACCCTGGGCGGAAACTAGAAACAACGGCCACAAACTCCTGGAAGATAGTTTCGGGCTGAACGTTAGGAAAAACATCTTCACCACTGGGGTGTCCAGACTATGGAACAAGCTCCCCGCAGAGGTGGTGCAATCATCTACCCTAGAGGTCTTCAAGAGAAGACTGGACTGTCACCTAGCTGAGGTCGTCTTACCCCAGATGTCTTTCCAGCTCGTGCAGGGGGCTGGACCCAATGATCCTTCAGGGTCCCTTCCAGCCCTATGGTCCTATGACTCTACGGTGAGGAGCTCTCAGCATTTTGTGAGCTTAGCATGGGAGGTGGGTGCTACTGACTTTTTTTGTACACCAAAACTCTCACTGGTGCCTGAAAGCATGTAGGCACACATTAGGGAGCACTGCTATTATCATTATGTTTCATCCTCACCCATCACAAGGTATCCAATGATGTCCAGCACATTCAAGTTCGTAGGGGCAGGCACACTCCAGATTTACTACAGAGCACATTCATTTTCTTACAGAGTAAAAGTGGAATGAGCACACGACCTTACACCACTGCAAGTCGCTCCATGTGGGGTTAACATTATCCTTCAAAAATGAGGCATAACTGTACAATGGTGAGAGTTACACAGGTGTATTATTGGCTGTGTGTCTGCTCCCCGCAGTTCCTTAGAGCCCAGGATAACTGTTTGCTCAATGGAAGCCAGGTCTCCTGCCATCTAGTGCACAAGTGTGTAATATCATCCACTGGTGGTGTGTCTGTCCCTTCTCAGCCTTTTGTCTAAGATCGAGTATAGAGCAGTGGTTCTCAACTTCTTTAGACTCAAGGCATGCCTCAGCAAACGCACTCTCTGTTTTGACTGTTTTTTTGACTACAGAAAAATACTATATCAATTCTGCCATTGCAAAGGACTCAAGAAATCATAGTTTTAAGAGCATTCTGGCCTGTTGGGATCTTTCTATTTGAAATAACCCCCTGGTTGAGAATCGCTGCTATAGAGAAACTTTACCATGGCATAAATTGTTCCTTAGCAATTGAGTCCATTGTGTGTCCATCTCCTTGGTAGACCAGGTGAGCTATGCTGCTGCCTACAGCTTTACTCCTCTGGCGTGGGAAACAAGAATTCAATCTCAGTTCAGATAGGTACTTGTAATCACACGCCTAATGTTAGAAGAAGAATATTGCCCACACAATTACAACTAGCCGCGTGACCAAGTATCTTGGTGAGTCATGGCTTTTGTCTGTTTTGAGGCCTGGGCAGAGAGGACTGTGTCTTGTTAACGTGGTCCAAAGCGGCTCATTTATGCTCCATGACATTTTCTTGAGGGAACTAATTTCAGAGATATGGGCTTCCTGCCATGTTTGACCAATACCCAGGTGCCCCATTTACTGCCTCTAATGCTGAGCTTATGGGGATTTTTTTTGTTTTGTTTTTGGAAATGTGATCCTATAATGTGATGCCAGAGTCTTCGAGTAATGAATCAGCCATCTAACTACCCACCACTACATCCTGTGAATTCAATTATACCACTTCTGGCAAAGATACTAAGTGGTATGAGTAAGGGAATTACAAATATTAGATGTGGGTACAATCCTGGATCCAGGTCCCAAGAGAAAAAAAACAAACAAACCCAATACCATCCTTTTTGTGCCCAGGAGAGTCAGGGTACATCAGCTGGAACATTCTGCATCAAATGGCAGTGCCACTTCCTAAATACCATGTGCTCTACGGACATAGGGTTTAATTTTCCAGGGTTTTCAAAGCAGCTCCATTCATGACTACCACTTTTAGGTTCACATCGAAGCAAGTGAATACAGAAAGAATCTTTGTGAGTCTTTCAAGCTTGTGCTCTAAGCTATGGAAATGAATATTAGAAGCAGCTTCTTAATGGAGATGCATAGTACGGCTACTAGTAGCAGTGTAACTGTGGCGGAGAAACCCCAATTCAGGCTAATTTAACCTGTTCCTGTCTACTTCTATGCCTACAGGACTGCTCTTTATCCTGTTTCCAATGTTTCCCACCTTAAGTGTCCATGGACAGTGTCTGGCATGTTGACCAACACAGTGGTACGTGACTGGGATATTTTTAGATCTGAAAAGGTACAGTGGCTGCATCTGCATGAGCAGCAGACAGTTTTGCAGTCATTTAGTACTTGCAAGGTTCAACGAATTACACTTCAACTCAGGGGGGGTCTACGGCGATGGCAGCCGGAAGCCAGAAGGAACCACTGCCACTACCGCTTAAGCTGCTTAGAAAGGTGCAGGGTGGGCCGGGGCCTCTCTTCTCTTGTGCGTGGGGGGTTCTAGTATCTTATGGGGGAGCTCACATCTTTTATGGGGGGGATCAGCCCCCCTGATCCCCACCCCCCATATTTCAAACCCTGAGTTCTTGCATAACCAAGTACTACATGATTGCATATAAGCAGCGCTACTGCACCATAGCATCCCTGCATGTTTTTTTCAGAGTCTGCTGCACAGTAGCAATGAGATACTGCACAGTAGCTCATTACTACAGCACAATAGCAGCATGTCATGGTTAGTACCCCCCACCCCCCAACACTACTGCACAGTAGCATCTCATATAGACGTGGCCAATTTAAGCTAAATTTCTGTACAAAGCTCTTGCAGAGGTTTTTTGAGGGAAAAAAAAAGGCACAACGGAGGGTGTGTAATACATCCCACTGAGAGGTTACGCATGACAGACTGCCAGGACTGTGAACTAAGATCCTTTAGTTACCTGGGGACTATGTACATTATGACAGCTGCTCACGTCAAATTTCTACCCACAAACGTTGCTGTAGCTAAGGTTAGTTCAATGCCTGGTCCCAGTTCATTCTGGACTCCACTTCTGGGACAGCCAATCAGGTTGTCAACTGTGATGCATATCTTGTGTCATAAGAGAGACACAAAGGCCACCAATTTATTTCACGTGAGCTGAACATTCACCTGATATAGTCATCTGAGCCACGGAAGTTAAAAGTGCTACCAATCTCTTAATCCAGCCTCCCTTCTCCTTACATAGAATGAAACGATCTGAAAACAGCTCTGAAGAGGGTTTCTCTGAATGCCTCCAGTCCCTGTATGTTCAGATCTTGGACTATGTAATCAACTCTATGCAGTCCAAATATATGTTTGATTGGATTAGCCAGGGGGCAGCTATCACCTAACCACCAAAACCTTCCTGTTTGCGGAGTAGCAAACCAATAAGAACTGAACAGTTATTTTTGATGACCATCTATAATCTAAGAGTAGAATTGCTTCACCGTGGAGAAACAGAAGAAGAAAGCAGGAGCAGCAAAGGAAGAAATGTCAGCTATGACAATAGGATCTAGAACAGATTGTCAGAAAGAAGATGAAATTGAGCATCCAAAACTCAGTCCGTGTCTATACTGAAGAAGTAGATAACCATCTTTCAGAGTGATTGCAAAGCATAAAGCATGGTTGAACTTAAAGTAGGCCCCCAACCCTATGACCATAAACCTGGTGTTGCAAAGAGTTCTCTCTTTAAAACTGACTGGGTCAAACAAGTTCACACCAGTTACGAGGCCCACGGCATGAATTAAGGGGTGAAATTCCACGGCTGGTGTTCTGGTAAGAGGTCAAAACAGGTAGACCTTACCTTGCCTCACACTCTATTAAATTAGGTGTTCAAGCACAACTCATTTCACAAAGAACTGATTTCAGCTCGTCCTATACAGAGCAAAATGGTTATTTTCAACATCATATCAGGGCAATGGAGGCACTGTATGAAGGCTACTGGATACAGCAGCTCATCAAATAAGGGGACAGACCATTTTTTGTTTGATATTTTCCACAAAACTGTGTGATTTCCAAAATTCCTGAGAATCCAGAAGTTTCCTTTGAACTCAAGAATTTAGCGACTTGGACAAAAGCTTCCTGTTGGAGTGTCTGAATAGGGAGTGAAGTTCCTACGTCCATACAATGATTTGTGAAAATTAGCAGTATTGCATAACACAATCTAAATAACCTTCACTCCTATCAAAACAAGTATCTTCCTTTTTAGGATGAATTCATTTGACTTCATCAGAATTTTGTTTGGTACCAAGTAATGATCATCTACAATCTCAGCAAAATTTAAGTAAAATGTACTAAGAACTGGTTTAAAATCAAATCTCAAAAAACAGTTCTTCATGTGGAACCGTCATTCAATGGAGTGTTTACAAGTGTGTTTGTCCCCCCCACCCCGGCCCAGGGATTGGTAGTAGACCAAACAGCATTCAATATTTTAATCAATTATGTGGAAGTAAATGTAATAAAAATTGTAGATGGTAAAAGTTTCCCGTCAGAAATACTGAGGCAGGGCAGTCCTATAGAATGGATCACCTGGTTAGCTGCAACTGCTAAAACAAAATGAAGAAATGCATCTTGGAAAATTATGACTCTGAAAGTGATCTATAAAGTATCATGCACACGGGGTTCAACATACATATTCTATTATTAAAAAAAGGGCTAAGGTGATCCTGGGATGCCCAAACAGGGCAGTTCTGGCAGGAATAGAGGGACACTTACTTATATATCAGGATTGGCGATAGTTGGAAGGGAGCACAGGACATCACGTCTAGTCCAACCACCTGCTCAAAGCAGGACCAGCCCCAACTACATCATCCCAGACAAGGCCTTGTCTAGACTGACCTTAAAAATCTCCAAGGATGGAGAGTCCACCACCTCTCTGGGTAGCCTGGTTCAGTGCGTCACTCAAATTCATACTAAGACATCTAAACTTCTGTGACATCAGGGAAACCTGACAGAAAGATTTAAAATTTTGTGATAATTAGGCCCCTTCTATACATTACACTTGAGGTGTGATTAACCAGGTAATCATGCGTTAAGTTGTGAGTGTAACCTCCCATGATGTTCTCTAGAGTGTTTCTCCTTGTCTGGCCATTTGGGTGCAGCTGTCTCCTTTCAAGTCGACAGCTTGCCTTCCAGTAAGATACCTCAAAGAGTCCCAATGGATCCTCGCCTTCCACGTCTTGTTGATACCAGTTATTGTTGGGAGGATGTTTTTGAATCCTGCCTGTCCTGGTTCCTTCCTTTGGCTCTTTTGCCTGGACTCCTGTTTCAAAATATGAAACCTGCCTTATGCCAACCAAAGATGTTGCTCCTTGGCCGTGACTCAAACAAAGACCACTTCCCATGGTAAGGGCTTTAGCTCTTATATAGTCACAGTCCTATTCGGATCGTGTACCATCCTGGTTCAGGCCTCACGTCAGCCTGGTTTTGTTTCCTATTCACCCCAGGATACCTTACTCCCAGGAGCTCTCCCTTTTCTTCCAGTGTCTACTCACAGCCTCAGACTGTTTTCTTCTCTCTCTCTTTCCATGCTCACCATTGCCCCAGTCTACACTGGTTACATCTGGGATCACAGGTAAGAATTCAGGCTCTACTGAGCCAGCTTTGTCAGGGCATTCCCCCTCCTGAGGTTGCCACCACTCACCCCTGTTGGGGCAGTTGTTCACTTCCAGATGATCTGGGCCTTCTGGAGGATTCACTTCCAGACCTCCTTGAATGCTGGCCGGTGGGGTTTTTATTCCCCACCCCAAGGGCCAGCCAGACAACCAGCATTGGCACTCAGCCATAAAGCATGTGGCCAAGCACACTGGCTCTCCCATGGCCCGCTGTGGCCACTTCTGCATTTCTCCCTCCGGTCTTGGCATGGCTTGTCTTCCCACAGCAGCCTCTCTCCCACTGCACCTTTGATTTTTGTCAGTGTCCTGCCAGCTCCACGTCTTTCTCCCCTCCCAGCTGAAAGGTAGGTCCCAGTTCATGGTGGCATCCCTGCCACAGTAACCCAGTGACATGCTCAACCAATTAATGGCATGATAAAACAAGCAATTTGCTAAAAAGTTATTCCATGAAAAAATTGAAACAACTTTGTTGCTGGTTCTACATCACACCATTAATATAAGTGGCCAGATGCTCCCCCTGCACTGGCAGTAAGCAACAATGGGATATAATCATAATCCCAAAATCACACCTCCTACAATGCAGGTGTGGGATGGCATGGCATTAGATTCCATTGCTCAGGAAGCCAAACTAACTCTTTTCCTTCTTGTGTTCTTGTGACAAGGTATTTAGCAAAATTCACAGATTCACTGGACTCTGGCATGGCTGCACCATAAGCACTTCTGCTACGGTCTCAAACTTGTGACTTCTGGGCTATTAACCATATGCTTTAGCAGCCATACAGAATCATTAAGGTTAGAAGAGACCTCAGGAGGTCACATCTGGTCCAACCCCCTGCTCCAATCAGGACCAGCCCCATCTACAACATCACAGCCAAGGCTTTGTCTAACAGGGTCTTAACAACCTACAAGGATGGAGTCTCCACCAACTCTCTGGGGAGCCTGTTCCAGTGCTTCACCACCCTCCTAGTGAGAAAGATTTTCATAATATCCAACCTAAACCTCCTTTACTGTAACTTGAGACCGTTGTTCCTTGTTCTGTCATCCATCACCGCTGAGACCACGCCATGCCATGCCACCTCGCCCCAACTTCCACTGGACCAAGTGATGCAACATACTTTGGCTTTGTAACTTATGAATTTATGAGCTGGATTATGACAGATTTCCTAGAAGATCATTGGATAGAATCCCATCCTATATTTTATCTACATTACAGACAAACTTTTTCTTTTTTTTTAATATAAGTTCTAGGCCTCTTTTTTCCCATTTTTTTCTTGCTTTCACAGTCATAATGGGACACATCTAGGTGTGTGTTACCATAAGATAACTCTCATCTTGGGTCATTGAAGGCACTCCTCTTTGCCTTGTTCTCCACAATTTCCCCAAGGCATGTGTTATCTCACAGCAACACATGCCTTGTTGTGTCTTATTTCTCAACTCTGAAAAAAAGGAAAAAATAAATAAATAAATAACCAAACAGGGTGGAAGAAAATGAAAGATATTTTCCCAACATTTTTTTTTCCTTGCCTTTTGGGCTTCTTCGGGGGGGAAGTGTCTGAGAGATAGAGAGAATTAAGAATTGAAAGAACACAGAGATAAAGCAAAGAAAGATGTAGAAACAGCAGCATAGCTTCGTTACATAGCAACAACACAGGGCTGGGATAATAGGCTGTGATGAAAGAATTCCAAGAAAATTATATACGCGCGAACACACACACAAAAAGAATCTACGGCAACAAAACATATGTAGGAGCAAAATAAATAATAATAATAAAAAAAAAAAGCAAATAAGACCTATGTAAAGAAACAGGGTATATAAGAAACCTTGGAGGCAGAAGAAAAAGGCCTGGGGGAAGAAAGCATGATGAACAAATGAAAGAAGAACACAATGGTGTCATATGTTCAAGGGATGACTTTCTCTTTCCCTTCCTATGTGACGTCTTCATAACGACAGCAAGATGAGATGATGGATCCTACAGATGACCTACAGCTTAAGAAAAAGGGAGGAGGCGGAGTCAAGTGGTGACGCAGAAGACTGGAAATCTACGGGTCAAAATTGGAAGGGGGGAAATGGGATTGGTGGTTTGGGGTATCTATCTCATTTCCTGGCTGCTCAGTTAGAGATGCCTCAATCAGAGCTGCCATTTGTAGAATAGTATCTCAGATATTTCTAGAATTCAGACTTCTTGAAAGCATCTCACAATGGGAATCCAACATCACTGGTTGTCTTTTTTTTTCTTTTTGTTTAATTCTCCATGCTGTTTTTATCCCAGCTCAGTCATAGGCTCAGACTGCATCCTCAGCCCAATAACTTAACTCTCTTTGTCCCAATCTCATTGACTACTAAAAAAAATACCCGATAAAAGCTGTGGGGAAGATTGTTCCTAGATAAGCATGGCTGCTCAACAGAAGATGATACAGAAAAGTTCTTTTATCATTAGGGTTGAATGGACGTTGCAGAGATCAGTGCTGTGGAGGATGTACACTGCAGATGCTCCAGGGACCAAACCAGCAAGGAATGGGAATGGATGTTGGGTCTCTGCAAGGCTCCCATGGTGATGGGTAGAATTTGAGACTCCCCATGGAGCAGTAGGTCTCCTCGCCAATATGTTTCCATGAATAACCTAGACCCGTGCATCCTCTGGAGTTCTTATCCAATCCATAATGCAGCTACATCTGGTGTGCAAGGTAGCATCAGTCCATAGCATGCTACACAATAGTAAAGCAGGGGATTGTGTCTATGGATACCTGCGGAGAGTCTCCTTCCCAAAGCCCCTCGTTAAAAGTGATACAGGAAACAAAATTCCACCCGAAAAAATTAAAAAGGTGATGTTTTTGTCCCAAGAAATGTAATATGCATTACGTATAGCCATAACAATTCAGGTTTGAAGACCCTTAAATGGCCAATACTTAAAACTGCATGGGAAATCCATTTATTGTCGAAATGTCCCTGGCAAAGATGAGCTGTTGTGTTTCCAATTTCTAAACTTAGATTACTGAGGGAAGGCATTCGCCTCTTATGCACATAAGGATTCTCTTAATACAACCATCCTCCGGAAAAAGCACAGGAAATGGTGGTACATGGTTTCATGCTAGCAGCAACACTCAGGGCTATTAAGAGCTAATGTCTCTTACCCATTTGGAGCTTGATGCAAAACTCACTGAAGTAGGAATCTTCCTTCTGGTCTCAATGGACTTTGCATGGGTCCCCAGGTGCGGGCACCATTCGCTGTGTCTTTGGTAGGTAGAACATCACAGTCGCAATCTATCCATTTCAGCTCGCAGTTCAGCTTACTTTCCAAGTTCTGGTGGCATGCTCAGCTCTTGAAAATGTACTATATCGAGTCACCCGATTCCTCCAACACAAAGGAGTTCAGATGTCAAGGCCACAGAGGGAAATGTGGCTGGTTTCAGGCTTGTGAGCTGCAAGGTCTTGCAGCTCAGGAAAAAAAAAAATGTTTGCAATCTGGGAGATTTCCTAGCATTGGTGGAAAAGCTCTCGCTTGGGGCCATTGTGGACCAATAAACAGTTCATTTTTTTCATTGTTCTAATTAATTTAATTAAGTTAACTTCCAAGGTGTGTTAAGAAGCAATGCCTTGGGTGATTAACTGTTCCCATATCAAGGTGTTTTCACAAACACATTTACCTTGATTAGTGTACACATTATTATGTAATTAAATACCTCACACAGAGGAATTTATTAGTGCCTCCTTGTCTCCTAACAAATAAAGCAGCCCTTGAATTCTCTCTGAAAAGAAGCGTTTGCCGGCTAGGTGAGAAGGACAAACAACTTCTTGGAGAGAAAGATAATCGCGGCATCATCAGGCGTGCAGGTGCGCGGTTGTTTCGGAAACCTTCTGCACGCTCCTGAGTTTATAACGCTGCAAGGACCAGGAAGCTCTTCCAGGTTCCTCTCTCTCTGGATAACTCTCTGGCTAATTAGGCCCTGTTCTTCACAATCTGCTCGAAATTTCACTTCCCCTCTGCATCTTCCAATCACCTGCCAGTCACTGCACTTTCCTGCAACAATGTAGGCCAAATTCTGTCTTTAAGCCCAGTTTCAGCTAAGCATTTAAGCTTAGACATAGCCATGCGCTTAAGATAGTACCTTTTTCAGTAACGCACTTACGCGCATGCTTAATTTTAAGAATCCCTACTGGCTTCAGAGGGATCCTAGCACGTTCTCCCGTGCTTTGCTGAACAGGGAATGAATTTAAATACAAGCTTGAAATTAAGCATGTGCTTAAATGCTTTGTTGAGCTGGTGATGTGATTATTTGTTTGCTTATAGTTAAGTGCGGGCTTAATTGCTCGGCTGAATTGGAGCTAGAATTAATCCCATTGGCTTTGGCATGAGTAACAGAAAGCAGACTTTGCCCCTATCTGCAGACTGTACCTGGTATTTTATTAGGCATGACCACAATATTTCAGCATTCTCTGCTGGGTTTGTCAGTAGATCATAAATTGCGCACACCATCTGATGAAGCTATGAGATTTGCTTTATGCCTCATTGATCACTTTCCGAAGCATTAAGGTTTGGAATGAGCAAAAACTCAGATGGTTTTGAGGTTTAGTTTGGAGAATCAGCCAAACTCTTTATAAATGTATTTTGAACCCCTGGTGGCTGCGAAGGCTTGCGTGGAGCCAGGATTTTTCATTAAATTCTCATTTGCTAATTACTTATTCTGCACGGGCTTGAAATGCAATGGACATGAAACGTGTTCTAGGCAGGCATGACATACAAATACCACGCTCCCCATGGACATGGACTCCAGCACTGAAATCAGTGGGTGTAAATTCATGCTGACTTCAGTTTATTTGTGGAGGGCAAAATTCCATTCTGTGCTAACAGCAGATGCAAGGACCTGGTGCCACTTAAATCTAAGCTGCAACGGGGGGCTCCAGTGATTTTGAAAACATCTGCACTGGTGGGAGCCTCTGAATTGAATATGCAGATAAAAATTGTAGGATATTTAGAAATGCACAACTCAAGAACTCTTGGTTCAGAAGTAATACCTTTGATTAGACTAAGTAAGACATTAGAAAAAAAATTAAAATAAAATAAATTATATATTTACACACACACACACTCTCTCTCTCTCTCACTCACACACACACACACACACACACAGAGTTTTTTCTACAAGCTTTCAGGCTCACACACACACACAGAGAGTTTTTTCTACAAGCTTTCAAGCTCACCTGCCCTTTATTAGGCTCAGGGAAAATTAAAGATGGTAAAAAGTCCCCATATGTAGCACATAAACTTCATTTTTGCATAGAGGAAGCTGAAGATGGAAGTCTGTTTTACCATCTTTAATTTTCTCTGATCCTGATGAAGGGTGTGCAAGCCCAAAATTTTGCATATATATATATAGATATAGATATATAGATATAGATATAGATATAAAACATTTATTTATTTTATTTGCAATGTCTTAGTTGGTCTAATCAAAGGTATCACACCTCTCAACCAAGAGGGCTCAAGTTTTGTATTGCTTTTTGCCTCAGACCAACACGGCTACCAAATACATCCCTGAAACATTGGTTATTTTGTCATTCTAAGCGTTGGTGTTTGGGGGGAACAGCAATAACACTTATTTCTTCCTCACCCTTCACCAAGTGTTTGAGCAAATGCTGAGTTCAGTTATTCTTTATCTGCTCCCTTCTCTATTTAAATGAAAAGAGACAAAGGAATGTGAACCTGGAAGGTTTCCAGCCACTTAAGGGAACATAAGAAGAAAAGAAGAAGTGTGAACTTGTATCAGACCCACAGCCAAGCAGTCCAATGTCCTGTCCCCGGCAAATGCATCAGAGGGAGGTGAGAGGAGCAACCTGACATCAGTCTATACTGTACAGTTAGCTCCAAGAACTGATGCATGCTTCTAAATGTCTAGATTAGCCTCTAAGCACTTCCACAGCAAATACCCAGACTGAGTTAACATTTCCGTTGATTGAATGATTTCCATTCCTTGGACCTCACCTGTGCCTCTGAAGCAATGTCTCCTGGTCCGTTGTGCAGAGACGCAGTCTCATGGACTCCTGACCCATTGCATCTATTGTGGGTAAACATGGTTCTACAGGAGGAACTGCAGGAAGGGCATTGGAGGAATATTTCAGGGATACAGGTTGTAACCATGTTGGTCTACAGGCAAAAGCAGTCAGAACTCTTGGTGGAAGCAAGAGTTTTATTAGACCATCTTTTATTAGACCAACTAGGTAGTTGCAAAATAAAATAAAATAAAATAAAATAAAATCTTTATTTGTAAGCTTTCAGGCTCACGTGGCCTTCCTCAGGTGAAGGATTGCAAAGATTGTAAAATTTCTCCCAAGTAGAACATGGAAGATCTTGTAATTAGCCGTGCTGAAATGAAAACTTCATAATATTTTACAAAACTGGAAGAAAAATTCAACACACCCAGAGACCTGGAGGCTAACACCCCTGCTCCAGCCCTTTGTTCGTGCTGAATTCACATATTTGCAGAGCAACTTCTATGCAACAGAAGTGCCTTAGCCAGGAGAAACATCCGATCGACCAGCTGTCCCGTGCAATATAAAACAGCTTACCAACAAAGAAGCAACATTCAACATCCTGCTTGCCAACAGACATCTTTGAGGTAAATAGACTGCTCTAACTTTTATCTGAGCCTAATTTGTGCAAAATGAACTTCTGTACCCAGAGGAACTTCTAACATCCTTCAATTGGCTTGTGCAATATGAAGTTTCATTGCTACCTAGGAGAAATTTTACAATCTATGTATTCTCCTTTGCCCCAGGAAGGGTGCATGAGCCCAAATGCTTGCAAATAAAGAATGCTTGGGGTTTTTTTTGCTATTATCTAGTTGGTCTAATAAAAGCTATTGCCTCTACCAAGAGTGCTGACTGCTTTTGGAGGAATATTAGCAGTCAAGTTGGTCCTTCCTGCATCTGCTTCCCCCAGAGGGCACGTTCCTACTGCACACAGGTCAGGTTTTAATCTGTAACCCCCTAGCAGTAAGCAGGAGAAGGTCCAGAGTGTAAATAAGGACAGGTCTGAAAGTTTTCTATGAGGATGGGTTGAAAGACCTAAGCAAAAATACATATAGGGACACAAGTTAAGACTACATCATAGACACACCTTAATCCCTAGCAGTTAAGAGTGAGTTAAGACCTGAAATCAGGAGTTTAGGGACTGATCCAAGAGCAGATTAGACTGGGGTTAAGATGATCAATCCCAAATTTGAACCCAAATAATTACCAGGCAGAAGCTGCCTTTACCCAGCATTCACAAGATGCTTCCCTGTTTGCTATGAAGGTGCTCTTAGGTACCTTCGGGACTTAGGAGTCATGACTGACCACAAGATGAACATGAGCCTTCAATGTGATGCTGTGGCTAGTAAAGTGAGCAAAACGCTGGCTTGCATCCATAGATGCTTCTCAAGCAAATCCCGGGACATCATTCTCTGCACTCGGCCTTGGTGAGGCTGCAGCTGGAGTACTGATTCCAGTTTTGGGCTCCACAATTCAAAGAGGATGTGGAGAAGCTAGAGAGAGTCCAGAGAAGAGCCACGTGCATGATCAGAGGTCAGGAAAACAGACCTTATGATAGAGGCTGAGAGCTATGGGGCTCTTTAGCCTGGAAAAGCACAAGCTTCCTTCCCCTGAGGCTTGGGGCCAGACTCGATGGTCTTCCGAGGACCCTTCCAGCCCTAGCGTCTGTGAATCTATGAACCTGCAGTTCTGCTTCTGGGCATACCTAGAGCTGCTACCACCTGAACTGCGTGCCTCCTAGCTTCCACTGGCATCCAGAAACTAGGCAAAGAGGCACTGAAGTCTTTAGGTGTTGGATAGGGTAGGTGTGCTAAGAGTAGACGTAATGCTGTGGCAGGATCTAACCTCTCACAAAATGTAGCCGTTGCACCTTTATTTGTAAAATGCAGCTGGAAGAGTTAGACCTTGCTTTTCATGGGACATTCAAAGAGCTACAACCCTTGCTCAGGAAGTGGGAGACGTGGGTTGAATGCCTTCCTCAGCTGCAGAAGTTTCCAATCTATGTCTGCCCCAGCGTTGTCCTAAATTGTGCCTACAGGCCAGGCAAGGGAGTCTCGCTCTTCACCCTTCCTGGTAAAGTCGAGCCACTCTGCAGAAGAGGCGTCAAGACTTACGGGGCTGGAAAAAGAGGAGCAAAGCAGCAACATGTGTCTGTAACTTGGTGATTAGGGCAGTAACATAGGGAGAAAATGTTTTTTTCTAGGATAAAATGAAAGCGTGCAGGTGTCCTTATCCTTTGTCATAGGGACAAATCCCTCCCCCCCCCCAACACAAAGATGCACAGACTACGAGGTACTAACACTTTGTCTTATGTTCTCATGACAGAGGTCTAAACATTTGTCCCATCACATTCTCCTGCACCTGGCAAACTGCTCAATCCTCCAGGCATCCCACAATGCAATGCTTTGACCCCAATCCTGACCCCTCTTGAACTTTGGTCACTTTAGCCCTGACTATAAAACTCCACTGCCCAGGCGTGTCAGGCCCCAGGTTGCTGCCCCTTTCTAAAACCCACAGAAATTAAGAGCACAAATAGGGTTGCTTGGTATATATATGTACAATGGTATATATGTACAATATATATGCCTAGCACAGTGGGGTCCTAGTCCACGACTGATGGATTCCCAATGCATATCATTAATAGTGATAGTGAAATGGTCTGCCTATGTCAAACAGAAAAGAGTTGACAGCACCAAGAGTTTAATACTAAAACCCTAGCCCATAGCCTTATCCACATTACCTTCTCCCATTCTGCAGAGCATGCTGGGATGCTCTGCACACAAAAGTAAACCAGCCTGACTCTATTCTCCATTCAGCTCTTAAAGGCACCTAGATGCTATTTCCCCAATGCGCATTACACTGCTCTATACAAGCATCGCCTTCCGCTTTAGGGAGGATAAATTAGGTGACATTTTCTGGGAATTGGGAAAATACTCCTGAATGCCAAGTGAATCAATGTTGAAATAAGAACAAATACAGTCCCGACAAATGGGACAAGAGCTATCAGGTCTGTGGCAGTAAGAGAGAATTATGTTTGCCTGGGGCCAGCTCCTCGGAGAGTGAGGATTGATTCTTTATGATTGATGACTCAGCACTTGAATGCCAAGTCATCAATTCCCTGTGTTCGTGGCATTGACTGCATCAAGATAACTTTTCCCTCGTGCCTAAGCTCGGATATGGTCCTCGCCTGGAGTGTAGCCCCAGAGGACTCAGGTATAGAACCTGAATCACTTCCTTTAAACAAAAGACAAGTTGAAACTTGGGCTGCCTCACTGCAAGGAATAGACAGCGCTGAAAAGACCAGGGGAATCGTGCATTTAGGCTCTGGAAAGTTCAGTGCTTCCATTGAGTGCACAATCATGTATCCTAAAAGCAAAGTCACGTGCAAACTGCATCGCACAAGTTACATTTTCTTAGTGCAAAGTAAATAAACACATTTCACATAGATTTTATTGCCCAAAGCTGTTGTCTTGGCTGACAGTTTAATGTTAATTCCACTACAGAATCATAAGCTGCACAAGTCTATAATATAATGCGAGCACAAAAGGGAAGGCAGAAATTTAATTTTTGTGTTTATTTCCTTTGCTCTGTCAAAAACATGGAAATGTGCCCATCCGTGAGCTCTGAGCGTGGTGTGGCATTCCTTAAAAAAAGTATACAATAATCAATTCATAGCACCGGTGACAGCACCATTCTTGCGTATTTGCAAAAACAAATAAATGAATAAATTACCAACCAGAAAAATATTAAAAAATAAAGTCCACGCTCTGAAAACTCCCAACAGATTGTCTTCTTTGATTATGCCCCTTTTTGAGTGATGGAAAGGACACTCACTACTGAATGCAGCTGGAATCACTCACCAAGGAGAGAGTCTTAACTGAGGTATATATTTTTCTCAGCACATACAGGTTCCCCTTCAGCATAGGTGGGGTCAGGGGTGTAGGACTGAAAAGGGGCCAGATAAAGCAGGACCATGGTACTGCTGGGTGGTGATTTGGGGTTGGCTCTAAGGCTCTAGTTAGCATATGGTATACCAACTAGTTAGCTGCTCTGTCTTGGACCAAGGGAAAGGTTTAGTCTTGCTTATCCCCAATATTAGGAGAGGCAGAATGATTGCTAGGTTACCTCCTTCAGCCTACTAAGCCATATGAAAGTAAGGATCCAACCCGTTTAATGTAAAAACAAGTAAAAATAGACTTTTTATGGTGCCTTCTCACGCCAAGTTAAGCCAGACACACAAAGAAAATGCTGCTCTCCATGCTGTGTTTTCCATTCCACCCCTTATTTCCTCTTTACTTTGTGCTTGGCAGTCTCTGAGTGGAGCTAAGACCTGCATCCAGACGAGCATGGCCATGCGGCGTGTGGCACTGCAAACGAGGCTTAGGTGCAACAAACTGCACATTTAGATATTCCCCATGCTGCAAGGGAGTGCTACCCATGCATGCACTGCTCTGTTGTATTTTTCTTCAGGTGTTTTTGACCCTGGAAGGAGCATCCAAACAACCACGGCCATGTGGCATGTGGGCTGCAAGGACATGTTGCCCAAGCATGGGCTGCACAGAGGGTTTTTTTTTTCTGTGCATTTTTTTGACACCTGGATATCCATGGGTAAGAAAAAAAAAAAACGGTGGTAAAAAGAAAAACAGTGCAATGCACACTGGACCAGCACACACTGCTGAAAAGCGGAGCCAGACCACCCGGAGCCACACTGAGTCAGCTGGCCAGGATCCACACGGATGATTCGCTGTGGTTGCAGCCCCGAGAAGTCCCCATGTAAGGTTACTGGGGCCAGTCCAGTGCTGGCCCCAGCCTCCCTTACCCCACCCAGGGCAACTTGCCACATGCCAAAGTGCTCATGGCACAGGCATTTCCCAGGGACAAGTAGCAGCGGCACACCTTGCGCTGCTACTTGTCCTCAGGGAACCAAGTGACCATGCATATCTGGACTTGCCCCAAGGAGTCAAAAACCCTGTGGCATGGGAAAAAAAGCTAAGCAGCATGCACACAGGCAGCACGCACTGCTCAGAAGTGAAGCGGGGCCACCTGGAGCCATGCTGCGGCTGCCGGCCAGGCTCCACGCGGCAGAATCACCACTGCTGCAGCCCCAGGAAGCCCCCAGGACCCCATGTAAGGCTGTTGGAGTCAGCCCAGTGCTGGCCCCAGCCTCTCCTACCCCACCTGGAGTAACCAGCCATGCACCAGAGCATGCACGGCATGAGCATCCCCTGGGGACAAGGAGCAGCATCACAAGGTGCACCACTGCTACTTGCCCCTGGGGAGCCAAATGCCCATGCTTATCTGGATGTGCCCAAATAGACACAATAGTTTTGCTATACCTCCATGAGTAGACCATTTAGTTGGTTCCCTGTTCTGGCAATGGCTGACACTTGAAGTTTTTGAAGGAGGCAGAGAAAAGTCAATGTCCAGCTGATTGTCCATTGAAAAATTCAGTTATGTCCCAAATCTGGAGTGTAAGGAGGAACTGGAATATTTATGGAGATGAACATATAGCCTGGTATAGTTCATACTGGTTTTGTATACCTGTGTAAATGGCATGTGGATCATGGACAGACAGCCATGATGCTATCCCTGTACAGCTACATAGGTGGGAGCATATAATAGTCCCGGGGTGGGCAAAATGCGGCCCGTGGGCCAAATGCGGCCTGCCAGGCCATTCTATCCAGCCTCTAGGGCTCCCCCAAAATTTTAGAAATTAATTTTTATCTGCCTCTGACTGCCTGTCATGTGGCTCTCGATTGCTTGCCAAAACTCAGTAAGCAGCCCTCCACCCAAAATAATTGCCCAGCCCTGTAATAGCCCATCTGGCTATTCCTTAAGTGGACAGAGACAGACAACACCTAAACCAGGATAACGTACAGCAGTAAAAAATGTCCTCTTATTCTTCAAGTGCTACTGTTCAGTAGATTGGGACATAGTACCCCAGGCCAGAGGTTCATGTTGTATGTCCGATATACCTGTATATACATGTTGCTTTTTCAGGCCCCTGATGGCATTTCATAGCAATACTTTAGTTTTGCTTTAATCTCATCCGACGAGTAATGAAATTCAGAGTGCCTCCAACCCTCACCAACCAAACCCAAAGAAAAAAAAAAGTTCCTGAACTCCCAGTGAAGCAAAACAATCAACTACATGCAGAACTAATAGCAATAAAGACCTTATAAATGAATACGGTTCAATCCACCGTTCTCTAGCTACATGAGGGGATGTATTGTTCAGCTCCATGTTTACTAACAGTCTGTGATCACTACTGCTTAATGTTTATCTAGTGATTCCACTTCCTTGATTAACATTTAATAATGCTGATGTCAAAAATGGTTACCTGGGAGCATTTGTAATGCCAGCTTATTAATGTTATGGGACATACAATATTACAATCATCCTTTTAATCACATCACGTTGCATTTGTCCTACTCAAAGGCAAGGAGTTATTCCACACCTCGTGCTAATATCTTCCTTGACTCAGAGATAATGTGCCCTGTGCAAAGGAGTCTATGTATAGAAATAGGTTTGCATTTCTTCCCCCCCCCCACCCCAATCCCGTGCTGGTTGACGTTTGATTTCTTTTTCTGGCTTATAAATATATGATGTGTTGTACGTTTAAGATACTTTCTAGCTTGTTTTTAAGTGGCAAATGCTTGAGGATGAAAGGCTGAGAGGTACATAGTGTATTTTCTTCCACGTTGGAATAAAAGGGATGATACCTTTTGAAGATTCTGAAACCACTGCTAATGATTTTCAATGAACTTTTGATGTAGGGAGAGGAAGAAAAAGTAAAACATTTTATGAAGAAAGGGTGACCCGTTGTGGGACAACTGCACCAAACCAGTGCTCATCAATGCACACCCCACATTTGCCAATGAACCAAAGCCAAACCAAGCCTTTATGAATGGCCTCAAATTAATACATACCTAAAGTCAGGTCTTCAGTTGCTGTAAATAACCATAACAGATTTAATTTCAGTAGAACTAGCCCAACTGAGATGATATAGTCTCTCCTAAAACCCCTTCCAGTGATCTTTTCAATACAACTAATAATTATTGCCTAATATGTAAATAGTCACAGGACTGGGGATTTTCTCTCTCCCTCACCCCCCTTTTCCTTGTCAAGAATTTTAGCCCGGTATGGGGTTTTTTGATCCTTTGTGGGTCCAGTGTTGCTCATGTAACCCTGCACTGCCAGACACCCACTGTGCAGACTCGTTGTGCCCTAAATTGGCATTTGTTTGGAAGTGAATAAAAAAAAGCAGGGACTTTTTCATATCCACAGAGACCCAGCCATACCTGTAGTTTTATGAAAAGAATAAATAACGTCCAATCTACTGTGCACCTAACCTATTACATGCTTGCTAGTCTCAGAGATTTTGAAGGTCATCTTGTTGTTTCTTCTTAGTTAAATGACTTTAGATTTAAGAGAAGGTAATAGCATCATTATTATTACATCCTGAAGGATCCTGACAAATGTTACTGGCGTAAAGGATTATGCACAAAAACTGTTTTACCCCAGCATGGAAATGCATCTCCCTCCCGGGCGAAGAGCTGCTGCCATTTAATAGTATGCAGTGCAAAGTTTGGGCTACAAAGCTGGGAAAAATGCGTATACCGGTTGCAACAACAATGAGGCTTTAGTGAAAAGGGAAGAAAAGACCAGTACTACTCAGAAAAGGAAGCAATGCATGGACTGGAGTAGTGTCAAGGAAACAAAATGTCAAGTGCTCTGCTTCCAAGGTTAACGAAGACCAAAAAGGCAAGAATGCCTGAGATAATGACTCTGCGGTGGATAGACGATCCACGTTCCACAGTAACCCAGCGATTTCGGTAGCAGTCGCTAGGAGTCCTTGTCAATTTGTTGACAATTTTAATTACAGCAAGGCCTGATTATAACTACTTTGCAGACTCCATTCAGCACTTCTCTTCATTAACATCTTACCAGCTCTATAATTACAGGCAAGGGTGAACTCATGTCGCCTTTACCTGCTATAAAGCTTCATTCAGAATGGAGACAACTTCAGATTTTGCTTTACAGGATTCAAACTGACATAGTCCTTTGATTTTTCGAGTAATTGTCAAAGCAACAGAACCAAAGAACGTGCCTTTGATTATTAGCCCAAACCCACCAGTTACAGAAGGTGGTTCTGACGCCAGGTCCAAGAGCGAGTTCTTTCCTAGGGTTACAAGGTCTCTGCACATCTATGTCTAATGTGGCAGGAACCATGTCATGAGATATCTCATTATTTTATTTTTCTCAAATCCAAGAAGGAAGGAGGAAAGGAAAGGAAAGGAAAGGAAAGGAAAGGAAAGGAAAGGAAAGGACATACAAAAGTGAAAGCACATGCAAAAACTAAAGCAAAGCCAAAAGCATTTTCTCGTGAGACAAAATTAAATTTAATCTAAATATAAAAATATAAACTTTTTTTGACAACAGAACCATAACATGTTGATGCAGTTTTAAAAAAATCCATTTTTTTCAAAGTAACACATTTGACAAAATGAAAATGTTGAAGCAAAAAGCTACTTTGAAATGAGAAATCAAATCAAACTATTGAAATAAGAATATTTTGACTGTATCAATATTTTTCTTTCCTTAGAAAAGGCAGTTTCATTGAAATGGCACAGGGGAGGTCACTTATGTTAGTCTGAAGTCAGGCTGAAGGTAGGCTAGGGTGGTTCCTCAAAGGCGTGAAGGTTTGTAGGCAATAACCTACCTACAAGAATTGTTAGCATCTGACAAAGTAGGTTGTTGCCTATGAAAGCTCGTGTCTCTCTGAACCAGCTATCCTTTAAAGTACCACTCTGACCTAGCTTAATTTAAATTGTCACGTTTAAATGAAATATTTTCCTTTTTAAAACCAGGAATTTTCTAACAGGAAAATATTCAGTTGGGAAAAAATCCCCCTTTTCCCACCATTGCCCATGCCCTGAACTTCCAGTTAGCCTTAACTTCCTCCTTCCAGCACTTCACCAAACTTGCCTGGATACTCTTTGCGCGTAGGTACCATTTCCCTGAATGTATAAGAAATTTTACTAAGATTTTATTTAGAGCTTACTCAGGGGAAATATCTATTAAAGGTGGAAAGTTGAGGGAAGGCAATTATGTGGCCTTAATTAACATGATAATTGGAGCCTCAGAACCTTTCTAATATCTATATTAAAAACGTTCCTGAAATCTTATCTTCATTTTACAGATTGTGATCTGAAACATAGCAATTCAGATCTTCTGTAGGAGCAGGCAGGAGATTTTCAGGTGTCCCAATGGCTAAATGCGATCCTATTCCAACCTATGCAGCAACCACAAAACTACTAAAATTCGTTATGACCCCGTGCTATGGATGAGAACTATAGTCTCGGAGCACAAAAAATGTTTCCTTCCATGTGTCCCACATCTTAGGAGATGGCAGTGGATATATATACACACACAGAGGCACCTCCATGGGACTGATCAGATCTGGGGAGAAATCCCAAGAAGTAGAGGAGGAATAAAGTATCTTGACTCATCTCCCATGATTTCTGAAATTAAACTATTTGTAGAAATAGTCAAATTATCCAGACCCACATGCCCAGCTATGTCCCCCTCCTAGTTTCAAGTTAAGCATTTCCCCCATTACCACCCTGGAGAAGTCAGAATCTGGCTCCTAGTGTTTATTCGTCATGTTATAATTAACCGACTAAACCTAAAGTAAATGCTTAGTTAACTGCATGTAGTCCACTTCTTTGAAATTTAATTACTGAGCAGAGTTAATCAGATTTAGGCAGGAATCTTTTGGAGCTTTTTTTCCCCACTTAAATGATGATTTGTTCCCCCCTCATTGTTCAAAGTTAATTTAGTTTTAGTAAGAAGAGTCTAACGCCCTTGGTCTGTCACACACTAGATACAGCATGGGCAGGATAAACTACCTTTATATATTTCCACCATTACTGTCAATGCTATTTTTCCATCCTAATCTGGAAGGCTGTTATGCGTGCATACAGGTCTGGAACATAGTACAGAAAGAGGCTTTCTGGGCCATCAAATTCAGTCCCTTGTATTTACAGGCAACTGTTACCCAAAGATGCCTGACAATTATAACTCCAAAATCTCAGACATGACAGCAAGAAAACAGAATGGTTTTGTGACTCCAAGTGAGGCTGGACACCAAGTAGATGAAACTAAGCTGGGTGGAGTTTCAGACACTCTAGAGGGTTGGGCTAGAGAATAAACTGGATAAATGGTCTGCAATCAATCCAGTGAGATTTAATAAAGAAAAGTACTAAGGCCTGTACTTGGAAAAGAATAATTGCATGCACAAATAGACATTGAAGAATGCACAAAAAAGAACCTGGGCGTTACAGTGGACCATGAGTTAAACATGAACCAACATCATGCACTTGTTGCCAAAAAAGCCAATATCATACTGGGTTGCACCAACCGGAGTGTCCCTTGTAAATCGAAGTAAGTGATTCTGCCACTCTATTCAGCATTGGGGAAGCTTCACCTGGAGTACTGTGTCTAGTTTGGGGCCTCACAGGTCAAAAAAGATCTAGCCAGGTTGAATGGCATCTAGACTGCTCAGAGAAGTCTAGTGGAGAGTGACAAAAATTCTTGGAGGCCTAGGAAACATGACTTATGAGGAAAAGGTGAAAGAGCTAGGGTTATTTAGTCTGGAGAAGAGAAGATAGAGGGGAGATTTGACAACAGTCTTCAAATACCTGAAGGGGGGGTTATAGAGAGGATGGAGATAGGCTTTCCTCTGTGGCTGCAGGGGACAGGACTGGAAGCAATGGCCCCAGGCTGCAACAGAGGGAATTCAGGCTGAAGATTAGGAATAACTTTCTGACTAAGAGGGCAGTCAAGAACTGGGACAGGCTACCTAGAGAAGTGTGAAATCTTCATCTGTGTAAATTTTCGAAAGGAGGTTAGACACTGGTGAGTGAGCTGGTTTAATCAGGGATGATCCTGTCCTGAGCACAGGACTGGACTAGATGATCTCATGAGATATCTCTCCAGCCCTATTTTCAGATGAAATACCAAAATTGTTTTACAGCATGTTGTCAATGAAAACATGGGGGCCAAGAGCAGTCAATGCCCTGGCACTGTAATGGCAGAGAGGCAACTGATGTGTATATCCTTGGAGGATCCTCAGAAGAAGACTGTGCCCAGGTTACAGGAGTAGCCAAAACATTTCATGCTCCTAGCCAATGTGACCTGAGGGAAATCTTATTTCTCGATTCCAAATCTGCTAACTGGCTTGACCCTGAGCAGAAGAAAAGGCCCTCAATCCAGAGACATGTGAGATTTCTAAGTACAAGCAAGAACATCAGGGCATTGCAGTCCAAAATCCTGGTCTTTGACAAAAATGTCCACCGGTTCAAATGAAGCCAACCATTCTTTTCTACTCCAAGGCCAACAAAACTTTCCTTCAGGGGAGACATGCTTCCTGGCTTCTGCAAGCAACCAGAAGAAGCCCTGAAGCATGTGATTTTAGGGCACCTACCACACAACAACAGTATTGAAAATACCCGAATTCACCTACCACACCTGCTAATTGTTGAACCAAAAACACCCCACGTTATTGTACGATCCCATGTATAACCTTATTAAATTAGATCTTTAAAAGACTGTTTCCTTACCCTCACCTATTTTGCTCAGAAATCCATTCCATACTTTGTTCTTCTGGGAGTTAGAAATTGTCTTCTAATTTTTAAACTGAATTTGTTCATTATGAGTTTGTAAGGCTATGATCTTATGCCAGTATTGCTTTTATAGCCTTAAAAAAGCTCTTTTTCATCCTTGACATTCACCCCATAAATGTATATATGAAAAGTAATCATATTCTCTCAACCTTTATTTTGTTAAGCCAAACAAATGAAACACTTTAATCTTCTTTCATGAGAAAATGTCTCCATTCCCTTAATTGTTTTAGTGGCGGCCCTTCTTTGTACCTTTTCTAGTTTAAGTAAATCAACTTTGACCGTTGGTGACCAGAATTGCACACAGCACTCTGGATGGGTTTTTATAAATGCCTTTTAAACTGATACTATAATGTCCTTGTCTTTACTGAATGTGCACCACCTAATCTACCCTAGGATTTCACTGGCCATATCACACTGGAAGACACATGGTCTTTCTATGAGCAACCAGAACACCTTGGTTTCTCTCTTTTTCAGTTTTTTTTCTAGTCTACACACCTCATTTTATAGGCAGAGGCACTGCTTTTGGTCCTTATGTGCATAACTTCATACTTATTATTATTAAACTTTATATCATTTCTTAATGTTCTACTCGTGAAGAATCTCCAGATCTTCCCATATGATAATCCACTCCTCTTCTACACTGATAAATCACCCAGTTTGGATTATCTCCAAGTTTCATGCGGAGATACCCAGTGCCCTCACCAACATCGCTAATACTAATGTTAAACAGGATAAATAGTCTTGGCCTTCCATTTATTTCACAAAGGTTGGTGAACTCAAGTGTGCTTTTTCAAGAAGAAGCTTCTTCAAGCCCAGCATGTGCGGTTAGATTCTTACAAGCGCCTTGTATTCATGGCAGCTTTGACATGCTGCTTCATAACCACTTGCATTAAACCTCATTCTTTCAGCATGCTGACTTGTGAATAAATAACTGACAAACGAAGTAAATACAGTGTTAGAAATCCTTTCAGAAATGTTACCCCCCAAAATGCCATCCTAAAAGATTCACTTCCCAATGCCCCAGAGCATAGTGTGAGATGATGAGAAAACACCTCTCTCTCGAGTGTCCCCTCAGGGGGGCTTTGTCGTTCATAAGCAAAGGACCCAAACATAAAAGGAGGACAAGTGTAGAGGAGGTACAAAAAAAGGAAAATATTGATGTTGGAAATAGTCTCTGAAAGGCTCTTAAGATTGTGTGAGAAGTGTGAGTCTTAGACAAATTACTTTTAACACAAATATACTATAAACTAAGCCATTGGAGCCTTTATCCCAGTGCCTTTAGAAGAGGGTCTGTTCACTCTATACTGTTGCACCTGAGAGTTGTTGAGTTGAAGAGTAACTTTGCCCAAATCTAGACTATGATCATAGTCCAGGGCTCATAGACCAGCCAAAATTGCTGGAGACCGCCTTTTGACTTCCCGAAGCCATTTAGGATTTTGCACATAAATAAAATAGTTTATTGGGTCGGCTAAACAAAATAATCATTATTCCATGTCTTCTTCAGAGGGTCCCAACTACCATGGTGCTAAGAGCAGAATGGAGTGTAGGAATGAATCTAGTTTTAAAACAGAAAATTTTCAAAGAGGAATCGAGGTGGACTTGGAGATCTCACTCCAGCTACAGGCATCCTGAGGAACATTCTTTGTCCCCTTCCGTGCAACATAGATTATAAGGAAGGAGGAAAAAAATTACCATAATTGTCCTCTTCGGGGTATGCCAACATACAGGCTCCTCATCAGGCACTGAGCCAACTTCCATATCTCCCTTCCTGTACACGGTGCCAGACCTTGGCTGCAATGTAGAGGACACAAGTGTCCTCAGCTGGTGGATTGTCCCATTCAAGGCCATCATCACTTGGCACAAATTGGAGCAGTTTACAGGCTGCTCTAACTCAGTGTTTCTCAACCCATGGATCCTGACCCAAAAGTGGGTCACAAGAATATATGAAAGGGTCCTGACAAACTTTAAAAAAAGGATTAACAAGCTTTAAGTACGGATTCTCCTTTAAAGGAGAAAGATGTGGGAAACAGTGTCTTTTCCTTGCAGGCTGACAGAGGTCCAGCCTGCACGGGGCTGCTTAGGGCCCCCCATGCCCCACACACTGGGGGACTGGGGTCTGGTGGCAGGGGACAGCGGGTCGGAAGTGAGGCGCACTGGGTTGGGATTGGCCATCAATGTTTAGAAATGGGTCCTGCAACAAAAAAGGTTGCAACTACTGCTTTAACTTACACTCGGGACTAATATTGCTCTGAGAATCAGTGACACTTGGCTAGAACCAGGTTACAATCCTTCCTAGATTTACTGGTGTGTAGGTGCATCTGCATGGTACATAAAGTGCTGTGGCAAGGAAGTTTAGCATCCAGGACAAAGCCTGCAGAGGTAGCCCACCCTCACCCTGTGCCCGGATCCAGAGGGACCTTCCCCTACATCCCTGGGAGGGCATGCAGTGGTGGGAGCCACCCTCCCCCATCTCTGCACCCCCCCAAATGAGTCGCTTTGCTTTGGCACCTGGGGCAGTTGCCCACTCCACCACCACTTGCTACAGCACTGGGTATATATGAATGAAAGGCTGTTCAGGGACTATTATCCAATACTGATAATCATGCCCCAAACCATTTTACATGTGTGAATGGAATTACATAATGGGCCTACCAAAAATACCAGGGAACTGAACCTGGTGAGCCTTAATGATCCTTCTGGTCTTATGTCTTGATTATCTCACGTATACTGCCTTGTACTGTATCCCTGGTCATAGCCCAGCGTCTTCCATTTTCTTGCCATTTCCTCCTAACCTCCTGTAACATAAGGAGAAAACAATATTTATCCGTTAACATGTGCCTATACCTCACTTCCCCATTGTGGTTCAGTTGCCCTGAACAATCACATGATATTGGATTGACTAGTTTCTGGATAGCATTTAGCACCATTGCCAGACCAGGATGGTAAGAAAACCTTGAAGGGACATTTTTGCTAATCACCAATTTAGCTCATATAAACGGCTGAGCTAAGCACCTCCTTATAGCATAGGTCTCTAAGACGGAAAGCTTGATCATGCTGCTGACCTATGCATTGGCTGTACCAACGGATGTTTTTCAGACACTAGCTAGTCCGTCACCCTCAGCAAATTTCACAGCAAAACAAGAAGAAAAAAAATGAAAAATTGGGCAAGAAAAACTTAAACTAGCTGTTTTTTTTCTGGCCAGGTTCTAATTAACAGACAGCAAAAAAAAAAAAATATATAGATTTTCTTTCCAAAGTGTTTTTTCCTCCCATTTAGGAAATTAGATTATTTATTTGTGTATTTTTTACTATCCCAAGGCAGTACCAGAGCTGCTGAAATCATTATTGCCCTGCTCAGGCAAGAGAAACTGGCAATGACTGAGGCCAAGTTGAGGATCTGCTTCATTGCATTTAACCTGACTAAATGGTTGCTTCTTTTATTTTTCTATTTAAAGGAAGCTGTGTCTTCCTGATGCAATCTCCTCTCTGCTTAGCTAGCCTGGGCATGAGCTCAGCTGAAATAACGATCTTTATGATTTTCAGGTCTCTCATGCCTGAGCCTAGTGGTTTGTACTGTTGGGTCCCAAGATACTCCAAGCTCCTTAGCAGACTCAATAGCGAGGTATATAACTAGGAGCTTTATTGATCACGTCTGGACTGTGTGAGCATTCACAAAACATTAACTAAACTCCTGTAGACCTGTCCCAACACACGCTGAACTCACTGAAAAAGCCTGCATGGATTCTGGGAGGCCGTTTCTTTGGGTGCTGCAGTGTCTTGATCAAATATTTTGAGGGGATTATCCTAGGACATTTATTCTAGTCAGTTCTGGCAGGAATGACAGGTATTAAGATTTCATAAAACAGGCCTTTTATTAAACTTTATCTTCAGTAGTTTATAATTTTGCTAGGTGTAAGCTGTTTGCACAGAAATTTTCCATGCCTGGCTGTTTGCTTCAGGTTCTGCTCAACTTTTTTCCTAGCTTGGGGCTAGGAGACCTGTATTGTTGTGCCGAATGTAACGATGCCGGTGACCTGATTTTGAGAAGGTTGGGTGTCCCCATGCTTTGTAGAAAGGACTTAAAATGTTCAAATGGAGTAGGTTGGGGTATATGTGGGAGGTTGCACTGGGACACCGCACTGAGAGAAACTTGGACTAATGGCTTTGGGAGGGGGAGATGGAAACAAGAATTTGATGGTCTGTGCAATGGGGTTACTGGGGATATTTGAGCAAGGAGATGGGACTGGTGGAGCAAGGGGGCTAGGACTGAGTGTCATCTGGGTGAAGGGAAGACAAGAGAAGAGAGTGGATGACAAAGAGCCAGGGTGTGGAGGAGAAAGACTAGAACTGGAAGACTGGGTCGGGGGAGGATGCAGGAGCTGCAGAGAGAGGGGTATTGTCAGGGGAAATTGTGACACGTGTCTATGCTCATTAGAGCATAGAAGAGACTCCATGATTCCTATGTCTCTCCATTGCTGTGCTGTCAACAACCCTCTGTGACATCTAGTGGCACGTCATATGCCTTCGCCCACTCCGGTGGTTAATTCATATCAACAAGGACAAAATGCTATTGCTCTTAGCTCAAGTGGCCAAGACTAAAAGCTATCATGACTTTTTTTTCCCGCATTTCCTTTTATTTAAACAAAGACAACCCCCCAGGACGTTGCGAAGGAAAAATGAAGATCAGTGGAAGTTCATCCCGATAAACCCTGTGTAGAACACCCCTCTCGCCCCACTTTTAACAAGCTGATTCTACCCTGGGAAATAGCCGAGACTCGGGAAATGTCTGTTTCATCTTCCTCTTCCCTTGGAAATATCCCTAGGTGACTCGACTCAGCCTACTGTGCATGATCAGAAGTGGTCTGGTAAAGCCACCCAGGGGTTTAACTTCACCTACAAGCCAGCTCTATCTGGCAAAGAGCATCTTGTTAGACCCCGACTCCACGCGGCGCCCAACGACTAGGGAGATGATGATCTAATCGCTCATGGATCCTGTTACTCATTAGGCAAAGCAAGCAGGGAGCAAACGCGACTTGCACACATTGCTTGCAATAGCTTTATTTACAATGGAGACAGCTTCAGGTGCGCTCCCTCGCAGACACACAGCCTGTGAACATGGGGAGTGGCAGTGAACATTAGTTTTTTTTTTCCACATTTATACACCTTGGTGCACGCTCATTAACATTCACTCCATTTTGTCCCACCC
>JAGPOW010002514.1:55009345-55031076 GCA_030014935.1 Caiman crocodilus | reverse complement strand
TGGGATTGCCTATGCATTTCACTCATCTGCATGCCTCTCGCTAAGAGCGCACGCGCAAGACTTTGACCTCCGCTTCCTCCGGTCACTTCCTGGTTCTTTCTAGTTTCTTGCCGACTCTTTCTTCATCTCCAGGGTCTTGCTTCTGCTTCATCTCCTGATGCTGGCTGGTGGGCTGCATCTTGCTCTTCTTACACAACGGGCTCTAATACTACGTCCTTGTTAGAAAACTGTTTGCCAAAGCGTTTGCAATGTTATTTTTAATATATCATTTTGCCTTGTGGTCAGCAGCTTTGTGAGACACAGAAAAAAGCCTTTATTCACCTCCCCAAGATCCGAATACAGCTACCCTAACACACATATTCTTTCTAAGTCCCCTAGCCCTTAATGGGAGGAAAATCACAAGGAGCAGCTGTTTGGCAAGGAAGAGACACTGCTGCTTGTTGTTTTGCTCAATGGCCTAGTTATTAAGACACTTGCCCAAGACAGGTTGATTATGTGGTTTTAGGAGTAGGTTAGACAAGGATTTGTATGGGATGGCTTGGATAGAGATGATCTTCCCTTAGGTAGGGGCTGTCAGAGCCTACTTTTTTATGATTCTGTGGGAGCTTGGATTGTAGGCTGGTTTCAGCTTTGAGGGTTTTTAACCCACATTTCTGACTTACCACATTAGTGCCCTAATCGACAGGCCACGCTGCATTCATCCAGGGGATAGAAGCCAGAGTGCAGTTCTCCTCTCACCTGGGCAAGTGCCTTAACCACTGGGAAGCTGAGCAAAGTGCAGGGGTCATGACCACTGCCATCATATGTAACAAGAGGGAGGACTCACCTTTACACTATAACCAGTTCTATTTCCTGTCAGTAGATATATGAGATCTAGTAGAAGCTAAATCCTAATAGGAGGCCTCCTCACCTCGGAGTCAAAATCAAACTGGGTCCTGACAAGATGAGTTATCTAAGGCTTCCCATGGAGAGAATGGAGAGTTATGCATAGTCACAGGCTATGCAACAAGATCCATCTCCAGAGTCACCTAAGCTTTCCACTACCAGATATTGTAGGGTAGAAGAAGTTGTGCTTCTGGCAGGGCTGCCCACCAAAAGAACAAGGGAGCTATGCAAATCTCCAGCCAAAATAGGGTCATGGCTCTGCGGTAGCACATATACTTTGGAGGGGAGCAGAGGCTGCCTTAGCAGTCCAGCAGGCCTGGGCTTGGGTTCAATCTTTGCCTGTGCCTCAGAGCGCCTCCATGATGCTAATCCAGTCACTTTAACTAAACTTTTCACTAACTGTGTGCTCCTCATTTTCTGGTGCCTGACTGGAGGCTCTGGGGTCTGATTTGTGGGAATGCTGATCGCTCACAGCTGTAGTTGAAGGAGCTGTACATAGTTTTAGCTACTGAATGCTACATAAGGTGAAAAATCAGGCTCTAGGTGTCTCAGATTGGGTGCCCAAAAATTA
This sequence comes from Caiman crocodilus, assembly GCA_030014935.1. NCBI lineage: Eukaryota > Metazoa > Chordata > Crocodylia > Alligatoridae > Caiman > Caiman crocodilus. The sequence goes on along the minus strand of JAGPOW010002514.1, from coordinate 55,029,620 downwards.
CTGAATGTTTTTACTTTCATCTCTCCCTCCCATCTGTAAAGTGGGGCACTTATATTGTGAAAACACATGCATTAACGCCTGTGAAGCACTCAGATACTCAAGTGAGAAGCATCATAGTAAAGGAAATCCATAATTCTCTCTTCAGAGCAAGGTTTGAATGCTACGCACTGAACAAGGCCTGGAGTCTCATTCTGACCAGCGAGAAAATGAATTAGCGAGGAGTGTCTCGTACATAGAGCACCTCCTGTTCTGTACGTACGTGAAGGGCCCAAATTCAGTCGCACAAGCAACCTTCATTATGGGATCTCTGGCTTTTTATGTGCCGGGCTTTGCAACACTATTCGTGGTGTGTGTGTGCGTGTGCATGCATGTGCGCGCATATGCATGTGCACTATTGGTCTGTATTTCTCGTCTCATATGCCATGCGTCAGTTATAAATTGGCATAGATCTACTTTGTTTTGTTTCTCCATGCAGTTTTTACATTGTTCACACCACCTGGGAACCTTGCCTGTTGTTTTCATTTAGATATGCACAAACACATAAAGCGAAAGTGTATTTTGACACTTATGCCACCGTAGCCACACTTCTAATTGCTGCTGTGGATAATTTCTAAGCGGTTGGTACTCAGCAAGTTAAACCCCAGTTCATACCACGTGTCTGTTGTCCCCGGTGTGACTTAAAAATAAGTTCAAATTATTGAGTACAGTAAAGTCTAGTTCCACTTGTGTCAAATAGCTGACTCTGTCTGCACAGTTCAATTACAGGATAAGAGATCCTGTAGTTAATGCTATTTTGGGGGAAGTACAGAATTTTCCTGCCAAAGAACTAAGAGAGAGATGCTATTATGGACCAACTGTTTGGTACAGCTGTCTACTTGGTCCAACACACTCTGCATTTCAGAAATATATATATACACACACACATATCCTTTAAAAAGTACTAAACTAAAGAAGCCAACGTGGTGCATGGATCCAAAGGGAGAGGGGGGGTGTTTTCTATGGAAAAATCCTCCTCTCTCTGTGTCCCTGGTTCAAAATAGCTCAGGCCCCAACCATACTTCTGATTCAACTACCTGGTCACCTAGGTAACAGAGCCTGGCCACCTAGGAGACTGGGCTGTACAAATTCCTAGGGAGAGGAGATCTCACTCTTCCCTTGTCCTGGAGCAGGCATGCTGGGAAGGGGAAGAGTCACATTGGGAACAGAGACACAGAAGGATGTGCCTTCATGAGAGAGACTCTCTGGAAGATTTCTAAGTAGAAATCTGGAATTTGGCTACTAGTTTAGAGCTAGGTTTTCAGCTGCATGATAAAAGGGCCACATGCCCATATCTGAAAGGCTCCGCTTATTCTGTTTGGCTCGAGGCATTTTTCTTGTAATATTTCTCTTTCCAGTACCCCTTCCCTATGAACAATAAGAACTATCTGTTACAGTGTGCCTGGCTGTGAATCTCTGAGGGGAGAAGGGTGAGACAGCCTTTTTAGCTCCCTTTGCTCACCTAGCTAAGGTGGGCATGGCTTTTTACTTTCCTCTGGCACAGGAGGCTACTTTTGAATACTTCAGGCTAAAAGAAGCACCCCAAAATACCACGGTGGGCTAAGAACCCCCCCAAGGCCTGAAGGATCTGTGTACCCTGGGCTGCACAGAGCCCTAACAGAGACTAGAGACCGGGTGGTGGCAGCGCTTACCCCAGGCTTATGGGGAGACACCTAAAGTGTGGTTTTGGTTGGGCACAGTGAAGCAGGTTCCTCAGCATAGTAGCATCCCCTACCATCCCACCATAGTCTCTTTGATGCAAATCCTACCATCACATCTGCTTTCAAAAGGAACTTTCTAGAGACTAGAGCTTCACATTTAAATATCTCTCTGGAGGTCCTTAGGTGGCATTTTTCACCTCTAGATTTCAGCACTTTTGACAAAGTGAGGGAAGGGCCATTATCCCTGTTTTAGAGATGAGTAAAGTGGTCGGTTCAAAGTCATGGAAGAGGCCAGTATCAGCACCTAGGTCTCCTATCCTTTTACTGTGTAGTCCTCCATACTGGACTGCAGAATCTACTGATCTACATTCATAGGGGTGTATCATTATAAGTAGAAGGACCAGTTAAAACCAGTAGGAGTTCCAGTGAATCCAATCAAGCTCCTCCATTAAGCAGTAGCTAATGTCCAGTGCTTTAGAGGACGGAGATAAACACCATCCTCTTCCTACACACAAAGCAGAGAAGCCAAATGAAGCGTTGTTGAAGGTTAGGCCTTTCTGGATACTTACAAGCAAGACATATACCTTGAAGCATGGCATTACTAGGCCCCTTCCACACAGAAATCAGAATACATGCACTGATACTGGCTGTAACAAAATCACTGTCCTACCAGTGAATTGTGTAGAAGTAGGGATGGAAGGGACCTCCATAGGTCATCCCTTTCTTGGAAAACCCCTATCCAAGCCATCCTATACATCCTACCATATTATCCCTTCCATGAACTTGTCTAACTCTACCTTCTCTTTGTGTGTGTGAATGCAAAACCATGAACAAAAGACACGGGGAGTGCTCTACATTTGCCTTCCAACACTTAAGGACATAAAAACGTGATGGTAGTTAGTGATGGTAAAAGAACTCAGTGGCATAAAAGAGGTGCACTAAGGAGCTGCTATGGCCTCTTCCCCGAGACTAAGTGGGGAGCACTAATTAGACCATGTAAAAAATATAGCAGAGGAGGTCTCTGCCTTTGCTTCCTTGAGCTCACAAAAGCACACACCAAATGTTTTAGTAACAGGTGTAGGACACACCGATAGCACAGTACCGGTAAGACTGGGGCTCACACAGCTTCTACTGTACCTGCTCTAGGCCAAATCTTCAAGTAATGTAAATCAACAGCACTCAATGGAAGTCAAGCGGGCGGTGTATATTTTCAACAGCTAAAGTTTTCATGAAGTGATCAAGCTGATACTCTCTATAAGCCCCCAAAGCCACTTGCAGGGAAAAAAACAAACCCTCTTTCCCTTCCCTATAATGTAAAATATGGACTCTGGGATTAGCTCTCCCTACTTCAGTCCTCATATAGTTTGCATCTGTCCTTTAGAAAAGAAATTTTCCGTCTCTGGTCTGGTGCCAGCTAATTTCAAAGAAGACCAGAATTCATCTTGCTCATACTGTCCAGTCAGCAGCTCTTTACATTGCACTTCAAATGGCTCCCCCAAATCCATTGTCTGCAACTTATTTTTCCTTTCCTTTTTTTTTTTAAGAAAAAAAGCAGCTGTTCACTCTCCCAAGGGCTCCATTGAAGTTATATTACCAAATGCATTATTTTTTTTCTTTTTTAGGAAAAGCAGTTGTTTCAGTTTGATCTGTTTAAAGCCTGACTACCCTCTTGTCATGTCCCTAAAGAGCTCTGCTGGCGTGATAACGAGGGGGTGAGGCGCAGCTGTGCTGAGAAGCTGCCAACAATTAACAAGGAATTGTTAAGAAAAAAAAAAATCAAACCCAGCATCTTCTTAAAAAACAAATGCTTGGAAGATATGGAGGTAGGAGGCCTTCTGATATCTTCTAGCAACATCACTGCTTCCAGGCTAAGAAGGAGCATCAATATTAGATGCAGGGATTATAATGCTAGATTCAGGATACTGAACTAGCTAGACTTCAGCTATCTCCAACAGTAGCCAGCATAAGATGTCCCAAAAAACACATACACCCACAAAACACTGTAGTAAAGAGCTCTTGGAGGAGACGTTTCCGCCTGAAATCCAACCTAGCATCCACAGTGAAAAAATTCCCTCCAATTAGGGAAAGGAGAGGAAGGAATATGCAAGAGGTTCTTTATTTGGGCCAATAGTATCAGCTGCGGAAAGAGGTTATGGGACATGAAACTCGAAAGGACTTCAAAAACCCTTGGCATGTATGAGTAAGATGCTAAAGGATCTTGATTTATTAGAGAGCTGGACTAGCAGCAACAGAGTACCGCTCCACGCTGAGAAATGCAAAGTACTATACCTAGGAAAAATAATCAACAGCACAGAATACAGAACGGGTGGTAACTGGTTGGGCAGTAGCATGGCTGAGAAGGATTTGGGAGTTTCGGTGGATCACAGACTCAACATAAATCAGTGCTGTTATGCCGTCACAAAAAAAAAATAAGTGCAATTTTAGGCCACACCACCAGGAATATTAGGTATACGCCATGGGAAGTGATAGTGCCACCCTACTCAGCACTGGTCAGGCTTCAACTAAGTACTGCATGCAGTTCTGCACTCCACATTATAAAAAGGACATAGAGATGCTAGAGGTAGGGGATAAAGATGACAAGGGCTTGGGAGGCCTGCGGTGTGAAGGCAAGCTGAGAAAGCTGGGTAAGTTTAGCTTGGAGAAAAGAAGATGAAAGAGGGACATGGCAGCAGTCTTCGAATTTTTGAAAGTCTGCCACAAAGAAGAGAGAGAACAACTGTTCTCCCTCCCTGCAGACAGCAGGATATGAAGCAACGGCTTGCAATTGCAGCAAGGAGATTTAGATCCGATCTCAGGGGAGAGAAACAGCCCTTACCGTTAGGACAGTAAAGCAGCAGAATAGACCACCCCGGGGAGCTGTGCAATCTCCTTCTTGGGATGTTTTCAAGGGAAGGCTGCATGGAAGAGGGAGGATTTAGGAGCAGCAGCTCTGGATGCATGCAGGGGGTTGGCCTAGATGACTTTTGAGGTGCCTTTGATCTGTGATTCCCCTGCGAGTCTCATGTGTTGAGGATGGTGGTTGTTGACCATCACCATTCTCAAAACCTTCCATGATTCCCCTGTTTCAGGGGTGTAGGTTGTAGGCATGTTGGCCTAAGGACACAAGCAGACAAGGTTCATTGAGTAAATCTGATATCTTGTATTAGATAGGTATATAGATTTTTACTTTTATTTTGAGTTGGTCTAACAAAAGATATCGGATCTACACGAAGTACCTTGTCAGCCCATGATTCCCCGACGAATCTTATGATACTTACCTTCTCCTCTATGATTCTTATGCTCTCATCCTTACAAGAGTGGCATGAAGGTAAGTATATTTAAGATAGTAAGGGGTTCAAAAGCTGTGGAAATAGGTACTTACATTATTTTCATTTCATTCCGCTCTGGCTGTTTTGTAACTGCTTGAACAGCATCTTCATGGTCTTTTATCTAAGATGCAAAATAGCATCATTTAATAACTGATTGCTCATTTACTGGCTGCTCAAAGCTTTGGCTTCCGGTATGCTGGAGTGTGAATAAGAGGATGATCCTGATACTGCTTCAGTAACATATTTCTGGGTTTGGAGAGTGTCTGTGGGCTTGGGAATGTGGGGTGTGCTTAGGACACTACTGCCACAATATAGACATGGCCTTACACAGGTCCCTTTCTATTGAAGTAATTCATCGAAGGCTGAAACAACTTTGGCTCAGCACCAGCAAAACACTCCAGGGCATAGCAGTGCCCACAGGATTTGAGTCCAGCCCGTGGTTAGCTCCTCGGCTGAAGCGGGGACGGAGCACTTTACATCCTGCTGAACTGAGCTGACTGTGTTGATGAGCAGAAGTGATGAGCAGCAAAGAGTTGGAGTGGCAAAACCAGAAGACACGCCTGTTCTTCAAATTTCCCAAGCTCCCAAGCCTGCCCTTGGGTCATTATAAAAAATTGCCTCTACTTATCCCAGGTAAGGCCTCGCTCTGATAACTCTGATAAGCCAACAACTGATAACTTGGGGCAAATAGCGAAAGCCAAGGGGGCAAATCCATTCAAGGGGATTTATAAAGCATGGCATTAATGCGATTTCATTGACCTTGCGGAGTTAGTACAGGCCTGTAGAGGAAAAAAACAGCAGAAATATCCAGGTGTGAGAAGCCTGGTGTGTATTCCCCCTCTGCCACCAGCTGGGTGTTCAAATTTTGCTATTGGTAACTTAGTATAGGACATAAGACTCAAAAGGACCTTCTTGCCCAATGTGGCCTGATCCCAACAACCACTGAAAGTGGACAATATATGCAGCAACCCTTTAGACTCCATTTCCAAATCCTGTTACAAAATTTTTGTCTAAATTCGAGCCCAAATTTAATTCCAGCCAGTCCATACCCACGTGCTTTGTGTCGACATTGCCCCTTAGTTTTTAAACAGCTCTTTTCCTTCCCTGGGTTTTTTTTCCCCCTCTGATGCATTCATTTGTTATGCTCAGCCTCCCTGTACTTTAGGCTTTCCAGGTTTAATATATGAGAGGCTAAATTTACTCACGACAAATTCTGTTCTGTGTTGCACCTCCTTTAGTTGAACTCTGATTTTAGCCCTCAGTGATTGTAAAGTGCTCTGAGGTCCTTAAATGAACGGTAATAAAGAAGCTGTAGTGTTTTTTTACTTGTTTTCTTAAAGTACTCAGTATGTATCACCTTTAAATACATAAATAATCCCACTGAAGTGAATGGAAATGACTTACTTAAAGTTAAGCACATACATGCTTTGCTAGATCAGGGGTTGAAGCAGGCTAGGAGGAATAAGGTCGATGGTCTGCTTGCAAGTGTCTACTATGATGGTTCTCAACCCTTTAGACTCAAGAAACCCTTCATCAGATTCAACCCCCCCACTTATTAGACATAAGGCACCCCTTGGAAAATGCCAGCTCTTAGTTTCCACTCCGTTTTGGACTATGGAAAAATAATAGACCATTTTTTATGCTGTAAAGAACTCAGAGAGCCCACGACGGCAAAGAACTCAGCAAGCCCAGAACGGTTTTTGACCCCCTGGATTCCTATCTTTGGGTTTATGATCTTGTGAATGAGGTTTGCACACCTAACAGCGCTAACACTGCATGCCATGCTGTGGCGCCCGTGAAAGGATCTTGGGTAACCGCAGGGGCTGCGCATCCCTGGTTGAGAATCACTGTTCCAGCAAGACGTGAAACAAAAGACACGAGGAAGTTGCACCCCAGTTCTGGCTCCGTCAAACCCTTGGGTAATCCAGAGGGGGACAGCATTTTCAGCAGGCATGCTACAAGTTAGCCTTGCAACCTTCCCCCTTGAAATGCCACTCCAGTCTGCTCAACCTGATGCTCTGCTTTCTGCTCCCTCCCCTGTGCTGCTTGCCTGATCTTCTGCTCCGCTTTCTGCTTCCTGCTCTGCGCTCCCTGCCCTCGTTGCTGTTTTGCTTTTTGCCTCCTGCCCTATTTGCTGTTGTGCTGCCTGTCTGCTCCCCAATCTACCCTGCTCTTCCTATGTAAGACACTTCTCCGCAGCTGAGCAGCGCTCGCAGTACAAGGAGACTCGCGCTGCCCAGCTGCCATGGTGAAGAACGCTACCTAAGTGTATGCGTGTCTGCTCCCTGGCTTCCTTTTTGGTCCAGGAACCAATGTTTTCTTTCTTCCTTCTTTTTTCCATTTAAAGCCCCTCAGTTTGTAAATTGTTTCCATTTACATCATGTTCCAAATATAATGAATGGTGCATTCTGAGTTTCAAAGGCTCTGCTTTTAAATGTAATACTTTAGGTTAGTAATCAGAGTCTATTTTGAATATGTGGTGCCTACAGTACATATGAATATGCTAATCAGCTAAACTTAATAGTTCTCATTTGTATTAATGCAAATTAGGTGGCTGTATTTTCCACCAAATATTTTCCTTGGTATTTATTAGAGAAATCAAAATCCACCCCCCCCCATAATAAGTTCTAATATTTCATCTTAACACTTTAAAGGGCGTGTTTTATTTTAGCTTAATCTAATTTCATTGAACAAAATTGCATCTAAAAGCAATATAAAATTACAATTTGTTCCATGTCAAATAATAAAAATGGCCTTTAAATTTTACGTGAATTTGACCTTTTGGATTTGCATTTCAATTAAACTTCTCTCCTCGTATGGAGGAGATGATGTACCTTGTATGCATGGAGCCCCATTTCCAACTTCATTCTTGTTACTTCCTCCCATGTGGTATGTAAAGATTTGTTGATCTCCGTTGATCCCTGGTCTAATCCTGCTCCCACTGAAATTTGGTAATTTTGCTATTTACCGCAAGCAGGGTAAGTTCCACTGCTGTATTTCTATACCGCAGAAGAAAAGGCATGAAGAGTAAAGAATGAAAGCAAGCACAACTGTATTGTGCTGGGATCACAAGTCATATATGACCACAGTTGCAAAATAACTCAGCACACTGAGTGATCCTAGGAAAATCTGCAAAGCTAGGACTGTGGAACTTGAACCTGAAAGCTTTTCAGATGTGAATTGCTTCACTGGGCTTTCATGGAGGGGTTAAGTCAGAAAAGCATTTGAAAACAAAGGTAAAAAAAAACCCTTGCAAGTCCTTTGGGACAGAACCTTCTCTTTGGCATGTGTGCATGCAATGGTGGCTATCATGGGATCATTCATAGACTATGATTGAGTTGTTATGGGCATTTAAATGAAAAAAAAGATCACCCAGCAAGAGTATACAAGTGAAGGACCCCATTTCTAGTAGCTTCCTGGATGACAGCAAGGATTACAGCAGCGGTTCTCAATCTTTTTTGTACCAGGACCCATTTGTAAACATTGGTGGCCAGTCCCGACCCAGCGCCCCGACCCCCAGGCCCCAGCCCTGCAGTGTGTGGGGCAGCGGGTGGGTATGTGGGGCAGGGGAGGTCTAACGCAGCTCCTTGCTTGCTGCAACCCTGCCAGCCTGAAAGGCAAAAGCCACAGTTTCCTGTTTTTCATTAAAGAAGAATCCATTTTTAAAGTTTGTTGATCCGTTTTTGTTGGAAAAGTTCTTCTTAACAAGTTTTTGGGCCAAATTTTTCCAACTGTGTGAGCTGATCTAATAAGAGATGTTGGATTTACCCAAAGAACGTTGTCTGCCGATGACAGCTGCAACCTACAGCCTTGAACCATTTTTAAAGTTTGTTCCGAACCCTTTCATATATTTTTGTGACCCACATTTGGGTTGTGACCCACATTTGGGTTGAGAAACACAGGATTAGAGAACCTCAAACAGATATAATGCTTCCTCATATATAAGGTACAATTAGCTTGAGGTCTGAGGCCATCCCATTGTTCCTCTGTATGTATAGTATGGCCCTTCCAGCACCCTGCATCCGTCTGGGCTACTTGGACTGTAAGCTCCTTCGGGCAGAGGCTTTCTGCTGTCTTGTTTGTACTCTATCTACTTCTAAGGACAACAGAGCCTTGTTTTGAATTGGCACTTGGGCAGTGTGTAATTATATCTGGCATGTTTTCATGAATAATATTTATTTAATATATAAATAGCTGATAGTTAGCAGGCTGGGAATTTTTTTAGACTCAAGTGCTTAGAAGGGAGGAATCAGGGCTTCTTCATCTTTTTCATCATCATCACCACCATTATTAATAATAATAATATTGTAATATTATATATTTGTTCACTTTATCTAGGGTTTTGGCTGCAAATGTCTCCAAACCTGTTCCAGCTAGTAGGCCATTTCTGGAAATAACCAAGGGGATTTTTTTTCTTGCAGAAATCCAAGTTCAAAACTCTGACAGCAAAAGCTTATGTTTTGCAGGGGGGGAAAAAAAAGGAGGAAGAGGGAAAAAAAAAAGAAAGCGGAGACTGTCAGAGCAGCTCAGCATCTCCATTAGAATGCAGAGTGCTCCAAAGTAATTACAAAACAGCTGTAATGGAAAATTGGTAGTCAAACCCATTTTCCACCAACTAGAACGGTGAATGGGCTCCATTATGTTCCTAATTCTCATTAACTTAATTTGCATAGGAAACAATGAAGGAATACTTAATGAGTTAGACTCAGCTAGCAGCAGATCGATACCCCTATGAACAAGGGTTAGACCCATAATTACAGGACATGTGGCAAAGCTGGGGATGTTTTATCCCCTTACATGGGGGAGATGAAAAGGTTGGCCCTGGTGCTGTCATTTATTTATAGGCTGGAAACATGCAGAGGATGTGGTTAATTTATTTATTATTTTACTAATTTTAGACTGAAATGCAAGGTTTTTCTTAGGAGGGTTTTTTTTTTTTTTTTGGCAAGCATAAGAAGGGAAAAAAAAATCAGCCTTTAAAAGGATGCTCTTGTTGCTCAGCCTCAGGAGACCTAGCACTCAGGGGATCGCTTGCCTTTGCTAGAGGTTTTTTCAAGATTTTGGGCAGGCCCCTCCTAATGTCTGTGCCTTCATCTCCCTTTGAAATGGAGAGAGGACTTTCTGTTTCTGTTGTCTGGGTCGGTTCACCTGGTCCGCTCCTTGGGGCCTGGGCTGAAGTTAAAGTAGACTGACACGAGATGGACAAGTCCTCAGTCCTCTTCTCAAGGGGAAGATAAGCTTCGAGGGAAAGCTTTTCCCCTGATTCTACTTGGAACACCATCACCCAATATAATATATACACATTATTATAGATGTAGGTATAGAGAATCTGGATTGCAGACAACCATTTAAATAGTTATATATAGTTTATATAGTATTAAATAGTTACAACAGTCTATGGCTGCCTGCAATCCAAACAATGCTTTACAGTAGAGATGTTTCTTCATTAATGGAGATTTCCAAATAAAATTCACTCTCCTCCTTTATTTTGTTTCCGGAGGATGCAGGCATGCAGGGTGATGCAAGGGCCAAACAGACTCACAAAGTGAGTGCAAGTCACAAAAACTGGGCCTTATGCTCCTGAATAACTGCTGCTGAAGTGCAGAACATGAAAGAAAACCCAACCTTTGACTGTAAAGCAACTGTAGCAAGGATCATGTCTCTTGTTTGCAGGGCACTGAACACAGTGATAGCACTTAATGAACCCCAATAAGAAAGGAACAAGCAGACTCTTGTATCTGGGGTTAGCACAGAATATTTATATGACGGGAAAAGAGGTTTATTTCCTCCGTGATGGGGGATGCAGCATGTCCCATTGGGTGCTAGTGTGCCTAGACCAGAAGGCTCTTAATTTAAGGGCAGAAATCACCAGATGGTACTGTTATACATGCTCTGCAAGTCCTTTTCCTTCACATATGAGTAGGTTTATCATACTTCCAGTTTCCAAAAAGAGGGCACCTGTGGGTGGGGTGGGGAGGGGAAAGGGTATATGATGAGGGATGCAGCAATGATATGCCCGTGCATTGCCTCTGCCCCTCGCTCCTAAGCCATAGCCCCCCCAGCCCTGCCGCTGCCTCTCACTCATGACCCTCTGTGCCCCATCACCATACCATGCCTCTGTCCCTCACTCCTAAACCACAGCCCCCCAACTCTGCTGCTGCCTCTTACTCCTGACCCACTGCACCCCACTCCCCAGACCATGCTGGGGCCCCTCACTCCCAATTTGCAGCCCCCCGTCTCAGCTGATACACTCACTCCCGATCCCCATCCATGATGGTGCCCTTCAATCCTGACCCACAGCCCCTTTGCCACCCCAGCCCTGCTGCCCATGTAGCTTACACGCTCTTACACACTATCTTACCTGTCTGTATCTGCAGGGCCTGCATGCAGAGCACATGATCCTGCAGCCTCCAATCACCTTCCCTTGCGGCTCCCAGCCCCAAGCAGCCAAGCCAGAAGTGCTGGGAAAAAGCAGAGGCCGAGCAAAATCCCAGACATTTGCTTGCATTTCAAAAACCCACCCAGATGGAGGACAGAGGAGCAAAACCTGGACGTATGGTAACCCTACATGTGAGCAGCATGGACTTTGAGAGAAATGCTGCATCACTCTTCATTTTGTGATGCACTTTCTCGGTGGGAAGCTGTGGCAAACAGCAAGAGAAATTGCTCTCTGGCTTAAGTTGTCTGACTAGAGGCAATTCTTGGAACAGCGTTGCTTACTAGGAAGTGGGTTAAAATTTCTGAGAGAGGACCTTTGAATGGTTAGTGTGGACAATATAAAATACCCAGCCCGCTAATCTCTGACTGCTTCTCGAAAAGGACACTGGGCTGCAAAGCCAAGACATTTGCCTTGTCTCAGAAGAAAGCAATGTTCAGACATGATCTTTGGGCCATGCTGTATTGAATGAGGAAGGAAACCCAAGATGTCTGTCCTTAAAGCTTTGCAAGATTTTGCTTGGAAAGGCCTAGCTGAGTCTCAAGAAAGGGGAAGAGCTTCCTTGCACGGGGGGGGGAGGATATCGATACATGTGGCCAAAAAGGAAGCAAAAGCAAAATAATGGGAGGAGCATGAGGCATTACTGGACCCAAGGCATACGTAGCTCTGAGCCCAGTGGCTCAGCCGAAACCGTCGGTGTTGTAGATAGTGCTGAACCTTGCAAACTATCAGGTCTGTTGTTACTGCTATGCAGGGCCTGCTTTGAATTAATGATCCCGGGTTTACAAGCTTTGGATTTGCTTCCCAATGTACTTTGCCATCCAGTGGCCTCTGACAGCATGAAACCTATGATGGATCAAATATGTTTAGTGTCTTAGCTACATGCAGAGAGAGAAACAAAATCACTTGTCTGCATCTTAGAGTTAGGCTTTTTGCCCACAAAGTGAATCAAGCCCCTTAAAAAACCATTTCACAGTGCTGCAGATATATATCATTACCCAGTTCCTCGGCTATTGCAAATCAAGGCAACTGCACTGAAGTCGATATAGCTATAGGAATGTATACCAGTTGACGATGTGGCCTTATGGGCTCTTTGCTTCAAGGAATGAGATGCTGAGCTAGGACTTTGGACACTTGAACATTATTATCTGTTGTGCCACTGATTTGCTGTTTATTCTTGGGAAGATTACTTCAGTCCTCTTTGCCCCCTTTGCTCTCTCCTGCCTTGGGTTTGCCTTGTCTACTTAGCGTCTTCTACTTTAACGTGGCAGCAATGTGGGGTGTGGGCTGTCTCCTATGTCCAGGAACGTCTGTAATACCTCTGTAACAACCCCTTCATTTTAAACTTCCCATTGCAAAAGGCTGTGCACTTTAAGGTGACCGTCTTCCAAGGCGGCCACCAATTTTTGAATGCATGCTCTAAAAACCATGACCTTGACGTGATGAAGTACCGAGCAGTCATAACTCCAATAAAAGTTGATACAGGGACGCAGAATTTGTGAAAACTCAGGCCCGAGTTGTCGCACATTGGTCCCGACAATATCAAGGTAGGCAAAATCCATGGCCATTTTTGATCATTTTGACCCAAGTAAACATCGCTCTGTGTGGTTAATCGTATTTGTTTAATTAAAGTAGCACATCTGTGTAGTAAATAGCCTGTGGTCGGTCAGTAGCATAACACTGTACAAGTGCAGCGGTAATTGGATAATGTAATGAAATGCATGGTGGATTTTTTAAAGAAAATATAATGAGATTTCATCATTTTATACACACAGGTAATTAGTTCTTAGAAATACGAGGAGAGCAAATTATCTGCAGATTTGAACTATCTATGCAAGTAATTCAAATGGCCCAGCTGAAGAGGCAAAAATGATCTGGCTTAAACCTCTCAAAACTCAAACCCTATAGGAAATCAGATCAGTGAGAGAATCTGAAAAGGGATTTGTTTTGTAAAACAAAAAACCGACGGGCCAAGTACTTTCAGTCCCAGATCTGCAATTGTATGCCGTCAGCTAGAAGCATGACTTGGCGACAGCTTGGCCTGGCTCTCAGAGGCTCCTCTCCCAGCCTGAAAAATAGGCCTCCCTTTGCTTATGCTCCATCTTGAGCCCAAAATCTTATTGTGCTCTAGACTCCTCTAGATAAAAACTTGGAAACTGAATTTTAATTCGAGTTGCATGTGACGGCCTGTAGATAGCTCCAGCTTGGGAGCGTACATACCTAATATTCTTGTGTCGATTAAGTACATGACGATCTTAGGGCCAGAGAAGTGCGCACGCATATAACTGAAGTGGCTAGCGGAGTAAAGGAAGGAAGGTCTTCAAGGTAAAGGATAAGTGGAGTTGGCTTCCTGGGCCAAGGCCAAATCATCACGTAGATGCAGTGAAATAGATGGAGCTATATTGATTTACACCAGGTGACAGTCTAGCCCATAACCCTTCTGTGCCTCTCTTGCAACCTATGTGACACCTCCGGTGCTAAAAGGCAGAGCGGCTATGGCTGGAACTACGACTCCGCTGAGAGCTATAACAGATTCAAATCCTCTGTGGATCAGGCCCAGAGGAGGACCTGCAACAAGTACGCACTAGTGTGCTACCCCACAACTTCCTTCTGTGAAAAGCGGAGGTGCAAGCCTTTTCCCAGCAGGGGCTTGCAGGGCTACATTCACAGATGCAGTTGAGATGCTCAGATCCAACATTAACAGGGGCTACCATATAAGCACCTAGAGAGAGAATACCTGCACCTTGCTTTGAAAATCATCCTCTCTTCTTGGAGGTACCTGATGTTTTATTGATACGCTTCCACCTTCTCCTAATCTTTAATATTTAAGCAGGCTATCACAGCAGGCCCCGCGCCGCTCCTGGGATCCAGGTGGCCCTGCCAGCGGCGTGCCAGGAGAAACCCCTCCGTGGAATTTGCATTGCTTTTGTTCTTCTCCTCTGAATTCTCACAAACAGCCCCAATTTGAAAATGCAAACAAACCAACATGCAGAGATCTAAACTTTCTCTGAAGGAAGTCTAACCCCCTTGAAGAAAGTCCCCCTGGACCACTGCTATTTTGTTGGTGGTGGTGGTGTTTCGTTTTTGTTTGCACTTTTATTCTCAGTATTGTTTTCTTCCCTTTGTGCTTTGATGTTTCTTTGGGGACTTAAGGGGGGAAAGGAGGGGAAAAAAAACACAATGAACAAACACAAAGGCATTTATAGTATATTTTTGCATGCAATAGTCTTGCCAACACGGGGGAAAACAAGGAGAAGATGGATTAGTGAGACAGGAAAGCCAGTATGCAGGGAATTGGTGTCATTCCCCAGGGTTTCCACTCTAGGATGCAGCTTCACAATCCCTCCAGAGCTCCATGAGAGAGACAGATGCTAGATTACATTCTCTTCCTCCTTCTTGTCTTGACCTTGGCCAGGACAATTCCTCCCCGAACACCAGCCCAGCCCACTAGAGAAGCAGGGTTCAGGCAATTTATATAAATCACTCCATTTAAAGGTGAACTGGTTTGAGGCAAGGACCTTTGCTGTTCAACTGCGATTGCTGAAGCAAAAGGACTTTGAACTGGATCCATAAGGGGAGGTGGGATAGCACATTAGATGCCCAAGTGCCTCCTTATAACCCAAACTCAGCTGCCACGTAAGCCTGAAAGTGCTTAAACTCCATAGTTGCCTAAAGTCCCCAAACACTTAAGCATCTGTTTCTCAGCACACACGCAAATGCCTTGAGTCTTGGCAGTGCTGAGCACCAAGGGGCCTAAGTCTAGTTGGCAGTCACAAATGAGGCTTATGGATCCCCCGTTGCCTGATGCAGCAGGCACACTCGGCGAGCACTTTCTAAACATGAGCAATTTGGGCTCCTCTGCCTGGGGGGACTGTGAAGTCATATCACCTACTTCCCAGGAGAGTGCTCTAGCCCCCCGCCATCGTGTTTCTGTACTGGAGGTTTCCCAGCCCTGCTTCGTGAAAGTGCTCCATTAAGAGAGGCCTATTGAAAAGTGGTCCCAAGAGGGAGATGCACGTAGAGTACATTCCCAGGAGGCAGGAGATAGGAGTCCAAGCCCTCTCTTCAAACACAGAAGGGATTTGAACCTGGGTATGCAGCATCCCAGATAATTACACTAATCATTGAGCATCCTTTCCCTTGTCCATCTGTGTTGTGTAAAGAAAGGGTTTGCTCCAGTGTGTCCCCTCAGGAATTCTTTTTATTAGAACAATTACTTGAGTTGGTCTAATAAAAGATATCAGATTTACCCAAAGAACAATATCTGCCTATGCCCTGAGACCAACACGGTTGCAACCTACACCCCTGAAGCACAGAAGATATCACATTTTGCCATTTGAAATGGAAAGCACACAACTATTTGAGCTGGCCTAATAAAAGATATCGGGTTTACCCAAAGAACCTTGTCTGTCTCACTCGGAAAGAGTCGACGTCTGCGTACTGGGGATGTGCGAAATAGCACCGTTTCCTTTTGCTTTCCGTTTCACCACTTTGAAGGGACAGTATTTCATTTCACCATCTCATTTTATTTTGAAACACCGTTCCATTTCACTTAGTCGAAACTGTTTTGCTGTTTTGGCGTTTTGCCCATAGGCTATAATGGGGAATCATGGAAATGCCTATAACTTTGTTGTTTCTTGCCTGATTCAGATTGCAATTGCAGAGATGGTAGCCCCTTTTGTTGGCATGAAGCCTGCCAAGTTTCAAGGAGATAAGTGCAGGAGTTTTTGGAAAAATGCACCTCAAACTGCTGACAAGCAAAACTCATATCACTTGCCGGCAGTGGCAGCCTGCTCCTCTCCGGCGTGCAGATCTGGGGGCCTGCACCCCTCGGGAGGGCTGTGCCAGACTCTTCCTGGGGGATGCGGTCCCCCAGATCTGCATGCAGGCTGCCGCTGCTGGCTGGCATCAGTGCTGAGCACCAAGATCCTGGTGCTGCCGCTGGCTGGCCACATGCTGTCACCCCATGCACAGATCCGGGGACCCGTGCTGCAGCAAGCCCAGCACTGAAACTCAAAACTTTTGAAACATTTTGAGTGTCCTCGTTTCGTTTCAAATCTGTTTCAAAGCCTTTTGTTTCATTTTGATTTCGCTGTCTCGAGCTCGAAACGTGTCAAAACAGCTTCAGAATGAAATACCCATTGAAATTTTGCCCCAAAGTGGGGTAGAGTAGTTCCTTCTAGCTCAGAATTTGGCACTCACCTTCTTAGGAGAGATGAGTGTTAGGTCACACCTTATTCTTGGTGCTCCCTACCAGCTATATAAGGTGGCTCTTGTGCAGAGCAAATACCATTACGAGCCATCCAGATCTCACCACACATTGTGTAGGGAGCCTAGATGTCTAACTCAGACCTGTGGGTTACATTAAGTGTCAAGGGACTTAAAAAATTCATTGGTGCAGCACTCATTATTGCAGTACCTAAGTCCTCCTATGGATCTAACCTCTAAAAGAAATCTGGAGGTATTTGAAGGGACTTTAAAACTCAGGATCTACTGGAAGGTGAGACGGGTGCAGCAATGATGGTTCAGTGGTGGGACCTGCCCTACGTTCAGTTGCCTTATCTGCCACTGTTAGTCAGAGGCAAATATTCCTGTCCTATCGAAGTGGGAAAAAATGCGCTAAATGTGGCTCAGAGCTAGTGTCTGTTTGCTCACGTGTTACTTCTCATTAAACCATGCAAACAATAATGATGCTCTCTGCATGTGATAAAAGACGCCACTTGTGTGATGGTGCACTCTGGCATCTTGTTCTTCTACAGCTTCACCTCGCAAATTAAATGTTCGGCAGAACCAGCTGACTGGCGGATGATCCAACGTCCTATCCTGCTCTTAGATAATAATTGATTATAGCCACTGCACACATTGCACTCTTAATTATAAAGACCAAGACGGTTCTTTGTGGTCAGTGAGTCTGGGGACAAGACTTGTGGTCCAAGCATTGCAAAGCCTGACGTATACAGATTTGAATGATGATAAAGTTGGATCCAGTTTGATTGAGCTGTTCTTGTGATTTCTCCCGTGTTAAAGGGTGGTCTCACTGCCTTAACCTGATGTGTTCGGTCTCTGCTTTCCCAGACAGGCTGCTTTACCTTTTAGGTCTGTGCCTCTTTGTGTTGTTATTTAGATCTGGTTCAAGGGAAGTTAAAGATATCAAATTAGTCCAAAGGTCTTTAGAAAGATATAGTCGCTAAGGACTTTGATGGTTAACTATTCCGATCCATTTATTGTTCCTAACCCTTTTCAGACAGAGGCCCATCCAGCTTCTTCTTGAAAACCTCCAAGGAAGAAGACCACAGCTTCCCTGGGCAGCCTGTTCCATTGTCCTACTGGTTGAGGGTTTTTTTCTGAGATATAATCTAAATCTTCTTTGCTGCAGTTCAAACTCACTGCCTGCTACCTTGTTCCTGAGCTAAAGGAGAACACTTTTCTCCATCTTCTTATAATAGCCTTTTAGGTATTTGAAGCAGCTATCATGGACACATCTTAATCTCTTTTTATCCACAGTAAACTCATCTGGTTCTTCATCTGACTTGCATGGCAACCCCTTTATCATTTTGGTTGTTCCATCCTCTTGATCCTCTCTAGTTTCTCTATATCTGTCTTAAAATCCAGTGCCTACTTTGCAGTGACTCACTTTGGGCCAGATTATGGCCTTGCCCAATATAACATACCTGCAAGGAAGCAAAAGCCTGTAGGATCAGCTCACTTCCTTGGGGCCACTTCATGTACTTGGGGATAGACGTTTTCAACAGCAAATGCCTGGGGACCAGTGGGAGAGGGATGGGAAGTGACTTGCTTTGGGTCGGACCAGGAAAAGTAGCATAGATATGGGGTAAAGGGACGTTGCACCTTTCCCTGCAAACAAGCAAAGGATGGCAAGTGTATATGGCTAGGAAATAGCCAAATATTTTCTAAGTGGGATCTTGTTTTGATCTTTTCCACTGAGAAATCTCAGGGTCTGGGCAAGTAGACATTATTCCTCACTGTTGTCAGTTAGTGGAAAACACACATTTTGGACCAGCCTTAATTATGAGTTGCTGACAGAGAGCTCTTAACCAGGGTTGCTTGTGGGGCATTGCAACTACTATTGCCATCACTGTAAAGATAATAATAATAATAATAATAATAATAATAATAATTCGGCATGGCTCTGTCTAGCCCTTTCCTACAAAAAACATGGGGTCCTAGGCAATCAATCCTTGGGTTCATCTATCTCACTTGCATGCCAGATTGCAATAGGTTGCAAGGAGAGGCTTTCTGCATGGCAATAATTGTGCATGAAGAAGCTGCTTCTCTGTTTTCCTGGCTTGGGCCGCAGAAGACATGTTGATGGCCCCATTTCATCCACAAACGAAGAAAAGAAGTAATAAACAGCAAGTGATTTATTTGTGTGGACAAAATGATTTGATGCTGTTCCTTGTTGACAGAATGATCTGGCCAGAATTACATTCTATTGATAAAACTGTGAAGGAATGCCATTCATCGACCACATGATGTTAGGGGTTGAGGAAAAATGCATTTGTCCACAGAATATTTTTTTTCTGAGCTGTCAGTCGTTTCTGAGGATTTGAACAACCTCATGTTCACGGTCACAGTCATATCCACTCTGTCTCCCTTTTATTCATTTAACCATTTAGTTCTTTGCCTGGACACATTTCTATCAGTCTAATCTAATCTGGCCTGTTTTTCCAGGACCTGGGCATTCAAGCCAGTAATTAGGAGTGTTGATATAGTGTCCAAATAATAACCTACAACATTACCTAAGATCAAAGTATGACTTTTTGTCTTTAATTTCTCTTTAATTTGGCGTGAAAGCCTCTGAGTTAACTGGGGCCCTAAAGACATGAAATGTTAGCACTAGTATCATTTATAGCAGTTTTATGCACTGCTGAAAATTACACTGGGATCAAAAATGAACAGACAACCATTTTCCATGGGGCAGCTACCATAGAAAGCCACTAAGCTAAGAATTGTGCTTTGCCACTAGGTGGGGCAAGGAGCAGACAGACACTGGTTTGCCCTGAGCAAAAATCTGTCCTGGAGGACAAATGCATTGCTTTGTAAAATTATCCAAAACTTGCTTTTCTTATATACCAGGACACTAGTCATAAAGCACCATTTCTGAGCGACTGTTGCTACAGTAGGTCTCATTCAGCATGCGCCGTCATGCATCTTCCCTCAAACATTGCTTATGGTTATGTTGCTAGTGTCTGATGAAGGCTGAGTGGCAGAAACATCTGAAACCCAGAATGACAAGGGCAGGCACATTTCAAGCAGGTGGGAAATTCAGAGATTGTGTTGCCCGAACCATTTGATGTATATTTCAACTCCTTTTCTTCACGTCTCTCATGGGGGCTCTACGTATGGTACCCTACCTTCAGTGACTCTTTCCCATCCCTATCCCCACACTTGAATAGCACACGTGTACATACACAGACACATGCATGCACACACAAGATCTGTTACCCTTGAGTAAGGTGCTAGGAGGAAGAATGGGATGTCTGGTTCAATAACTAGTATGGAGTATTGTGTCTTTACATGGTATATGATATCATTTTGTATGCTTGAAGGTGCATCTACCCGTGCATTAATGCGCCATTAAGTTTAGCACCTGAAATAACAGGTACTCACTCAATGTGCAGTAAAGGGTGCTACCGAGCAGTCGCACCAGTGCACAGTCTTTTTGTGACGCTAATGTGCAGTAAACTCATTCTACTGTGCATTAGCATGGCGTTTGCCACGATCCACTAATGCACACTTGAATTAGTCTACTGTGCATTTAGCATCTCATACAGATGCACCTTGATGGCTGC
>JAGPOW010002514.1:54956281-54987877 GCA_030014935.1 Caiman crocodilus | reverse complement strand
TTTCCCCCCCCAGGAAATTGTTCCTACATTTGCACCCTAAGGTACCACTTCTTGCGGTTCTCTACATAGTAACTGCTATGGACACATTTTAAATCCTCGAACTCTACTGCAGTAATCGGTATGGGGTTGTCGACCCTCTCAAGTGGTTGTGCAGGGAATGATGTGCAGCAAAGAAACTATCCCCATAGCTGAGCAGTTGACACATTACCAATACTATTGTGCCCATTTTACAGATGGGAACTGAGATGGCAGGGGGAAAAAAAGAAACTTCTTGCAAGGGTGCAAGTCAAACCTATTTCTCATTCAGCCCCTGGTAGCACCCTAGCAATTGAGCCGCGTGTCTCTGTCCACCGCCCACAGAGGGTGGCTGTAGGATTGAGAAACCAGGAGGGGTTCAGCTCCTAGTTGTCTACTAGAGCCGTGAAAAATCACTTCCCTCATCCCTGCTTTGATTGGCCACTGGCACAGCTTAAGGGAAACGGCGTGACAAAATCTCGATCACGTGATGAGGTTGGGAAAGCGTCAGCCGTGTGCAATAGTGCCGGGTGCCAGGCAACAGCTTGGGAATTAACTTTAATTCTCCTCCAACATTCGGCAGAGGAACCCTGAGCAAGATGAAGTGTCGGGGTAGGGGGAGGGGAAAGGTGAGGCATTTTGTCATTAACAATATAGCTTCACTTATCACTTACAACTGGAAGTGCAGATAGCAGTTATTAAAAGATGTACCATTAGTACAAAAGCTCATTACCATGCTGTAATCCTTGTAAGCATTTGTGACTGATACCGGTGGAGTTGGCAGCCTGTTTTTTCTTTTTTAATATCTGGCATTGAAAATAGAGCCAGACAATAAAGGCTTGAAACACTGTCGGAGAACATCCCCGTTCTGTCCTCATTAAAGGGGACTCCTGGAAAATGCTTTAGGTCTCCAACTGAGCTGCCTTCGTATAGACTGGGCGTGATTGCCCCTCACAAGGGACAGCTGCCTAGTAAATCGAGTGTGAGGCCGAGATTCAGGAGACCTGGGTGTCATTTCTTATTCCGCTACTGATCATCAGGGTGGCCTTTGTCAAGTCACTTCAATCTTCTGTGCCTTTATTTCGCCGCCTATAAAATCAAGATATGGATACTTGCTTGCTTTCTAAAGTGCCTTGATAGCTATATAGGAACACATCTCTATGGAAAAGCATGATGCTGAGGATGAAGATGATTCACAAAAGTTTAGAGCTGGAAGGGAGCTCTTGAGACCATCGGGTCCAGCCCCCCTGCTTTGGGCAGGAAAGACTGCAGGGGTCCCAGCAAGGTGTGAAGATAAAATAGTTTTGTATTCTGCATGCTCCAGTTTATTTATTTTTTCCTCCAAAATACCCCTTCATCTGTTATATAAAGGAAAAGAAGTGGTGCCTGTGATGATGAAGATGATGATGGTAATAATATCACCTACTTCTTATATAACCTCGTGCTGCTTTTTTTTCTTCCCAAACCTCAGAGCTTTAGATTTAAGTTTAGGAGAAAGGCGGGCTTGTTAATATTTTATTCAAGCCATCTCATCCTGTTAACATTATGGCGTAACCACGTCCAAGCATTCAAAACTCATGAGATAGGCTTTGAAAAAAAATCAGGAATTCAAACATATTAAATGCTGGGGTTTTTTTATTACATTCTGGTGTTGGAACCTCTCAGGGTTGTGCTTTGAAGGCTCTTTTCAGCAGCTAAAGGGCTAAGATGTGAAGGGGGTTGTTTTGTTTTTTCCTCTGATTTTCTTTTTTTAAATAAAAGCTGGCATCAACCCATTACTCTGAGAGCTGGGACTTGCACAAACAGAATTGCAGCTGCTGCGCTTTGCCTGTACTTTCCTAAGGTAGAAATGCGACAAAGCACTGGAGCCTCTTCATGGCAGGCGTTTCCAACTGAGGAATTCCCAATTAATGGGACAACTGAACAAAGTCATCTGGATTCAGGGCAAAACAGGTGCTGATCTACATGTTCTTCAAGAAAACGGTAGAAGCAGGTTTTGAATAGAAAAGTTACTGTTTCCCTCTGCTTTAGTCAGACCATTAAACAAAACCTCCCTGTCTCAGACGGGTGACCGCTCCACCGCAAACCTTAGAAACGTAGAAGGAGGTGAGACTTGCCAGTTCATAATGTCCAGTCCCCAACAAGCATTGAAATATCCCCTTATAAATGCAGTGAGCTCTCTAACATTTCACCCCCACTACATCCTATAAAATGGCAGGCTTTCCCAGAGCCTCATTGCTCTAATAGCTTATCTAATTTCCAATGGAAATTAATTTCTAACCAGAATCCAAATAGGTTCTGTATTATTTTTCCCTGTACCCCCATTAAAAAAATATGACCTATTGACTTAAGAGCATAGGAACTGATCCATAGCCCAATGAAGGCAATGAGAAACCCTCCATTGATCTCAGTGGATTCAGATCAGGCCTTAATTGTGGTGTTTTTTTCCCCATGTGTTGAGGAAATCAGAGGATCTCATTGCTTACCTGATTCCATGCCTAACTTTTCTCCCATGACAAAAATAAAGTGGTCATGCCAAAAGACTGTAGTGCCTGTTGTGAGCAGAGGGGGTCATTTAAGATCAAAAGAGAATCATGGATTGTGAGCGTGAACTAGGGGACTATCAGGTGTACAGATCGGCTCCTCTATGTAGCGAAGAGCAGAGAAAGCGATGGAGTTTACAGTCTAAGGGACTAAGCCACACGACAACTCGAAAGGTGAGCTACGTGGACCGTGACACTTCCTTGATGCTGGAAATGCAACAGCTAGGAGACGCGAGTCGCAGCTTTTTGTCTGTTCCAGTGGAAAGAGCCTGGAGATTGGGTTCAGGATGTGGACCTGAGAGGTAGCACAGAGACAGAGCTTCTTGGGCACAGGCTTTCCTGGTGTTACAAACAGGGATTTTAATGTAAAGGGATCATCGTTTCTAGTGCATTCAGAGTAAAGGGCTTTTTTTTAAGTGAGAAGGCTTACCCCAATGGCATACCTGACTCTCATCTCCTATTTCTCACCTTTAATGAAAGCAAATGAGCAAGGCTTAAACCTTGTAGTTGCCTACTTGAGGCAATGGGACAGAGCTCTGGTTTTATTGCCACTCAGTTTGGCAATAATGAGAGATTTGCCAGGGAAATGGGATCTGACCTCTCATGGAGAAAAGAGTGGTGCTCGCTCAGAAGTGTGTCAGGAGCTGATGCAACCGTGTTTGCAGCAGCCGTTGCAAAAGGGAAAAAATATATGTATATATTACCGGGGTTTTCGGAGTCAGGCTATTGAGATCCTCGATAACGATGCCTGTTTTGGAAGCATATATAATATGCTTATAATGCTTCCAAAATGGGCATCGTTATCGAGGATCTCAATAGCCCGATTCGGGGAAAAAAAACCCACTAAGGGCTGTGGCACAGCTCATTCAGCCCTGCCAATCTCCCAGCCAGGTAGCTCTGCGCACAGACCTCACAGAGTTGTCACATCCTATCCTACCTTCCCATCGCAGATGGCTCTTTCTTCCTTATCTCCAGATCCTGCAGCTCACACTCAGAGTCATTCTTGCAAGACTCGGTTCTCCCCCCCACCGCCCCCCACCTTTTCCTTTGAATGATTCATGTTGGAGTTAGAAGGATTAAACAATATGTTATCTCAAATGCTGGTAATAGCTGCGGGTTAAAATCTCTCTGTTTGCAGGAGGCACCTTGTTGTTTAAGTTATGCAGAGACCAGAGGCTGTAGAGCAATAGAATCTTTTTGCAGACTTTTATCATGCCCACTCCTATAATGTATTATAAATCATTACCTTCTCAGCCAGCGTCCTCGAGCCACCGATATTCTAAAACATGCTTTTCTTTGCCTTTAAAATAAATAAATAAGCATTGCGAGGGGGATTTATGGCTCGAGAAAGCGAGAGGCTAAGAAGCAACGGGAAGGTTGTAGTGCAAGTGCCTCGCACGTACGGCTCGGCTGTTATGTTACCAGTCGTGTTTACTACAGCGCACTTCTCTGATAGTCTCGTGCTGGTGATTGCTCGGCCTGTCTCCTTCAAGGAGGGTCTGCTCCTGGCTATTTTCAGGTTTTTCATCCCTTCATCGAAGCCCTGATGAAATGCCTGAGCTCAGACAGGCAGCGCTGAGCCTGTCTGAAAGCCTGTTGACATAAATAGGAGTCTATACCATTGCTTTCAGTGGATTTCGAGATGAGTCCCTATTTTGAAATCGGATTTGTCCCTACTCCTTCAAACTGATCCACAATATGCCTTTTAACTACTCCCAGACTAAACCCATTTTGTCCCATGGTTTTACTTGCCGCCCCTCCAGTGCTAGGAAATCCATTAGCTCTGCCAATGCTCCTGAGTTCTCACCCCTGTCAAGTGTTTCCATTTCGGACTTTTTCTTTTGGTATTTGGTAATAAAGAAATCCCAGCTCCTGGAGTCATGGGCATCTTTTTATTATTGTTCTTTTTTAAAAGTTTCCATCTGTCCTACTCATGAAGAAACTCAAGTGCATCCTCAACCATGCGGCAAAAGAAAAGAGTCTTTAGATAAGTCACGGCATTCAAAAACCTGGAGGTGGAATGGATCAAAGTTGCATGGTTTTCTGTAAGCGGTATAGTTTTAGGTCAGTAGCGCTGTCTTCATGTTTCTTATGTCTTTCGTCAGCATTGGAACGAGAAATGGTGGTCATCTACAACCGAACTGATTGCCGGCCTTCATCAGATCTGGCTGAAAACCAAACCTACAAGAACTCTTACGGGACCCTTTGGGATGCTAAAATAAAGGTCAACCCAAAAAGTTTGGCTGTACTTTGGATACAAGTGGCCAAGGAGTACTGGGCACTTCCTTTTTCCCTCTGCAACTTCCTTAAACAACTTTGGCAACACTACAATATTTTATGACTCCATGCCACTTTGGCTGAGTTTGTAACTTTTTTTCTTGGTTTAATTCTGAAAAATGAAAAGACCAGTTTTTGTTTCGCTGAACACTTCAAAACTGTTTGTTTTTGTTTTTTCCCTACCCTGCATATGAAAGTAATTCCTGAACCCGTCCCCATCCCCAATTTTTAATTTGCAAACAAGCCAAACTCTCCACCCCCACCTTTGTACCCTGATTTTTCTGTGAAAAAGTCTGTTTTTTGCAAAATTAGACTTAGGAGTCTTTCTCCAGAAACATAGTCTCCTCTGCCCTGCTTGTGTTTGCTCTATAGCTTTATAACCAAGGAACAAAATTAACTGCAGCTGGAACTTGGACTCCAGTTATTCACACTTTAAACTTTAAGCTGGTCTAAGTATACGTGTTTTTAGGAGACAACTGGGGAAAAAAATTGTCTATATGCTCATTGCAGTTGGATTGTAAGCTTTTTGCTAGAGTAACCATTGTCTTGTTCTGTGTCTGTTCAATACCTAGCACTATGGGGTTACAGCCCATGACTAGGTGCTACAGTAATAATATTAATAATGCATTCAATGAAGTGCTCTGCACAATGCTAGTGAAGGAAGGAAGGTGTTGGGAGCTATCGGCTTCATATGGTCTCTGAGGTCTGGTTTGGCTGCTGGTCAAACCAACGTTGTGGTTGCCCTAGTTGAATCCATGCGGCTTGTTGCCATAGGTGCCAAGATTGCAGACCACAGCATTAATTGGTTTTTCACCCAGAGAATCCTCCTTCAAAACCAACCCCTAGATATTGGAAGCAAGCAAGAGCATGTGAAATAAGACTATGCTAGTTTTACATCATCAACAGCAGGGGCAAGCAATTATTTTGGGTGGAGGGCTGCTTAAGTCTTGGCAAGCCATCAAGGGCCACATGACAGGCAGCCAGGGGTAGATGAATATTAATTTTCTGAACTTTTTAGGGTCCCCTTGGGTTGGATAGAATGGTCTGGCAGGCTGTATTGGGCCCACAGGCTGCATTTTGCCCACCCCTATGGGATCCCCTATACAGGGGGGAAAAGGAGCTGAAGCTCACTTGTAGATCCAACTGCTCATCCCCTTCATAGCATTGGATATGGACCTGAGAGGAGGGGAGGTAGCTAGAGAGGAAGGCAGGTCCCATGGTTAGGACTTTAGAAATCTTTGATTCATTTGCTCCTTTGGCAACAGACTTGGAGCAGGGGGTTGGACTAGATGCAACCTCCTGAGGTCCCTTCCAGCCCTCCCTTGCTATAATTCTATATAACCTTGTGCAAGTCACGTACTCTCGTTGTTCCTCCATTTTCCACATGTAAAATGGGTATAGCCATACTGATGCATTTCACAAGGGTTTTGCATAGCATGCAGACTGGTGATGGAGCTTTTTTTTTTCCCCTTTAAACTAGCTTCTAGATATTTGGGGGCAACTTGCAGAAATATCCCCTTGTCCTACATTCTAACTCAATGTTTCTGCAGTATTGCTTTCCCATTCAGTTTTTTTAAAAGATTTGTTACATGCAACAGTGAGAACGGATAGTTCCTTGTTATGAATTTATATGGTGCCCTGAGGGTCCTTTTATTTGTACAGTAGAGCATCTCATGAATAGCTCTCATTCTGGACCATGGAGCCATGAAGTGGAGCAGAGTGGTTCTATCTATCCTGGATGAACTGTGCATGCAATGCCCTTTGAAATACAGAGAGACAGACTCCTGTTAAGCTAGGGAGGACTCATACAATCCCTCTCTCCCACCTTTTTTTTAAAAAACAGGCCTGGATGTGAATCGCAGTTGAAATAACAAAATTAAACACACATTTCCAGCTATTTTACTTGAGCAAATAGCAAAAAAAATGCCCATAAGCCAGAGCAAATGAATGACTAGGGCTCAAGGAAACAAAAACCAGGGCTTTATACCAGTGCTACACTGGGGAGGAACCTAATCACTTAGCTTCCACATACCCATACTTGAGCTAAGATTGTGTCTTCAAGTCCTTAGACAGCCCTGTGGTGACAAAACATTATACACTGTAGCTGAGCTGCAGTGGTGTGCAGTGGTTAGCGCACCCAAGTAGATATTCGGAAAACCTGAACTCTAATCCTGGACACGCTGTGTAACCTTGAGCTAGTGTCTATACTCCTACTCCTTGTTTCTTTTTCAGCCACGTGGAGCAGAAGCTCCCCAAAGTAAAGAGTTTCTTTCACCATGTACTTGCCCAGTGGCACCCTGATCTTAGCTGATGCCATTAAATAATACCAATATTGGCAGCAGGGTGTGAATTAAGAGGGATCTTGAGAGAGCTTGCCACCCCTCCCCCCCAGCCCTCTCCTCTCCGTATAAGAGACAAGAGCCCTCCTGTAAGATCTGAAAATCATAACCTGGGGCAGGTCTCCAGTAGGATTGCTCTTTCATTTAGGTGGACTTGTTAATCAAGTTTAATCAGTTTAATTTTTTTGCAGACCCCCACAAGAGTCAAAGTGCAATTAAAACCCTGGTTGGCAGGATGAGATCTATTGCATGGTCCAAAGGGAAGGCTGTGTCCCCATTATCTCCTAATCCAACTGTGCTAAGGCCAATGGCTGGAACTAATGGAGCACTTGCCTGAGCTGGAGAGGGAGACTGCTGTCTAGACACATTAGAAGAAGCTATCTGAAGAAAGATGCCGTGCATGGGAAGGATGCAAAATGATCACGCTGCACTGCTCTCCACTGTACCACACAGCAAGGAAGACCTTAAAGATATTGAAATAAAATACATAGGACAGAAAATTCACCCATGCTCAGGCCACCTGTGGATAGAAGATGAAGGATTAACCTAACCAGTGGTACTCTGGGAAAAAAACTAGTCCTTCTCCAGTTGTTCGTTTCTCCCTGCAGTGTCTGTGAGTACAGTTTCTCAGGTGCAGGAACAGGGCACTAATTCATAGTTATCAACCTTACATACTGATGTGATTCACTAATTTCAGCAGTCTATAATCTTTTTAACCTATCCATCCTTTCACCATTTCAGAGTCTGGGAACCTGAGGTACAGAAGGCCATATGTAGACATGTAACTCCCTTTAAAAATTCTGGCCCCAAAGGGCTACATCTCTGTCTACTCTAAGAAGATGGTCACATCAAAATAATGGTATAATATATTTAAAAATTGTTTTTAGGCTGGGGACAAAAATTGCACACAAACCGGTACACGTGATCGGAAACCGGTTCAAATCTGTAACACAACAGAAGTTCGGTGCACATAAACCGCTCTCAAAATGGCTAAGACCAGTTCAAAATACATCTGGATGGATGTGGTATCAGCCCTAACTTACTTAAGTTAAATTTGCTTATTGAATGTCTGTCCCAGAACTCCTGCAGATTCGAGTTAACTCATGGTCCCTCAGCATCCCAGGATGCTTTGCACCTCCCTTACAAATCCCTCCCTTGCTGGGCAGGCGGTCTAGCCTTGGCCTATGTTGTCTGCTCCAGTTAAGCAGGGAGGGGTGCTCCAGCACCCCCTATCTTCTGGCCTGGACCACTGCAGGCATGTGACTGCATTTCCAGAATCAAAAGTGAAAGCCTGTTCACTTGCTTAGCAGTTCATTGTATGCAGCTTGGACTAACCTGCGAAGACTGAAACAATTCAGCCTTGGGCGTTTCGACTGTCTGTACTTAGCCAGGGTGAACAGACAACACCTAGTTCATTTGTTCTCTGAAGCTAAGCATGCCTGGCCCTGACTGGTACTTACAGTAACTCAGAGGACAATGAAGGTCAAATGAAATCTCAGGTCCTGTAGACACAGGTCAAGGAGTTGGCGCCAAACTCTATAGGAACTGAATGAGTGATCGAGACTTCGTTCAGTCCTACCGCTGCTGAGCTGATAGATGGGAATGGAGGAAAGGAAGACGCCCATGATCAAGGCAGCTAGTTATCTCAGGGAAGTTTTGCCTTTAGTAACATAGTGAAACCACCACTCTATGAGAGAATTTGGTTGCAGCTGCACTTTAAGGGCTTTTGTCAGCCCTGCTCTGTGGTTTAGAGACCATTCATCCCTGCATCCATCCCTGATATAGCTGGAGCAGAAGTCTGGAGTTCAGGCACACCCAAAAACGACTTGCCGTAGGTCACACTGCTGGTGCTATAGCACAGCAAGAACATGAAATCCCATTACACTATCATTTCCTATTGTGCTCCAGTGCAACAAGAATCTCTCTCCCAAAAAGTCCAGAGACATGAACTTCCCGCTATGCTACCCCCAAATATCGATTGCAATGGCAGTTCTGGGTTTTCGTTTCAGAGATAGCCCGTGTGATGTATCCCAGGCAGCATTTTTTCTTTTTTCTTAATAAAAAAAAAAAAGGAAGATTATCCTGGTGATACATTAGAATGAAAGTGTCAGACCCATGCGTTGAATATATTCTGGCACAACTATTATCCTCACTAATGATGTTTCCATGAAAACATAAAGATCAAGGAAGGAAAAAGGAATAACAACAACATCTTTCATTGTGTTTCTGTGTGTCTGATAAAGTCATTAGGGAAAACAAGAAAATGGCTTTTTGATGCTGATGCTGCATAAACATGTTTTCTGAAGGAAAATGTTTTCACATTATCTTAAGAGATGAAAAAGCAGAGAGAGTAAACTCCCAGGCCTCCTGCACTCGGGGGCTATTTCCCCTCAACCCTATTTACGGCGGGGATGCAGACTTTGGATAAATGATGGTGGAGATTGGGGAAAGGGGCACGATCGTTTTCTGAGAACACTGGCAGGATTTAAATACAAACGAGAGAAATGTATTTCGGTGTTGGATTCTGAGAATGCAAATCGCCACAACCCCCTCAAATTTCAAAGGAGCTGCAGCCATTTCCATCAGCCAGAGATCTGGTTTGAATCAGCCATTACAGTGGAGAGAGATTGTCTGGGTTGTTGGGTTTTGTTTTTTTTTTGGGGGGGGGGGGTTAATTGATTTTTTTTAAATGCAGCACAAAAATCAGGAAATCACATCTATCAACTGTACATGTAAAACCAAACTGTCACAAACAACAATCAATAAAAAAAAGGTGAAGGAAGGAAGAGGGAGGGATACAAGGAGAAAGAAGCATACAGCGAACAGCAACCTAGCTAGCAACATTTCCAAGAATTCCTCCCAAATTCCCCCGATCTTTTTGAAGCTGTTGAATCTGCTAATCATGACTCTCTCCATAGGTAAATGGCAGCTGTGCCATCGTCTCATACCAGACTTTGACCTTTCTGTCCTACTTTTCCAATGCAGCAAACAATTCTGTGGTTACTACCATAATAAGTGCCCTGCAGTTACAGTGCAATTTGGGAAGGAGTCAGTTTGAATTCCTTGGTGACTTTATACCAAAACCACATACACATTTGCTAAAGGTATCGGTCCTGTGTTCAAAAACATATTTTAGCTAGAAATAACTTACTTCGAAAAAGAAATGAAAATAGGGCATGGCAAAAATGTGTGACCATGCATTGATTGAAGGAAATTGCATCTCTACCATATATCTACTGGCAATAAGTACACTTTTGTTTTAAAGTTTGGAGGCAGTTGACAAACAATCATTTGTTGTGTAAGTTGAAGCCTAAGCCCAATTGTTGACATTTGAATATTGTGGGATTCTGTTATCTGGATACCTAGGTCTTCATTCCCTTTCAGTTTTATAGTCTGTATCAGGTCTATTATGTGGTAGTATATATTCATAGAGTGATGACACAGAATGGGGAAGAGAAGCAGATTTCAAAGCAAGAAAAAAATATATCTGGAGTATTTGCTATACTTAAAGGCTCAGGTCCAGACTGATATACTAATATTTGATGCAACTGCAATATTTTCGTTCAACAGTTTCTGGAAGGTGACATTCAACACAACTCAAAGAAGGATGTGGCATGATTTCCTACTAGAAGCTGTTCTACACGCACAATACCCTTATCTATCCACCTTCTCCACATCAGTCTGTGAGTCCATGCTTCAAAAAGAGATTGCTCCAAATAGAAACTGGAGGATAAAACTTCAGGAAGTGTGCCAACATTTTCTATACTTCTTAGGCTACAAAATTTGTAGGGATTAAAGCAGAGGTGGGCAATTATATCAGGCGGAGGGCCACTTACTGTGTTCTGGCAAGCCATCGAGGGCTGCATGCCAGGCAGCCGGGGCAGATAAATATTAATTTTCTAGATTTTTTTAGGGGCCCCGCAGACCAGATAGAAGGGCGTGGTGGACCGCATGCGGCCCATGGGCCACATTTTGCCCACCCCTGAATTAGAGAGTTAAAGGATGGTTACAAGTAGACTACGCTGGTTGCTAATGGCAGCAGAGCCCCAAATAAAGATCACTAGGAGCCAGCTATTTTAACCTTTGAAAATGTGGCCCCTTTTTTTTTTTCCTCTGTGCTATAGATCTATATTAACAGATGGTGGTAAGAATAGTGCAGCTTTCCACACTTTCTGTGCAGATGCCATGCTTTTCCATGCAGGGATTCTCTCTCCCTTCTGGACCAGAGACCGTCCCTAACTTGAGGCTTTTGGTTCTCCATAGCAATGAAAATAATAGGATGGGGTCTGAGTTTTTAGGACTCCAAGGGAATACAGGAGGAAACGCAGAGATTTGAAATTTCAATAATAAAAAAGGAAGAAAACACTGGTGGAAAATCAGGCCCATCATGGGCTTGGGCCCAAGGAGTTAACTTGGCTCCTACTGGAACAGGAACAACGTGCCATAGGACATGCTGGTCCCTTAATGCCATTCACCAACTACACTCAGGCTATTGCTCTTCAAATGAAAGAATGAAACGAGTGTAGACGGAGGAGATCCTACAAGAACCAGTCTCATTAACTTTTCACAGAGACGGAAGTTTTCTGAGCTGAGCTCTGACGCCCACGGCCTATGCCTAAAGTAACCTCATTGCCACTTGCAGCTACAGCCTCACCAGACTTTTGAAGGCATAAATTGGTTCTGCCACTTCATACAGCCTTTCTTGAAAGCAACGTTGCCTTTCTACTGTCCATATCCCCCCAAATCCCCCCACCCACCTACCCCTTTCTTCTTTTCTCTTCAACCTCATTTTGAAGGTCTGACAGCTCAGATCTGTAATGGCTTTTCCTGCTGGATGGCATTATAATTGGGACTGCAGAGTTCTAATAGCATTTTGGATGTGTCGTCATCAAACAGCCAAGCCCTCATTAGCGTCCGAGTTATGTGTGTGGATTTCTTCAGCGGGACTTTCACAGTCACGGCTGGTAGGTGTCTGAGAGCAAAGATCACCTCTCTTTTGTTAGCCCGCTTTTAAATAAAGGTTTTACCCGATGAGGCAAAAATATTTCACTTTGACCCTCGCCTGTTTTTCTTTTGTGAAAGAGATGTGTTGCACTCTTCTGGCTTCTGAAATGGCATTTGATATGACAAGGAACACGTTCTAATTGTCCAGAGCGTGCATGTTTTATGCAGGACAAGCGCAAATGGATATTGCACATGCGCCGTTTTCTTTTTTTCTTTTTTTCTTATTGAATGTTCTCCCGTTCTTCTGCTTCGTATAGCTGCTTCCTCCTTGAATGCAACAGGGCTGCACGTATTCACAAAAAAACAAAGTTCGCTAAGAGAAGGGGTAGCATTGCCTAGATGTTAGTGCAACAAGCTCAAAGCCAGGTCTCCTGGGTTTTATTCCAGATTCAAAGCTGACTTTTTGGGGGGTAAACTGTGCCTCAGTGAACTTTTCAGGAAATCCTTAAAAGTCCAGCCTCCTGCTCAAAGAACCATTATCCCTGTTAAAAGTGCCTGCGTCAAGTGTTTGTCTTTTTTGTTCCTATCAACCTAAAAGGACAGAGATTCGACAACCTCTCTAGGTAATCTGTCTTGGTGCTTAAAAGCTCTCAAAGTTAGATGGTTCTTCTTTATATGCAACCTCAATTATCCTTGTTACAAGGTAAGATTGTTACCACTTGCCCTGTTCCCAGCCGGTACAGAAAAGAGTCGACCACAGTCCTCTTTATAACAACCCTTAATGCGTATGAAGACCTTTTATAAAAACCCTTCATTCTCCATTTATCCTTTCTCCAACCTAAATCATCCTAGCTCTTCGAACTTTTCTTTGTCATTCACATTTTACCTAGACTTCTAATTACTGCTGTTGCTCTCTGCCAGACCCCTTCTTGTTTGTCCATGTCTTTCTTGAAATATGGTGCCTAAAATGGGAAACTTCACCTCAGGTGAGGCTCCACCGGTACTCAGTGACATGGAGAAATGACTTCTCTTGACTTGCAGATGGCAATAACGTTAATATAGCCCGGTGCACTATTCTGCAAAAATGGCATATGATTGAGTCCTTCAGCCTGCAGCACACTACAACCCCCAAAGATTTTCTTTTTTTCTGCAATACTGCAGCCAACTAGTTTACTCCTCAGGCTGTTGTTGGGAACTGAACAAACACAGAACATGGGAATATAAGCCTGGAAGGAGCCTTCTGGAGGACTGAAGCCATTTCTCAGACTCTGCAAAGTTACATCCTTCTTCTGCATTGGTTTGGGTTTCCCAAGCCATTCGTGTCTCAGTTTAGGCCCTGTTGACATAGCTGTACTATTTACTTCTCTCTTCCCTGAACCAGTGATGGCATGGCTGTATTGATGACCCTGATCACGCACCCAAAACGCTCCGTAAGAGTGCGGTGTGCCACAGGAGACGCAAGGATGCTGCCAACGCCTCGCCATGACGGGGATGTATTGAATGAAACAGATGGTTCCTGTTTCAAACAACTTCCAATCAAAGTCCCAATGGACATATTAAAATGGGTGTGAAATCAGAATCTGGCTTCAGGGTGGGAACCGGTTAGAAAACAGGTGCCAGGGTCTTTGTTGTTCCTAGGCACCAGGTTTTTTTTTTTTAAAACTGTAGCAGCTTTAAGAAAGAAGGCTTAGCATTCAGGGTGTACAATTGCAGGCACATTTGTCTCGTGCAAAACAGTTCTCTGTGGGGATGGGAAACCATCTGTTTGTCTCATTTTCCCATGGGGTAGATGCTGATCTCAGTTATCGTGGTGTAAACCTGCCTTCAAGTTGCTTGAGATTCAAATTTTGTTATACCAAAGATCCAGATATGACGTACTGAACCAGACCCCTCGCTGGCGTGCACTGATGCACTGCTCCATGCTAGGTGAACCTGTATCCCATTGCTTCTGCCTCTTACATTCACGGCCTTCCTGCTTTTCCCCTTCTCTCTCTGCTTCATTTCCTCTTGATTTTTTTCCCCCCCATTCAGCTCTCATGAGGTCATTACAATTATGTGCTGTCTTCCTGCCTCTAGAAATTCCAGTGGCCTATCCAACAATACCAACAAGAAGCATCACCTGTAAAATGATACCCTACTCTAGGAGGCTGAAGGAAGGGGGGAAGGGAAATCTTATTCTGTTTAAAAGGAAAACACTCTCCTTATCTGAATGCCACTTTTAAGGGCCTTTCTCAGTAATTACACCTTTGCTTGACCCCTGGGGGAACAAAAGAAAAGCACAAAGTAAGAATAAAAATAAAGAGAGAATCAAATGCTGAGCACAGAAGGGAAGTCAGTGAGTCAGTGGAATGAAAAAGATCAAAGGACACTTTCATCTATTCATCCCAGACACTCATCCAGTGGCTTCCATACACTCACCCCAGAGATGGATCTGGCCCTAAGAATTCATTCATACCGTACAGAAAGAAGAAAAGGCCCCAGGATGGGATTTTTATCATGCCTGGCTGGGTTAAAATGCCATCCGGAAGGTTTGCCACTGGCATTCATTGCCACTGATCATGCCCCTTTTTAATATATCACTATTATTACTAGATAGTAGGAAGGCCAAGATGGCACCTTAGAGGCTAACTGGTTCAGAGAGGTATGAGTTTTCATAGGAAACAGCCTATTTTGTCCAATGCTGTTATTACTAGAAGCAGTCACGTAACAAGTGGTGGGTGACCACCGGCCACAGCACTATCCGGGCTGGTAGGCCTCTTTCTAGAAGACAGCATTTTTTTCCCCAAGTGGAGCAGCATTCGGCATATACTCCAAGTCCTGAGCCCTTTGTACCGTTTGGCCCTGTTTCTGGACGCTGGGCATTTTGGGATTCCCACTACTGTGGCCTAAGTGTATCTATTGATGAACTGAAGGGCCCATCTATGACATTAGGATGCCCAACCATGCCTAAAAGCAAGGACTGAAATCCTGACTCCTTG
Organism: Caiman crocodilus; assembly: GCA_030014935.1. NCBI lineage: Eukaryota > Metazoa > Chordata > Crocodylia > Alligatoridae > Caiman > Caiman crocodilus. The sequence goes on along the minus strand of JAGPOW010002514.1, from coordinate 54,972,781 downwards.
GAAGTCAAGGGCAAAACTCCCCAGGTTTGTGTCCCCAAGCAACTTCCAGTGAAATGGCTTGCTTCTGCACATGTTCCCACTGTTAGGATTCAGTCTGGCTTCAAAGGGAACTCTACAAAGGAAAAAAAAAAACAGCAACACTATGCCTCGTAGCCAGTGCTTGCAAGATGATGCCTCAAATGAGCAATAAGTAGATAAGGGATCATATACAGGGGAAAGCAAAAGAAAATGCTGAGCAAGCAGGGGGATTTCTTCCAATCTGGTTTCATACTGACTTGCTCAGCTATCAGTTGAGGGTGGAGGATGGGATGGGAATGAACAGGCCACACAACACGCTCAGGAGTATTATTGATCCTCGGTTCATAAATGTTAATGAATTGCCTGCTCGTGGCTAATCCAGGCAATGAGAAGTGCTTCTGAGATTAGGAGACACATCCTCATCTCGCTGTAGAAACCAGAGGATCCCCAAGCTCGTGGAAAAGTGGTGCAAGTGCCCTGGCCCTTGCTCTGCATCAGGATGTACCACCCATTGCACAGGGTGGAGAGGCAAGCCACTTATTGCCAGGGTCTCTGCTAGCAGTTCCCAGCACACGGAGAACAAACCACACATTGAGTGCTTGTACACGTGAAGCCATTACCATGTATATGTGATGAAAATGTCACTCTCTTTGGCTTGATGGTGTCACACTGCACATATGCAAGAGTTTGGGGGGGCTTCAAATTAGTTGGCAGCACTGTAGTTTAGTTCGCAATGATGCATTGCAGCTGTTAGGCAGCTCATTCCCCGGCTGCAGGAGAGGTGAGCTGCTCTGAAGGAAAAAAAAAGGATCAAGCCCCACACTGCTTCTGCCATAAGGGATGAGGGGCCGGATTCACACCTGCTTGTTTTTTCCTCCTGCAGCCAGGGAGCAATTTGCCAGTGGACTGAGCAGCCCATGAGCTGGGGGGGGGGAGGGGCCCTAGTCCTTCCCTTTCTGGCAGGAGCACCTCCCGGGGCTGCCTGGGTAGGCTGCTAGCAGGCCAGGTGCTGCTGCCCCAGCTCAGGGTCGGGGAACAGGTAGATCGGGCTGGGTGCTGCCTCTGAGCTGGGGCAGCTCCTGGCCTTCTAGCAACCCACTGAGGTGGCCCTGGAGGGCACTGCCACCCGCAGCTCAGGGACCACTTGGCCTGTCAGCAGCTCACCCTCCAGCTGTGGGTAGGCTCCACCAAAAAAAAAAAGGATCTGGCCCCATGCAGAAAAAATAATACAGTATCAGGCCTTTCGCTTTAACAGTGATGGACATTGAAATGGTGAGGTTTCAATTAAAAACCTATCATTTCAATTTGGGCGGCATAGAATGCAACCCTAAGGACTAAACACCCGTCACGTGTACAAGTGCCCATTGGCAGAGGCCAGAGACCTCTTCTTCCCAGGCTAGCTTTAATCTTTGACTCTGAAGCCCAACATACAAAATGAAGACCCATTGCTCTCCCTATGGGCTGAGAAGAGGCTGGATAAACCATTAGCCTCAAAAAAAAAAAAATCTATTAATGTGATGTCTTTCTGGGGCTAGGCAAGGAGCAGGAAAGTAGACTCCTATAAACACATGGGCCAAAAATGACACTAATAATTGGGAAAATGCCATTACCCCTACTCATTAAAAACCAAGACAGCATTAACATGTGTAATGCCATTGGGGACATGAGGAGAAGGTAAAGTTGCCATAGGGGTGTTTACAGGCTGGTCCTCAGCTGGCAAAATCAACCTGCTTCTAGGGTGTTGAGGTCTCGTGGTCAAGGTCATGGTCTAAAAGCAGAAGGAGGTAGATTTGGACTGTTCTTTTCATTATTAGTCCCTCTCTCCGTGGCTCTGACTGCTCTACCGTCCATGTAGAGCTAGGCCTGTTGGGCTGTCTACTAAAGTCTACATACTCTACTGGCTCGCTGCTCACATCTGAGCTCTGATGTAGGTTAAGAAGGGAGGCCTCCTGAGACTGTTTCTATTTAGACAACTCACTTGGCAGTGAGGGAAAAAAGAGTGTGGCCTTCCTCTGGAGAATGACTTAAATAGGTCAGACTGTCTGAGAGCATTAAAGGGATCATATGTTACCACTGAGACTCTCTTCAAGCTCCTTTCTCTGATACAAGCCCACTATGCACTCCCAACAAGAGTGATTTCAAGTGCTATTATTGAACTGACCCAGAAAATTATGATGAAGTAGGGTTCTTTTTGATCAGAAAATGTTCATTAGTTGAAACCGAAAGTTTTCCTAGGGGTGGGCATAGGGTTTTTCAGGCCCAAGAAAATAATTTTGTCATAAAAATATTAGAGAAAAAAATTAGACTGATTCCTTAGCCCTCTGAAGACTCAGTAGCTCGATGGTTATACCATATATATAGGGGGAGTCTATATATAGGATCATAGGAAAGTGGGGCCTGGAAGTGACCCTTTAATCATTTTTGTCACTCCCTGATAGACTCTTTTCAATCTGTCAACATAGATTTCATAGATTTAATAAGTTTCTAGAGTTGGAAAGGACCTATTAGATCATCAAATCTGACCCCCTGCTCTGGGCAGGAAAGAGCACTGGGGTCAAGTAACCCCAGCCAGGTCTTGTGTAATCTCCATCCTTCTTGAAGTGTGGGACCCAACACTGAACACAGGCAGGACTCCAGGGGAAGTCTCATGAGTACTGAATAGAGACAAATAATCACTTCTCTCATTTGCAAGGTGCACTCCTGTTAATACAACCCAGGCTACTGTTGGCTTATTTATCTATCAAGGGCACACTGTTGGCTCATATTCAACTTCTGGACCATTGTAATACCCAGGTCTTTCTCTGCAGCACTGCAGCCTAAACAGTCATTCCCAGATCTGTGTTTGCGCATGCAATTATTCCATCCCAAGTGCAAGACTGAACTTGTTGAATTTCATCTGATTGATTTGTAAACATTTTTCCAATGTATCCAGGTCATGCTGGATCTTAGTCCTATCCTCCTGAGTGTCTGCAACTCTGCCCAGCTTGCTTAAGCATACATTCAATCCCATCATCCAAATTATTAATGAAGATGTTGAACAATATTAGATCTAGGACAGAACCTTGGGGAACCCTGTTTGATATCTTCTCTCAACAAGAAACTAGGAAAAAGCTGTTGATGACTACTCGTTGAGCACAATGATCCACTTTGGTATCCATATTAGAGTACTTTCATCTCTAATCTGTATTTCCTTAGCCTGTCATGAAGAACATGTCACGTGGGAGACCCACTAACTGCCTGATTTAATTCACTACATAGCATGGAATCCCTTCAATAGAAGAGCTCAATCTGGTGTTTAAGCAGTCTGTTGAGAAATGGGATACTGCACGTGTGATCCGTGAACCTGTGAGGTAATCTAGCTGTGTACTTGCTTACATCATATCAACCACTTTGATGTACCTGTAAGTGCCAGTGTACGTGCTCTCTTGGCCCACAATAAATGCAATGTAGCTTTCATTATGGAAGCTATCTGCCTTGCATTTCTTCTAGCTTTAGAGAATGAGCATGGGCTGATACTAAGCAGAAACCATCCTGCCGTTAAGTGTCTCTCTTGTTTACTTCTCAGTAACATGCTTCATTAACTCTCTCTTTAGTGCAATTAGGGATTTGACCCTGTATTTTCCCCTGGCCAGCTGGGGCCATGCCCTGTTTTTCCTTTGAAAGGCTTAAACCTCCAAATCTAAAGCAGAAATGCATTTTAGCATTGTGGAAATTTTCAGGGAGTTGAAAGAACTCTTCCCCACACAGCTGTACTTCCAGGACATCTTCCCCTGAAGGTGTCCAAATATGTTCAAAGCAATAAATATCCTTCAAATATATTCAATTGCCTAAGAAGTTGGATAAAAGCAGAACCTTTCCAAGATATATATCAGCTTTAAAAACCTGTATAGGACTGTGGATGATCAGGGGGGAACTGGCCTGGCACTTCCATGCTGGCCCCCACTGCAAATCTTGACTTGGGAGATGATAAGAAGCTGGGCTATGGATAGGCTGGATAAGGAGTGATAGCACCAGTGACCCATGATCCTAGAGGTATTTGGGCTGCAGTGAGACCGTAGGCAGCACAGAAGAGACCTCTATATGTTAGACCTTTAGACAGAACAAAATAGAAATTAAAATGAGGGTTGCTTGAAGAAGAGTTTCTAATATATCCCAAAACTCCACAGTTATCCAATAAAGAGAAAAAGGATGATTTTGGCTAAAGGCCAGTTCTCGTTCAGTGAGAAACTGAAGGCAAACAGCAGAAATTAAGAGGGGAGGGAATGGAAATTAGCAAGTGGGAAGAAAAGAGTGGGAAACAGATAGCCATCAATCTAAATTAGAAGCTATGAAGTGCAGAAAATTGATAAAGAGATCTAAAACTTTCAGGGGGAGAAATCCATTGGTGGCAGGATTAAGACGATACAAAAAAACAAAACCTGTTTTAGTATGCTGTATTAGGAACAAAAACAAAAAATCCTAGGAATGGTATAAACCCATGACTAGCTGGCAATAGTTAGTTAATATTATGAGGTTCAACAAGGACAATTGCAAAGTCCTGCACTTAGGATGGAAGAATGCCATGCACCGGTGCAAGCTGGGGACCCAGCTGGCTAGGCAGCAGCTCTGCAGAAAGGACCTTGGGGGTGACAGTGGACAATAAGCTGAATATGAGCCAACAGTGTGCCCTTGTCACCAAGAAGGCTAATTGCATTATGCCATTGCATACTGGACTGCATTGGTAGGAATGTTGTCAGGAGATTGAGGGAAGTGATTATTTCCCTCTTATTCTGCACTGGTGAGGCCACAACTGCAGTCCTATGTCCAGTTGTGGGGCCCCCGCTGCAGAAAGGATGTGAACAAGTTGGGGAGAGTCCAGTAGAGGACAATGAAAATGGTTTGAGGGGCTGGACACAAGATTTGTGAGGAGAGGCTGAGGGCACTGGGCTGATTGAGTCTGCAGAAGAGAAGAGCGAAGGGATTGAACAGCAGCCTTCACCTCCCTGCCGGGGGCTGCAAAGAGGACGACGCTGGGCTGTTCTCAGCGGGGGCAGATGGCAGGACAAGGAGCAATGGGCTCAAGTTGCAGCAAGGGAAGTTGAGGTTGGACATTAGGAACAACTTTCTCACTTGGAAAGTGGTAAAATACTGGAACAGACTACCTAGAGAGCTGGTGGCATCTCCAACGTTGGAGGCTTTTAAGGCTCGGCTCAATGAAGCCTTGGCTGAATGATCCAGCTGAGGCTGGTCCTAGTTTGAGCAGGGCGTTGGACTAGATGTGACCTCCTAAGATGCCTTCCAACCCTCGTTTTCTATGACTCTAATAATATTAATAATAACAATGATGGGGAAAAGGCAACATTTCTGCTCCACGTTTGGAATGAAGCACAATAATGCACTTGTATTATATGAGTTACCATTAACAACTGAGAAAAATGCTGGGGGCAAATATTTTTAAATCCACATGGCCTGAACTTGCAGCAAAGAATCCTAAAAGAATTGGCTGAGATCATCTCTGCCTCATATATATAATATTTTGTAGCAATAAGGGGGAACACCAGAAAGATGGAAGAGCTCTAATACTGCGTCAGCTTTCAAAGAAGGCGGGTGGCACAACTTTAATCATGGGCCTGTTAATCAGTCCTGGGCAAAATGGTAGGCAAAGCTCATAGAGGATTCAATTAATTAAGAATTAAAAGATAAGTATAGCATTAATTACTTTTAAGATGTTTAACTAGACATGCTGTTGAAAGGTTGCCATGACATTCTGATTAAGAACAATAGCACTATATAGTATCTATCAATAGAGCACAGATTCAGTGGATTAAGAATGGGATACTGGGCATACCTTCAGAAATAATTTTTCACAGACAACTATCTCTCATGTGTTTTCTTAGGAAAGGCTTGCAACTTGTTAACATTTTCGTCTATGATGTGGAAGTAAATGTAAAATCACCACTGATAAAATGGTGGAGGAATGTAAATAAGGATGAGAATTGGCTGGTTGTAGCAAGAGTGCTGGGACGTGTCATACATGGCATATATTAATATTCAAAGCTATATGATAAGGATCATAGAAAGGAGACCATGGTGACAAAATGGGGGAGATGTAGCTCTGAAAATAGTACCGTTTTCTATTTGAGGGGTCACAGTGGGCAATAATTCAGTGGGAGTGGGGATATAACTTTATTTCTATATACACCATTGAGGTGACTCAGTCATTAGGTAGCCACATCTGATAAGAGAGGATACAAAAAAGCCACAGAAATTATCTGAAAGCTGGATCATTCAGTGAAAGACTTAGAGTTCAACGCGTTCATCTTATTAAAACTAGATTGAGAGGTAACTTGATTACGGTGTCTAAGTACCTTCACAGAAAGAAAGAAAGAGAGAAAGAAAGAAAAGAAAAAAAGGCTGGGTGCTAATGGGCTCTTAATCCAGCGGAGAAAGACATATTGAGAACTAATGGCTGGAAGCTGAAACCAGCCAAATTCAAATTAGAAATTAGGCACAAACTTTTAACAGAAAGGGTGTTTAACCACTGGAACAAACTACCGAGGGAGAAAGCATATTCTCCATGTCTTGCTGTCTGCGTATGAAGACAGGATGCTTTTCCCCACCTCCCTCTCAGGCAAAGATGATTTATCCAAATGCAAGTTTTTGAACTTAGTATAGGGATAACGGAGTGAAATGAAGTGGCCTATGATATATGGGAGTCAGACTGGGGGGTGCCAATATTCCCCTCTGGCCTTGTACTATATGTAATCCAAAGGAGCCAGGGACTGTATTCAAAAGGTTGTTGCAATCCCTTAAGCTGTCCTGAACATTGAGGGCTCAATGGTGCTGGGATACCACAGCCTCCCTCTTTGTCAACTCTGGACTGCTGCTTTCAAGACAAAATTCATGGAGACACAGCAGACCCTGGATATTTCCAAGTGAAAGTGTCTCAATTTGAGCTCTTAACGATGCTTACACAAACCAGTTACTGCAAAGCAGAGTGTGAACCTGCAACACGTCAGCTGAGCTGCTTGCATTGTGGAGTAAACTACTTTGCCTTTAACACAGAGTAAGATCATGCACACAGGCACTTATTAGTAGCTGATGTGTTATACATTTGCATCCTAACTTACTTCACTATAACTGGTGCATTTGCCCATGCCTGCATTCATGATTGCTTTCTGCCTTGTGCCAACATTTGTCCAGTACAAAATTGGCATGAAAGGCTGTCAGGCAGAGTTTCACACTTGCTTTTCACTGATGTGATGGCTTGCGGTGGGGCAGGGCATTAGAGACGCATGTTTCTGAATCCTTATTTAGATGTGGGAAGATTTCCAGAAGTACCAAGCACATCCCCAGCATCCAATAATGTCTACGTCCTTACCCCTTCATCTCAGCAGGTAGGAGATGCATGGGTAATGTTGCAGCGACCAGAGCGGTCTGACACTTTTACATCCTTATAGTTCAGTGGCAATTCTAATATTTAGCACTGTTATATGACCATTCACATAGTGCAGCTGCGATCAATAATTCCCAATTCCCTAACTCCCTCATGTGGCTCTGAAAAACTCAGTAGAGCTTTTTTATTTTACTATTGACTCTCAGTCCTTTGAGTCGGAGAGAGCCCCACACAACAGGCTATAACAATACCAGTCGTCATCATGAACAGGTCCTAGCTAGAACATATGGGGTTGCCATTGTGATACCTGTGAAGTCTCTCCTAAACTTACCTTGTGTTAATCGGATGCAACTGCATATGTTGTATGGGCAGGGGGAGGTTTAAGGCCTAACAAAGGAAAAGGTGTTAACATGGCCTTTTATTGCCCAGCCTGAAACAATGAAACATGGTTCAGGGTTTTGAGTGTAGGTATTTGACCTGCTTGGTTTTGCAGGCAAACAGGCCAGGAGAAAATATTCCAAATGTTGGAAATGGATTGAGTGAGAAACACAAGCGAGAAACCAAACCAATGCCAAAGATTAAGGGTAGAATTTTACATCGCCAACAAGACATGCAAGTGAGAAGCATGTGGGCACACCTACATGTTCATTAATATGGTCTTGCAAACATGCATTACATTTAGTACCTCCATGGTGAGGTACTAGAAAAAGGCACGTTGCATTAGCTTATTTTAATGAGCATTAGCAAAAGCGCACTTTTTTTGGTGATGCTTTAATGTGCATTAAAATAGGCTAATGCACATTAAAGCACGGACGTGTAGACGTGCCCACAGTGATTATGCAGCTATGTTCCACCATCTTCTACTTTGCCTCAATGACCCAAATGTTAATACGACATCTAATTTCATAAGAGAGATTTTCAAGAATCAGTAAAGATAACAAGGAAAGATCCTATATACCTTTTAGAGAAGCAAGAGGAAGACCAAGAAAAACATCAGCCCCTGATGAATTGGGAGCAGACACTAACATTGGATGCTGAAGCAAGAACTGAAGTATCTAATGACTTTTTTTTTTTTTATTTAAGTCTTCACAAGAAAGGGTAATTATCATATGACAAATACAGTTATCAGCAGGGATGTGGTATAGGCAATCAGCCTGCAATAGCAGAACAACAGATTAGAGATTGCTCAGACAGTTTTAAATCAGCAGGGCCAGATGAGATTCATCCTGGAGTCGAAAGGAAATGCTGATGTAAGTTCAGAGCCACTGGCTATTATTTTGGAGAACTCATGGGGCACGTCCATACGAGCATGGACGTTTGGTGCCCCAGGGACAAGTAGCAGTGGCACATCTTGTGCCACTGCTACATGCTCCCAAGGAACACCCATGCCACACATGCTCTGGTTGCATGGCTGGTTACCCCAGGTGGTGTAGGAGAGGCTGAGGCCAGCAACTGTGCTGGCCCCAGAAGCCTTACACGGGGACCTGGGGGACTAGAGGCTGCAGCCACAGCAGAAAGCCTGGCCGGCAGCTGGAGCATGGCTCTGGCCAGCCAGGCTCTGCTTTGGTGCAAAACCCAGTGCCACCAGATGTGATGCAATGCTCTTTTTTGGCATGGGTCTTTTGCCCCCCCTGCAAGGTAGTAGCATGGGGAATGCCTGCATCTGTGGTGCATGGCACTCTGGATGGGCCTGCAGCATCACATGCCACATATCCGTACTCATCCAGACATGGCCATGGAGCTATGTGAGCTTGTAGAAGATGGGAAAAGGGCAAGGAATACCCATTTTTAAAGGAGGGAGCAAGAAGGACCCAAGGAATAACAGCCTGGCCGGTTTAACTGCAATACTCAGAAAGATCCTCAAATAATCATCAAGGAATCTATTTCTTGGTACCCATGCAAGTGAATTTGTCCTCCTACACAGGCTCAGAAGTGATTCAGTGTTGTCCCAGAAGCACCTCATGCTTTTTGCATTCGGTTGTGATTCCATCTAGCTTTGCACACACAGGCTGTGTCCAGACAAGCGTGTCAGCGTGGTGCGTGGCACTGCAGACACATCTGCAATGCCACATACCGCCTGTTCAGTTGTTTTCCTGTCTGCAAAGGAGCAGCATTGGCAGGGGGTGGAAAAAACCCACAGAAAAAATAAGCAGAGCAATGCATTCAGGGGCAATGTGTGCTGCCCTAAGCTGGAGCCTGGCTGGCCAGAGCCACACTGCTACTGGTCAGGCTCTGTGAGGCAGGATCGTCACTCCTGCAGTCCCGGGAGGACCCCAGGAGCTCAGGTAAGGCTGTCAAGGTCAGTCCAGTGCCGGCCCCAGCCTTCCCTACCCGACCTGGGACAATTTGCTGCATGCCAGAGCACGTATAGCATGGGTATTCCCTGGGGACAACTAGCTGCAGCACAAGATGCCAAACAGCCATGCATGTCTGGATGCTGCCCCAGTGATGCTGGCCAAACCCTCAACATTGTAGAGGACCAAAAGCCATTGCTAATAATTGTTTGACAAATAACAGGGACGGTGGTGGTAATGGAGCCCACTTATTGCCATCTTCTCATGTCCCTGAATGTCCATGAATACAGCTACTTTTGTGAAACACTGCCCTCTTATCCTTAAGATTGAGCTAGAAAAAAAAAAAAATCGAAATGATAACAAAAAACAAAAAAGCAAAAAAAAAAAAAACCCTCAATGAGAATGACCCACCTGCCCTGAGGTATCCAGGTTGTCTTTAGCATTAATGGTTCAGCATCCACCTGTCCTTAGCATTAATGGCTTTAAATGGACTTCATTGGAGTGGAACAGAATCAGACGTAGGTACCTGTGTACACTTACACACGTAATAGGTGAACTAGCATCTGGCACGAGTTGAGCGGGTGCAAAGCAATCCCCTAAGCACCTCCCGGGTTTGAAGCATGTGAGTGGGGAACAGCTATGGCTAAAATGCAGTCCCAGCCCCAGAGAGCTTGCAACTGGAGACAACAGGCTGGTAGAACAAATGCATGGGCTGTGGAGGAAGAGACGGGAATCAAGAGAGGGTTGTGATTAGCATCAGAAGAAAGGAACAACTGTTTGCTTTCTTTTATCTTTACCGCCATCCTAAGAGTCTTAGGTTGGGATGCTGCTTTCAGCAGGCATGTGCATGTCGCAGCAAAGCGAATGCAGAAAAAGAACATATCTGGGCAGGGTGTGTGTGTGTGTGTGTGTGTGTGTGTGTGTGTGTGTGTGTGTGTGTGTGTGTGTGTGTGTGTGAGTATTCATGCTTAAACAAGTGCTAGCCCTAGTACATGTTGCTTAAAAATTCATTTGGTGTAGTCGTGATTTAGTCCAGCTGTTTAATTAGTTTTTAGAAGTGCTCATTGTTTATAGTCCCCCTTTCAATGAATGATAGCATTTATTATGCCCCAGATATGTAGACAAGCTAAGTATAAATGAGTCTGACCTCTCCGTTCCCTCCTCAATGCATTATAAGGGCCTTGTGTGCTGATTGCCTTTTACAAAGAGAGAATAGGGTTTCCTTGTGTTCCCAGATCCATGGTGCAGTTTCTGAAACAATTGATATCCGAACGATAAGGAAAGTGTTCATTTCGGAGTAGGGTGATGCTAATAAATGGGACTTTTTTTTCAAAATTTTGTTTCCTTGAATAATTATAAGGAGTTTTCAGTCGCAGTGAAAACCCTTTAATCGGTTTCTCTTGCTTTCTGGGCATTTTTACTTTATAGGCCTTCAGAGGTAAAGGTTGGAAGGACTGAAGTCCACACAATTAATGCCTATAAACATGAATAGCAGACTTAAATCTGAGTCCTTTTGCCTCTGGTTACTAGTTTGCACCAACAGTGCGGTTATTTGATATACAAACCAGGAGGTTTATACTCACAATTCAAACCAGGGCTGGAAACACAGGCAGAAAATTTGTAGGACCCCTTGCTAAAAGTGATGTTTCATTTTTTATGTTTCCAGCACTGCAAAGGAAAGTTCATTTGTTTTGGGGGGGTTTTTTAGGGGTTTTTTTTTTTCCCTGTATGTGTGTACTGAAATACATAATGTATGGGGGGAGTGAAGGCAGAGTGGAGGATTGCAGAAATATTTCTATTGGCCTTAGACTTCATAAAAGCCGGCTTTAAAGATAAATAAACTGTGGGCTAAATATAATTTGACAGTGTTCCTTTGGTTACTTGAATAATCACAAAATATAGAGTGTGGGTCATGTTTCATGTTTAGCAAAATAAACCAATCAAGGCACACTGAGTTATTCGAAATATGACATCATAGCTTAAGAATGTATATACTAGATAAAAGCCAAAGCCTCTACATTCATAGCTTCTCTAATGCGAGTCAGTAATGAGTGCTTCAGAGGAAGATGCAGGGGCATCTCTTTGTGGATAATTACAGAATAATTTGCCAGCATGAGAAGTTTGCACCTAAATCCCTTCCAGTGTGGTTAGGCAAGATGCTTTGTGCAAATAATTTATTCACCAGGCTATGCACTTTTTGTTTCCCAGCCTGAGCCAAAATAAAAGTCTGAATATTTCATTTTGACACTTTGAAGTGAAAAGTTTTGATTTTTCATCTCAGAATGACATTTCATTTCGAAACTCAACTAAAAGCATCTAATAAGGAAGAGCGAAAGACACCGCAAAAGATGGACTACTCTGTTCCAGAGAAAACCAAATGCCTTGCTCAAACCCAATTGAATTTTTTTTTTCAAGAGAGGGGGATAAAAAAAGGAATTTTTTTTTAGTTTCATATTGAAAAACACCATTTTTTTTTTCCCCAGTTTTTCACTGTTGACCACAAAGGAACTAGTCCCACTACTCTCACTGCCAAGTAATGATTGAATTGATTCAATAAATTGGTATTTAAGTGGGATTTGGGAAACCTAAATTCTGGTATTAACTGTGCCACTGACTTGTAGCATGGCCTCAGCTTGCCCCTCTGTGGAAAGGAACATATGACCCTTCCCTTTTTTGTGTAAAACATCTTGATTAAGCCTCTTCTCTGAGCATTATAATCCCTGCTTTACCCCTGTGTTGACCCTAGTAACTACACTGATGTCCGTCTTGATTTAGACTGATTTCAGAATCATGCCCACGATCCCTACCTATTGTCTAGAGGGAAGAGTTTTGTCAAGGAAAAAAAAATAGCAGGTCCCTGGTCCAAGACACTGATGTTGTGTTCTGTCAAGCACCAGATGACTTCCTCCCTCCCCCCAATTTCAGTGATTTTATGTTGTTTCGACTGGATGACAAAATCTGGGACAAAACCACAGCCTTCTGATTATCCTTTCCCCGTCAGCAGTCCAACTCCAACCTTAATTGCAGCCAAGATCCAATAGACTCCATGGTGGCCCATGATCCGGGGGCTTGAGCCCTGACTGCACCGATATGAAAGGTGTGCTAAATAAAAGGGACGGGAAAGCAATCCGCTCCTTCGGGGAGGAAATGTCAAACTGCATATGGAAATGTTGCCGGTGCAAGGACGCCTTCTCCTGCAACAAGGGGAGTGGGGCATTGATCACTGAACAAAACTGGCTGCTGTGCTCTTTGATGGGCACTAGCTTGGCTCTGGAGGTGAGAAGAGGAGGATCGTTGTGTTGCGTGTGAGCAAGGAGTTGCCACAAGGTCTGTCAGTAGGCTGGTGGGTAGTGAAGGAGCCATGTTTTAGCCCATAGGGTTGATTCCTTAAATAGTGTTATCAGGTCCTTGCTACCTATGCCCTTTTTGGAGACTTTATTTATCTATTTAACCTCTGGTTCCTGACACCCTTCAATGCATGTGCCAGTCTCTTCTCTCCACTATAAGCTAGACCTCATTTGCCCTCTTCTCTTCTCCAGGGGGAGAAGCAGGGAGCAGTGCCTATGCACAGGAAGATGCAAATGTGCCTTGCTCCTTGTACTCCTCCCTCTCTGACCCATCCTGAAAGAAGGGGGCATAAATCATGCCCCCAAATCTCCAGGAGAATGGTCTATGGCCCTCAGTCTTCTCCTGACCGCTGATATCTGTCTGTCGGACGGCAACTCTGGCGCCCTAGAAATGGTGTCATTTCAGCAACAGAGATGAATTAAATTTTTGCATTTATGCAGTTTGCAAAGCACTTTGGGATCATCTGGGAGAGAGACTCCATACCGTATAACCATATTAGCTTGTAAAGCTAACATGGAAAAATGGCCTGCAGGTCATAAACAAGCTGTTTGCAATTTGTCACGTGCAATCTCTGCACTGGATCTTATTCAGGATAGCGAGATGCAGTGTTTTGTTTTTATACTGATGGGTACGATTGCCAGGGACTCCATCCTGATATAGGCATTGGTAATATACACTGTACGTCACTCTCTTCAGTCAGTTTTCAGTAATAGAGTTTGAATGGCATATAGCGGCAGTATAAATGCATATGGTGCATCTGAGTACTCTATTAGGGCAGAAATGACCCTGGCGCTGAGGATGCTGTAGTTTGGTGAATGGTCTTTGCTTTTACCACGTTGAAGGGAGCTCTGACTATTCCCTGGCCTCCGCTACGCAGGAGGTCAAACTAGATGATCGTAATGGTTGTTTCTGGCCTTAAACATCTCTGAACTTTCTGAACCACCGAAGGGTGACACGGGCATTGCGCTTTGTTGAACAGCCAACAGTTTTTTGCCTCTTTCAGTGATTTTCTGTTTTAGCTGGGTCACAAAATGTGGGAGGAAATCACAGTCTTCAGATTTCCATTGTGTCTTTCTCATGAGCACTTCAACTCCAACCCAGCTTTTTCTACTATGAAGAACTCTTAGGGACATCCACTGCTGTACTTTTATCAGTGGCTGTATAAAGAGAAGAGCTGATTTAAAAAAAAACAAAACAAAAAACCACCCACGTTTCTCTTGGGTGAATAAAGAGAAGAGCGGATTTGAAAAAAAAAAACAAAACAAAACACCCACACTTACTGTTTGTCAGAGCACTGTATTTTAGATTCCCGGAAGGAGTTGTAGAAGGATGAACGTCACTTAAACAAGTACCTGGCTCACTGCAGTTGGTAATAAAAGTAGAATAAAGCATTATTCCAGATGAGTAGAATAAATGCATGCTAAAGGAAGAAGTCTGTTTTATCGAGTGGACAACCAAAGTACAGCTGGTGACCAACTTTGAATTACCTGTCTCGAGCGTAAGAGACTCTGCCACCCCTTCTAGGTATGCAAGCATCTCTGTTATAGGAAAAGGATGGCTGTGCATCTCTGAAGGGTGATCCTCTCCTATAATAGAGGCATTGATGCACCAAGAGAAGTAATAGAAATGTTTCTATATTTTAGTTGAGTACTCAGAGTTGAACGCATTCAAGTTTGCATGCACGAACCAAGAAACTAAATTAGCACCTATGGAAGAAAACTGGACCCCTTCCCAATTGGACCTGGATTGAGACAGGGAGATGGTCTGTTTCTGATCCTATTCAAGGTGGCACTGAGGAAAAAAATAATCCATAAGCATAAATAATATGAAGGGAGGAGTTCCAGTCCTTGCATGTGCTGACGATACAACTCTCATAGAAGCTCTGTCTGCTGACTAACAAATGAAGCAAAGAAAATTGGACTACACATGGATGTGGATAAAACACAGTATCTGCTGGTAAATAGGACAGCAATAAATCAGGGACCTTGCAACAATACACAACATACATTTTAAGCAAGTGACCCACTTGAAGTATTTAGGCTCTATCATAGTACAGGATGGTACTATAAAGGGAAAAAAAATGAAGGAAGAATGGAAGCAGGAAATTTCATGGACTTCATAGACATTAGGGCCGGAAGGGACCTTGGAATATCGTTGAGTCCAGCTGCCTGCCCCAGGGGCAGGAAGTCAGCTGGGGTCAAAGGTTCACAGCAAGGTAATGAAGCCTACTTTGCATTTTACAAACTCTTGCCATCCCAAGTCATTTCAAAGGAAACTGAGTTTCAAGGCTGTAAAAATCATAATCGGGTCATGTATAACCTAGGGCAGTCAGTCAGCATGCATGTAATCACTAAGCCATGCAATAACATCCTCAGTGGCCATGTGCAGCTCCTGTAGTCCACCGCTGAACTTAGCAGGGAGTCATCAGCAATATGTTATATGGTATGCACTTTGCCACAGCTATGTCTGAGGTGTCACAAAGCCCCCAGCAGTGAAGGCTGGCCACGCACAGACCTTGCCCTGCCCACAGCCTATTCAGTAAGGCCTGCTGATGGCATGGCAGGTTGAAGTCGGGTGGACAGACTAGAGGATCTGTGATCAGGAACCTCCATTCCTCACACCAGAGGGTCTCCACCATCTGGCCCTGCTGTGGCAGCTCGGACCACAGTGGATATCGTGATGGTAGATGTGCAGCAGGTGGATTTAAGAGATCATTGTAGAGTAGCAGGCTTGGGTTGATGCAATCTTCTCCAGTAGCTTGCTAGTTGCAACTTCCCATCAGATATGACCTGCCACAAGCCCAGTCATGGGCATTCATCTATGCTGATGGCATCTGCTGTGGACTCCAGGCCTAGACCTTCTCTGAGCTAGAATACACTCCGAATTGTAATGCTGCAGAGCTGGCTGACTGCTGCAAGACATGACAGCTTCAACCAAGCATCAGTAAAGACTATGTCCAGCATTTTCAACCTGCACAATGCCACTGCTGCCTGGGAGCTGAACATCTACCTGAATGGCCAGGGGCTGAAAAGCACAAAGTACAACCCATCTACCTGGGTGTGATGCAAGACAGACAATGAGCTATCATGGACACTTGTAAAAGAGAGCAATGAAAGTTGAAGACATGCAACAACTTCCTTTAAAAGTGGTCTAGGTCATCATGAGGTGCAAAAGCCTCATCCCTAAAGGTGTCAGCTCAGATCTCATAGCATACAGCAGAGTAGTGTGCACCAGTCTGAAATCAGTCATCATGCACCAAACTCATTGATACGCTGCTACATTCAACAATATGCATCATCTTGGGAACTCTTCAACCAACCCCTCTACCATGCTTCCCAGTCCTAAGCAACATTGTTGCCACCTATGGCAGCCAAACCTGGTTTCTCTTGCAAGCAAATGAGATGCTACTAAATCATTTTGAAAAAAAAAAAGATTTTCTGGAAAACCTCTGTTGCACAATCTGGT
>JAGPOW010002514.1:54937657-54951567 GCA_030014935.1 Caiman crocodilus | reverse complement strand
TAGCCTGGGGATTTTTAAGAGGAAGTTAGATGAGCACCTTGCCGGGGTCATCTGACCCCGGTGCTCTTTCCTGCCAAGGCGGGGGGTCAGACTAGATGACCTGCCCTGGTCCCTTCCAACTCTAGATACTATGATACTATGAAGTGTCACTAAAAAAAGTTTGCTTTTGCTACTGAGCATTAGGGCCAGCCTAATGTGCCTTTATCGAGTGCCTTACATTAGAGGTACTAAACTTTATGCACAGTAACAAACACACATTAATGAGTGTGTAGACACGAACTGCGTGACCCCGGTCATAGGGTTTCTCCCAACTGCCCCTGTTACAAGCCCCGTAGCTTGCATAGAGGTAATGCCTACCTTCCAGGAGCAGACAGCTTGGACTTCAGGGTGCAAAAGGATGGAGAGCCTGCCACTTCCTTGGCTAGATTGTTCCAACAGCTAACCCTTCTGCATTTAAACATCACTTTTTGCTTCTCTGAATTTTTCTGACTTCAGGGTCCTTGTTGCCCCTTCCTCTGATAGCCTGAAAAGCCCTAAAGGTGCACCAGGGCCCCCCTGACACCAGCCAGACCCAGCAGACTCCCTCCAGAAATCAGTGTAGTGAGGACAGCCCAGTCATGCTCCTCTTCATACCTCCAACTCTCAACTCCTTGGCTTGAACAGGGAGCTACAGGTAGAAGTCCACAACTGTCCCTTCATAGTTTCTGCTTCTGGGGGCAGTTCAGGGGTTTCTGGACCCATTTTACACAGCCGCAGCATGGCATGGAGTCAAACCCTCTTGAAAATCTCTACCAGGGGATTTTTTTTTTCCTTGCAGTGATCTTGTCTGGGACCAATCCAATATTTAGCCTAACTCTAGACATTTATTTTAGCTGTTTCTATCCCATTATGATGAGGGTGAGAGAGAGAGATGGATAGACGCTGGTTAATTAGGACCCATTTTGAATGCCAGAACTGGCAACTTGCCAACGCCGGGATGGATTGGACTCTTGGGTTACAAACTTGGCTTTGCCTCCATCTCACTGCATGGTTTAGGGCAAGTCACTTAACCTCTGTGTCCCTCAGCTGAACCTTGTAAAACGGGGTTAAAATTCCTATCCATCTTGGAACGGCATAGTGTGCTTTGCAAGCCTCAGAACAAAAAAACAAAACAAAAAAAGATATGCTATAAATGCAAATGATTACTCAATGGTAAGACACATAAAAGCCATTGCTAGCTTTTGTTTTGCTTCATTGTTTCTGCTACCTGGGAATACTCCTGCTCCAGACTAGCTGTAATGCTTATCCACCTCATCATTTCCATAATGGTACCTTTAACGATTCTGCGGTTCAGTCTGATGGGTGTGCACAACGGAGTTGTTAGGCCATTTGGAGCAGAGTGCAAGCACGGCAGACGTTCTTTCCTCATCAGCACTTTGGAGCTGCCACGACGCTTAGTTATGGGTTCGGATATTGCATCTCTGATGGGATTACAGTGGGTTGCCTTCTCCTCCTCCTAACGTCACTGGCCCCAACTCTAACCTTCACTTAATAAAAATATGTTCTAGCCACAGGCTGTGAGTATTTCAAGTCCTCACGACTAGCAAAGCCAGAGACCTCTGCAATGCAATAAAAAGGGGAGGAAATATTGTGATAAATAGCAATGCCTGTGATTTCCCCCCTACAGAACTAGAATCTTTACTTAAACTACAATAAAGTAAAACACCTTGTACTTTAAATCACTTGTTTCTTTAATCAAGGCCACTTTTTAAATATTCTTAAATAAAATACTACTTAAAACGGGTAATTTTACATGAAGTGGGAGAGAGATAGTGCAGGAACATACAGTATATCAGACGGAATTAGTTTTTCATGCTACAAGATGTAAACAAATCTATTTAATTAGAACACCTTGTTCTTATTGCATTCACAGTCATTTTTCATTAAGGCGGAAAAAAAAATGTTTGGCAGCAGATTCCTGCAATGTTACACAAAAGAGCTAAAATTGGGCTTTCTACAATTGTCTTTATTGTCTCGTTCCTTTTGTAATTGATGTTACAATGGTGGCTCAGGACCCCCGACTGCAATCAGGACCCCATTGTTCTAGGCGGCAGACAGCCCTTGTCCCGAGGAACTTTCTATCTGAACAGTCAAAGAAGACAAAGAGAAGGAGGAAATCCGTTGGCAAACATAAATGGAGTGACTT
Organism: Caiman crocodilus; assembly: GCA_030014935.1. Classification (NCBI taxonomy): domain Eukaryota; kingdom Metazoa; phylum Chordata; order Crocodylia; family Alligatoridae; genus Caiman; species Caiman crocodilus. The sequence continues at coordinate 54,949,382 of JAGPOW010002514.1, read as the reverse complement.
TTTCAGAGTCGCAGAGAAGGGAACGTAAATTCAGTGTTGTAAGTTGTGGCCTGGTGCTTCACAGCACCTCCCCTCCCTTCTGTTATGTCTATTTATTTCCTCTCTCTACTGTATCTGAGCACCTCATGAACATGAATCGTTTCACAAAAAGCTCCCTTTGTGCTGTGACAAGCCATGATACCTGATGCAGAAAGTGGCCAGGCCATGCCGGCAGTTGATAGCAGCACCAGGGACTCGGGCCAAGCCACTAAAGCCCCAGTTCAAAGGCCTAAATGCTAAGGTCTGGGACAGAAGGTCCAGAAACCGATTTGACCTAAATCAGTTCAGTCTGATACTGCATCCAACCAGGTTTATCTTAAACTGGTTTCAGCCATTTTGTAAGTGGTTGAAGTGATTGAACTTCTGTTCTGTTACAGGCTTAAACCAGTTTCTGATCCCTTAAACCAGTTTGTGTAACTTCTGTCCTTAGCCTAAATGTTTAAACCTGCTCTTTTAGCAGCTGTGCCAGAACTCAAACTGAGACGACTCACTCTTCACAACAAAAGCACCAGCCCTTGCTTCAGCCCGAGCTGGGAGAACCATTTCCAGACCCTGAAAAGGGTAGGGCTGGTCTCAGGGGGCCAGTTTTGTCCTTGACTTCTCTATAATCAGGCTTGGAAAACCTTAGATGCTCTCACAGCTTCAGACAAAGCAGGTTACGTTCACAGTGCAGGGGAAGAGCTGTGTTCCAGGATGGGAGCCGCAGGAGCTGGCAGCCACATAAGTTAGCTGGTAAGAAACGATCCAGACAAAGGTGGCTGCTTAAATCCTGCCCTCTCCAGAATGCAAACTTTTTGCTTTTGGGCTACGGGGAGGAGCCTCTCTCCACTGAAGAGCCGCAGCCCTTTTGGAATATAAATGCCTAAACTAGTGACCCTCAATTTTTTTGCAACAGAAAAGTTGCTATATTATTTTTCTTCAGTTAAAAATGAATGAAAAAGAGCTTGCATTTTCTGAGGGGTGCACCGAGTCTAACAAAGGCTGTCTTGATGCTGAAAAAGACAAAGGCCATTGAAGGTGAGAATATTTTTTGACATTGTGGGTGGATTCCTATGTGAAATCTCTGGGTTCATCTTATGTCATGTTTTCACGCCAAAAAATTGCTGACATTGTGTGGCCCCCTTGAAAGGATCACAGGCCACCCAGGGTGCTGCAGCAGTGATAGTGGTGGCATTTGTCCCATGAGCTACCCTTCCTTCCAATAATCCTCTAGTCTGAACAGTCACCCAAGGTGAGGAAGACCTGGTTTTTAATTCCCTTCCCAGTGCTAAAACCACCATGGCATAGTGTGATGAAGGCGCTCTCAACCCATCCTTCTGAAGCTGTTTCACTTGGCATGGAATAATTAAAAGTCCACTGGACAATAGAGGGAAGACAAATGTGAGCATGGCTCTGTGGTATGCAGATGAAGGTAGAAACCAGGGTCCAAGTCCGTTCTCCATTGCCTGGGTTGACATTTTAGGTATCACTGTGAACACTGAGGTGCTTCTGGGGAGAACTTAAGACACCCAAATACACTTACTATAGAAAACAGAGGTGCCTCTGCACTTTAGGTGATCCTAGGTTTATATAGCAGATGAACAGGGGGGTTGCATTTGAGCTGGGGAGGAGCACGGCTCAGTCAGCTAACGCTCAGGCTTTCAGGAGAAGAAACCCAACGGGTTTCTGTGCGTACATCTCTAGCCAAATACTTTCCTCTACTTTCTTCTGCATTAGCACCTCCAACCTCACTGCCCTTCCATCTCTTTCTCCCACACCTCTTGCATCCCTGCCCTTCCCACTGAAGGGTCTTCGAGAAATCCTTTCTTCTGTCACCTGCGCTCCCCTGATTCAGCTTCCTCCCACTATCCCATGCAGGCATCACCTACCGAGGTAATCACTTTGCACAAAAGGCATAGACAAAGCCCCATTTAAACCTTGGCGGTGGTGGTTGGCTGCCACCATGGGTACCAGGTGCCTTTCTGGGGCAGGTGTCATTCCCTTCTGTTTTAATGAGGCTTACTAACCTGCTTAAAGCTGAAGAGAAGGAAGTGCAGCCAGGATTGCCGGTGACCAAGCTGGACAAACAGATGGCTGGGACAAAATGGTCACATTTGATCCAGGGCAAGGATGCCATTGCCATGGCCAGGCCTTTATCTTATACAGTGGCCAGAAGGAGGTTGGTGCTGATGATGATGACAGTGCATTAGAAGGGAGAAGGGCTATCTGTTCTCATCATAACCTGAGCACAGCCAATTCCAGTCTTTGCAAACAGAGGAAGGCAGGAAAGAAATGAGCTCAGCCCCAGTATTTTAGGAGCCTCTCATGTGCATGACTGACACTGCTGGGTATCACACGTATAGATATTAAATCAGCCAGTTTTATTTCCAGGGAGCTAGAAGATGCCAAGATCTTCTTTGCAGTAGTGAAGGTTCAATAAAGAAGAATGCAAAGTCTTGCACTTCGCATGGAAGAATCCCATAGACCACTGCAGCCTGGGAACCAACTGGCTAAGCAGGAGCTCTGCAGAAAAGGACCTGGGGGTGACGGTGCACAATGAACTGAATGTAAGTCACCAGCATGACCTTGTTGCCAAAAAAGCTAACAGCTTACAGGTCTGCAACAGTAGGAGTGTTGCCAGCAGATGGAAAGAAGTGATTATTCCCTTCTATTCTGCACTGGTGAGGCCGCATCTGGAGTCCTGTGTCCAATTTTGAGCCCCCTACTACAGAAAAGATATGGATAAATTGGGGAGAGTCCAGCGGAGGGCATCAAAAATAGTTGTGGGGTTAGGGCACGTGACTTCTGAGGGAACTGGGCTTATTTAATCTGCAGAAAAGAAGACCGAGAAGGGTTTAATAGCAGCCTTCAACTCCCTGCAAGGGGATTGCAAAGAGGCTGGAGCTGGGCTGTTCTCAGTGGGGCAGATGGCAGGACAAGGAGCAATGGGTTCAAATTGCAGCAAGGGAAGCTCAGATTGGATATTAGAAAAAAAACTCTCTCACTAGGAGGGTGGTGAAGCACTGTAACAGGCTCCCCAGAGAGGTGGTGGAGTCTCCATCCTTGGAGGTTTTTAAGACCCAAGGATAGACAATGCCCTGGCTGGGATTATCTAGATGGGGTTGGTCATGCTTGGAGTGGGGGGCTGGACTAGATGTGACCTCCTGAGATCCTTTCCAACTCTCATTTTCCATAAGATGACCCATCAGGTATCCACTTGCCAGCACTGATCGTTGCATCAAGCAGACAGAGGCACTTTGGATTCCTGCCTGACGTTCATACTAATACAGCAGGGGACTCTGGAGGAGGACTGGTTGGGAAATTAAACTAAAAGAGGACGCTTCCTGTAGGATTCCCATAGCTTTCCTGTCAACAGGAAGACCCATAAGAACAGGCTTTGTCCCTGTTCTACCTCTCCTCCATACCCATATCAAATACGCACCCTGAACTATGTTAACAGCAGATTGAGTGGGCCTCAACCAATGCACCTGGGTTAATTAACATCGGCTGATTACCCCTGTGGTTATTTTCTGCCTTCAGAAGATGTCTCTCTTCAAATACTTTTGTTCAAGTGAGCAAACCAATGAATAGATTACATAGCCCCATGCTCTTTTCCCTGTTAACTCCCTCTCGCCCTCTTCCCCTCAAAGCACAGGCACATGCAACCCGGCACTTGGCACTTGTTACAGGTTGAGCAACACCATTTCTGTGGGCTCCTCATTTAAATTACTGACCACCAGCCACCAAACTCAAATTGAGAAGCAAACCCCTCAGAATTCCCCCATTGCAATACTTAAAATAAGATGTTTGTGTTTTGCTCACCATTACTCATTAATCTGAGGCAGGGACTTGAATGTAACTAGAAAGACAATGTGCAAGTGGGAAAGGGGCTTAACAATAAGAAATTAAAATCGGACACCTCTAGAGAGTAGTGGGAATTTTACAGAGGAAAAACCCAGGTCTTGGGGTGTCTTGGGAGGATCTTTTTTGCTTGCTTTACATCCTACCTGATCTTAAGTTAGTCAAAAAAAAAAATCTTTCATGGGATAAATATTAGTTTTAGAAGTATTTCCAGTCCCTAATTAGTGCAGGGTTGTCTTTGGCTCACTTGTATAGACACTACTGTGTGTGTGCATATATGTGCACACATGATACCTACCTCAGTCCTGCCATGAGGATCTCAGCTCAGCTGCTTAAGTTATTTATGGACTCACTAATGACTTTCCTATTTCCTGGAAGACTATCACACCCACACTGAGGGACTGCCACCATATAATACAAATCAGAAGCACCTACACGAGGTTTCTTTATAGTGGGCCCAAAAACTTGTGTCTGTAAAGCAGATACCTTCATCCTTTCTGCTTCTATATTTCGGTCCAAACTGGAAACACAAATGCCAGAATACCCTGATTTGAGCTAATTCCCTCACGTTCCAAGATCAATATTTGAGATTCAAGAAGTTTCAAAAAAGAAAGGACAATCCTGTAATTAAGTCATGGGTTGGGAGAACTGGGTTCAATCCTAGTCCTGTCATAGGTAATTGGTGTACCATGTCCTTTCTTCCAGACCTTGTTTGTGCCGTCTATTTAACCTATAGACTGTTTGGGGCACATCTTATTCTGTGTTTGCACAGTACCTGGCACACTTAACACGCACCATAGGTATCTTGAATAACAGTGGACAAGTGTTATTGAATTGTGTGCTTTATCAGTTGGTTAGGTGTTATATTTGTGTTTCTTTCTGCCCTTCTATCTAGCAGATTCATCCCTTCAGTTTTATTCACAAGCTTTCTTCTAGTTGCATATTAGCATATGACATAAAGTATCCCAAGGCTGGGTAAGACCCCCTGGGGTACAGGCTGTTATGATAACTGAAAGCACTACCTAGAAAGACCATTGCATCAGATTCTCTTGCTAGGGAAAGGATGATGTCACAGATGACTGAAAGTAGCATCTAAACCTTATCTGCATCCTGTTTTTATTGTCTCACTGGAGAGAGTCCAGCACTGAGGTGGGTGCAGTTTATCAGCTTTGTCCTTGAATTTTCTTTGCAGTCAGTGGAATTGATGGAGTTGGGAAAGACCCCAGAACCATATAACTTGACAGGAAAGTGAGATAACCTTCCAACAACCAAGAGAGACTTTCCCAGAGACATGAAGAAAACCACGCTACCTCTTTTGTGCATGGGCTTTCTCATGGAGCAGCACAAAGCCATTACTGGCAAAAAAGGACTGATTCTCTGGAGCTTGGGTCATGGAAAGAAAGAACCGGAAAGATAAAAAGGAAAAAAAAAAAAAAAAGAGAGATCAGATTTCTTTTCTTTGTAGAAGTGGATGATATCTGCATTGAGAAGGTATTCTAAGAGCTGAGGGCACTGGACTTCAAAATAGGTGAGCTGGTTTCTATTCCTAGCTTTGCTACTGAGCTGCAGTGTCTTATACTGACTTAATTTATGAACGCATTGGGACCAGGACTGTATCTCACTGGATATTCCTAAGCAACCCAGTAAGTATGGTCAGCAATTCCATGTGGCACCCAAATCTACTAATTTAAAGCTAGCTGAAGGCTGTCTGTACTACACTGCAGTCACCAGGTGCATCTACACACGTGCTTTACTGCATAGTAGACTAATTTACTGTGCAGTAAAGCATCACAATTATTACACCTGCACAACTATTAAGGTGCAACAGAGTAATTCACTCTGGTGTCAGATAGTCCCATCTGACACACATACTATCCTATGTCAGAGTAAATAACTGTGATTAAACAAACACGTACACAGTGACACAGGTGCAAATCGCACCCGGTCAGCCAAGCCAGAAGAGAGCCATAGCAAGCCAGTAGCATCCCTGGCCTAAAGTGCTCCACCTGAGCTCAGTTTGCTCCTGTCACTGTGCACATGTTCAGATATTGTGCTTGGATTAGTTTACCCCGGTTTAAATTGAGCCGGAGTAAATTCAGTGACATTAATTGCACGTGTAGACACACCCGCTGTGATTTCAGCACAGACGGGTAGCACCGAACAGGATGGGAAATCTCATTGAGCATCTCTAGATGCCATTAATATTGTGCTACAGTGGGTGTGGGTGGGGGTTGCTATTTAAATACTGCATGAATGGAGTCGAGGAAAGTATAATAAAAATATAAAGTAAAAACAAATGGCTTAGTCAACTCATCTTTAATGCTTTGCAGCCTGACATCTATTCTGGCTAATGGAATATGACTTTCATACACCGACTAGAAATTTAACCTTGGCCACAGTTATGATGTACATTACAATACGCTTTGATTATGTTACACTGTATTGTTGTTGTTTCTTTAATCTATCGCTAACCCCCTAACAGTATGTCTGTGTCAATGAAACCCATCTGTCAAAAACACAGTAGGGATATTATTATGTAAATTTTTCTGGGTCCTCCTTTTGTGGGGCGGAGGGGGATTTAATATACTGTCCTCATATTCCAGCCAGAGGGAAAAAATATTTATGAAAAAAATCTTTTTATTTTTTTTTTCCTTGTCAGGGAAAAAAAGAAAGTCAAGTTGAATTTGGTTTATAAAAAGTCAGATCTCACTTCTCACCCTCTGCAGTAATGTCCTTTAGAGCTAATGATACAGTTTCTAATAAAAAATAAAATAAAATACATGAGAGACCTTTTTTTTTAAGCTCACCAGGAGACGGATAGGTCATTAATATCAGCATAGCTATCTTTTCCATATTACTCTCATATTTCAATAAGCTAAGTTTTTTTTATTTTTTTAAGGTGCCATTTTGGATTATTTCTTTATTAGATTGTGTTATAAAATATGCAGAAAGGTATGTAGATTTGGGGGGAGATATTTATTGCAGGTGTTAAACTTCAGCCAAAATCTATACATCTAAATCTTCTGGCCATGAAAGTGTGTTACCATTATTTATAAAATAAGGCCATTTGTCCTGGAGCTTACAAGTGGCTAAAATGAAAATAGCCTCTGTTTAAAATGAAATTTCTACAGTCTTATTTCCCTTAGGCATGACCGTCAAACAAGGGAGCAAGGACCAGGGGATTTGGCCTGATGTGATAAATAGGATCGTGCATGTCCTCCCCAGATTAGCAAATCACTTATTATACCAAATTGCAAGGCAGCAGCTATTGAGGCTACATGTGTGGAACCCTGTTGTTCTAGTCTATGAGGAAGGGGTGCATTATCATCTCCATTGGCACAGGTAGGGATTCGAGGCATAGAGCAACTGAGTATATGTCTGCACAGAGAATGAAGCCAAGTCAGTTTTACTTCCCCAGCACAGGTAAGAATAGCACAGAAGATGACATGTCATAGGCTTCAGATCAAGTTGACTGAATACTCCAAGTTCCTGGTATGTCAGACCATCCTGTTGGACTTGAAATATCTCTAGGGGACTTCTCATACTGAGATGCCCCAAAACTGGCCCAGTCTAAGCAGCATGTAGCAAAGTGCTTAGTCCATGTGTTACTCAATCATGATCCAGGAAGTAGGTGTTCATCCACCTAAATCCCCTAGGGACTGTATCTGATAGACCTTCTCAGAGACCTAGCACATGCTGACAGGATGGAGAAGCTCCAGAATACAATTATGGCCACTTTCTCGTTAAAGCAAGGTTGATGCATCCCATCTATAAGACAGTAGCTAGAGGTCTCATGTAGGATGAGAAAAATGAAAGCTCAATTCCTTCTCTGCCTGCATGGATTTTAATCCCTGTGTTTTATCTCTTAGGAGCTAGATTCATAGATGTTGGGGTCAGAAGGGACCTTAGTAGGTCATCGAGTCTGACCCCCTGCCCTGGGCAGGAAAGAGCACTGGGGTCAGATGACGCCAACTGGGTGCTTGTCCAGTCTCCTCTTGAAGACCCTCAAAGTAGAGGAAAGCACCACCTCCCTTGGGAGCCCGTTCCAGTACTCAGTGCTACCAGTAGAGTACTACCAGTACCCTAAATCCTAATCAGTTCTGTAATCCAAGATGGCAGCTCTTTCAAGCCCTCGTGTTAAAGCTCTTTCCCTTTCCTATGATTAGATTTATATTCTTTGAGCTGTAGGAAGTACTAGAGCCTAGTGGTTAGGATATTCACACAGGAAAGGGGAGACCTTTGTTCCAGTCCTAGGACTGCTCAGGTATTCACTGGATCCCTAGTAAACTTTCTAGAGAACAAACAGATTTAACTTTCAGGTTTGCCACATGTCCTAAATCTCTAGGTTGCAATCTCACATCTTAGCTACCAGACTCATCTTAACTTATATCAAAACAGTCTTTAAGTGATTCACTGCTTACATTTTGTTTCTCCGCATTGACAGCACTTCACTGGTACCATACAACCATACTTCTATATGACAGAGTATATTAGGGCTTTATCTTTGGTTGATAAGGGGCCAGAAAGGGCATCCTCTGTAAGCATGATTTCAAAAAGATGCTCAACCAATCCTTCTGCCAGGTGCTTCCTCCATGTGTTCTGCTTTCTGCCCTGGGGGAATAAAGCATTGGGATGAATTAGAATAAAAATTAAAATAATAACAGAGCTTAACTATGCTGAAGGTGGTGATGACAAAATATGTGGTTTCTGCTCTTTCCTACCTCTCAAACTCTTCAACAGAAGGTCTTGTGCTCTACCAAAAGCATGTCCCACCTCAAGCACTGCACAAACCATCACTGGTTGATTCTGGAATTGCCCCTTTTGTGATGGCTATGAGTGGTTCCCACTGTCTTGAGGTACGGGAAGACATTAACTCCCTCTGAACCCAGCTCACTCCAACTCTTCCCTGAGCCTTCCTGTGTGTGTATGTTGATTTGTATATACACACAGAGAGTATTAATTAAGGGTCCATGAGTTTGTTTGCCTAGGGTCCATTAAAGGATTAAATTGGCCCTGACTATGTGACTTTGAGCTACCTACATTGGAGGATCTTTACTTCAGTTTGCAAAGAACCATGCATTTGTACCCAGAGTCTGAAGTATTTTCCTCATGCTGGTCAGCTATCCAAAGAAGCATGTGTGGATTTGGAGGGTCAGATCCAAAAATAATTCATCTGACTTCCTCTCCCAAGGTTTAGATAAAGTGCCCCATGGTCATTTTAAAAAGTGTGGGGGCTTAATCAACATGATGCTGCGGCGACACTGGAGCATTCAAATTACAATGCCAATGAGCATGTGTATAGGCAGCCCTGGTTTCTCCCCTTAGAGAAGGGAGTGGTGCACCATAGTGGTCCTTGACCATGGTTAATTATTGAAGAAATATAGTCCCAAACTAGAAGATAGGATGATGGTGGACTATGGGGAAATAAAGCAACCAGCCTATAATATTGTAGCAGTATATCCAAAGGAAGATGTTTCTGCTTTCAGGAAAAAAAAAAAAAAAAAGAAGCAGGTTCAGAAGCATTTGCTTTTGCGTGAAAGGCCAGTACAGAAAGATGTTACGTTGATTGGGGAAAAAATAGGTAAAAATCCATTTTTCTGGATTTTTGACCTGGTCCAACCAGTGCCCTACGCAGTGTTAGGAGAGGCATCTGGTGCTATCTTTCAGATAAGATACAAAACTCAAGATTTTGCCCATTAAAAATCACACAGCCCTTTGTGCAAGTCCTCTCTTCATCCCTATGTTGGGAATACTTAACTTGTATATTTAAATCCATCCTCCACTTTCAAGCGAATGCAGTATTCCTGTCCCTTTCCTATCTTGACCTAAAGCATAAGGTTATTGTGGGTGGTCAACCAGCTTCCCTATGCCTCCCCAGAAGTAGTAAGAAGTAAGGGATGCTGGAAGTGATTCTGTTGCAGTGTTTGCAAAGCTTTCTGGGATGCAAAAGGTGCTATGCACTCATAAAATGTGTTCGTTTGTATGTGGGAGAGGAAAGAACTTTCTGTTTCTGTCTGAAAAGAGAAGACAGCTGCTCGGCTGGCAGTGCGGATGTGCCAGATTGAGAGGCGGGTCTATCCACGTGGGAAGGAACGAACTCCAGTGGCGGTGTCTGTTGGTCCATCCAGGATCCTTCTGAGTCCAGGTGAGTTGGACTAGCTAGACACCCTAGGGCTGTCTCTAAAGCCCTGCGTCACAGCACAGCCTGGTGACTAATGAGCATCCTGTTCTGAGCCTCTGTTGTGCGCAAGCCATAAAAGGTGCCATTGGCCAACGCTCAGCAGGGAGGCCAGCTTCCAGGGAAGGTCGGTTGTGTTCTGTGATTAGCAGGACATCCTTTGCTGATCAAAACCTTCAAGAGATGATCGATCCACCTACCAATCTGAATGCTTAACTAATGATACTAAACATCAGAAAAATGTCAAAGGTCTATGCCACATGACTCTCTAATCCCTTATTGCAGAGAAACCCAACACAGCAAGTTTGTGTCTGGTACTCTCCAAATCTCATTTCTTAGTTTCATAGCTGGTAAGGTCAGAAGGGACCTAAACAGATCATCTAGTCTGACCCCCTGCCATGGGCAGGAAAGGATGCTGGGCTCAAATGACCCTGGTGAGGTGACTGTCTAGCCTCCTTTTGAAGACTCCCAGGGTAGGGGCGAGCACCACTTCCCTCGGAAGTTGGTTCCAGCTCCTAGCTGCCCTGACAGTAAAGTAGCGCCTCCTGGTATCTAAGGGAGAGGGGGAGGAAGGGACAGAGTTAAAAGCTCTGATCCAGGCTTCACTCGTATCATTCCAGAGGAACCGTATTGATTTTGCTGTGCATACTCTGGATTGACACCAGGGGAATTGAGATTGTCACATGGTTCATTGTGTCCATATATTACATGTCATACACAACTATGGAAGAAGCATAAAGAAGTTTCCCAAGAAAATTCACTGTTAATATAGTGAAAACTTTGAGTTAAGCTCCCCAGACTATAGTGAAGTTTGGATCAGTATCTCAACATTAGTAGCGGCATATCATCATTGTTCTGAGACATTAATTATATTGTAGGTAAGTTCTTAGTTTGTGTCCATCGCAGTTTTATCTGAACATATATTTGCCCTATTCTCTTATTGAAAGAAACCAATAGTTCTTCATAGTTTCATAGTATTTAGGGTCAGGAGGGACCCAAACAGATCATCTAGCCTGATCCCCAATCATCTAGCCTGACCCCCCATTCTTCTCGATGTTAAAGCCTTTTCTGCCAGTATTTGTTCAGTTAGCTTATGTTCCTGTTGAAAGAATCATAAAATCATTAAAAAAATAGGGCTAGAAGGGACTGAGGAGGTCATTTATCCAACCTCTTGCTCAAGGTGGGATAATCCCTATCCAAATCATCCTATACAGGCTCTTGTTTAAACTATTCCTAAAACCACACGGTCAACCTTCTTGCACAACTACAAGTAACATTGACCAAAGACGCCAAAAGCACCCAAGTCTTCCACAGGTAAAGAAAGGGGGTGCAAGGGCTGTTGGTTGTCCTGCTACTGCAAGAATTGTTAAAATGCACTGGAGAGATTCAAGAAAGGGGTCCATGGGACACACAAACCCTCAGGGAATGTGCAGGCGAACATGTCCATGCATTTCTCCAGGGACAAATAACATTACCCCATTGTTGTGCTGCTGCTACGTGTACCTGAGGATAGCTCCTGCACGTGTACGCTAGTGAGCAGCAGGTTGCCCTGGGTAGGAAAGGGGAGGCTGGGGCCATCACCTGGGCTGGCCCCAGCAGCCTTACCTGGGGTCCTGGGGCTGTACTGTAGCTCTGGTGGCAATGATCCAGATGTGCAGAGTCTGGCCA
>JAGPOW010002514.1:54896538-54914022 GCA_030014935.1 Caiman crocodilus | reverse complement strand
CTAGCCAATTTGTGACCCATCTGAATGTAGGCTTAGATGCAATAGTCACCTAATTTCTTAATGAGAATGGGGTGAAAAACTGTGTCGAAGGCCTTCCTAAAGTCCAGAAACACTACATCCACCGTGACACCTGTATTCAAGGATTTTGTGAACTGGTCATAGAAGGCCACCAGGCTGGTCTGACAGGACCTGCCTCAAATGAACCCATGTTGGTTGCCCCTGAGCATAATCTTCCCTGCTGGTCCCTCGCAGATGTGCACCTGGATAATTTTCTCAGGATCCCAAGGTAAGATTAACAGGCCTATAGTTTCCTGAGTCCTCCTTCCTCCCTTTTTTGAAAATGGGGACCACGTTGGCCCTTTTCCAGTTCTCCAGCATCTCGCCAGAGCACCACAAGTGCTCGTAAAGCTGTGCCAAGGGTCCCACAATGACCTCTTCTAATTCCCTCAGCACCCTGGGATGGAGATCGTCAGGACCTGCTAATTTGAACACATCCAGTCCCACCAGAAGTTCCCTGACTAGATCCTCACTGACCCTGGGCCTGGTTGCACCTTCCCCGGGTCCATTGTGGATCCCCGCGGAGGGGATGCCCCAGTCCCTGCTGAAAAAATGGAGGCAAAGAAATTGTTAAAGAGGGTAGCTTTGTTGTCTGGTGTGACCACTAGATTTCCTAGCATATCCTGCAGAGGCCCCATGTTACCCAATACCTTATTTTTACCCGCTATTTATTTAAAAAAAAAGGACTTATTGTTGTCCTTGATCCAAGTAGTCCCAGTTCCATCTCTACCTTAGCTTTCCTAACAGCCCTCCTACAGTCCTGAGCAATGGAAGTATAATCCTCCTTGGTGATGGCCCCTCCCTTACATTGGGCGCATGCCTCCTTTTTGGCTTTAAGATGTTCCTGGATGCTTTCAGTAAGCCATGGGGGCTTCTGAGCACTCTTGCCCCCTTTGATCCACATTGAGATTGAGATTGTCACCCTTTGGCTTGAAGGAACAATCACTCTTCCTGGACTCGCAACTCCCCTCCCCTCCAGGACCTCAGTGCCTCCCCAGCTAGTCTCCTAAAGAGGCAGGCACACCCCAGTGCCCTGCTACGGTAGGTCAGGAGAATGACCTGTTGAATCTCATCTGATTGTGGAGAATTTTTCCAAAGACAAAGTCCTGCACTTGGGATGGAATAATTGCATGAACCAATGCAGACTGGGGGATGATTGGTTAGGCTGCAGTACTGCAGAGAAGGACATAGAGATTACAGTAGATCATAAACCGAATGTAAACTAATAGTGTGATCTTGTTCCAAAAATGGCCAACAGTATACTTTGTTGCATTAGCAGAAGTGTCACTTGCAAATGAAGAGAAGTGATTCTTTTGATGTGCTGAGCACTGGCAAGGCCTCACCTGGCGTACTGTGTCCAGTTGTGGGTTCAGGAAGGCTGTAGACAAAATGGAAAGAGTCCAGCAGGGAGTGACAAACATTATTACAGCCCTGGGTGGCAAGAGTTGTGAGGCAAGGTTAAAGAACTTGGGTTACTGCATCTGGGGAAGAGAAGAGTAAGCGGGGATTTGATCATAGTCGTCAAATATTTGTAGGGTGATTATAGAGAGGATGGAGACGGGTCTTTTTCTGTGGCTGTAAGGGATAAGACTAGAAGTACGGGCTTCAAGCAGTGGCAATTTAGGTTGGAGACTAGAAGGAGCTTCCTAACTATCAGCGTGGAGCAGGCTACCTAAGGACATTGTGGGACCTCCATCCCTGCAAATTTTCAAGAGCAGGTGGGCCAGGCACTTGCCTGGAATGATTTAATCAGAGGTGATCCTGCCTTGAGCAGCATTTGGACTAATTGACCCTGTGAGGTCCCTTCCAGCATTACTTTGCTATGATTCCTGTTCATGTACTTATTTATTTTATGTATAGACTCCCCTTCCCAACAAGGGGTCCTGACAGCTTATAATAGAAGAACAGCACTTTCCAAAAGATGTCCAGGCTTTGGCACTGGCAGGCCTCAAGATGTAGAGAGTTTCAGAGCTAAGGAGCTACTGCTGAGAACAGCCTCCCACACATTTTTTGCTAAGCAGACTTGATGGCACTTGCAGAAGTTTACTCTTGGCTCATTGTAAGGCTCTTAATAGAGTATAAGGGAGATGGCAGTCCCTTAGGTATGTAGAGCCTAGACCATTTTGGGATTTATAGGCCAGAACCAGCCCCTTGAATTGCCCCTGGGAACTGCTGAATAACTTTAAAGAAACACATCCTAACAGAATGCATCACACAATATTATAATTATTATTATATTTTGAGACCTCCTACTGATTAGGTATGTACAGGAGATTTTGTGTGAAACCCTGGTCTCATGCAGATCAATGGGAGTTTTGTCATTGAATTCGAGGCAATCAGAATTTTACCCACGCTTTCTATTCCCTTGTTTGTGTGCTGGTAATACCTAGCAGCCCAGTCACGAATCAGGACCCAACTTACAAGGCTGTGCGCCAACACAGAACTGCAAGTGCCCTCTGCTGCAATAAGTCTGTAATGTAATGCTTCCCTAAGCAAGTTACCACCTAAACAGTAATGCTATGGTATGAGACATTGCAGTGATTGTGCAATTCAAATCCTAGACTGGTTAGGATAAGGCTGATTTCTTTTTTTTCTTGCTAAACATTCAATGATCAAAATGTAATTCAAGGTTTTCCAGTTTTCCCTATGTTTTAAGCAAAGTCGTCGTTTGTTCATGCGATTTCTTTTCTCTTAAACAATTTCGGATGTGGCAGCATGCAAACTACGTTAGGTGCATTGCCAAGAATGATACTTAGCCAAGAGCTTTAAGATCTATGTAAGAGCAGCCCAGTCACTCATGTGCACACAGGTGTAAATCAGATATAATACTATTTGAATTAGTGGAGTCCCTACACTTCTCCACTGTTGTCACACTATGGCAGCTCCGTATCACTTCTCCTTTAAAAAGCCAGGTACAGGAGGCCGAGTGTTTGCCGCTGCTATTTAGTGAGATGTTCTTCCTCTTGGGGGAGGTTTGTCATTTTTAAAAATTGGATATGTCTCTAGCTGATAGTCTCCTGAGAAATTTCCAGTCTCATTTATAGTGGATGCACATCTAAATAAGAATGCATCTAAATTGTCCAGTACAATTCATGCTGATTTGCAAATGGGCGCAAAATTTGGCCATCTAGATTGCTAGTGCAAGTGTGTGGCTCATGAATGGGTCTCTTCCAATTCCAAGGACTTTGGCCCCAAATCTCACAAGTTCCAAAGACAGGCTGATCTTGCGTCTCGGAAGCGCCATCTGCAATAGCTTGTCTTCCTACCTCTATGGGCCAAACCACCGGCTTAATTGTGTTCATGGAAGAATCATTCCTTTTCCAAGCTGCGTCAGCGTGGAGCAGTGTGTCTATTGTTTGCCGCTACTTATTTTCCCTCATGTTTGCCATCCATTTCCTGTACCCCACAGGCCCATTACCTGAAACACAGGTAATTAGTAGGGGTGTGCGAAACAGGCCCTACTCGATTGGGATTCAGCCCAAATCAGGGACAGTGATTTGATTTGTTGATTCGGATCACTGTCCCTGATTTGATTTGGCTGAATCCAAATCTGAAGATTTGATGCTGATTCGGACATAGAGACAGCTTTAAAAGTTTTTTCTACGTACCTCGAGGTACCAGCTCAGTTTGTGAATGCTGCAATGCTGGGGCACATGGAGCGGCCCACAGGAGTGGGGGGGGGAGGCCTCCATGTGCTCAGCGGCAAACCCAGAAGTGGACGGGAAGTACTTCTGGTCCACTTCCCATGCTGCTGTGGGACGCTCCATGCACCCCAGCATCACAGCACTCATGAGCCCCTGCTACCTAGAGGCATGTAGAAAAAACATTTAAAGCTGTCTCTGTGTCCGAATCACCGAATCTTTCCGAATCTCTCTGAATTGATTTGGAGGGTTCCAATTCAGTTCAGAGAGATTAAAAGGTCCCCTGATTCAATTCTGATTCAGAGATTCGGCCACCAAATTGGTCCACATCGCTGCCAAATTGAATCAGCGACTGAAGCGTCAAACAGTGATCAGCACTGCAGAGTTTCCTCTGGCCTTGACCGACCGACAAGAAAGGAAGTCTCTGAATCTCGATCCCTCAAAACGGAACATCTTGTCCTACATTTGTCATTATTATTACTGGGCTTTCATCACAAAAACCTTCTGATGCCCCATATTATCTGTTGAAAGAAACATTTTGGGGCAAGGTCATTCCCAGGCAGCCTCAGGTGACTTGGACAGAATTACAGCTGTTAAAAATGGGCATCCTTCTTGTTCGGAAAGACTTTCATCTAGATTTAAAATTGCCACTTCTTTGTTTGCTAAAATGGAGGCAAGCAAAGGCAGAATGATTCTTTATATGGTTTGAGATGATAAAGGTGGTATTCTTATTATTTGAGATGATAATCATGGCTAATGATAGTGGTGAATCACAGAGTTCCTGTTCCTACCTCCTAAAACATGTTATGTGCCATGGTGGAAGGACCCCCTTAAAGATGTCTTTTTTGTTCCTCTTCTCTGCTCTTTAAAAGCCCTTCCTTTCTCCCATGGATGAACTTGTGGAACATACTGCATGGTTTCTTAAAGCTGACTTGAACATTGGCCTTATTTTGGACAAGGTCAGCTTTCATCCTGTTTCTTTTGACTGCCCATAGACTCCTTCTCATAGAGGACACTATTTTCACGAGAAGGTGGCTCCTACACCCAGCTAACACATGTTTCACTATCTTCTGGATTCTTGCAGTTGGAGGAGAGATTGATCCCAGTGAGATCGACTTGCTCTATTACCTGAGGCTCTGGCAGCATATACAAAATTAATTATATATACTTTGCATATACATCATTAATTATATGCTTCTCTATCCAGGTCTGCAGTTTTGGAGCCTTGATACTGCCTATCAGGCCTTCCAAAGGGTCAGAAGAAAGCATGCATGGTATCCCACAACACCTCAGAATATTGTGGGATTGTGACAACCCTTATAAAACACAATTACCAAGTGCGTGTGAAATATTATCACTGATGCAGATAGACTTAGAAGTAGTTCAAAGGACTTGCATCGAAGCAGAATCATTTCTGCACGTGGCCAAAGCTTTTCTTGCACACCTTCAATCCATCTGATTTAAATGCCGCTGGGAGAGTGGTAGACAACTTCTTCAAGCCCTGGTTCACTGTGAAACCAAAGAAGTTTTCTCTCAGACTGTTCTTCACTTTGCCTCTCAGTTTTTCCATCACTCTGTGTTCATCTGTGACCCGAGTGGCATCACTTTCTAGCGCTTCAATTGCTGTGTGAAAAAAACATTTGTGTCGCTGTGCACCAAGTACAAATTACATTGGGGAAGGGAGAGATCTCTGTCACTTGTCAGCTCATATTCTTAGTCGATGATGAAGTCCCATACCAGTGTGTGGGTATTTTCTTGCCCTTCTGAAATGAAGAACACTTTCACAGCTTTCAAGCTTTTCAAAGGCTCTCAACAAGTAGAAGAAATGACAGCCACCTCACTGGAAGATTTCTGCATGCTGCCCCCACGAATGCAAAATATTCCTGGAGCTCTTTCACCTTCTTACCAGAGTTTGAAAATTCATTATACATCTTGATTGACAAACTCTCTACATCATACTTCACCTGCCTACTGCCATGTATGGCGGGGTAATGAAGTACATGGGCACTACACTTTGCTTGAAGCAAGTTCGGTTGTGATGCTTCCAAGTTGAAAAATGGAATTCCTCCCCCCCACTTTTAATTAACTTATGCATTGATACCCTCAAAGGACACTAGGTTCTTCTCTTCAAGCTGATGTCATTCAAAATTGTGCATATATTACCGCTGATAGCATTGGCTGTTTCTGCTGAGTCTTTGTAAAAAGCATGCAAATCTTCCAAACTTCACTGAAAGGGGGAAATATCCCAGAAGCAGTAGGTAATATTTAATGTTTCCCCCATCTGAAGTGTCAGTAGTTATGATGAAATGATATATTGTCGTTGAGCTCACTGGAATACAATGCCAAAACTTTCCCCACTGCTATGTCACATTTTGTCCTCCACCCATTCAGCTTTTAATTCCACTTTGAACCTGGAAGCACTTTGACAATCAAGTTCATCTCACCATGGAGAGGAAGGTCACTGCAATGCTGCACAACGGCGAGAGACACACAAGTCTCTTTGGCAGAAATAATACATGTCACCTCAGGAGTGTCTTTGGTTGGGAACTATTTAGCCAGAGGTAATACTCCTTGGTCTCACTGGGTCTGTTTACATGTGCACTTCAGTGTAAATTAGGTCTATTTTAATGTGCATTAAAATGTTGCAAAAAAAGTGGGCATTTATAGATATGCTGCAGAAGTCGGGGATGGGGGGTGTTTTAAGTAGCATGGCTCTGAGAGCACCTGAAGCTTCACATGTATCAGCACCCACACAATGAAAACTATTGGCAGGGTTGCTTTAATTAAAGCTTGTCGTTCCCCCACAGTAATTATAGTGCTGCAGCAGACTCAATGAATCATGTCTACTCCGGTGTGCTGTATTTACAGTGCACTGGAGCAGCCTCCCTGCACATGTATAGGAGCCCTGTGTGCTTTTGCTAATGCACATTACAATAGGCTAATGTACCTTCTTCAAGTACCTCACAATGGAGGGAGTTTATAGATGTGCTGGGGGAAGGAGACACTTTACTTAGTGAGCCACGCCAATTAAAAGTGCCTAAGAGTCCCATATGTCAGGTGTCCCCGTGCTGAAAAATGGTAGTAGGGCACTTTGACCTAAAGCTTATCAAATCAGCTTTAGTTCAAAGCACCCCACTGTCCTTTTTTAATGTGGGGATGCTGATTCACGTGATACTAGAGACTGCTGGAGCGTATTAATTTCTGTGCTCCAGCCCTCTTGATTGATCAAGACTGCTCCAGTGCACTGGATATACAGCACATCAGAGCAGTCTCGCTTCACATCTATAGGAGTCCAGAGGTACTAAATTTAATGTGCATTACCAAAAGTGCGTTAATGAATGTGTACATGCACCCACTGGTGAGAGAGTTTGTCTGTGTTTGTGTGCTTCCTCATAACACCAGTCCCTTCACTTCAACAGGGAATGACACTGGTTCTGTAGTGCATTGAGACATCCCTTATTCTTCATTTCTCTGGAAGGGTCCCTGTAAATGTAGACTTAGACACTCAGGACCTCTTTCTGTTTCTTCATTGAAGGGTTTGAGCCAGACTTTTTCTCAATCCATGCTGCAATAGGATTGCAGCTGAGGTTGTCCTCAAGTGTACGCTCACATGTTTCCTCCTCACTCAAGGTCAGTGGGCTGCAGAGGCTCCTAGAAGGGAGAGGAAGGGCTTCAAAGTCCTCAGCCTAGCTGCGTAAACCTAGAAATTAAGAATAAGGGATGTCCTTAAGATGATAGAGAGGAGCTGCAGCACAGAAAAGCTGCAAAGAAGCCAAAGGAAGACTCGTGACAGCCTGGGGTTGGGAATGCTGTTCACCTGGCTACACCCAGAGCTGCAGGGGCCATGGAAAAGCTACAGGACATGAAAGTGTGGAGGGGGGGGAACCCCAGAAAAGTAGTCCAAGAATCAGTAACAGATGATCCTGGGACTAAAGCACCAAAGAATCAAGGCAGGGCTGAAAACTAGTAGCCAGATGAGCAATGGGAACCACATTTGAGAGCTGGAAACTAAGAATTAGGGAGCTCAGGGCCAGGTGTCGGGAAACAAAGCTAGGAGCATGGGCTTGGGAACCAAGGCTAGGCAATAGGAGCAAAGGGACTAGACCAAGGGAATACTCGTTTCATTGCAAAACACTGCAAGGGCTACTTCTGATATGCGGCAACCCCCGCCCCAAGCACTCCTTTGCCTCCCTCTGTAGCAGGGGTAGCAGCCCTCTACCTGGGATCTCTTGCGTGTATTTTGATAACATTTCATAGTAGCAGGACATCGGCTGCCTTGTTTCCCCTGCTTTACCTGTGGCAGGTTACGGGGTTAGGGTTTGGTTGTGTCAGGGTTGACAGTAGCCTTATGTAAAGTTTAGATTAGGGATTGTATAGCATAGTTTGGATAGGGTTGACCCTGCCTCAGCTGGGGTTGGACTAGATTATGTCTGGAGATCCCTTCCAGCCCTACTTCTCTGTGTTTTTAATGGGAGCCATCTGAGGGCATTCGTACAGCCGGCAGCGAGTCCCACCCAGGCTATCAGAAGCAGTGGAGGCTTTTCTGTCTGCCTACAGCTCAAGAGTCCGGATAGTGTCTACGTCAGGATGAACCCAGCTGCTTGCTCTCAGTTTTCACTTGCAAACTTCCAGGAAGCACCACCACAGGATGGCTAATAGTGCAGAAGGCATCATGCTCACCTGGGATCTGGACAACTCAGGTTTAGTCTTTCATTGAAATATTTTTTTACAATAATTCTTTCTTTTGTTTATTTTTTATTTAAATGTTCATAAAATACAGGAGAGTAAAAAAGGTGTAAAGGCCTGAAAACATTATTTATTCCAAACATTTGGCTGAAGGTTGAGGAATTGGATCATTTGGGCTAAAAATGTAATGAGTTGCATGATCCTCTATATTTATTTGAATACATCTCAGTGGGTGCATCTACGCAAAATGCTTAATGCACAGTAGCCTAATAACGGCGCAGTAGAGTGCTGGCCAAAAACCATGCTAATATGCTAGTGTGGAGTAGTATTAGGCTACTGAGCAGTAACCATCACTAAAAAACCATGCGCTGGCAGTACTACATGGAAACTGTAGTTACTGAGCATTTGGTTAGTACTTCATCGAGCAAGTACTAAATTAAATGCATAGTAATTCCTACGCATGATGAACGTGCAGATGTGCCCACTGGTAATTCAGTCCCACCCCAGGCTGTACTATGACAGCAGGCTACGTCATGGCTTACATGCCTACGTTGCGGGCAGCATTTTCTGACATACCTTTTTAAGTTTCAAAGAAAAAAAGAAAAGACCAAATGCATCATTGGTAAAGAAATTCTATCCTTAAAGAAAAAAAAAAAAGATTTTCAGATAATCCTACAAAATCCAGCCCTCGTCGTTCCCTGAAATGAAACCTCCGTGTCGAACCCCCTTTGACCTCCTCATTTAGCAAAATCTTGTTTGGTCACTAAAGAATTCAACTTGTTCACCTTGAAGCCAGACTGGATTTTTTCCCTGACAAGAAGCTAATTAAAGGGTAAGGGATATGATATTCTGTGCAGTGAGGGTTTGGCAATGCATTAGATGTGAGCCCTCTCTGTCCATCTCTTTCCAATACCTGCAAATCCTGTTTCAAAGCCCACTTCGTGTAGAAGGCATCTCAGCTGCAGCCTGTTACATGTTTAATCAGCCATAAATTACAATAATGGTTAAACAAGGGATGAGTTCAAGTTGCATGGGAAATCTCAGGGGGCCTTCAGCTGATATAAAAGCTTGCAGCCCTTATACTGGACAAGGAGCAGATCCAAACTCCTCTCTGTCCGCAGTGTCATCCCTCCGTGTTTGGCAGTAGGAAAAGATGACAGGAAGGGAATGATCCTGCGATCTGTACAGGCGGAGGGATGCTTTAGTAACGTGGTTTTGTGGCCGAAAGTCTGTGCAAGGAAAGTGGAGGGAGGTGAGGCGGTGTCCCAGAGGAAAATATTTTGTATCTCAAAAAGGAAAGACTCAAGAAAGGAGTAAGGGGCTAAGCGTTAGGACTCAGACGAAGATGAAGCCTGCAGAGTGTTTTGCGGTAGTGCCAGCCACCCTCACAGATGCAGCACTGGGAAGCTCTTGGTGGTCTCTGATCAATCTTGCCAGGTGCATTTTAATAGGATTCAAGAGGAGCAACCAGTTGACATGCAATGTTTTGGTGGGTTTTGTTAAGGAGAAACTTTGGCTAAAAAGTATCCTGCTTTTCCAGAAAGTGCCCTTAGCTTGCTATTGCCTCAAGGAAGCAGCCCAAGCCAACTGCACAATCTCATAGTTGCCTGAAGTTGCGTGGTTTAGATGTGGAAACACAAAGCGGATAAGCCCGTGGGCTGAACCTGGGATTGCAGAGAGCACGGGAATCTCAAACTTCCGCGTAACCATGAAAACTCATTCTCATTTTACCTGTTTGGATTTTAAGAAGCTGGATTTCATTCAATTTATCATTTTTTTTTAATAGTATAATCCTGTTGCATAGCATGAGCTTTATATTGATGGGGAAGGGCAAAGCAGGTTGAGCTTTATAAACACCGTTCTTAATTACTATAAGTATTATTTATTATTGATTTATTTAATGCCTGTGGACTGTAATTGTGTGATGGATAAAGACAGATGACTTGCAGTGACTGGCAGGAATAAACCAGCCTTCCTGAATGGAGAAAGCAAACATTTTATTTAAGGAAATGGCAGTGAAACTCGTCTTAATAAATAACAGAGCCAAGTTGACTTAAGCACTTATAATGCCAGTGTCTGTGATAAGCAATGGAAACATTAATATAAAATGCTTCACCATAAACGAGTACGGTAGAGTTCAGGATGATGTATTGCAGCACAGCGGTCTCTAGCATGGCATGCTTTTAAAGTGATGTTTATAATCATTATTATTTTGGTAACAATAGGAGGGGGAAAAAGAACAGAACAGCAAAAATGGTTATCTGCTAAAGAGGAACTGAAACAGCAAAGTTTCCCGATAAGACTCTACATAAGGATCTATCCGCAGCGAGAGAAAACTATACTAAGATTCAAATGCCATAGCTACAAGTGTGGTTGTACCTAGCACATTTCTGATTCCAGAGTACGGACAGAACCTCATATATACGTTTCAAGTGCTGTATCTCTACCCAGCCATCCTGGGCTGTAACACATTTACCTATTTTTGGGTATAGCAAGCCATAGATCAAATGGGATGTGGCATAAATTAACTCCTCCTAGACGCACAGCAGCTCCAGGAAATGTGGTGTTGCAGGGGACAGCCCGAGTGTGGCCGGCAGGACGGGACTGGCCAACTATAAAACCGTATCAAGGGCAATAGCAAAAGCTGTTGACTCTTTACTGTAAATAACTGGATATCCATCAGAATCATGGAATCACAGAAAATTAGGAGGTCATCTAGCCCCACCCCCTGCTCAAAACAGGAACAAAAGTTTCTGTATGTAATAAAAAGTAGAGGGGATGTTGTTGCCATGACGGTCCAGGAAATATGGAAGAGGCAAGAATCCTGATGGGGTTTATCTTGTATCGGACCAACCACATATTTGGGATAGACAGAGGCAAGCTCCCTGGTGTGCACAGGATGCTAGGGGTCTATCTCCCTACAGCTGGAGGAAGTTCAGGAGCTTGTTTGCATCCTGCTGACACCCCAGTGGCTATTCTGGGTGTCCCCCCAGGTTCTGAATTAAATTCAGCTTCTATTAGGATATAAATACTTAACTTGGTGGATGGTTTCACCAACTGGGGAATGGGACTAAATCTCCAGGCATTTACATATGTGATCTGGGAGTCAGGCGAGGTGGCTCCAAGAGCATCTCATGTAACAGCATCCCCGTTCTTCAACGTGGCAGTGGAGGTGTTTCATCTAAAACTTGTCAAATGAGCTTTAGATAAAGTGCCTGCCCCTGCACGTAGAAGTGCGGGGATGTTGATGCTGAAGGCGTAATGACCACACTCCAGCACGCTCGGTTAATTGAGTCTGGTCCAAAGGCTGCAATGCCAGTGCATCGGAGCAACCTCCCTACTCATGTGTAGGCACCCAAGCCCCAGATTTTTAAAGGCCCTTTCCTCTGGGTTTCTTTCTTGTTCAACAACCATTCACCAAAGAGAAAAAAATAAATACATAATCACTGGGAAAATACAGTGCAATGTCTGCCCAGAGGCTTC
Organism: Caiman crocodilus; assembly: GCA_030014935.1. Taxonomy (NCBI): domain Eukaryota; kingdom Metazoa; phylum Chordata; order Crocodylia; family Alligatoridae; genus Caiman; species Caiman crocodilus. The sequence goes on along the minus strand of JAGPOW010002514.1, from coordinate 54,902,155 downwards.
CTTCCCTCTATAGGACGATAGGGAAGGGGAGAAAACACCTTTCCTTTTGATTCAGCAGCTCTTCTTTTCTACAGCCAGCTCAAGGATGCACATGAGCAGAGAGGACCTGTTAACCGTCTTACAGGCTGCAACATCTTTACTTTCTGCCAGAGCTCAGGAAGAATGAAAGGGAGTCGGTGTCCATCCGCGGGTGTCACAGCTTTGGGGAGTAGAAGGAGCTGAACTACTAGCAAGGCAATGGGAGTTTGCTTGGAGACTTGTTAGGAGATCATCATTAGTTTTCTCATTGACTTGGGTGACGAGAGAAGTGTTTTCTCTTCTCTTTTCTCTTCTAGGAAAGCAAAAAAAAAAAAAAAAAAGATGTCATTTGGAACTAATCTCACTAAATATTTGCCATCTGAGCCTTGTTTCAATTTAGATCTATCGTAAAAAAAAATTTATAGGACAATACAGATTATTTGGGGGAAATAAACTGTAAATGCTATAAACATTTTGAGTTTAATTTTGGTCTTTAAACCCTTCCCTCCTGATTAGTATGTTGCTTTTAAAGTGTTATTAATTAGCCCTTGTATTCCTTCATTCTGCTTCTGCGAATATTAATTTAACTCCTGGGCTGCTATAGACCCAGACCTTTTCCTTCTCCTCCGACATTTTCTATTGCAACAACACTACTTGGCTTGGACCACCTAGGGGGGTTCAATAAGCTAATCGCTGTAGAAACAAATGGCAGCTCCTCTCCAAAAGTCACTGCACACCTAAAGGTTGCTTAATCACGAGGGGTACCATGTGCTTTCAAGGGCTGAGTGAAGGAGCATTAGATCATAAATCCTGCTGCATTGGACCATCTAAACCACGGTCTTGTTTCCAGTAGCCACCACTACAGCTTCAAGGGAAGGTGAATGTATTCCACAGTAGGGAGATATGGAATAATTTTCTCCCCCACTTATCTGGTCTCATCTTGGTCTTTGATACTAGGGGGTTAACTGGCATCCCAAAATACAAAGTATAATACCATGTGCAAAAATGAAGTTTATTTCCTACCTGTGAGGACTTTTTACCATCTTGTACCATCTGCACTTTTCCCAGAGTCTGACAAAGGGACTTTGATCTTGAAAGCTTGCAGAAAAGGACAGTTTTCCTGCCATTTTCCAGTTGGTCTAATAAAAGGTATCATTTTGGAACCAAGAGTTCTAGTTTTTGTAAGTCTAATTTCCCCCCCCCCCAAGTAATGTTACTGTTTGTTGTGATGATCCATTATACTATCCTGACCCTTGATTTAATGTATTCTCTTACCTCTGCGTCTAGAACAGTATCAGAGCAAAGGGGAGTTAAACAGGAGTGGTAATGATAATAAGGGTCGATGAAAATGGTAATTTAGAGATTGATGGTGATGGTTGCAAACAAAGCTATCTAAATCTCTTCCATCAAGAAAAGGATGGGAGCTGCCCCATGTTCCACTGTCTTGAATATGCTAAATAATGCAAGATTTCTGTCAAGTCTAAGTCCCATCAGGATGCACGTATCTCAGCTTGTTCCACTTGAGAAGCCCAGCAGCTACTTTTCTTCAAAACACAGTCACAAAGGGGCAAAGAGTTGCAAATCTCTACAAGGAGAGGATGTGGATAAATGAACACATGCCCCACTGTAACCACATGTTTGTTCCCAAAACTGATGTAGTAGCTTTCCAGCAGGATCTCACCCAGAAAGCAGCTATCACTGCTCCTTGCTCCTTGTTGCCTTGTTTGGGCCTCGTGCAAATGGCTACACAATAAAACTTATAGTGGGAGAGATTTGCCCCGATTCATTCAGCTAGTTGGGTGAAGTTACGCAAGTTTAGAGGGCTTGTTTGCTCTTTTTGTGTATTGGTATGACTCTGATTTCCCTGATGTAAATCTTTTACCTGTCCAGGACTTCAGTGGTTTGGTCAGTCACTCAGGATGGGAGAGACATGAGTTCAATTCCATCATCAACAATCCTTCGATTTGAGGATAATCACTACCATGGCTCATTGGCAGGTCTTGAGATGACTTAAAAGTCCAATCTTTGTTTCAGGTCTTTCCTCAGGGAAAAAGCTAGGATTTCTCTCCTTTTCCTTCCTCTGTTCTCTCTTTTCTGCTTCAAAGCAAGATGCTTTACCTTCAAGCGGGCTACTGCTTGGTTGAGGTTGTGGCACCATTGGAGTGGTTTGAAAGCCAGCTCCTCCCAGATGTCTTTCAGTGAATAGATGCACCGAAGCAATTTCCCAAAGGAGGCACTTGTACGCCAGATCCTGTGCTGGATCTCATTCGTGTTCACTCTCTGAGAGGTAGCTACCAAAATAGGGGAAGTCCTCAACTACATCCAGGGTCTTTTCCTCCATGGCAATTTAGGGAGAGGGGGCCAAATGGATGGCCTGGGGCAGACTGATAAAGCACGTCAGTCTTCTTAATGTTGAGAGAGAGGCCAAAAGTTTGGTAGGCTTATCTGAAAAGGTCCTCAAGGGTTTCCTCAGTGTGTGCAAGAATGGTGCAGCCTTTGGTACGTTGAAGGTCAAGGATGGTTGCTTTGAATTCAGTTCCATCCTCTGAAGAGATTCAGACCCACAAATCCCCTCCCAAGAAACTGCTGCAACCAAGCTTGCATGTACTATAGAGCCTGGAGACTCTCCAATTCCCTCTTGTTGACACTGCTCCATTTGCAGTCCATGCCTAGAGCAGATGCTGCAACCTGGGACTCTCCCCCATGATGAACACCCGCATTACTGGACTCCAGTCTATGTTTTCTCTCTTGCACACCACCTTCATTTCTTCCCCCAACAACAAATCTTTAACTATGATATGCAGAGTGGAACAGCTTCAACAGAAGAGTGAGAAACTTTTCTATCCCCTCCACCATTGCCCAATAGCCTAGGATTGGAACTGAGGCAGCACCCTGGCACTGCCCCAGGTCCCCAGCTGCTCTGCTATGCCTCTTCAGTATCCTCTCGGTTAGCATAAGCTCCTGAGAAGCAAGAGGAGGACCAGCTGGAGAATGGGGTTGACCCTGCACCCACGCCACCTAAGAGAATCATCTCACTTGCAAGTTTTTGTAGCGGGAGAGTTGGGTACCACTTCCTCCAGTGATCACTCTTTGGTGTCTGCAAAAATAAGTATGTAGGCCTCTCTTGAAGCTGTGACTCCTGAGGACTGGGTAACACCTTCCCACAGTCCTGACTAAAGGCACCTGACCCCTCAAAGAGCTAGCTGTTAGATGTACCCTGGTCCATAACTATTCTGGCTAGTTAACTTGGGTAGCTTCCATGAGATAGTTGAATGTATGAGTTGCCTATGCACATGAGAGTCTAAGCATAACTTTTGTTTTTGGAATCTACTGATGGCAATGAATTCATAGTTTAATGTCATTTTATTTATGGCTGCAGTTGGACAACCGCAGTTTCCCCCTTCAAGGCACTTATGGCTTTCATAATTCTCTCACAGAGGTATCTAACTCTCTCCCTACGCATTGCACAAATAGTGTAGACACTTTCCTCTGAACCATACACTCTGGTTCTTGGCTGATGTGACACTGCACAAAGTTACATGAGTTATTTATAGCAGAGCAGGGAATTATGGTCTCCTGACCACTGCAGCACTTCCTCTTTGGGTTCCAGCACGGTGGGTGTTTGGAAGTGATTGCAGACCAACAAGTTATTAAAGCCGAACTGCAAAATGAGAGGCAGAAAGTGAAACGGTTGTTTTAAAACTTTGAAAGGAAGGATGATGGTGCTTCAAAATAAAGTAAAAAATGTGACAAAACAGAGTGCATTTTATCTGACAGTCATTATGTGTATTCCCTGACTGCAGTGAAATGCAATTATAAATTTGAACTGAACAGATGTATTATATGGAAATAGTTTAAAAATTATTAGGAACAGCTTTTGAATTAGGAGTAATAAAGCGATACCTGCAGTCCCAGCTTGTTTTGCACAAGCTTTCAATAACAAAAATCCCTAAAAGTCTGTCCGTGTTTATTGAATACATCCATCTGTCTGTCTGTCCCTGTACTGTCCCTAGCTCTGTATAATGTATTCACATATACACCTATGCATCTCTCATCAACTGTGCTGGGGTGGGGGTGGGAAACCCAAATACTAAGAAATTGTTAATCTTTCATCATAATAGGGTGGTAGGTAGAACTTTTCCTGTGTTTGAGCATCAATGTGCAGGATTGCATGCTAATTTTCAAATAGCACAGTGTAATGGCCCCTGCATGCAAATGAATCTAGGACTTTCAAGGATAAGAAGAAAAGGACATGACTGGACAGCAAACTTATTGTACCTACAAGCAATATCTCAGGGTTCTGTGTATGCTAGCTCCTGGATCACAAGTATTGTTGGGTTAACACAGACATGTTGGTTTAACACACAGAGTTGAGGGTGAGCTTGGCAATGCTGCTTGTCTCACTCTTAGCTCTGCATGGACACACTGAACTGTCAATTATACTTAGACCTGGGCAGGCAAATGCTGATAGAGCCATATCCCGACACAATCTCAAGTACCTTTGTAACTTAAATGCTTTGCAAAGTGTGTGTGGGGGGTGTTGAATTTGCTGGAATTTTGTGTTGGCAGGAAACCTGGGGATGCAGGGAGGCACTGATGATCATGGTAAAACATCCCCTCTTAGCATTACTGAACATAGGATTTCAAATTTTAACTTTGAAATGACTTGTCATAGGATCATGTTGTTATCATTACCATATCTTCTCACGTACAACATGCAATTCTTTCCCCAAAATCAGCTGCCCAAAATTGGAAGGCATGTAGGGAATCTAACTGTCTGCTCGGGGGTGGAAGAAGCCTGATCCACCCTGAAGCAGCTGTGGCTTTACTGTTCAGGCAGTTGAGAGAGTCAGTTGACTTAATGGCTCACTGTTCCTCACTCTACAGGTCTTAACAATTGACTCTCCTTTCTAATCATCTTAATGTTCCACCAATCCAGATAACCTTTCCTGGGGCAATTTTGCTGTTGGATGTCTGTTCCTAGTCTTTATATCTGTTTAGTTCAGACTCTTTAGCTTTTTTCAAAATCATAAATCCACCCATGGACACCAATATTCAGCAGCAGCTAGTGGTTCAGGATTAGTTATGCAGGAATGGGAGAGTGACTCAGATGATGATTGGTCTCTGTCCCTGTTTTATGTAGCCAAAACTCTGGAGAAATTGTTTTTGAAAGGTAGCATGAAAGGAAAAAAAAAAAAGTAATGCATTTGGCAGTATGCTGTCTGCAAGAAAATATGCGATTATTACCCCCCACCAAAAAGCAGCACAATTTTTCAAAAAGTTGAAATAGAAATGAAGAGTGGAGTTCTACATATGCATGTCACGTGGTTTTCTAGCATCTTTCTCAGCAAATAAGTCACAGACTAGTATTTTTCCTAGCCTTATGTAACCGTCCAAATTGTGCTAAGCTTTCTAAATTCCTAATGCAGTTACATGTCCATGCTCTGCAACTAATTTATCCTACCGTCCATGCTCAGCTTCCATTCAATACTTCCACAAAAACACCTAACTCTGCTTTGACTCTGTTGCGCTTGTATTTTGCCATGGGTGCACAGAGAGTTCAGCAACCCCCCCACCCCCCACCCCATACACACACACA
>JAGPOW010002514.1:54855845-54887763 GCA_030014935.1 Caiman crocodilus | reverse complement strand
TTTAATTGAAGTATCTACACTTCAATATAGTTCTTTGAGAAATTATCGGCATATTTGTTCTCAGCAAGTATTTGTTTCTGTCGGCAATACCTGCCACTCAGCGCGCTACAGCGGGCTGGGATGAGGACATAGAGTAGGAATTGACTGCAGCAGAGGTGAATAAGAAAGTTGTCAGGTATTTTAGGGTTAAGGTGTTTTACTGAGGGCCAAATCTCCAAAAATCTGTAGTTCACTGTCATTAAGAAGATCACTGCTGGTGATTTTTCCTATCAAGGACCTGGAAAAAATGGTGTTTCCTTCGAGACATAAACTTTCATGAAGTTCAGGGCCAATTTTGCAAACTGGAGTGAAAAACTTGGTAGATTCTAGAAGTTTTGCTCCATCGGACGTGTCTTATTGGTCTCCAGGAGTGAAGTCTAGTCCCTATTAATGTCCACAGCACAATTACTGATGTCTCTAACTTCTATTCAAGTGACAATGGTAGTTATTGGAAGGCAACCAATATGGCTTTGCCAGGAGTTAGTCCTCTGAAACAATTCCCATTTTGCCAGTATGAACATAATGTTCTGAATGTTAGGACTTTCCATTCACAATGTGTCTGTCTATCAAGAATCTGTTTCATGGTGTAAGGTTTTTTTTTTTTCTTCTCCACAACCAAATATACTTTCCCACCTACATGAACATATGTCCACAGGAAGAGGTAGACAGATCTCCCTCCCTGCCACTGAAACTAGCATGTGTTTGGCAGGACTCGTATGGAATTGGGAACACAGTTCCTAATTCAGCAAATCATTTAAGCGTGTCCTTCATTTGAAGCATGTGGGTAAGTCATTCAAGCTGAACTACACTGCTGAAAGGAAGTATTTGGTCCCAGTCCTGCAAAGTTATGCATACAAAGTTAATGGTAAATACATAAGGAGTCCAACTATAATTTTATGACTGAATTTAACGAGACTCGTGCAAAAAGTCCAATGCAAAAAATTAAGTGCATTTATAAGACTTCATGCTGAAGGACCAGATGATCCAGCTAATTAAATCAAAGAGGATTTCTGTCCCCCTCCCTCCGCTTTAGCTTTGGAAAGAAAAACAAATCTACTGGATTAGGCCAAACAAGCCTTTTTCTTTTCCTGTCATGGTATGTTCTGGCCCCAATCAAATCCACTAGACCAAACTAATACAAATATTGCAATAGTAGATTTCATATGAGAAAAAAATGCAAAATAGGTTAATAACCTTTTCTCAGAACTGCCACATATTAAATGTAAACTAATTCATTTCCATAATTGTGACTTTTCCTAAACACAAAAGAGGCTCCGTTCCAGAGATTTCACAACAAATATGCCTTTTTATTTTTGCCACTAACATTTCTGCCCCCACTATTAGAGACAAAAATCTTATAGCACATCCCCTCAGAAATATAGATTTTATAGGACTATATGTAACTCTCCTGTAACTATCATCTTTAAATATGTGAAGGATGGTTTTACAAAGGATGGAGATGGGCTTTTTTTTTCTCTACAGTACTAGGAGCAGTGGCATCAAGTTTCAGCAGGGGAAATTTAGGTTGGAGATTAGGAGGAGCTTTCTGAATTTGGGGATGGTCAAGGCTTGAACCAAGCTACCTAAAGAACTGATGTATTTCCATGTCTGGACATTTTCAAGACCAGGCTGGACAGACACTTGGCTGGGATGGTTTAATCAGGGATGATCGTGCCTAAGTAGAGGACAGGACTAGATGACCTTGTGAGGTTTCTTTCATCCATACTTTCCCATGAACCTATAAACTACTTATGAATAGACTTCCATCCAAAGGTCTCAAGGTACCAAGAAGTGAATGTAATTACTTTTCCAGAAAGAGAAAAATAGAGGACATAAAGACGTTGGGTTTCATATCACTAGAGGACAGAGGACAACTGGACTGTCCTCTATGGGGGCCACCCCAACCAAGGAGCTTCAACCCCACCCTCACAAACTAGCAGCAAATCTAAATCCATTGGGGATAATAATAGGATCAAACTATGAGCACTGTTTTGTCTTGGTCAAATGTTCTCTTCAATAACTTCCATGTGAGACGGAAAATCCATGTTGCAATGAGTTGATTCCTGCTGTGAATCCAACAATAGAGCAGGTCATCCTCTTATTATTGAGCATTAACTCCATGGGAATGCTATCTGGATAAATGATCCATTCACAGAATCCTCATTCCAGCCTTTAATGTTATGTCTTGACATCATGTCTAAAGGAAGACACTTACTATCCCTGACTTCCAGGAGGAAACTGGATGGGAGAGATGGTATGGGATCTCTCTCAGGCCAAATCCAGGTGAAGGGCTGCATTATGCCATTGGGCAAAGTAGTCCTAAGAAAGGCTGCCCCATCCCAGATGGAGCTGCTGAAAAGTTGTGATTCTGACCCATGGTTCCTCCCCTGCTTTTTTCCTTGCTCCAATGCTAGGGATATTAAGTTGCTACAGATTTATGCACTTACACTAGCCAGAGCATGAAAGGGATGAAGACAAGGCTTCATGCCCTCCCTCCATCCCTGCTCATCTCTCCCTCCAACCCTTGGGTGAGGATAAGTCAGCTGCTAATGCCTACTTACTCCTCTCAACTAGACCAACATTCATGTAGCTCAAGAAATGGGGAGAGTGGGCATGAAGTGGGGACGCATCGGGGGTATTCTTACACAACCTCACATTCCCATATGTTCTTTCTAACAAATGACTCTTGTGATGTAATTCAGGGTTGTAGATGGCTGGACACACCTGACTTAGTGGCTACCTGTCCCACTCAAACACTGAAAGCAACGTAGCCACAGCAGCATGAGCATCAGCATGGCCTGCACAAGCCCACCCTCGATAACCACCCTTTAGTTGAAGCTCATGCCAGAGTGGTTCCCAAACTAGTTAGCTTAACCTGGAAAGACTATATCTGCACAAGCTATGATAAGACCTCTGTCTTGCAGCATAAATATAAACTAGAAGCCATTACCATCCACAGCGGGTCAGAAACATGGCACCAGAAACAAGATGCCAGAGACATGGGACCAAAACAACTGGCTGCTGAAAAAAAGCATTTTTCAACCAGCCAAAATGCTTAAAAATGTGTCAGTTTAAACCCAATTTTATTTGGGGGGAAAGAAATGGAATAAAGCACTTTAGTCATGTTAGAATCGCCCATTATGACAATGTCAAAATAGAGCTTTTCTCTTTTTTTCACTTCAAAACAACCTGCAAAAAAAAAAAAAAATCCCTCTCGGTTTTCTTTATATTAAATGGTTTTAAAGCATTTTAGGAAATCAGAATGAAATGTTTTGATTTCATCCAAATCAAGTGTTTCTGTTTACTTTTAGGAACTGCATTTTGCAGAAATTTCGCGTTGCTGTTTGTTTCCACTCTATTTTGGAATTGAAAAAGAAATGTATCTGTATACAAATCATAGAATTTTCTTTGAAATGGAAAGGCTAGGACTCGCATAGCGCTGTTACCATCTCCTGACGTATGTGTCATGAATTTGCTGCCCTTGGCTCAGCTTCCATTGGGCAAAAATCACAATGAAAGTGGCCAAATGTGCCCCGTGTTTGGAGTTTTAGTAGAGTAAAGCAAAGCCCATTGATTATTTTACCACTGTTGTCATGTGTGACTTATGTTAGGGGAGACCAGGTTGGCCCGAAGACAAAAGAGGGGCTCCATCTGTACATGGTGCCATGCAAGTAGATAAAAAAATAAGAGTATTTACCTAAAGGGAGGTCTAGGAAGGGTAGGTATACGAGGAGGAGAGGGAGGGAGGAAGTTTGACAAAACTTAATTAGCAAAATGTTGAGTTCATACTGCTAATTGGCCAGCCAATGGGTTTGTAGATATTGAATCCTCAGGTACAACCATTCTTCTAGGCTAGAGCTAGTGGGACAAGAGAGAAGCATCTCAGGCTGTCATTACTGCATGCTGTAGATAAATAGATGAGTTCAATTACCAGGGCTGTCAATCTGGTGCATTTCATCAACGCTAAATTTACTTTAAAGGGGGAAAAAAATAGCACATAATTTATTATATGGAGAGGGTGGGAAATGCAAGCTGCATGCACTTAAGCCTGAAGCAGAGGAGATCATTTCTAACTTGAATAAACAGAAGGTTTTGGAGCTGAGGTGCATTCTCAAAGTGACTTTATAAATGCTTCTTCTCCACCCCACCCGTCTCCCCCGCTCTGCAGACTCCGTGAGATCTCATGTATCATTGTTTTTTGTGCACACCACTTTCCATGAGATGAGTTTAATAGCATTATAAAAGTCACATTGTGCACAAATTGGGAACTTCAGCGCCTCGGTAACTGCTCTGATGCATACACACTTGCAAAGTTTTCAAAGCAGAAATGTTGAAGGCACTTCAAGGCACAAAAACATCCTTGGTTAAATTACTTCCTATTAGTATGTCACATATTTCTTATATACGACTGTGGTTTCATGAAGTGACAGCCGCGCTTGACAATAAAACTTTGCACTCTTTTTTATTTATATTTTTCCTGATTTTTTTTTATTCCTTCAAACATTATATAATGTCTGATACTAACCCACACATCTTCCTGCTACCAGTGAGACCAGTGCTGCTTGCTTTGCTTACCAATAAGCTGCATAGTTTTTCCCCTGTCTCAACCCAAGAAGCCACATGCCTGAAATGTTAAGTAATTATAACGGATGCCAGATATCACAGACAGCAATAGGAATAAAGATGCAGTGGGTAACTTCTAACTTCCCTAACCCATTTAATATTAAAGTGGAAGAACATTAAGATAAACAGGGTTTCCTTGCCTAGGTAAATTATAATCTCAATCTTTCCTTATTCTGACCCTACATTGTAAGACAAAATCATATCAGAGATTTTCCTGAATTTCAATGAAAGAGATGATGGCCATTTCTCTGAATCTTGCATGCAAACCCCAGCCCCAGTCCTGCCTCTTACCCTGAGACCTGTAGTAATTAAAAGGAAAGATCTGGTTTGCTTTTTCACTACATATTTGCTTCTTGCACATTCATTGGATTTAAACGTTAGCATGGTCAGCTTTATTTTGTGGGCGTGCTTCTAGTTACTTTCACTTCCTGATTTCCATTTATATCCGCAATACTCATTTCATTAAAGTTATGACAATATGGGCACATCTACATGAGACGCTTTGGGCTCGGGAGACTAATGCTACTGTGCGTTAGCGTGGCTGGCAAAAACCATGCTAACATGCTAATGCGCAATAAATCAGTCCAATGTGCGTTAAGCATCACAGCAAAAAGCATTTGTTTGTGCTAATGCACAGTAGCACCAATTATGGTGCGTTAAGTTAGTGCCTATCATTACAGGTACTAAACTTAATGCACTGTAATTATGGTGCATTAATGAACATGTAAACGCACCTTATAAGAGTGTATTTGACTCCTCAATTCCCCGATTGCCATGAAAGTTAAGACATGTATCAACAAAATGTAGTTATAGGGAATTATTTATATGAACTTATAGAAAGAAGTTTGGAGTTTTTTCCTATCAAAATGTTATGTTGACCCTAACATTATTTGACAATGTTTTTCTACCTCATCTATAACACAATTATTAGGTATTATGGGGTAGATGGTCAGAAGAGATCGTGTCCCAGTGAACCATCTAACCAAGGGGTGGATTTTTGAAAGAGCTCAGCTCATCACCCACCATGCTTTTGAAAACCTGGCCCCAAAGTTTTATGTCCCAGACTTTAGAAATGCTCAACCCCATATTTGCACCTGAACTTTTCCATTTGACTCCTAAATCAACTATTTTCATAGTTTCCTGAAATGTGCTCCCTATTGAAAAGTTTATCTTAAGCCTAGGATGGTTTAGTTAGGGATGATCCTGCCTTGAACAAAGGGCTACACAAGGTGATTTCATTGGGTCCCTTCCAGCTCTACTTTTGCTATGATCCTAAGTCCCATTCAAGATTAAGCAGTGTATATCCTCAGCTTTCCCTTCACTCTCTCTCCCCTGTTTTTTAAATAGTAATAAATTAAAGATTAAATAATAGTAATTATTTATTACTATTTATTAACTAATAATAAATTAAAGATCTACACATCCATCCATTAGTGGTGTCAAGGGCAAGTGTGTGCTTTATACTTGGTGTGCAAGGTAAAGCCCATAAAATGAAGTTTACCTAATTTGAGGCAACTGATAGACATTGTTTGAAAGAAAGGGTTAATTTGCCATCAGTTTGGTTTAAAAAAAGGTAACCATGTCCTATATGTCTAGAAATAAGACACTTATACAAACACAAAACTTTCTGATCCTTCACCGCTTTACATTTTCCAGGATTATTTGATAACATGTGCCATAAAGAAAATAACCTTTGCAATGAAGAAAAATTACAAAAAAACCTGTTAGTTTTGTGTGTGATAGTTGGACCACCCAGCACTGTTGAGCCCTAAACCAGTAACTGGGCTGATCCCAGTTCAGTTCTGGCATCAACCAAGATGGTACTTGTTCCCACACAGCTTTATGACATTTTGGGAGAGAAACACTTTCTTCTAACAATCCACTTTCTAAAAGAAACCTAATCTTAATGGCATGGCTGAGTCCAGTAAGATCACAACGGTACATAAAGTCTGATCATGGAGACCTTGTCCCTCATGGAAGAGTCCTGAAAAGGGGATAATTGGTTATAGCGGGGAAAGACACACTCCACATTATTTGAAGTCAAAGCAAATTTTTCATCCTGCACCAAGGGCCAAGTTTTCCTCTGCGTTCACTGAAGCTCAGCAAAGAAGCACCAGCATGAACGAGAGAGGAGGATCTCACCACAGAGATATGGTTATTAAATCAAGAAATATGCTTATATGCTCTGATCATTCTGTTCAACCTCTTCTACTTTGGCAAATGTCTGTGCAGCAATTTGTAAGCTTTGTATTCAGGTCCCCATGCTTGCCACATGGCAGTGATATCTTAGCAGCTTCTAGTCATGTCTCGGTGAGGTGACTGGTATCTGTCCCATGTGGTTCCTCTTTTATCATGCCCTCTCCCCAAGGGAAAAGCAGTAAGGGAAGTTTTCCTTCTAAGTCATTATACTATGCATTTACTATTCTACATGTTTATATGAGCGAAGGCAAGAGCAAAGGGCTGAAATAAGGATTGTGGGTTTTATTATCTTGAATATTGCAGTATTTTTTTTAAATACAAAATGGAGCAAATCTCAAAAAAGCCCTAATTATATGACAGTGGAACAAAGAAATTGTGGGATATCCTTCATTGGAAGTGCTTGAGAAGAGGCTGGATGGGCTCTTCTCTGGGATGTTTGAGGAACAGGGCTCATGTGCAGGGGATTGCATTCAATGACACTTGAAGTCCATCTCAAACCTGTGACTTCCTACTTCTAATCCCTGCAAGAGTTTACTCTACACCCTCAGACAGCCCTCGAGGGTGCTCTGTCTGCAGTACAGATGACTTTCATCCTTGCAGTAGGCAGCTCTTCTGTGCCAGAGCAGCAGAGCTGTTGCTTATTCAACCTGGATCTTTTGGTGATCCCTTAGGTATCTTAGCTCCAAACATTTAAGGATTGAATACAAGGACCCAGAATTTGATAGTTTAGGGGAAAACAGAATAAAGAGCAAGGGGCATGTATCATATGCTTGTAATAGCAAGGGATTGGAATCGGTGATGAAAATCTTTCTGCGCTGAAAGTCACGGATCAAAAAGAATCTGGATTTTTATTCTGACAATTTAGGGCATGGTTCTGACATATTTTGGCATTGATGAGTAGCTCTGCACTACCCAGAAGGGTCCTCTTTACCTCAGTGGGGCAACTCATAGACAAAGGTATTGTGCACTGTGAGCTAAGGGCATCTGAGTGATGATGTCATAGCGAAAGAAGAATGCAACTTAAAACGTTCTTGATGTATAATTCACCTTATTCCAGCTCCGAAGAACTTCAGAATGGCTTCCTTGCATATGCCTGAACTTTCTCTTCAGCCGACTTTCTGCTCTCTTTCTGAGGGAGCCATTTTAATGGTATCTGCCGCCACACCCTTCAGGTAACGAGTCTTTTCAGTCTGGAGAAGATGACCAGCTGAAGCCCAAAAGTGATTAGCTTCAGCTCTGAGTACCGAGTGCTAGCATCGTTATTGGGACCTAAGTAGATCTCTCTCTTCCAGCTAGATTATAGCATTATCTGGGTTTTCCCTTTTCCCTCCCTCCTGCAGACAGAGCATATCCTAACAGAGAAAACAATACAGGCCACGTGTGCAAGTCCTACCTCTTGTATTAGGTTACATAGTAAAATCAGCGTATGGAATAAAGAGTGATTTGAACAGTGGGGAGGGGGAAAGACCTATGGTGGTCGCCTTGGTTATTATGGGAAAAAATATACCATAAACATAAAACAATAATATCAATCTCACTTTTATGTTCAGACACACACAAAGAAAAGGAAACAAGGTAAATTTGGGCTCAATTTATGTAGATGGATAATAAGACTTTCAATTATTGTTGCATTATTTGTTAGTATGTGGATGAAAGATTAGGTGACAATATGCAAAATATATTTTCTGCATATTATAATATTTAGTAATGTCATTTGATTTTTTATATGTTTCATTAAATTGTTTTGTGGCTTTATTATCTACCCAGATGCACAGCTCAGAAATACAATTATTCAGATTTAGAAGCAATAAAATTTGGCATGCATTTACTTGTATTCAGAATCCCTGCATGTTAAAGAGAAATTACTGCATTCTCCCCACATAGCTCTGTTCTCATGCCTTTGCCGAACCATTCATTAGATGGAGCACATTATAGAAAATACACCATTTATGTTAAGGAACCCTCTGATAACAGATGTATTTGTACAAAGCAAATATTTCAATATATCATCGCCTTTTGATCATGACTATAATAGAGGCAAACCTATACACATTTTCAGTAATGCATATCTCTGTTATATGGCTATTGAGAAAAAAAAATGAGTGCTATAGATTATGCATTGTAAGGAAAGGTACCTGCCGACACAGCTGTGACTGTTGACGGCTCTTTGAAAACATTACTGAATACAATACAAATTGTTCTGCTTTATAATGAATGTTTGAGGATTTTAAAGGTATTTAAAAGCATGTCACTTGATTGAAGTGCAAGGAGTTTTCCTATAGACAGTACCCCTGCCATCTTTGGTCTGCCTTTTCTACCTACTTACAGAAAACAACTTCTCAAGCCAATTGCATTGTTTTCTGAACTCCTCTGAAGCTAGGACTGTTCGTGTGCAAGGAATATGTACATCTTGTGAGGGAAGAATGAGCGTATATGTCAGGCAACAAGAGCCGGCGAGTCCCATAAGGAGTAGCTGTCCCCTCACCAGGATCCTCAGCAGCAGGCCCTGTGGAAGCAGTGTCCCCCGAGGGGTCCAGGGGGGTGACATCAGTCCCTGATCTCTTGGGCAGGGTGCTCTCCTGAACTGGGCACTCTTGCTCCCAGAGTTGCTTGTAGCTCCCAGAGAGTCCAACCTCCATATCAGGCTTAAGGATCTAAGAGAGACAGGGAGGGCCATTGGACTCCCCCACCACCTTCTCTACCCCCAGCTCAACCCCCGGTCACTACAGGGTCTGGGGAGGATGACAAGGAGTCAGGCAGAGAAGGGGGCCCCCTGATCAATAATCTCACCTCCCCTCAAAGTGTTGGGGAGGTCCTGAGAGGATAAGGAGGCCTTTTGGAAGACCCCTTTTTCTGGAACTTGCCCTTCCCAGCAAGAGGGGCCAAATCCTCCCCTGAGGGGGGAGAGAAAGGGGGGACCAGGTCCACTGGCACCGAGCCAGCTGACTGATGAAATGTGGGGCTGGGAGGAAGGCCCTTCCCCACCACCCGACAGAGCTGTCCCACTGGAGGTGGATGAGCCACCATTGGGCACAGCCACTTGAGGCTCCACAACAGCCGGCTTCTTCTTCAAGCACTGGGTAACCAGGTAGGACCTGCTACCACAGTGAAGACATGAGGTGTCCCAGTGGTGAGGTAGACCTCATACTGCTGCCCATTAATCACAAAGGACATGGACTGAGGACAACCCCAACCTTCCCTGTTAATCAGCATGAAGAGCTGCCTTTTAAAGGACAGGATGTGCTGGAGCTCGGGCACCTTGCTGCCAAACAGCAGTCTACTGACTGGCCCTGTAACATACCGTTAGGGTGCAGGCAGTGAGTAAGGTCATTATCTGAGAGAAATGCAGGCACATTTAAAGCTACCACATGAACAGCTGGTGTGTCTAGAGGTGTTGCAGGGCAAAAAAAGCACCCCTGACCAACACCCCTGCTACCACAACCTCATTCACTAAAGCAGGGGATCTCAGGAAGATGATGGGGACTGAACTCAGCTGGGCAGCATACAGGACATGCTTACAGCCTATGAGTGCCCTCACGGCAGCAGCAGTAGCACATTCCTGCACTCCAACGGGGGGACAGGCATGAAGCTGGAGACCAAAGTTCTGGTCCAGAGGGGCTGAAGCTCCAGCAGAAAACTACCAGGAGCTGCTTCCAGCCATTCCAGTGAAAAAAGGGTTAACCCCACAAGGAATCAGATGGGTGCATGATGGGCATCCCTCTGCTGACAGGGAATGAAGATACTAGAAACAAACAAACTAACTAACCCCAAGGGAGAGAGAAGGGTAAGCAATGCGGCAGGGAAGGGAAGGGGGGAGAAAAAAGCCTGAGGAAGGGGGAGAGGGTGACTGCAGGAGAAAGGGCTGGAGAAAGGGGAAAAAAGGCAAGGAAAAATAATGAAAAGTGGGGGACTACTGTGGGAAAGGGATCAGACTGTCTGGGGGAGGGAAAACAAAATGAGAGAAGGAGAAAGGCTTACAAAACGGGGAGAAGCTCTTAGAGCTCTGAGCAGACATTCCTGTTGGCAGCCATCTTGAAAGAAAGCCACCCTGTTGCTGGGGTCACTTGCAGTGCTCAGACAGCAGGCACTCCATCTCCTCATTGTCAGCCTCGGTGAGCAGGGGAGCGGGTGGGGGGTGGCAGGCCCCTCCACCATCTCCTTCACCGGAGACACTGGAGAGGCTGGCACTTCATCTCCCTACCAGCACCCACGAGTCCCACGGACTGGGATGGGGGTAAGGGGTTGTCTGACTCCCCTAGTGCCCCCTGCACTGCTTGGACATCCTCAGTTGTGGCCTGAGGTGGCAGAGTCATCAAGGGGGAAGGCAGGGTGGGTCAGGTTCCCTGGATACATTATCCCTGGCACTGGTAGAGGCAGAACCTAAGGGACCTGGGGCTCCTTGGCAAGCTCCCTTCTGCCTCTTGTTCTTAGCTTTCATAGAGGTAGGTGGCATCTCCCTTGAAGGGGGCAGGCTGGGCCGGGCAGCTTGGGGCTCACCACCTCTGGGCCCACCACCTCAACTGAGGTGGGGGTGGAGGGATGTGGAGAGGGAGTATTCGTTGTTCCATCTGATGGGGCCCCCACACCCAAGGTGCTAGCCGCCTTGGATGGAACTGGGACTGGGCGTACTGGAAGGACATCCCAGCTTCTCCACCAGATGAGGCCCCCGAACTGAGGGGCAGCCCCACTAGGCAGGTGGAGGGTGAAGAGAGGCTGAGAGGAGGCCACAGTCACTGCACCTGGTCCAGAGGGCAAGAGGGGGCTGGGAGGAGTCCCCAGACCCTCCACTGGGTGGGGCTTCACCGGGAGGACATCTTGCCCCCACCCCAGGTGCCACAGGCATCGATCCCCCAAGTTGAAGCTGGGATGGAGGGGGGCTGGGAGGAGCACCCAGCCCCACTCCTTGATGAGGCTTCTGTGCCAGAGGTAGACATGTCATCTCCCTGCATGGGTAGAGCAGTCAATGTCCTGGCCAACTGCCCCAGCAGGCACTGGGCAGCCAGATGGGATCCGCTGCCACAGTGGCAGCACACAGTCTCGCCCTGGGAGAGTTAGACCACATACCATCTCTCATCCACCACAAAGGTCACAGAGAGAGGCAGGGTCTGGAGCCCCCCCCTTCACCCCCAGGAGCATGAATGCCTGCCTCTAGAAGGACAGGACATGGCTGAGCCTGGGGTCCCTGCTTCCCATAGTCAACCTGCACCAGGGGCTAGTGAGGACACCATAGCACTCGAGTGCTTTGGCAAGGTCCTGGTCTGGCAGGTGCAGGGGGACAATAGAGGCCACCACCCACACTGTCGGGGTCTCCAGGGGTGTGGCCAAGTAGTGGATGCCCAAGACTACCAGCCCCACCACATACACATTCCTTACCAGGCTGGGGGAGCCCAGGTAGATGAGTGGCACTGAGTTCACCTGGGAGGCATACTGGATGTCCCAGCATTCCACTAGGTCTGCCAGAGCACCAGTGCATGCCCCGATGTGGACGTAGGCCATGGCTGAGGGGCAGGTCTGCAGAGACATCCCCATGCCATGTGCCCTGGCTTCTGGCAGCCATTCTGGGCAAGAGAGGGTTAACTCTCCCACCACAGCTGTTGCAGGAGGGGAGAAAAAAGCCTCAGACTGAATCTGGGGACTGGGAGGGGGCTAAAACAGCCCCAATATTGTCCCCAGGGGGGGCGAAACAGCCCTGCAGGGGCTGAAGGCAAGTCCTAAGGCAGGAGGAGGTGGCAGAGACCATGGTTGCTGGATGCAACTCTGCACCTTGAGAAGCTGGTGATGTCACAGGGCAAGGAGCAGGGGTCCCACCTCAACTTGGCACAGTGCCCCCTTGAGGGCCCAGCATTCCTCAAAGGTGGACACTGTCTACCGGAGGACCACATGCTTGAATTCAAGTGAGAGGTTGGCCCACAACAGCAGGCAGAAGATCTTCAGGGAGTTGACCATCCTGGTCCGGTGAGCCAGTTTCACCAGTTCTTCAGGGTGGCCATCTTGGCCTGGCCTAGCAGGAAGTTGGCCAGGCTGACTGCGGCCTGCTCGGCCGCCCGGTACGGGAAGGAGTGGATGTAGATGTCCTCCATGAAGTCCCAGCCCAGTGCCCGAAACAGCGCTCCGAGGGTGGCAAAGAGTGACTGCAGCTGGAGGCAGTCAAGGAAATCATGGAAAACATCCTCATCCAGCACCCCTGGGCAGAAAGTGCAGGTTGCCAAAGCCACCAGGTCCAGGTGGTACAAAAGGTGCCAGTGGCCAGGATGCCATGCACTAGTCGCCACTGGAGGTCTCCGGTCTTCTTGGAAGTGGGCGCCTTGTACAGCGTACGGCAGGCTGGGGTCCTAGGCCATGCCAAGCACCACCACCACATGGTGTCAGGGCAGCTGGCCAGAAACTGGGCATTCTGAGTGTGCACCATCCACACTTAGAGGCCCTTCTGGGGCAGTGTGCCAAAAATGCAGCCCATATTGCTTCTGGGGGGCACAGGGAGCCTAAGCAGTGTCTTAGGCCACTCAGCCAGCTCACTGGCCACCACTGGGATAACCAGCAGTGGCGGGAAGGCATCACCTGTGGCATTTGCGGTGGGGAGGAGCTGGCAAGCTTAGAAGTAGCCTTCTAGGGCAGTCACTGTTTCCATTGGGAGGGCGGCCCTAACAGCCTGCAGAAGCCAGCCTGCGATGCGGACAGAGCGTAGTGCCCACTGGGCAGCCAGGACTTCAGGTGACAGCCAGTCTGACTGAGCAGGATTCAGGAGGTGCCCCAGATGCGTAGTGTGTTCCTTGATGAGAGCAGCCATGAGGCTGGCGGAGGCCAGACTTGGCATGACATGCTGTAGTGCTGGGTTGTAGACCAGGGGCTCCTGAAGCAGTTGCGGAAACTGCAGGTGCCTGGCCTGGGGACAGAGATAGAAGGCAGCCTGCCAGGCCTGCACCATGCTGCAGTAGAACGGGGGGAGGACTGCCCTGTTCAGGAAGGTGAGGTCCAGCATAAACAGCTACTGGCCAAAACCAAGGCCCCCCACTTGGTGCAGGAACCAGCACGCCAGCTGCTGCCACGGGAGGTGGCCTTCGGCATACAGAAGCTGCTTGAGTGCTTCCAGCCAGTAGGCAGCCACCCTGCTGGCCAGGTCAATTGGGCCCTGGCCTCCTTCACTGGTGGACAGGTAAAGGGCAGCTCACGGAAGCCAGTGGCATCCATCCCAGAGGAAGTCCACTAGGAGCCATTGCAGTCTCTTAAGTAGCTCCAGCGGAGGGTCCAGCACCGCACAGCAGTGCCACAGAGTCACCACTGCTAGGTTGTTGGTGATGTGGACATGGCCATGGTAGGAGAGGCCAGGCAAGTGCCAGCGCCAGTGTTGTAGGCGTGCCTCCACTCCCTCCACCAGGTCCTCCCTGTTGTGGGCTGCAAAGGCTGGCAGTCCCAGGAACACTCCCAGAGCTTTGAGGCCTTCCCGGTGCCAGGCAAGGCCTCCTGGAAGGTCCAGAGGTAGTTTGCCGGCCCATGTCCTGAGCAGAAGCATGTCACTTTTGCCCCAGTTGATGCAGGCTGACACAGCTAGCTCATAGGTGTGTTGGCAGTCCACCAGGGCCCACACATCCTCCTGGCTGCCCAAGAAGACTGTCACATCATCCGCGTATGCCATCAGCCAGATCGGGGGTGGGCAGTGGTCAGGCCTGGGGCTAGTGGCAGGGTTATGCCTATCAGGCAACATCTCAGAGTGTGCAGTAGTGGTTCAATGGCCAGGGCATACAACATGCCTAACAGGGGGCAGCCCTGGTGTATGCCACAACACACTGGGAATGGGGAGCACAGCACACCGTTCACCTTGAGCAGGCTGGAGGTGTGGTGGTACAGGACCCAGAACACTGTGATGAAAAGTGGCCCAAAGTCAAAAGCCTAGAGGGTGCCGAGCAAGTACCGGTGGTTGACACAATCGAAGGCCTTCTCCTGATCCAGGGAGACCAAGCCGACGTACAGGCCAAAAAGCTCCACAGCCATGAGTAGGTCACGCAGCAGAAACAGATTGTCCTGGACGGTCCTGCCCGGGACACAGTAGCTGTGCTCGGGTCTGATGATGGAGGCCATGACTATGCGAAGACAATTTGCCAGTGCCTTCGCCAGGATCTTACAGTCAGCGCACAGAAGTGAGATGGGCCGCCAGTTCTTAAGGCAGCCAAGGTCCCCTTCTTGGGCGGCAAGGTGAGCTCTGCCCGGCAGCTGGTCAGCAGGGTCCTGTCGGCGAGGCTCTCACAGAAGACACGGAAGATGCTGGGCCCAAAGAGGGGCCAGAAGGCCTTGTAAAGTTCCACAGGCAGTCAGTCAAGGCCCAGGGCCCAAGGCTGGGCAAAAACCCTACCCTATTCCATGGGCCTGCCTTGGCCCCACACCTCCCTCACCCAGGTCACCAGCTTCTCAAGTCGGAAGGCAAGTTGATGTGTGCCCGGGTCCCAGTGCATGAGCCTTGCTATGTCACTGGCGGTGCAGGCACACCACAACAGGTCTGAGCACCATTGCCGGATACTCTCTGACACATTCCTCTGGCCCTTGGTCGGTTCTAAGAGGTTGAGGAGGCCTCCATAGCTAGGGGCTGCTTGGGGAGTTGTCCAGCAGGAGCTGGATGATGCCGACCGAGAACCAGCGGGGCTGTACACTGGGAGGGGACCTCCCAGTGAGACCGGTGAAAGTGCCCTCAATGGCCAGGCTTCCTAGCAGGTTCCCCT
Source organism: Caiman crocodilus (assembly GCA_030014935.1). Taxonomy (NCBI): domain Eukaryota; kingdom Metazoa; phylum Chordata; order Crocodylia; family Alligatoridae; genus Caiman; species Caiman crocodilus. Next base: position 54,872,191 of record JAGPOW010002514.1, on the reverse strand, counting down.
CTGTATCTGGGTTGAGGACTGTCTCTGGGAGATCGATCCCCATCTGCTTTTGGGGGGCAAATGTCATCCCGCTCCTGGGGCCGCTTGTGGCGCTCAGAGGGCAGGCACTCCATCTCCTCCTCATCAGTCTCGGTGGGCAGGGGAGCAGGCAGGGCAGTGGCAGGACCCTCTGCTGTCTCCTGTGCCTGATGCTGGGAAGGCAAGCACTCTCCCCCTGCCTTGCCACTCACTAGTCCCATGAGCTAGGATGGGGGAGAAGCATTGCCAGATGTCGCTGGGACAACCTCAGTCATGGCCTGAGGTGGCGGGGTTTCCGGGGGGGAGGCAGGGTGGGGTCAGGTTCCCTGGCTACGTTTTCCCCGGCGCTGTCCCAGACAAGCCCCAAAGGGGCAGGAGCTCCTTTAGAAGCTCCTTTTTGCTTCTTGCTCTTAGCCTTTTTTGACAGTAGCTGGCACCTCCTCCATAGAGGGCGGGCCAGGCTGCTTGGGGTTTGTCACCTATGGGTTCACCACCTCGGCTGAGGCAGGGATGGAGGGAGGTGTCAATTACTCCATGTGATGGGGGCCCGGCACCTGAGATGCTAGCCACCCTGGGTGGAACTGGGACAGGGAGGGAACAGGAGGACTCCCCAACCAGGCTGCTGGCAGCCATCCTGGGCAGAAGAGGGTTAACTCTTCCACGATGTGGAGGGGAGGAAGCCTCACACTGACCCTAGGGACTGGGAGGGGGCTAAAACAGTCCCAAAAATGGCCTGGGGCAGGAGGGAGAGCAACACTGCAGGGGCTGAAGGCAAGCCCTAAGGCAGGAGGAGGTGGTAGAGACCGTGGTAAGGGGCTCTGGAGGAGAGAGGCAACACGAATCAAAGGGAAAGCACAGGCAGGAATGGGGAGAGGCAGAGGCAAGCAAGGACATCAGAGCCCGGGGCAAAACATTCAGAAAGCAGGGAAAGGGGGCAGAGAGAGGGTCCCCAAGCACGGGCTGAGGAGAGGCCAGGTTTGGGGTGGGGAGAGAAACAGGGCAGGCAGGAAGCAGAGAGGGACCTAAGCTGGAGGAGCTCAGCAGGGCTTCACCTAGCCACCACCGTCTAGAAAGACAGACAGAAAAACAGAGAAGGAGAAGCCCTGGGATTTCTGGACGCATACGGTGAGAGGTGACATTTCAAACCGACTATGCCAGAAAGTCAGCACGCCTAGGTTTCCAGTGTGAGTGTTCTCCTCGTGATGTATGCTGTCCTTCAAGTTGCCTCAACTGCCTATGATTTAACTTTTCATCCTGTTTCATCCCTGCTATTTTATTCTCCATCAAGAAAGAAATGTTACTCATCACCCTATCAGCCACATAAAAAGTGGCAAAAAATAAATACAGGTCCAGATATATATCAACTGATGATATTCTTGTTGTAAACCAAGAGAAGACTGTTTCCAACAAGTTTGTTCCAACTCATACTATAACATTTCTCATATGCTAAGAATTACAGCCGAGCGGACAGTGGTCTAAATGCTTACTTATATTCAGCTGCTTATTTAAATCAAATAAAGAAAATTGCCATGCTTTAGATGCGACATCAACAGCAATTGCAAAAGCAGCAGCTCAGGGTGAAAAACTACAGAGGCAGAGTAGTCTATCAGTACAGGATGGTGACAGAAGGTCATGCTAGGGACTGAAGGTCATTTTAAAGGATTGAATGTCATTTAAGGATTGAAAAATCTCAGAGAAGGACTGAAGACAACTTATCCTGGCCTCACATAAACAGTGGCATTGAGGTAGCTGTCATGGTTTGTTGTGCTTGCCAAAAAATACAAGCCAAGGCCAAGTCAAGCAATAATACCTGCATTGGTGACACAGGAAAAATTGGCTTCCTTGAGTGAAGTAGGCATTGATTTGATTATGTTGACTGGGGGGAAATATATATTTGTTCTAAGCTGTTATTCTTACTTCCCTGAAAGACTTTTTACCAGAAGACAGTACTGCTAAAGAGATGCTCATGTGTGTCAAATCTATCTTTGCTAAATATTGCATATCTGACAGAGCAGAGTCTGGCAACAGGCTGCAGTTTACTGGATATGAATTCAGGCACTTTGCAGCCCAAATTATGTCTAGACACGTAGGGTTTGATCCTAGTTCATCTTTACATACCTACGTGGCACTGAGGCAGCCAGAAAGGTGCAAAGTTCAGCATTTATGCACAGAGTGTTGCAGTCACAAGGACTCAGCACTGCAGCAAATCAGAACCTGAGGCCTCAAGTCACCTTGAAAATGAGGAGCACACAGCTAGGAGTAGATTCAAAAGGGATTTAAGCATCTACATTGGGATATAGGCAGAACTGAGGCCCCTGTCCAAAACTATAATTAAAGAAAACCAAACCTACTAGCCAGGTCAGTGCTGGAACACCATTGGCACTGCAGCTTGGCATTGATGTTCGCATCCTACTTCACCTTTACTTGCCTGGGACGGTAGTTACGTAGCCACATAAATGCAATCTTTGGCCCCTACACAAAGATCAGGTTCTGTTTCCAATGGCAAACTTTTGCTTGCCCTCCACCTCCTTTTTGAGTGTGTTTGGCAGAGGGTGATTGTCCCGTGTTTTAGCTCTATGGTCTAGTGGTTTGGGTACTTGCTCTGGGAGTGAGAAAGCCAGGTTCTAGGTCCCGTCCTCATTCAGATGGCTTCATCTTTTACTTCCTAGCAAACTGCCTGAATCATCAGGCAAGGGGTTAAGCACTACCAAAAGAACAAGCACACTCCACCTTTTCTTTTGAACCCAGCCATGGGGCAGCTAAAAAAAGAAGCTAAATGGGGCCGAGAGAAGAGCGGGTCAGTGGGAGAGTGGCTCACTGCTGTTGAAAGTAGGAGTCTCTGGTGGCGCTTTCCTCCTTCCTGCACCCTTCATGTAATATTTGATGGGAGCGAGTAGGATGATTGCTGCCTCAGTGGAGTAGGGACCAGAGACACCTAGATTTTAGATTTGATTTCCCTCCATAGGGAGCTAGGAGGAATGTGATCCAGAAGAAGTGTGGCAGGGACAGCTAAGTGCCATTTATGGTGAAACAGCCCTATGTTTCTCCTGACACTTTGAGTTTTGCTTCTGCCCTTGAGCTGGGAGCTTGAGCAGCGAGCCCGCGGCTCATTTCTGAGCCTGATGGGATCCTAGGCACTAGGACTAGGGACAGAAATTATACATACACTGGTATAAGTGATCAGAAACTGGTTCAAATCTGTGACATAACAAAATGTCAGTGCACATAAACCACTTTCAACATCTATGTAGAATCAGTTTATTGAACCTCTGTCCCAGATCCCATCCAGATTCAAGTTAACTCACAGTCTCCCAGCATCCCAGGATGCTTTGCACCTCCCCAGCAATCTCCCACCCGACTTGCAGAGTGGGCAGACTAGCCTTGGCCTAGCTGTCTGCTCCAGCCCAGCAGGGAGGTGTGCTTTAGCACCCCCTGTCTTCTGGCTTGGGTAACTGCAGGCATGTGGCTGCATTGCCAGAATCAGAAGTGAATGTCTGTTCACTTGTATATCGGTTCTATCTATGCAGTTTATACCTACTTGCAAAGATTGAATCAATTCAGCCTTGGGCTTACTGACTGTCTGTACTTAGCCTAGGTGAGCTGGAAGCTTTTCATATGTTAAAGCAATGAGTTTTCTTTTCCTAGCCAGTTGTTGGGCTGAAATTTCCCAACTACAGTCCGCCTGAGGCAGACACCAAGCCTGGAAAAGCTACGAGCGACTAAATGCAGATTCCTAAAATGGGATATGTCATGCATTCCTAATATTATGCAGAGCTTATATATTTGGTAGCTGATTAAATTGCCAGATATTCAAAGGTGATGAGTTCCCACAACGAATTAATCCATTATCCACTACAATTATCTGCTGTCCCAAAACTCTCCACTTAAAAAGAAAGCGAGAGAGAAAAATAAAAGAATTTACGGTTGCAAAGTAAAGCCAGCATAATTGCCCAGTGCATCATTTGCCAAACCTAAGCACACAAATAGTTAAGAGGATGAATCACACGCTGCCACATAATAAACAATTACATTGTTCTTGTTCGGAATAAAGAAATATACTTTTCACAATGGCTTGACAGCCTTTACACTGTCCCATGGGTTTTCTTTCTCTCAAATTTTGCTAGGGGCATTTAAATATGTTCTTTAAAGGATGTAAAGTGCTTAGAATTAAGGTTTATTGAGAACAGTATTTTATATGAAGTTTTTTTTGGAAAATGTGCATAATAACAACTTAAACTCAGATACCTATACACAATTTTGATATATTTAAAGTATGCCATTTATGGATTTATAGCTATAATATTCCCCTCTTGAGAAAAGAAATGAATTTGCTTCTGAGATAAGCATTGTAAGATTTAGCCTTAACTATTTACTCCCTTTTTTAGTCCTTAAGTTTTTGGTACATGCTGTGAAAGGGAAGGCATCACTTTTGTGGTTTATTGTGGATATGTGGTTGCCTCCCCATAGTGGAAACTGCAAACAAGGCATCAGCCTATTCAAGGTAATTAAGTAGCCTCCATTACTGTAATATCTAAGTGTGTCATAATATTCATTGCACTTGTCTTCACAAGACCCCAGTAAGGTATTGGGTTGTATTACTCACATCTCACAGATGGAAAATTCAGACATAAAGAAGTTAATTGACTTACACTAGTTTTTTTGGAGGGGATCTGTGTAGTATAGGTAAAGGGGAAAAAAAGGTTTTCCAAGCCAAAGGCTAATGCCTGAACCATGGCACTGCCATCTTGTTATGTACATATATCAGTGCAGTGCCCAACAAAATAAACAGGCATTTTACAAATACAACTATTTGCTCTTCTGTTGGATACCACAGGACAGGGGGCTAGCTCTACTATGAAGAAGCTATCACCACTGCTTCAGAAGTGTATATACAGCTAGGACTATAATTTGAATCCTAAAAGCTTCAGTTAATCATCTTGTGGTCACTGACAATTGATCTTTTGAGTTCAGGATCCTGAGAAAAGTAAAAGAGAGCACAGACCCTGGACCCTGGACTCCAGAAAAGCAGACTTCAACTGAGAAAGTAGGGAGTCTAGGATGGCTGGTTGTATTTTAAAGAAACCTTATTGAAGGTGCAGGAACAAATCATCCAGCTGCATAGGAAGACTAGAAAGTATGGCAGAGGACCAACATGGCTTAGCAGGGAACTCTTCAGTGAGCTAAAATACAAAACAGAAGTTTATAAGAAGTGAAAACTGAGACAAACAACTAGGGAGGAATATAAAAGAATTACTTGTGCATACAGAGATGAAATCAAGAAGTCCAAAGTTCTGGAGATGAAATCAAGAAGTCCAAACAACTGGAGTTACGGCTAGCAAGGGTCATGTAGGGTAACAAGAAGCATTTCTATATGTATATCAGCAACAAGAGGAAGATCAGGGAAAATATGGGTCCCTTACTGAATGGGGGAGGCAACCTAGTGATAAATGATGTGGAAAAGTGCTCAATGCCTTTTTCACTTGAGTCTTCACAGACAAGGTCAGCTCCCAGACTACTGCACTAGGCAGCACAGTTTGGAGAGGTGGTGAAGAGCCAACATGGCAAAAGAACAGGCTAGGGACTATTTAGAAAAGCTGGACATGTACAGGTTCATGGGGCTGGATGTGATGCACCCAAGAGTGCTGAGGGACTTGGTCAATGTGATTACAGAACCAGTAGCCATTATCTTTGCAAAGCTATATCAGTTGGGAGAGGTCCTGGAAGATTGGAAAAGGGCAAATATAGTGCCCATATTTAAGTAAGAGGAAAAGGTGGATCAAGGGAACTACAGACCACTTAGCTTCACCTCAGTTACTGGGAAAATCCTGGAGCAGACCCTCAAGGAACCCATTTCTAAGCACTTGGAGGAGAAGATGATTAGGAGCAGTCAGCATGGATTCACAATGGGCAAGTCATGCCTGACCAACCTGATTTCCTTCTATGATGAGATGACTGTCTCTGTGGATGCAGGGAGATTTGTGGATATGATGTACCTTAACTTTAGCAAGGCTTTTGATATGGTCTCCGTAGAATTCTTGCAAGAAAGCTAAAGAATTATATGTTGGAAGAACGGACTGTATGGTGGATAGAAAACTGGCTGGATCATCAGGATCAAATGGTAATAATCAATGTCTTGATGTCTGATTGGTAGCCAGTATCAAATGAAGTACACCAAGGGTCAATTTTGGGGCCAGTTTTGTTCAATATCTACATCAACAATCTGGAAGATGGGGTATAGTGCACCCTCAACAAGTTTGCAGGTGACAGCAAGCTCAGAGGAGTAGAAGATGTGCTGGAGGATAGGGCTAGGATTCAGAGAGACCTAGACAAATTGGAGAATTGGACCAAAAGAAATCTCAGAAGGTTCAGCAAGGACAAGTGCAAAGTCCTGCACTTAGGAGGGAACAGTCCCATGCACTAGTGCAGGCTGGGGACTGATTGGCTGGGAAGCAGCTCTGCAGAAAAGGACCTGGGGGTGACAGTGGACAATAAGCCAATTATGAGCCAGCAGTGTGCCCTTGTTGCCAAGAAGTCTAACAGCAAATCAGGCTGTGTTAGTAGGAGCATTACCAGAAGTGATTATTCCCTTCTATTCAGTACTGGTGAGGCTACATCTGGACTCCTGTGTCCAGTTTTGCCTCCTCTCCCCACCCCATGGAAACGATGTAGACAACTTGGAGAGAGTCCAGCAGAAGGCAACAAAAATGATGAGAGGGCTGAAGCACACGACTTCTGGGGAGAGGAGAAGAGAACTGTGCTGATTTAGTCTGGAGAAGAGGAGACTGAGAGGAGTTTTAATAGCAGCCTTCAACTCCCTGCAGGGGGGATGCAAAGAGAATAGAGGCAGACTGTTCTCAGTGGGAGCAGATGAAAGAACAAGGAGCAATGGGCTCACATTGCAGCAAGGAAAGTTTAGGTTAGATATTAGGAAGAATTTTATCACCGGGAAGATAGTAAACACTGGAGCAGGTTACCCAGAAAGGTGGTGGAGTTTCCATCCTTGGAGGTTTATAAGACTCGGGTAGACCAAGCGCTGGCTGGAATGATCTAGTGAGGATGGTCCTACTTTGAGTAGGAGGTTGGACTTGATGACTTTCTAAGGTCCTTTCCAACCCTAACTTTCTGTGATTCTAATAAAGTCATATATAATTCATTCTAACCTGCAACTAGTCAACAGAATACACTTTACTCAGTAATAGGTAATGCTTCCATTAATGTCAATGATAACAAGACTCCCACGGATAGTTAATGCATGAGAATGAGGTTTAAACAAAAGAACAAAGGTGACTGAAATGTTTCAGACTTCAGGATTCCAAAAATATATTGCATCTCAAAATATTTTTAATTGACACAATTACCAGAAATTCTCCATATTTTTTCAGCAGCTATAAACCCAGCCAGACTGTTTCAACATCTATAAATTTGCATTGTGAAATTTAAAATGAAAATATAAATGTTTTAAAAGAAAAAAATGTTTTAAATGTTTTTTGAAAAGCATGTTTAAAAAAATGTTTTAAAAGAAAAAATGTTTAGCAAAATGTCATTGACTATTTTTAATTCCTCTAATTTCATTCAAGGATAATAAAATTAGGCATAGGCAGTCCACAATAAGGATCATTAATAACTTTCCTTAAATATAAATTATGCTCTTCAAATGTTGATAGTGCAAGAGTTTCCAAGGAGACTTAACTGCCTGGAAAGTTTAAAAGGATAGTAGCAAGCTGTTTCTGAAAGCTGGAATTTCAAATTAGGGTAACTTTAATGGCCTATTACTTGAAAAAAGAGTCTTTGATGAATTTTCTTCCAACTGTTTAGAGTTTCAGAAATCACCTTCTCTACTTTTCAATATAAATTTTCTATACTTTCAGCCAACACACATCTTTTGAAGCAAAATTATGCTAAAATGGGGCTTTAAATGATAGGTGGCTTCAATTTGACTCTCCTGAAGGGAGCCACCAAAAGACCATCTTCACTGGGGAAAAGGCATATTCTGAACTCCAGGGCTAGGTACAGAAATTCAAAAAGCCTGAGGCAGAATTAGTCTAAGTCAGGGGCAGGCAATTATTTCAAGCAGAGGGCTGCTTAGCACGTTTTGGCAACCTTTTGAGTGCCGCATGGGTAGCCGCGCCCTGTGGTCACCACCTTGTGACTGGAAGTCTCACTGCGTAACTCCTGACCTTTGCTACCAGAAGTCCCCCCCCTTGTCCCCAGAAGTAGTCCATTCAGCAAGGGGTTTTGCTATCTCAGGACCAGAATAATACCAACTTATATTCTAGACAATGAACTTCTACAACATTTATTAATCTGATGTTAAAAAATATTTTGTCCTGATTTACATGCGTTTGTGTGGTGCATAGTGGTGATTGTGCAATAGCTTAAAATGAAGTCTTACTCTTGTATGTTGTGGGGGCTGGGTATACATTTGTGGCGTGTTGTGGGTCTGTAGGGTGAGGGAGAATGTGTGTGTGTGTATGGATATGTGGGGTGTGGGTGGGCATGGGGTTTGTGGGGAGTTAGGGGTGGGGGAGGGTGGCTGGAGTTTGTGCATGGTAGTGTAAGGGGGTGTGTGGGTGCATGTGTATGATGGGGTGTGCATGTGGGACTCACCCTATGAACACACACACACACTCACACCCCTGCACCGTTGCAGCCCCATGCACCACAGTCCAGCAATGCAGCTGGGAGCCATGTGGTGCTGGAGCAGTGTGGGGGAAGGAATGAGGGTAATTGCCTGGGGGAGGGACAGAGCTGGGCTGCTCAGACCTACTGAGGGCTCCCTCTGGGTCCTACTGCCTCTCTCCTGTCAGCTTTGAAAGGCTGCCAAGAGCAAATAAATATTAATTTACTAAATATTTTAGGGGCCCTGCAGGCTAGATACAATGGCCTAGTGGGCCAGATTTGGCCCTCAGGCCATATTTTGCCCACTCCGATCTAAATTATTAGGTTTGGGGGGAGAAGTATAATTTAGATTGGCAGCAAACAGAACACACATTTGCCCTTTGGTAGGTGGGGAGGGGCAAATCATAGAGCAGGTTTTGCCATTTTTAAACCAGTCTATATGTATTGAACTTTCTGTTCTGTTATGGGTTATAGGCCAGTTTCCAAGCTCATAGCCTATAGTTTTATGATGAGTTAGCAGACCAAAGTAAACCTTATTTTCTTCTCTAAACATTATGATGACCTGTTAATGATACAAAGTGCTTTGCAGTCACTGGGATTTTACCTCATTTGCATTCTCCCCTGTTAAGCACTCCCATGTTAGGCCAGGTGCAGATGTTACATTTTTATCAATATATCTTATGTTGACTAGGAGTTGGCCCTGCTTTAGTTACTACTTTATGTGAGTTTGGAACACACTTTGTTTCCAGAGTGAGAACAGAAACCATCTTTCCATAATATATAGTACAAGGAGGTGGGAATATTCAGGAAAGCAGAAGATATAGTCATTCTTCACCAAACCTGGAGGCCATTAACTAACTACTTGATGGGCCCTACGTGGGTTCTGGGTAGGAGCTTTTTTCTTCCTGCTACAAATGATATATCTAATTTGGAAAATATTCATAAGATTTCCTAAGCTTGGCTCTTTGAGACAAAAATAGAACTAATCTCTTCAATGATTTATAAGATTACTTTAGAGAGACAGTGTGGAACATACATAGTAAGGCAGTGACTGAAAACATTCTTAATTGTAGACATGTTGCATTCTGGGACATAACACTACTATTTGCCCTGATGAATGTTGTATTATCACTTCCATGATAATAGACCTGGCTTTTAGAAGCCTTGGGAGAATACCACTCCAGGTACTCTTTGAAGAGAGAGAGCTAGAAATGCCAGTGTTAATCTGATCTCCTATTTAAAACTGGTGTCCACCCCTTTTCCTTGTGAAGAGGGCTTTGGAAAGACACGGTGATAAATGGAGATTGAATTTGTCACTGATTCATCCTAAACGGTATGGTGGCATTTTCAAAAATTCAATTCAATTAAATTAAAAACGCAACTGTAAGAAAAAGGGACCCGTGCTCTTAAACTGAGGGCTAAGCTACCGTGATTTACCTTCTGCTTACTCCAGAATAAAAAGCAAACAAATGAGCCATTATCACAGAATAGCTGATGTGTGGTAAAAACTTACCTCCATCCAGAAGTAAGTTTCCTGTATGTCCGTTAGATCCTTTGGAAACTCTCAACCAATACTTATTCTCAGTGTTCCCTCTACCTATTTATATTTTGTCTTTAAAGTCCATGAAAACCATTTTCTTAGCACCATCATAAAAACACAATCGGCTTGTGTTGACTAGGATTTTGCCTTGCCTCAATTACTCAGTTAACTAGCATGAGTTCAGAACATACCTTGTTTCCTGAGTAAGAACAAAGTTCACCTTTCCATAATATGCTGTTCCAGGAGGTGGGATAAAATGTCTTGATAAAATATCAGATCTGTTTGGATGTCCAGTTGACACTGTCCTCTAGCTACTTGCAACAGTTCTTGAGAGCACCCCCATCCCCATCCCCATCCCCTCTGCTTGCAACAGAGCCCGACTCTTCCAATGAGCAGATAATTGACCTCTAGGTAAAGGACTAAGTAGCAGAAGAGACAGAAAGGAGATGAACCTGGGTTTGGTCTGTCAGCTCAGGCACTCACCTCTTGTTCCTGCCATGCTATAAACCCATCCTTTCTAAAAGCCCTGTCCAGGTTCTTCTTAAGTCCACAGGGGTCCTTAGGAGTCAGATATGGCCCAATAAATGTCCCATAGAGGAGATGATAATACCTACCTCAAGAGGGAGACTTGGGGGAAAGGTCAAATGTTCCTACTGCTGTTTCAGCAGCTGCCACCCAACAGCAGCAATGTGGTACCGACTTGGAAGTCAACAAGGTCGAGTCTCACTGCTCATCCTAGTGGATCCGACAAGGGAAGGGCAGGCAGGAGGAGTTACTGCCAGTGAAAGCAAAGGCAGCCTCAAGAACAGGTGGCCAAGAATTGGCCTATGCCACACCTCTGCCCGCTGCTTCTTCTTGGAGACACCTCTACGCCCCTCCTGACTAAAGCTTTGGCAGCTTAGGGGACAGGCATTTCAAGTGCACAAGAGTCCCAGGGAGCAGACCACCAAGATTTCCAGAGTCCTAGTCCAGAATTTGATTCCTTTGCCCCAGACCCATTATATATCTTAGTACAAAAGGGTTTAACTACAGAGGAGATTTCAAGATTCAAAGAATGCTGCGTTTCCCATGCTTTAGCTTTAACCTGATGTATTTGGCTTCCCACTGTCCATGACCATTGCCCTGGACATCTTGAGTTCATGAAGCCGTAGCTGCAAATATACAAAAATGAGGTGTTGTTCAATTTATAGATCTGTTTTACTTGTGTTCTGGCCACTGGAGGGCAACATAATCAGACCCACGACAGAAGCATGTGTGAGGGGATAATCCTGCATGTTCGCAAGACTGGCCCTAGCCGTCAGTGAGCAAAGGTCCAGCAATGGAGTAAAGACTTGTTCTTGCTCCCAGTGAATTCATTCACCAAACAGATGCTGACTATATCAGAATTCAGTTGAGAATGATTTTTGTCCTTCTTCCTTCCCTGCGAACAGAGCTGTGCACCATCTGTGAAAGAAAATAAAATGCTCTCAGTTATAAATGACCCATGGGAATGTATGTACTCATGTGGCTGATCCAAAGGAAGACTTTGTGGATACAGATCAACTCTTAAGGCCCTGATGCTTTATAGTAGATTGACCTTCACAACTGGTAGAAGGGCACTTATAAGGTTGACCTTGCCATATCTATGCCTCTGTGTAGGCTGAATTCTAGGTTCACAAAGCCCAGATCCTCAAAGGTATTTAAGAGTTTAATTCAATTTATTTCCCATTGGCTCCTAAGTCATTGAGGTACTCTTGAATATTACCTCATGTGTTGCTAAAAGTCACTGAGCCTGGGCTATCCCTACCAAAACTGGGAAGACTGGGCAATCTGCAACTCCAGGTCTGCACAGTCCTCAATACTGTGAAAGACGTGGCTGACCAGAGATACCTGATGCTTAGGAATGATTCAGACCTACCAGAATCTGTCCCTCCTGCTAAATGGAAATGAAAGTCAGTGGGAAGTAAACATTTTGGAAAACATTGTTTTTTAATATTACAAGCACAGTGATATATTCAACTTGCCCTAATTGTCCTAACCAGAAGAGAAATAAAAAGGAAATCCCCGTGGCTTTCCTGTTTGTGCAGCCAAGAGAGGAAGCACGTAACTTAGTTACATATGAGAACTGACCTACAAATAATGCGGATAGTCAGGCTGTAGTACAGAATGAAGCCACATACTGCTCAGAGAGTTATCAAGTGCAGAATGGGTTGCAGCAGCTGAGGAAGGCCTATTATAAAGCAATTCTCATGAAGCCTCTATAAGAGACCAAGCGACAGGGAATAAAAAGGGGGGTGGGGGGTGCAATGGACAGAGCAGCCAAGCTAGGAAAATTATATAAGATGCTGACCATCATCAGTGATCACCCCACCCCCCCTTTCTCAGCAGCAATGAATTTGGTAGTAAAATCAGCAGAAAGGCAGTGTACAGGTCCAATACTGTCAGGAATAAAGCAGACCCAAGGGAAAGTCTAAATGGCCAATAATTGCAGGTTATTATACACTATGCTACAGCACAGTGGAAAGCTGGTCAGCTATTAGCAAGGTTGGAAGGAATAATCAAACAGACAAGGGGAAAGTTTAAACTCTTCAAGGCACCTCTCCTCGGAAGCAAAGCTGTGGGACTGAGGGCTGGGAATAGATGCCAGTGACTTGGGTAGGGGGTGGTCCAGGACACTGGCCATAAGGTCTTCTCTGGTGAGGCAGAGCAGTCACCTCTACTGGAGCTTGTGTTTGTGAGATGCTCAGACACTATGGTAATGGGGCATGGAGAATCAGGTGAAGGACCAGAGTCCCAGAAGATGTAAATCAGCACTAGCTCAGGGTCTCTGCAGGTTTAGATCTTTGGGAGCCCCAGGCAAAACTTCCCCTACCAGCCCCTACGGCTGCCTAGACAATCGGGCAAAAACACAGCCGTCTTGCAGCCCAGGCTCCAGATTTCCATTAACACCACCTCTACATGAGAGAGGCATTGATTGAACTGACCTGGGGATCCTTCTCATTGCTCCCCTAGAGCCCATGATAGATCATTGTTTTGTCCCTTTTTCTTGAGAACCATTGACTCAGTACAGTAGTTACATCGATTACATAGATTTCGTAGAGATTAGGGCTGGAAGAAACCTTGTAAGATCATCAGGTCCAGCCCCCTGCCCATAGGGCAGGAAGTCAGCTAGGGTCAAAGGATCCCAGCAAGGTAGGCATCCAAATGTCTCTTAAAAGTGTCAAGAGTAGGTGCTTGCACCACCTCTAGGGAGCGTCTATTGCAGGTCTTGGAAGTTCAGACAATAAAAAAGTTTTTCCTTATGTCCAGCCTAAAACAGTCTTGAATGAGATTGTGACCATTGGGCCTTGTCATTCCTTGGGCTGCTCTGGTGAACAGGCATTCCCCCAGATCCTGATGCATACCCCATAGAGGCTGCCACCAAGTCACCCCTGAGCCTGAGCTTTTCTAGGCTGAAGAGGCCCATGGCTCTCAGCCTCTCTTCATAAGGCCTGTTCATGTTCATAAGCCTCTCTTCATAAGGCTTGCCCTCTGATTGTGCATGTGGCTCTCCTCTCAACTCTTTCAAACTTCTCCACATCCTTCCTGAATTGTGGAGCCCAGGACAGGACACAGTACTCCAGCTGCGGCCTCACCAAAGCCAAGTACAGCATGGGGGATGACATCCTGGGTCTTGCTTGAGATCCATCGGTAGATGCAAGCTAGAATTCTTTTCACTTTGCCGGCTGCAGTATTGCACTGGTGGCTCATATTCATCTTGTGGTCCATCATAACCCCCAAGTCTCTTTCGGTCATGGTGATAACAAGCGTAACATTGCTGAGCCTAGAAGGGTGATGTAGGTCCCCCTCCCCCCGCCCCCAAGGTGGAGCACCTTGCATTTCTCCAAATTGAATGACATCAGGTTTTCATCCACCCACCTTGCAAGCCTATCGAGGTTAGCCTGGATCACCAGCCTATCTTCAAGTTTGCATACTCTTCCCCAAAGTTTGGTGTCATCAGCAAACTTGGCCAGTCCTCTTCTGACAGCAGAGTCCAAATAGTTTATAAAGACATTAAAGAGTACAGCTCCAAGAACAGAGCCTTGGGGGACACCACGAGTCACCCAGTGCCATGTTGATTTGGTCGGGTCCAACCTCGGAGCCTGTTCCCCAGCCGTCAGACTGTGGTGTAGTGGAGGCTGCAATTGCCCAATTTTTCCATCAGGACATCATGGGACACCAAGTCAAAGGCTTTTTTAAAGTCCAAATATATGACATCAACCTCCTCCCTTTTGTCCAGGTGATAAGTCACTTGGTCATAGATGGAAACGAGGTTGGTCAGGAAAACCCATGCCAGCTGTCCCTCAGGATGATGCCTTCTGTTAACCTGTCAAGAATGGTTTCTTTGATAATTTTTTTCCAAAATCTTCCAAGGGATTGAGGTCAAACTGACTGGCATGTAGTTTCCTGGGTCTTTCTTCCCTTTCCTGAAGATGGGCACCACACTGGCCCTCTTTCAATCTTCAGGTACTTCATCGAGCACCACGAGTTCTTGAATATCTGTGCCACTGGCTGTGCTGTGACGTCTGCCACTTCCCTTAGCACTCTTGGGTGCGGTCTATCTGGACTACCTGATTTGTGGGGGTCCAGCCTCTCAAGATGCTCCCTCACAAGATCTACACCAATGGTGAGCATCTATTCACCCTCATCCTGGTCATCCCGCATCATGTTAAGCAGGTTGGTCCTATTGGGCTGGTGAGAAACAAATGCAAAGTACTCATTAAGCAGATTTGTTTTTTTCCTGGGTGTCAGTACTCAGCTGTCCCAGCTGGTTTCGGAGGGGTTCAATGTTGTCCTTGTTTTTATTCTGTCTCCCCACATATTGAAGAAGGACTTTTTTTTGTCCTTTATTTGTGTAGCCAGTCTGAGTTTTGGTCTCAGCCTTGGCTTCACTAGTTCACTCCCTACAGGTGCAGACCAGTGCAGTACACTCCTCCTTCATGGCATTTCCTCTCTTCCATCCTTTGTAAACCTCTCTTTTTAGATGTAGGAGGTCAATGAGTTCCCTGTTGAGCCAAGGGGGTTGTTGGGCCCTTTTACCACCTTTCTTACAGGTTGGAATGGACTTCCCTTGTGCTTCTAGGACTGCTTCCTTAAGGAGCAACCACTCATCATGAACTCTCCTCCCTATCAAATCATGGCCTCTCAGGGCCTCGAGAACAAGCCTTCTGAGCCTATGAAAGTCAGCTTTCCTAAAGTTAAGGACTACTACATTGCTTTGCCAGCTTCGCAATGGCTAGTGAAGGTGCTGTACATGCACACACCGGCCTTTCTCAAGGCACTCTAGATGCAGTGCTGTAGTAATCCCTAGCTTTTAATCATTGCTTGCTTTCTCTGAATCCGAGATCAAAGAGAAGCAGAGGGTGCAGTGTGTATCTGCTAGACATGTGGGGACCATTCCTGGGAGTACAGGATCCAGGGAGCTTATCCGAGCAAACTTCAGAAGCACTGTTGGGTGGCCTGCTGCCACAGCTGAAACTAAATGGGAAGGCGGTTTCCCCAGCAGCCAAACTGGGGGCCCAGACAGTGACCATCTGATTCATGAGCTAGCATGAAAG
The DNA here is from genome assembly GCA_030014935.1 of Caiman crocodilus. Taxonomy (NCBI): domain Eukaryota; kingdom Metazoa; phylum Chordata; order Crocodylia; family Alligatoridae; genus Caiman; species Caiman crocodilus. Next base: position 54,856,438 of record JAGPOW010002514.1, on the reverse strand, counting down.
CCCCCAGGCAGGCACGGCCAACTAGGCAATGAGCCCAAGCTGGGCTGCCTGTTAGGGCCCCAAGAGGGGCAGCATGCAACCCCTCCCCATAATGTATCCCACTTCTCTGGGAGTTAAAGCAGCATTAAAGTCTTTATTTTCTCAGTGGGGAATGAAGGCAAAGCAAAGCAAAATGAGTTTGTACCTGAGGAGGGGACTGAATTCAGCTTTTCCATGCCCCCAGGCCTTACACTTGGTTTCCTTTGCAGCTGTTCCACATTCAAAAATGTGTGTTGTGTGATTCTAGTGCATCTATTCAGTGTAACAACAGGGATTATTTGTAACCATCCACATCTGTCACCAACCACAGCAAGCCCAGGTTTAGTTGTTTCCTTTGGTGTTGTTTAAACGACTTTTCCACATGATTATTTCAGCTCCCTCTAAGCAGCCTGTGCCAAATCTGTTCTAAAGACGAGCCAGAGCGGGACAGAAGCAGCAGGTAGAGCCTTTCTCAAGTGAAAGGGGACCTGAGGAAGCCTCCTAAAACCCCCACAGATCTGCATTTTTGAAAGGGATCATTTTTAAAGTTGTTGGTTTTGTTGGGTTTTTTTTTT
>JAGPOW010002514.1:54829505-54855745 GCA_030014935.1 Caiman crocodilus | reverse complement strand
TTTTTTTTTTCCCACCTGGAAAGGCAACAGGATCTCTTAAGGCTGTGAAAGGAAAAATAAATCGAGTTTGGGAAATCCATTCCTCCCTTGAACATTTTGTCTGCCAAATTTGGAAAAGAAATTCAGCCACTCAGGTACAAAATGGGAGGATTTGGGCTTAAGAGCAACTCAGCCTTAAATATGGAGTTGCTACCAGGGAGCCCACTGGCGACGCATCGTGGGTACACGTGGGGGCACGTGCACCCCCTTGGAAGTGCCAGCTGTGAAACTGGAAGTGCCACTGGAAATGCATTTCCGATTTTGCTGCTGGCTCAGTGATTGGCTGCTGGGGGACCCCCGCATCCGTGATCTCATGCCCACCCCAGACTCAGGAGGCACCAGTCACCCATGAGGGAGTCCATAGCGGTGTGCATGAGAAACCCCACCGTGGTCTGAAACGGGACTGATTACATAAAGTGCATTTTCCCATTGCTCCTAATAACAAATCAGGGAGGCCATATGGGGCACTGTGCTGCTGAAGATGCTTCTTCCAGATGACACCTTGCAGCCCAGACCCTGGCCAGAGAGGTTTAATAAAAAAAACCCAAAAAGCCCATGATTGTTTTTACCTTCATGCCCTGGCCAACTTCCAGCTAAACTAGTCACATTTCTGCTCTCTGAATTCTCTCTGCAGCATCAGCTAGAGAGAGCGTCCTCCTTCGCTCTCTGTTCGGAGCGTGTCATATTGTTGCTGGGTGGTGTTCGATGGGAGTCATTCTCTATGATGAGAGACCTCTTAGATGCACAGTTTTACATCCTGGCTGGAGGAAACCATGTCTAACAGCACAGTGCCCTCTAGCACCCTGCTGGAGTATTGATTTCAGCACAGAGGACACAGAACTGTCTCCTGTATCCTCATTGCCAGCTCTAGCTGTGCAACTGTTCTGCCTGAAAATGTCCTATCCAGCTTTATTTATGAAGCCTTTTAGGAATGGCTCAATTTAAAAAAAAAAAAAATAGATTGGGACATTGGGGAAGTGCAAATTTAAAGTGAAATGAAATTAAATCAAATGAAATTAAATAATCCGATGTTCTCGCCTGGGTTCGGATTGCTGCAGAGGAGATACAAAAGCAATAGCTGCGAGGATGAGGACAAGCACCGTGCTGTCAGTAGGACTCAGTAAAAGGGCACAGTCTCATTCGGTCAAACATCAGCACGGTCCAGCAAAGTAAGACGTATTTTCTACCAGTGGTACTTGGCTAATTTGGTGTGTGAGCGTTGCTTTGTGAGTGGCAGTGCAAGGCAGACTAGTGAGGAGAGCAGAGTCATGGGCCCTAAGTCTCTTCTCTGGTACTCATACGGGAGTGTGTGAATCCCGTAACTTTCCCACACCTCAGTTTACCTGCCAATAAAATGGAAAGATCCATACTTGGGTTTTACCAGAATGATTACCAGAAAGTTTTACCAGTGATCCGTCGTGAAGCTGTTTGAACTCTTCGAAAAACTGTCCACGTAAATGCCCAAAGAAGACAGGAAAGGACCATTTTGGCTGACGGACAGATCAGAAGAGGAGTGGCACTTGAATGGGGCCTTGAAGTCTCAGCTGGTAAGAAAACTAGATAAGCGCATTAGGGCAAGTTTGATATAGCTTATAACAGGAGTAATAGAGAGGGCTGAAAACTAGACTGAGATAACTGGATTTGTTGGCTGAAAGCTTTTGGGATACTCACCAAGAAAACACAAAGACAAAACAGTGAGACGAGGGGCTCAGGAGAAGAGAGAGGAATTTAATAGCCTACGAAAAGACAAATTACCTAGAAGTATGGAGAGAGAACAGGAGACCGAATGAAACAAGATAAGCTACAATGACAGGAGCTAGGGGTGGGGAGTGAGCACACATCTGTTTTTACTTTAACAACAGACCAAAGAGTAAAGTCCAGAGCTAGGGTGAATTCAACTATCTTTTGGGTAAAATTGATTCCACTGTTATTCCTGTGACTAAAATTGCCAATTAGGTGGCACAGGCGGGCTGTAAGGCTGCTGCATGCGGCCAAGCTTCTGGCTTGTCATATCCGCAGCAGCAAAATCCTTCCTGGATCAGCCAGCTCCCATGGCTGTGACAGAAGAAAGGCAGGTCTCCTTCCAGCGGCAACTGGAGCCTGCCAGGGGGAGGTGGGAAGGGGAGGCAGTGGGAAGACAGCAGTGTCGTGCACACATGTGTATATGTGTGTGAGGTGGAGGGCTATGATGAAGAAAGGTTCATTTCCTTGTAGGGTTGTTTGGGGATTTCCTCCCCTCCCGGAAGGGGAACATTTCAGGAAAGACCAGTAACACGGGATCTAGTCCTGTATCAGAGCAAGCAATCACTTTCCAATTGGTGCAGGATCAGGCAGAGTAAGGAAAGCACTACGGAAGGCACTTAGGGGTGCAGTGGGATTAGGGAGGAAATCATTTTCTCCTGCATTTTGCTGAGTGGGAGAAAGCAAGGGAGCTGGAACGGTGCACCGTGTGAGTACCGTTATCCCTATCGTACGGACCGTGGAGCGGAGGCACACAAGGGCAGCTCATCCACAGTCGCACAGGGGACAGGAGCCACACAGGCAAAGCTGCCTGACTCCCAGTGTAGTGCCCAAGGCACTGGACCACATCCCTGCTTAAAGGGAGCACAGCTGTCACCGGGACTGGCCAGCTGACATCTGTCATGTGTGCCAGCTTCACAGGAAAAAAGGTTGGCAAATATAAGAGAGAGTGAAAAGTAAATAAGGTAAGACCTAAGGAAGGCTGCTTTGGGCCCCAAAATCTGCTTTATATTCCTCCCAGCTATACAGCTGGTGCGTGAAGCAGTGGGAGCCAATCCTTTTGGCCAGTATGTCACAAATTAGCCCCGCTCTCTCCCCCTCCCCTGCCAATCCACCACTTTGCTCTCTGTGCTTTGTCCTGTGCTCCCAGCCTGCCTTGCTGCTCTGCTTTCCGCTCCCATTCCTGTGCTGCCTGTCTGATCTCCTGCTCTGCTTTCTGCTCCCCACCCTGCCTCCTGCTGTGCTGCCAACCTCCTTCCCAATCTTGCCATGTCTTCACAGAGAGGCTGCCCATGCCACCTATGGTAGGTTGCCCCAGATTGCAATAAGTGATATCACCAACAAAAATCCTGACCTCTCATATATGTCATGGTCCACCAGGGCTACATCATGCTAACACCATCACAGGTGAGCTTTCAAATGCTTTGTTCAGTTGTAATACTCTGGGGGCTTCATTGCTGGATGATCTGTGTTGAATTTACATTCAGCTCATGTATTCACGCATGCACATATATATACACACCTATATCTCTGTGTGTTTATATGCATATGCATATGTGTGTGTATAAATATGTGTGTATATATTCATATGCATATGTGTGTAAATATGCATATGAATATGTGTGTATGTGTGTATAAATGTGTGAGTATATATGTATATGTGTATGTGTACATGTATACACATAGATTGTATGTACACATAAATGCAGTATATGTAGATGTACATATGTATGTGCATGTATGTATATATAATGCATATATGTGCATATATAACCCATATGTATATGTATTCATATATACCAGTTGAATATCGGCACTGTCTCTTTAATTATCTAGGGGAAGGGTGCTCATTACATTCATAGTACAGGGATACCATTCAACAGAATGGCAATAGACATTTTTTAAGAAAAGAAAGGGATGAATGGATTTTTTTCTCTCTCTCTCCTTCGCCTTTTATTATGATCCATTTCTGAAGAATCCTTTTTTATATATATAATCATGTATGTACTTACTGGGTAACCCAGAAGGGAGGCAGGAGCTGTATATACAGAAAAGAGGAGCAAAATGAATGCCGAGCTGACCTGACTCAGTGTGCAGCGGCTGAGCTGAGAATAGAATTTGGTTTCATAAATTGAACTCCCTTTCATACCTAACGTGTCCCAAAGTGCTTTACATACAGTACAATGAGCGTGATGCTGGTAGTGCGCTGGCTGTGCAGGCAAACACAGCAGTCACTATACACTCCAAAATAGCTTGCATGTAGCTTTATGTATTAGAATCTGTTTTAGCGAGAGAACGCTGGCCTTGAGAGAGGCATTAGTCCTGACTCTTTTCTGAAGAGGCAGGGGATCTTGAACTTCCCTCTGGATTGCTGTTGGAGAGGAGCACAAAGGAAATGAGTCACAACACCAGAGTCCTGTCTTTTGTCCTTGCTAGCAAGACCCTTGTTGATGCCTACATATTTCTCTCCCGTTGCCTACATCCCTCTCTGTGCCCCTGGCAGTCCTCCTTTCCCTTTGTCTCTTCCCCGTGCCTTTGGTTTGGGGCCAGTCCAACACCTATTAATACCAAGAGCCTTTTTGTGCATGAGAAATGTTGACTAGTAAGGGATAGGATCGCCAACAAACTATTTCAGTCGATTGCATCCATAGGTGGCTGACTTATCGTGTCCCGCTGGCATGAAGGTTTATCGGCCCTGTGTGTAGGCACTGTGCTGTGTTCAGGCACAAGAACTGGGAGATTGTGGCTACCTATTATGGGGAGCTGCAATGTATTGTCGAACGCTCACAAGCCTCCCCTTGAGGTTGAAACCCACAAGTTGTAGGGTCCTCTCATGCATTATATATGGCCTAGCTGTAAGAGTCTTTCTGTTGTCTTCCATCGCTGCTGGATCACCCTATAACAACTTATTTTCTCCCCCCTGCTTGTAACGGCATCTTCCAAAATCCCCCCTCACTTGGTGGAATCCTTCCTCCCTTCATCTCATTCATCTCACCAGTACGCGTGACCTTTTCTTGTGCTTCTTCATCTTTCCCAGACAGGAAAACCATCTCAGAGCTCCTCAATGATGTGCACATTGTTATGCAGCAACGTCAAGGAGAGACTTCAGTTCTTTTGATTCACAGTCCCAGGCTTTTGCTGGGTGATGCTTTAATATTCCCAGGTTCGGGGCTCTTTTGCTGTCAAAGCAAAGCACTCTGCCGTCTTGATCTGGTCATGAAAACCTTCTGTTCACATGTGGAAAGCTATTCATTTCAGATCCAGACCACAGGCCGAGGGAAGACATTTCTTTTGTGTGGCACCTTGCATGTTCATGGGGAACCTGATGAAGGATATGCATTGATGCCATCGGGGTTTGGAACAAGCCCAAATACAAGATGTTCTGTGCTGAGCTAAGACCTTATTCTGCTGTTTTGGGGCCTGGTCTCCCACTGTTTTTAGGCAGCCATTAGGCTAATGTTAGAGCCTATTCACACAGAGTCACAAATTCACACAAGTTTAGGCCTGGAAGGGACCTCATGAGATCACCGGGTCCAGCCCCCCTGCTCTGGGCAGGATAGTAGGCCTACATTAAGGCCCATAGCCTTAACCTGGTTATGCAGGTTTACAGAAGAGCAAAATCCGATCCTTCCAATCTAGATAGAGAAACAGAAAGAGTCCAAAGCAACGTGTGGCAAAAATATGTCCCAGAATATTAAGGTCATTCGACTATCAGAGAATAAACTGAGACTGTTCAATTGATGAATTGGTTCATTCAGAGGCTCACTGCCCTCCCCAACCTATCTTACCTTATTGACTTCTGATTTTCAAAACTACAAAGTGCTATATTGCAAGAATAGCAAAATCAATGAGACATGATAACTGTGGATAATTTGGTGTATAATCTATTGCTGACCAAGTCAAGCACTTGGAAAAGGGGGAAGGGGGGATAATCCAGCTACTTAAACTCTTTCAAAATTAAAAAAAAAATAGACACCCCTGCACCCCCCTCCCCAAAAAAAGGATGAAATGTCACAGGGAGACTTTAATAAAGGGTTCCTTGAAACACCTATAAATATTTTAAATGAACTTTTTAAATCAAAAAGAAGATGCATGAGAAAGGTTAAGTGTATTGTGGGAACCTGTGTGTTTTGGGGTTTGGCCTGTGTTTTTCTCTTCTGGTCCTAACAAACCTAAAACAGGGAAATTTGAACATCTCTGTGGTTTATTATTCAGGAGGTGCTTGGGAGTTGGAGGAAGATTATCAAATGATACGAGCAATGGCGGGTTCTGCTCCATAATATTTGCATTAGCAGGGTTAGCTCTTTGGGTGCTAAAGCTATGGTTTTCTGGGCTGGGCTTTGCCATCAGATCCAATACCTTTGTACCACCCTGGAGGTAAAAAGGGGCTGGGGCGCATGATCACATATGGCCACGGAAAATTGTCCCCTAGGCAGCAGGGAACTCCCTGTAGGTGCTTGTGGTCCAGCTCTGAGCCTTGTGTCTGAGTCTCCCACATCCTTTCTTTTTGGGGCTGCAGCTTAACTCTGTTACACCTTAGCTCCTCTTCCCCAGTGTTCATGATGGACTTTGTTAGAGGTACTGGAAAGCTAAGGTTGGTGATCCCTAGAAGGGTAGGAAGAAAGGCATATCTGTTTCATGATATATCGAAACTAGGTTTCAGCTTGAAACAAAAGCAAGTGTCTCAGTTCTCCATGAGAGAGGATGGAGCCCCGGCTTCTGGCACTATAGCCTGTGGATGCAGTCATTAGAAGCCCTGTGGGCCCCAACTTTGGAGGAGTTGCCAAAGCAGGGCTAGGCCCAAAACACATGGACTAGGGCATTGCCTGACTCCCAACCAAACTATGTCAGTGGCCACTGTGAAGCACTGTCAAGACTCATTAAACTCCAATAACACCCCCACACCCCAAAGAAATAAAATAAAATAAAAAAGGCTTGATGAGGCTTTTTCCTAGCTGGGCCCAAAGCTCAGGCTGGATCACAGACCAGAGATGTGATAAGCATATTTTGGAGCTGGGGGACAGTATTAGTGGTGGCCACCATCCTTGTTCTCCTTCCAAACCAGCATCCAGGACAGGTTCTCTGCTTGTTCACGCTGAAGATTTCATAGATTTCGTAGACATTAGGGCTGGAAGGGACCTCGGAAGATCATCGACTCCAGCCCCCTGCCCCAGGGGCAGGTAGTCAGCTGGGGTCAAAGGATCCCAGCAAGTTACACTACTGCCAGACAATGAGTCCCACTGTGCCCATCGCAGACAAGGAGCATGATCAAGCCCTTTCATGCCCAGATCCAAACACTGTGGGTCCACAATCTGTAACCTGTTAGGCACAGTTTTGCCTCATCAGCTACCAATGAGCAACACAATACTATCTATTAGAGATGGTTCTCAGTGCAAACCTGGGTCAGTAATTTCAGGCATCCTAAAGGGTGAGGGTGTTTGTATGCAGGGATCTGGTGTGGTTCATAAAGATGAGGAGAGAAGTTCATTTCAACATTTCTTCTTTGAATAAATCTCTGCATTAAACACAGGGGCCCAGATTAGGTGGCCTCTGAATCTGGCTCTGTGTTTGGATTGTAAACACTTGCAGAGACTGGGGGTGCTCAGGTGTTCAGGTTAGGGTCAGCTAAGTAATATTAAAATAATAATAATACTAATGAATAAACACTAAGTTTTTCTTAAGGATGGCTTTTCCTTGTTTAATATTGCTTGTTGCCCAACTTGATGTCGGGTTCAATAATGACAAACATAGGGAACTCGCTGTCTATTTATACTTCCCCATGCCTACAGTATGAAGGTGCTTGTCATGTATATAAACATCCCTGTAAGATTCATTTTAAGGGAATAAAACTGAAGCAAACTCAAAAATACAAAGTTCCCTAAAAATCTGGCAGGTAATGTCTGGGGTGAAAACTTCCAAAAAAACAACATTCAGTTGTTGACCAAGTCTCGGCCATCTCCCAACATGTAAGCACACACAAACACACACACTCACACACACACTCACAGCAGCTGGACAATCCCTTGACCCCTGTTTCCCACGCTTACTAATGTCTCAGGACGTGTCTACACATGAATTTAAGTGTACCTAAATTTAATGCACATTAGCTTACCATGCATTAAGCAGGTTTAGGCAAGAGTCTACAGGTGCAGCCATTAAAGCACATGAACACTGTGTGTGGACTAACCTGGGACTTAAGGTAGTCCCAAGTCAGCCCATACACACAGTGTTCATGTGCTTTAATGAGTCTACATGTGCTTTAATGTGCTTTAACAAGTATCAAATTTAGGTGCAATTAGCCCCAAATTGCCATTTGAAAAGTGCATTAAGGGTGCACACATGTAGATATGTGCTCTAATGTGCCTTAAATTTATGCTAATGTGCCTTAAAGTATCTCATGTAGATGCACCCTCAGTATCCATACACAGGGGTTTATCAAATTGCTGCTGCAGTCTTAACCGTTTTGTAAGGCTTTGCATCCGTTAGGCACTGGACTGCTAGCCTCTAAAAAGCCAGGCCAAAGATACTATAGATGTCACACCTTGGAGAGATATTCAGGTATAATGTCCACTAAAGCACATATAACATCTGTTCCAAAATCCAATCAATAAAAGAGAAAGGTGGATTTTTCGGATCAGGCCCATAGAGTTTAGAGAGATTTGACTACTACAATATGGTTGAAATTCTGGATAAAAATTAGTGTATAGATGAGACACCCTGGCTATGATAGATAGATAGATTAGATAGATAGATAGAGTGAAAAAGGAACAGATAAAGGAAGAAATGGGTTAATTTTTCTTCCAGGGTAGTACTCAGTTCGAAAGAGAAGCACAGCTGGTAGGAAACATTTTAGAAGCTTGCCCATACTGTCTGTCTATGGTATTTATATACACATGCACATACACTTCCAACACTTAGTCATCTGCCGTGCAACTGCACTAGAATGAGGATACATGAAGTCAACAGTGTTAATATTGGACCTTGACTTACATTACAACCCAGAAGCAGGAGAGTAAAATAGAAGCGTGAATGGGTTTTTCAAATCGAGTATTGCACTCTTGCAAACAAATCCAATATTGAGGCTGTGCCTATAACATATATCGTTTAATATGAGAGTCAGCACAGCCCAGCAGATGAAACATGGCTTGGGATCTCAGGAAGTCCTTTTTTTAATACTCGCTCTGTCATTGTTTCACTTGAGGCCTGAAGCTAACATTTGCCAAAGCATCCCCTGATTTTGGATGATAACTTGAGATGCACAGTGCTTCATTTTCAAAGGGGTTGAGAATTTATAGTCCATCCATACTAGAAGGGGCTGTGTGTGCTCAGGAGTTCTGAAAATCAGGTTCAAAATGGGCACAGGACTTCAAAGAAGTGATGTTTGTCCCTTTACACTGCTGTTTCCTCATCAGCCTAACATGCAGGCAAGCACACACAGACACTCACACATACACATGCTGAATTAGTACAATTAAGGTTGCAAAGTCAAGCATGCATATGTTAGGAAATGCTAGAATCAAAGCTTCTGGGGGATCTTCCATTTTGGCTGCAGTGTACACATGCACAATGATGCACATTTTTACTTATCCCATTGCTTGCTAATCATTCCCAGAACCCCAACTTCACGGTGCACAGCAGAGGTGGTGCTCAGTAAATGCTTTAATTCACTGCAGAGGAATAAGCAGTTGCTGGACCTGCAGGCTCCATTCCCAATTTTGTGCTTTTTTTTTTTGACCACAGACACATCTGCCCTCACATCCCAGTTCTGGCTCAGTTTTCCTTATAAAGCAATTAACAGCCCCTCCTCTTTATGCCTTTGAGTCTTAGTCTTTGCTCCAAATATAAGTTTCTTTATCCTGGCCTAGAAGCAACTCCCGCAATCCCATTTTTGTCCAATCCATTTTTCCAGAGCCGCACATACAGGTTTTCTCCCCTTTGAAGTTGAATGAGGCAGCGTCTTCCTTCCCAGGCCTAGCATGAGGGCCAAAGACAGCCCAGAAGTCTCCTTGTCCTCATCCAAACCAGATCCAGTTGAGTCGAGAACATTAATTAGCGTGGGAATGCTAATCAACCTTCTAGTGGAGCATGCTCAATAAGGCTGGCATCCTCAGGACTATGAGAGCTACAATATTTAAAGTCTTCTCACTTGGCCAAGGTTGCATGGCTCTTTACGAACCAGCACAACAGGGCTCACCCCATCAAGTTTTACGGTGCTGGTCCAAAGTTTGGGGGCACCAGATTTTTTTTTTTTTTTAATGTGGGGCAAAAACAACCCATTTTCCTCCAGCCTCCTACTTAGGAACCACTAAGCAATCCCCGCTGAAAATCGCCAGAAAAAAAGAAACAAGTCGTTCCAAAGCAGATAGGCAACGTAGAAAAAATTCAGCCCCAGCAAATAAAGTTTGGCAAAATTATAAGCAAGTGCAAACAGGATCCCAGAATAGGAAATGTCAGGCAACCCTAATAATTGGCGATTATACCAGCTTCTATTATACTAGTATTTCCCTTCCTCACAGGGGCGCTGTGAGAATTAATTTGTTAATGATTGCACAATGATTTGATGATGAAAAGTACTGTATTAATGTGAAGCATTTATTGTTCCTACAATACAAGCCTTGCCTGCTTTCATTACTGATTATGTACAGAGAAACGCCTATGATGGAAAAGGGATGAGGAGATAATATATTTGATATTGCTTTCAAAGGGCTAATACAACATGTTTACAGTGCTCTCAGCATGGATAATAGGAATAGTGGACAGCTCTCTGTCCAAATAGTAAAATTCACTGAGTGAAATTTAGGGCTGAGTGTGTTTGTGTGCGTGTGTGAGAAAGAGTATGTGTGCAAGAAGCTGAGTGTGCACACACAGATTAACACATGCACACAATTGGATGTTTCGACCAGCTCATGGAAAGGTAACTCAAAGTTTGCATTTACCCTTCCCTTTACCACCTAAAAGTCACCAGTGCTACTTTGACAGCAAAAGCCTGTATAAACAAAGCTCCCTTTTATTGAAATGATGGTTTCTGCTGCCTACATTTTGAGTGCCAAACCGAGCCCTCTGTGATGTCCCTTTGGATGCAAACATTTTTATTTCTCTCCTAATGCAAAATAGCACTCATTCACATATTAATTCAGAGCTCCAACTTGCAAGTGTTCATGAATAATCCTTCCTCCTATGACTAATTCTTCTTACCGCTCCAAACCGACTAACAAGAATGAAGATTAGAGGTTTACAGGATTGGGACCAGACCAAAAGGAACTTGGTGTCATCCAGATTTAAGAGGACACAAGCTCCTCGCAGTTTATTGCATGTCTTTGAGGCCAAGATGTATCTCTCACTGATTTTATTTTAGCAAAAAATAGGGCTGGGCTAATAGGGTCTGAGCCTGCAGATATTCCCTAACAAGTACAATGATGACTGCAGCTAGTAATCCCATTGCATGGTAATCTTCACAGGCTCAGCCCCTCCTCTGGGATTTGAAGGAGCTGGATTTGATCTGAGATTTGAACATATATCTTCTTTGTTAAAGATCTACCAGTCTATATGGAAGATATTGCACACAAATCAAGTAAACCATTTGCGTGCGTCTGTGCTGACTTCTCCATGAGAATCTATAGCTGGGCAAATGATTGTTTAAATGTATGTGTGTGTGTTTCTTTATCACATGATTTATTGGAAAAAAATATTGTGAAAGGCATCTAAAAATATCAGACAAGTCCTAGCTCTATTGAATATACTTTGTTTTTCAAAGGTCAGCAAATGAATCACTCTCGTTAACCCTTCATGTTTATTCCTGTGTTACTTTTCTGTCTGGTTTTCACACAGGGTGCAGGTAGTCGGGGCTGGTGTATTTTTCCACCCCCCCAAGTGTTACTCCTGAATGACATGTTGCCAGCAAGGGTTGATCTAGCTTCCTCAAAAAGCCAATGGAAAATTGTTCATTGCCTCCAGGTGAACTAGAAGCAGATCTCTTTCCCCACATCATTTTGATTCTGCAAAATGTAATAATGCAGGCAAGCACTTTTACTTATATGAGCAGTCCTATTAGTACCAGTGGAGCTGCCACAAGATTAAAGCTCCCCCCCTGGCTGAGAGTTTTTAGAATCGGGCCCTTTGTAAAGCCTGGCCCTGCAAAACCTTGATCATTCGAGTAGTAATTACACGTGCAAGCAGTTCCATTGATTTTGATTACTCATGTGAAAGGCTCCAGTGACTTCAGTGGCTTTCTCTACACCCGCGTTACATTAAGGGCCTTTTGTTGAGCAGGGCCATAATCCCTGAGGACTCGCATGAAAATCAGGGGGGGGCTTCTCACAGAGTTAGCATTACTCAAAGAGATCAAGGGGACACATCTGAAGTGCATATATTTATCTGCAGAAACATTTTAAAAATAATCTCTGGATTTTTTTTTTTAAAAACTCCCTTTATGTATAGTGCCCAGCAACGAATTCTTTCCACTTTCTTGGAGCGACTGTCGCTTGTTAGTAAAGTCCTTATTCAACTAAAATTCCCATGGACTCCACTGGTTATGTACTGCAAAGCTATAATACCCCTAGGACTATAGAAAGAACATTTTTCACTTGGGCACTGTTTTCTTAGGGCTGGGCTATCTATAGATTTGTAAACCTTTCGTTAGATCTGATTAAAATCCAAATATGAAGCCGTGCCACCTCTTATACCTGCATAAAGTTGCTTTGAAGGATAAACACATTTTCCTCCCCTTATTAAGCTATACTTATAAAAGCATCTTTATACTGGCACATCTGTGTCCACATTATTTTAGGGTTTTATACTGCCACCCACCACCACTGTATATGAGCACTAAGGGATTGTTCCGGCTTCTTCACCACAATAGTTATAGCTGTGAAAAATCTGTGTGTGGACCAGCTCTACTTAGAAATCCATCAAAAGAACAGCCTTGCTGAGCAATAAAATTACTCTTTTCACTGGCCCGTTCTTTTAATTGGCATTCATTTGGGATAGCTGTTATAGTATGCACACTGGTTTGCTACATGTTAAATGTGTTAACAGTTCTGTCCCTTGAACAGATCAGTGTTGGATTCTGTATCACCTTTGGCTTCAGTGGATGTTTATTCTTTTAACAGGGTTGAGCAAGTTTTAATTCAAAAGGCCTTCCTTGCGCTTTAGCATATATTTGATTTAAGACTCTGAAAGTACAGTCTTTCCCCGGATCTCTTATCAGAGGGCTCTTCTTTGCTGCTGTCTGTAGCTCAGGATATGGGCAAAAGTCAGGATTTTAAGGCAACTCATTCAAAGGAAATAGGGATTGAGGAAGGGGAATGATTGAGAATAACCTCATCCACCTCCCAAAGTGTTGGATGCCACCCTCCCATGCACACTGCATTGTATTGTGAAATACTCCAGGATACGGATGCATACAATCCTCCCCCTCCCTGGAACAAAACATAGCATTGCCGAGTTTAAGGGAGACAATAAAATGAGCTGCCATCAATCAGACATTTGGAGACCTCAGAAAGCGCGCGCCTTCACATTAACAATGTAAGATATTTAAAGTGCCATAAAAGAGAGGGAGCTAACACAGACAGGGTTTTTTAAAGCATGCCTGAGTTATTGGGAGAGCCATAATCATAGAGAAAAGGCATAAAAGAAGGTCTTCATCCACTCCCAGACCTTCCAAGAAGGGCTGGACACTGTGAGATGCCTGCAAGAACAATGCATGGGAATGCTCATCTGCTCCAGAGCTGAAGGCAGGAGCAAGCAGAGTCTCAGGGATTTCTTAGCAAGTACGGACCCGATCCAAAACTCCCTGAAGTCAACCACAGCTGAGTTCTCCTCCTCCACTGCTTGGTCTGAAAATCAACTCTTCAGCTGTCCTTTAATTTATTTTATTTTCAGCTAATTTATTTCTTAAAATTCAGGCTCCATCCTGCCACCCTGTCCCCATGCCCAAGTCTACAGGATGCTCCAGGAAAGCAGGATTGGGCCCTTTCATTGCACTCCCGATGCATGACGTGCAGCTTCGGCTAATTTAATGCAACAAAAAACCCGAGCTTCGGGTACTGGTTTTATTTCATTTTTTTTTAAAGGGCAGGGAGCAAGTTTCCCTCCCCAGTTACCTAAAAATGAAGCAATGCAAATAGTGTTGTTTAAAAATAAATCCAAGTGAAAGAGTGGGGTGGGAATTCTGTCAGAAAGACATTTGGAAATACTGAAAAATTAAACTAATCACCTCCGTACTCCAGCACTGGCCCATCCGTTTACAATAACACGTGTTACTCCATCCTGGCCACACACCCCACACTTAGACTGTCTCCAGACTGGAGCTGGTACACAATGCAGTTGCCTAACTACAGTGATTGTAGATCTACCCCCTTCCTCCACCCCCACTTGTTGTTCCATGAAATGATTTTTTGGGAGGTGAGGGGATATAATTTAGCACAGTGATATCTCCCTCCCTTACTCAGGTGCTAGTCCACACAAGGTTCACATTAGTTGACAGATCAATAGATTTATGATCCAATTCTGAAAGAGGATTATAATTATCTAGTGGGGGGTAGGAAATGTTTAAATGAACTGGGTGGGGTTTTTTTCCTCTCTTTTTCCCATTTTTGTTTTGGATGGGGAGATGTTTTTTTACTGGAGTTTTTTATTTGTTTTCTTGCTCTTTGGTGGGGCTTGGGCTTAGTTTCGGGGTGTTTTGTTTTGTTTTGGGTTTTGAGGAGTAAATGGTTATTCATATTTCTTTTCAGGCTAGGGAATTTGCTGTCTGCAAAACAGGTCTGATCTTTTCCTCCTAAGATCTCCCTGCCTGTGTGATTCAGACTCAGCACCGGTGCCCCAAAAATTTCACTGGAGCCTAAGAAAAATTGCTTTGAGCACAGATAAGCCTCAGGAATTTTTTACTGGTCTGTTTGTTTGCTTGTTTGCTTAATCCTGTGCTTTTTTTTTTTTTTTTTGGTGAAAACAACAGGAAAGGCGATCTTATTTTATTTATAGAGCAGAGTGCAAATGGTCCATAATGCAATAATGCATTGTTCGGACAAGCATCTCCCAACCCTGATGACTACAAAACACGATTTATGTTTCCATCAGAAAGAGACAGAATATTCTGATGATTTGAAAGTCGAGCAAGGAAATCTCATCTAATCAATCCCTCCTCAGTATACACACATACACTTCTAGCCAGCCTGAGATAACACCCGGCACTGATTGTATGTATCATAATTATCAGCATAGAAATTAACAATAGTCATTGAGAACCCCCCCCCAGATAATACAATCCCCCCTTTATCTGCCTTGATGGCACTTAATGTCTATCTATCTACCTATCTATCTATCTAATATATAATTTTAGAAAATAAAGAGCATGCAATTTGTCAGATGCAACAAGAACAGAGTAAAGAGACAGAGAGAGAGAGAGAGACTGTACAATCACAACCACCACCACAACAGCAATAGCAACCTCTCAGCCTGAGGATTCGTCCATATCTGAACTGCTTTTATTATCAATTGCACAATCATCATCATCATCATCATCATAATTGAAAAATAAAATAAAGCCAGAACACCTTGTGGTTTTTTTTTTCCCCCTCACAAGGCAGTTCTCCTGGTGCTCAGTGAAATTGCAACACGACAGCGATTGATCGTGAGGCTTGCAAAGGAAAAGGGAGAGAAAAAAAAAATAATCATCATCATTGCTCCTAAAAAATGCAATCCTTCCCTTTGCTCACTTGGCACAATAGAAATTGACTGTCTCTCAAAGAGCCATGCGCTTAGTGCTATTTATAGCCAGGGGCTGTGTTGGAAGATACCATTAAGCCTCTCCCAGGCAGGCAGACAGGGGGTGGTTGGCTGGGAGGAGGGGGCTGAGGCTGAGCAGAGGCAAAAGCAATGCCCCAGCCCCCACCCTCCCTTCCCCATGCACACACATCCACACACACGCGCACACACACATCCACACACACTCCCCACCCCCTAGTCTGGCTGGGAATTTGAACCGATCCAGCCTGTTTAAACGGAAAGGACACAGATCCTCAATGTAAAAAAAAAAGCAGATCAGACCCAGAGAGAGAGAGAGAGAGAGAGAGAGAGAGAGAGGGAGGAGTGTGTGTGTGCGCGTGTGTGTGAAAGAGGGACCGAGGGAGAGAGAGAAAAGAAGAGGGGGGAAAAAGGAAAGAAGATTTTCTCTATGTATATAAAGATGGCCACGTTAGCAAACGGACAACCAGACAATACCAGCCTGAGTAGCAATCACAGCAACCCCAGTACCAACGGGCATATGAACGGATTAAACCATAGTCCCGGAAACCCATCCACCATCCCCATGAAGGACCACGATGCCATTAAGCTCTTTATTGGGCAGATCCCCCGCAACCTGGACGAGAAAGACCTCAAACCTCTCTTCGAGGAGTTCGGGAAGATCTATGAACTGACGGTGCTGAAGGACAGGTTCACTGGGATGCACAAAGGTGGGCTAGCCTCCAACTTTTCCGGGCCGGATCGGGAGAGGAAGGGGACTTCTTTTTTTTATTATTATTATTATTATTTTAAAATTATTATTTCTGACAAGGGACTTCTTTTTATTTCTTGCAAAGGTGGGGTGGTGGGGATGGGTGGGAGGCAGAGGGGCTGGGGGCAAAGCTCCCAGCCTCCCGGAGGGATGCCCTGGGAGGAGGATGCAGCCGCCGGGGTCCGGGCTGGCCATGGGGAGCTGTCCACGGAGCGCGGGTGCTGAAACCACTCCCGGGCGCTCTGCTCTCCCTTCCGAGGCTGCACGCTCCCAACCCCTGCCCCAACTATTGTTTCCCAGACACCGGTGTGTGTGGGGGGGGGGGTTCAATCCCCCTTCCAGCTGATGCTGATGATTGAAGCCTGGGAGGAAAAAATAAAAATCATAATTAAAAAAAACCAAAAAAACGCAGGGCTGTGCTGGAGGGGGTCAGCGAATGGCTAAGCGGGGCAAATGCATCTAGGGGGTGGTTGGCGGTGTGTTCCTCCTCCGAGCATGCAGAGCTTCGGATACTACTTTAGCCTGCCTGGTCCATTGGGCTGGAGGAAACCAGGAACTTTTGGGTCTTTTTTGTTTGTTTGTTTGTTTGGTATGATTATTTTCAGCTCTCCCTCCGTGTGTAGCCACCCTGCAAGGATGCCAGCTGTAGGGATCGGATGTGGAGTTGAGAGGAATAGGATGCAAAGGGATTTGCGTGGGGTGGGGGGAGGCAGAGGGGGTATCATGCTTGCAAGTCGATGGATCGCCACGCAGGAAAGTAGCACTCAAGTGAGGAAGTTGGAGGTGATTTTCTAGCCAAGGCACTTTGCTAACTCTCTGGACACAGCTGTGTCGCGAGGGCATTGCCATGCCCTTTCCGAGAGGGCCACTCCTGGCATCCCAGCCGTCGCAGCTGGGCAAGCAGCATCGCTTTGGCGGCCAGGGCGAGGGAAACTTCTCTCGACTAACCCGACGGCTTCAAATAGCAGCCCCAACTCAGGCTCCTCGGAGCGAGAGCAGTAGTGGCTTCACGTCTTTGCAGATCGCCTGATGAGCTGTAAATCTGAAAGTTAATGGCATGGTCAGAAGTCAAGCCCCTGCACGCGCGCGCACACACACACACACACACACACACACACCCAAAAGGGGACAAACCAGGATGGCTTCAACCACAAATAGCCCAAATCGGAGACACTAGGAATGAGTGAGAAGTTCCCGGCGACATCCCCCCTCTCCAGCCCCCCACCTTCTCCTCCCAGGCCGGTGATGGGTATAACCCACCAGCACCTTTCGCCCCTTTTAGCTTCCTAGAAAGCCCCATGAAGGGGCGTGTGTGATGTTCAACCCTTGCAGAAACCCTCGAAGCAAATACGCCCAAGGAAGGTGACAACCCCGGAGGCTTTGCCTAAGAGCTGGGGCGTAGCTGCAATGGGCAGGGCGGGGAGGTGTGAACGACTGGAGGTTTTTCTTGAGATAATTAGTCAGAATCGTAATAAACTTTGCCAAACAGAGTCACCTGAATGCCAAGCAGAGAGGAGGCGACGGTCGGAGCTGGGAGCCAGGCAGAGACTTCTCTCCTCTTAGTCCCGTAATTATTCTAGCCTCGGGCAAACTTTAATTTCTATGTGTTTTGTGGAGATTCCCTTTTCTTCTCCATTCAAGCCGCCGTTTTGGGGAGTGTGGCTGTGGAAAAGGAGCGCGTGGATGTGTGTATCTGTATTCGCAGACACACACTCGGAGGGAGAAAAGAGAGGGAGACCTCATTTATCTTGCCTGGATATGTTTAGCAAATACCCCTGCAAATTAGCAAGCCACTTAATTCCCATCCCTTCCCAAGCTGCCTCCCTAGCAGAAGCAGGTAGAGGGGGATCTGCCCAGCTCAGCACCCCGGTTTGTCTAGATAGCAGATTCATTTGGGGCATGCTACAACTTCGGGACTTGGGAAGAGGGGGAGAAAAGGATGGTGCTGATGGATGCTCTGATGGAGTGAAGCTAGGGTTGGAGTGGGGCTTGCAAAGACGCGCCAGCGTTGGAGAGAGCCGTTTTATTTAGCCCTTCCAAGAAGAGTTGGATGCGGCTGATTTATTAGCTAATCCTGATAAAAATGTGCCTCTGGCTAGCTGGGGGGAAAAAAAAATAAAAACTTTCTTCCCACCAGTGATTAATTGCTATTAAGTCAAAAACCAGGGCTTTGAAGAATGGGGGCTATGTTTGGTTCCTGGTGATCTCTCTCTCTGTAATTGCCCCTACCCTCCTTTTCTTTTCTTTTTAGATGTTTTTTTCTCAATCTGCAATGCCGGGCACAAAATATATATTTCTTCCCATCACTTTTTCCCCCCCTTCTTGTTTGGATTTGTGGAGGCAGAGTACAGGTCTCAGGTGTGGGGGGGTGCCCCCCTACCCATGCTTTCCAAGCCCTGTGGTTAAGCCTTGATCTCTTAGCTGGTTTCATTTTCAGACCTAAGGAAATCTTGGGGGTGTACTTGGGAGGGTGGCTGGGGGCTGTGGTTGAGTCCCCTTGTGTTGTATACGGTCAGCATCCTACCGCAAAAAGGAGTGAGCCCGGAGTGAGACAGTGCAGATCAGAGTTAGATCAGGTGTAAAGCCACCGCAAGGCATGGCTGGCATGTGTGTGTCTTAGGGAATAGTATAAGGAGCCTGTGCGAGGAGAAAGGGGGGCTTCTGTAAAACCGGGGGGGGGAAAGGGTTGCAAATATAGGATCTGAAGGTCAAGTCTGCTGAAAGGATCCATCCAAAGGGCCCACAAACTCCCAGATTCTGCAACAGTGTCACAGCCCAGGATGCTTCAGGGACATGCATTGCTTAGGCAGGCACATGGGGAGGGGGAAAGAAGGGGTGTATTGGGAGCTGCCTGATCTCAGGGGAAAAACGGGCTCCAGTGCTCTGACCTCAGCGCTTCCATCCTTCCCATGGTCCCCAGCTGGGGCAGGAGCACATCCACCCTGCGGTACTTTGTCTCGTGGTGGGGAGAGCGTCATGTGGCTGCGCTGCGGGCAGGGACCAAGCTGACCCACCCAGGCGCTGTCGAACTGCTGGAGTTCACTAATCACACGCGTACAATTCAGGCAGCCCTTCATTCACAACTTCCCCCTTGTCTAGCAGGGGAGGATGCTTAAAGGCTGAGTTACTGGGAGACATAAAGGTTAGTGCTCTCAGGACAGCCATATTATCATGCATTATCTTTGAAGTCATTTAAGGCCAATTTAAGTGGTATTTAGTATAATATTTATGAATTAATGCAATCTAAATATAGGGCCATCCCAGTAGGATTGAGCAGCCTTTTCTACCCATGCATACTTGTACCCAAGGCCTAGAATGTGTTTTAATTCGAAACATGCAGGTCCTTGTAATACTCTGTTTAGAAAGTCAGACCCGATCTGCGCATCCTACACAGAACTCAGATTTAGGGAAACGCAGGCGGGTCGGTGTACTTCAAGAATGGAGTTGTATGCCATGGGAAAGCAAGAGGCAGTAGGTTGTCTTGCAAGCTGCACTGTCCTTTCAAAGCTCCTCTGAATGATTGCAGCAATAAGTAACAACTCCTAAAACAGCCCCATGGCAGTCCCCTTGTTAGGGTGATGTCTCTAGATGAACTGCACCTCACTCAAGGAAGGAATCAGTAAATGAACCAGCAAAATGCAATACCAAAACCAAAACAAAAAAAACATCACTTTTTATAGTCCATGTTAGATATACTGTCTTCTCTCACTATGCCAAACTGAATTTCAGACACCTGAGATACAGGGTCACAAAGCTTCTATTCATTTTGTTTTCTCCTCTTAAGATAGATAGATAGATAGATAGATAGATAGATAGATAGAAGAAAAAATCCTTGTTAAGTCTCAGTATGACAGCTCTTTTAGGCTATCTCAGAAATTCAAAGGTGTAATGACAATGGCTGTTAACTTATCATGCACTGCAGTTAGATATAAATTTATGTGTGTATATATACTAAATATGAAATATATGAGTGAGTGAGTGAGTGTGTGTGTGTATGTGTGTGTATATACACATACATATACATATCTATAAAAAGGCTTTGAGAAATAAAAATTCAGTTGAAAAGGGCCCCAAGTAAATACAGGTGCTGAAAAAACTCCTCCGTAATTGAAACATAAGGTTTACTTGTCTGAAAGCAATGCACATAGTATTTAGTGCGGTAGTAAACCAGACAAGTTTTAGGGAGGGGAATACACAAATAAAGTGGAATGAAACAGAGGGAGCTTTATGCCTAGTGTCTGAAAGAACAATCCCTTAAAACAATCAAAATGCAATCAGATAGCTTGATGTAAGAAAGAGAAACGTAAAACCCAAGAGCCAGTGATCTGTACATTTACACCCACCATATATGTATATGCCTCTCTAGGTATATGTGATATAATAAACAAATAGCCCAGATTGCTTTGCAAATGAAAGTGCTAGATTTTATCTCCGTTTTTGATGGTCTGGACATGGATTCTGGTTTCTAATAGCTACTGCACCTCGTCCTGATGCCGGTGTTATGGTTGTGTCAGCATTTCCCATTCAAACTCCAGTTTGCAGAGTTCTCTTGGTAACAAAGTTTGACACTTAGCTACAGCTCTTACCCTTATTTCAAATTGCAATCCTAATAAGGGTCTTCATTCATTTTAAAATGAAATAATGGCATAGAGAAAGAAGACAATAGAAGTTTGCAGTGCTTTTTTTTTTTTTTTTAATTCCAGCTCTCTTCCATCTTCAAGTTTGTATTTCATAGATACGGATACATTGAAATTCTTCATGCCTTTCGGCATATAACATTCCTTTGTACCTCTAGGTATTGTGAGATAGGAACAAGGGGGTTTTTTGTGGGTTTTTTTCCCCTAAGAACTGATTTTGAATTTTTTTTTTAAGTGAAGCCGATAGAGCAACATATATGTCCACGGCAGCAGAGAAACTGCAAACTAAGGAGAGAATACAAGTCCACAAACACCCGAAAGGTAGCAACAGAAAAGGAGGAATATTCTGAGTGGCCATTGAGGGAAGAACTGGGAATGACTTATCCCACGGCTGGAAAAAAGTGCTGGGAACATTGTCACGCTGGATAACAGCCATGGCCCATTGAATCCAGTTCCCTGGCTCTGGCAGGAGCCAGTTCCAGATACCACAAAAGAAGGTGCAAGGAACATTTTTAGCAGATGATTCAAACTGGATGTGAAAAGAGTCCAGCAGGCAGTGGAATAGTGTTTGGAGGGACCATGTCAGAGAGTCACAGTGAGTAAGGCTGCAGGATTTGGCTTGCATCTAATAAAAATTTGGTTGCAATCCACCAAGAAAAGCTGAGGAACTTCTGTGCTTATTAGAGAGGACCTGAGGGAGAAGGGGGTGTGAAGGGGCTGGACAGTTAAGGAAGGCCTCTTTTGGCTTTCGGAGCTAGGGATACACAACAACATTTATCAGCGAGATGCCAGAGGGTTGGGTTTTTTTATCATGTGTTTCCTGTGTGTATGCATTGACCTGGCAGGCCACAACCACTCAAACGAAGTGCTCCGGCCTCTTGTGCCAATGAAGTGTGAACTGAGGATGGTTTATGCAATAGGCAGCGAGGTCTGCAAAGGAGAAACGACTGGAGGAGATGGTCCAGTGTATTGCATCAGTTACCTGCCAGTACCAGAAAGACTTCTCTGGGTGTCAGGCAATTTACAGAGCAGCAGGCCACAAAGTCCACCCCGTCACTAGTCTCCTGGCTGCGTCCTGCAGTGTGCTGTCCCTTGGAGGGATTGTACCGGGCAGGTGAAGTTTAAGGTAGGTTCAGTTAAACCTAGTCTTCAGTGAGTGGGGTAGAGGGGTGGTAATCCCAGCATGCTTCTGTGTAAAAGACCAAATGTCCTCTGTCTGTTTTCCACCCAATAGTCAGTGGGACTTTGGCCCTCTGATTCAGTGGTGTCCAGATCAGGCTGCATGCTTGGAAGCTAACTAGCCCAGCGGCTCTGCTTGAAGGCAGGGGTGGGCAAAATGTAGCCCACGGCTGGATGCGGCCCACCTGGCCTTTGTCTCCTGCCTGCGGGGCCCCTAAACCATGGAGAAAATTAATATTTATCTTCCCCTGGCTGCCTGTAATGCGGCCCTCGATGGCTTGCCAAAACTCAGTGAGCAACCCTCCACTCAAAATAATTGTCCATCCCTGCTCCAAGGTATAGATGTTGGTAAACCAATAGATGTTGGTTCGCCATTGGTAAACCGTTGGAGTGTAGATTAACCTGACGACCCACAGCCCGTCTGTCTCTCCCAGCACTTCTCATACACTTTCAGGCCTGAGAACTTGTCTCTTCTAGATTTCTGGCAGCAGGACAAAGGTACGAACCAGAGGAACGGGTAGTTAAACTGCTCTTATGTGAGGCCCCTTTCTGTATTTCCTTACTCAGACTTCCAGACATGACAGAGATCATAGCACGGGGATAATATTGCCGGGGGAACGGGGAGAAAAGTCCTGGCAAGTGGAAGATCTGGCCATTACCCTGTCCTTGCTCCCTTGGCAGAGCCAGGCTCTGCACCCCAGGGACCCCTGTCCTCCCAGCTCCTCCAGCCGTGGGAGGACTGTGATCGCGGGCATTGCTGAATGATGCCCTGCCCCTCTGTAGGAAAGCACTGCCTGTAAGCTAAAGCCAGGGTATCTCCATGGCCTGTGCATTTCCTTGCTTTTGTCACTTTGAGCCGCAGCTGGAGTGCACATGCAGGTGACTGCAGCTTTTAATGTGCATTCATTATAAACAACTGACATCTCTAAGGAAGAGAAGGCTTATTATGGTAGTTCCTTAAAATAAAGATGGATGAGGACTTTAAGCCTCTCAAATAAAGTGCCGGACCATACGTGGTGGCTAAAAATACATCATAAACAGCTATCTAGTCCATGTAAATGAATGGAGGGACATATAAATATAGACACCATGTTAAATTTGTCAAGCAGAAGCAGCCAAAAATAACGATCAAGGCAAGAAAGGGGGGGATTGATAATGAACTGGACTCCAGCAAGACTTTAATTGACAGTGACTTCTGTGAACCAGCTTTGGACAGTGTGTATAAACTGACCACAATGTAACTTTATTGCAATGCTCTCTTCCTTTAATTAATTGTCACCTTTGTTAAGACTGGCTACAGATCAAAGGTTTAAAGATACTTAGCAGGTTCTTAGTAACAAACCCTTCAGATGCATTAGAAATAACGGACAGCTCAGCCAATGAGGCATGCAGATTTCGATCTACCTCGCCCTTATCTGTTTATTTCTCCCTTCTTTGTTGAACATGGGCAATCATTGCTTAACATTAACTGTTTCAGAGGAAGGCTTCCCTGTTGAGGCTGACACCTCCCCAAAAGTTGGGCTGTAAAAATGCGGAGGAACATTTTGTCATCAGGACCTTGCAAACAGCAGAGAGCAAGTTGCCTTAGAGACAGAAGGACAGACAGAAAATTTGCCTCTTGCTTTTACTACAAACTCTCTCCCCCTCCAAGCCCCTTGTTTTTAACTCTATGGTTTTGCTATTTTAATCTTGAAAATATTCTGCATGAAAGGTGCAATACAGACTAAAGCTGAGGAGGTATACAAATACACGTATAAGTGTATTTGCATATATAATTAGATATGTGTATATATGCATGCATTAGTCATACGTATCCATAGACACATTCAGTGTACATATAGACATATATATCTGGATGTGCATGTACGCGCAATACCCACACAGTCAGTTGTATCTCTAAAAAATCCCCTTTTAAATGTACTACTACAGAAATCTTCTTAGGTGAAAGAGGCAGGTGACTTGAAGGCTATTCTTGGAAACATTATATCAGGGTTTAATGCGATATGTAGCTGTTTGTTCATTATACTAATTTAATGATACAGTCACACCTAATTAATCCATGTCTGGTTTATTTGCACATTGTGTCTGGGTCTCAAAAATATTTTAAAGGTAACCAGGCTGACTTCACAGTGTACTGGGCATGTAGCTCTTGACATGCCGCTTTTTTCAAACAAAATAAAAATGGAGCTTTGCAGAGAGAGTTGGATTGGTGAGATGTGACTGCATACCTGGGCTGTTTCTAATTTGAATGTCAGCCTATGTAATGCACATACACACACAGACAATGTATGCACGCATGTATATAAAGGGCAGGCTCACATTTGCACATTGCTCTTCTCCGGTTCAATCTCTAAGGATAGATTCACATCACATAATAGGCATCACTCACTGCAAAACGCACACAAATATCTTTGTTGTATTCGGCAGTTCTTCCAGGTAGATGTATAAAGCAGCATCAACCTAATAATATCCCTATAAAACAGTGCTTCCTTACTGGGATCTAGAGGGATGAAGGCTGTCAGAAGATCAAAAGATATATCACAGTGTGCTTGTAGAAATCCCCTGATTATGTTTCCTCTATATAATGCTCTAATTCACTATTTGATCAATTCTAAAAGGGCCAGAGCTTTAGGAAAAGAGAGGGAGAGGGGAGGGGGCGGAAAGTACTAGGTTAGTAGATGCTTGAGGGTGAGTGAAAATCACACCTAAAATTGCATGCAGCAATACAGTAATGAGCTTATCAATACTTCTTTAAGGAACCTGACAGTCCTATAGGAGAGATTCAGTTCTGTGAGCAAAGGTCACAATATAGATATTCATTATTAATATCATCGATAGCTTGGTTGACCAGTCTAACCAGAGACTGTATAATGTAACTGCTGTTAACAGTCAGGGAGGAAGACTAAGCAGAATTTACAAAATTGCCCACATGTAATATTAATCATATTGATTGATTCTAATAATATAATAAGGTAAAGATGTTTAGAAGCGCTTCTTCAAAATGTTGCTTGGGAAACAGGATCCTTTTCGTGAGAAGCAGCGTGAATTGGTTTGCCACTCGTTGCGAGCGAACCCAGTGAAACCTGAAGGTAGTGTTCATCCCTCGCCTGTTATTCCGCAATGGGAATTTCCCCCTGTCCAAACAGAGCTGGTATCCTTGCCCTGCTAGCAGACGTCGGTGTCTATCGTCCTTTCAAACCAGAGCTTTGCATGGCTGTATCACAGCACATAAGGCACTGGAGAAATCAGAGACGGCAAAGGACCTTTAGGCCATCTACTCCATCCCTAGCCGTGCAGGATTGTTCCCTAAAAGCATATTTCTAAGTGCTTTGTTATCCTCTATAATGATGCAGGAATCATGTTGGCTTGTTGTATTTCCTCTCTGCTAAACATTATTTGAATGAATATGAAAAGAACCAAGGAAAGAGCGCAGTATAAATATAGCTGACATATATAAAAGGCTTTCCAAATCAGCCAAGGGCCCGATCCAAAGACCTCATTAAGTCAACAGAAAGATTCCCCTTGATTTCAAAGGGCTTTGGAGGAGGCTCTGAAGATAGGCACAATTTTGCAGGATACCGCCCGTGAGAGAAGAACTATGGATAACATGCAATGTGACTGCCTTCAAATTGTTACTCATATAAATCTAGACACGCAGACCTGCTTGCTTCACAATCTCCTAACTACTCCCTCTTCAGCAATATGCTGCCTTATCTAGGTTTGCGAGTTGACTCTTTCGGTTATACCATTCAGCTTGAAGTGTCTTGTTCTAGTTACTGTATGGTAGTTTCAGGCTGGTTTGCATTTCATTATCCCTTGCTTCAGCTTAGAGGGCAAATGTTTCCCTTTCGTGTGGGTTTAATTGCTTTTAAAAGCTATTTATTTGATCAGATCCCATCCTCAATAATACATGGAACAGGGATGTGATTTTTCACCTTCTTCACTAGCATATGCTGTTACTCATTCATGCAAACCCTCTCCCTCCATCAGAAGAGAGGGTTTTTTGGATTTGTTCTTCGTCTTTTTTTTCTTGAAAGGAAGACAAAGGAATGTAGAGCTCATTCAAGATCTTGGCAATAAAAAAGGAGGAGGAAAGAGAAAGATAAAAGAAACATTTACCTTGATGCGAAAATGGGGTAAAAAAAAAAAAA